>CM057451.1:231345000-232545000 GCA_016271365.2 Neoceratodus forsteri
CTGATCTGTAACTCAGTTAAGGAGCCAGCAACGAGTGGCTCTTGAAGACATGTTGGATGCTGCTTCCTCTAGTGTCATCAATCCTCCCTGGACCTCCTTGGTGGGTCATGGTTTGAAACAGTTTCCATCCCACTCCAGCTAGGCTCTAGACCCCTGTGACGATGGGGAGGGAAAATTAAAAGTCCCAGGCAAACCATGCAGCTGAAATTACCCTGTGCTGCCAGGAAAGAGCAAGCACACTGCCACGGAACAAGAAGCACGCTTATCTGGTGAGCAACATAGAAAGTCAAAATGTTCACAACTTAACGCATTCAAGAGCCAATCAACTAAGAAACAATATGCCAGCAGAAAGAGACCACATGGCCCATTGTGCCTGCCAATGAACACGGAAAACGCCAACAAACACCTGCTTTTCGCTTCTCAGAGAACAAAACAATTCTGTTGCTGACTGGCTCCAAGTCCAAAGCTGTTGAGGCAGATGCAAGGTTTTAAATAGCTTGTACAGCATAAGAAAACGCTACGCAAAACAGGCGGTAATGCTAACCATTTCCTAAAATGCGTAGCAGTGGACTGCTAACCATTTTTTTTTTCAGTGAATCTATGGCACAAGAGACAAAATTATTAATATTTATATATTTAATTTTGCTAACCATTCTGTGCCAAGTGCTATGCATTTTTATAGCCGATTACCACGTTCACGTGTAAAGCTGCTAATCAATTTTTGACTTAATACCCTACGGATGCAGCACACTCAGAAGCATAGATTTCGACTCTGAAGCTGCAGAGGACTAGTAGTGGCAGAGGAGAAATAGGCTTAGCCACAACAGCAACAGGTAGGGCAAAACCATCACCTACAAATCAATTTACAGTTGCCACATCTGTGATGGTGACCATCCTATACAGAGTCAAGAAAGATTAGTTCAAGAGGCCCCGCCAATTCTTCCTTTAGCTCCCCTATGGTCCTGGGGGTGTCTCCAATCTGCCCCATGAGATTTACCTAGAATGATTTCTGTCAGACAGCCAGCTATCAAGCCAGTATGATGTCTGTAGGCTGCATCTTGGTTACCCTTGAAGCCATAAATCCTGCAGATTATGCAACCCACCCACCTTGGGCAAACACCGAAGCTAAATATTCATTCAACATTTCAGCAGCTGCCCCAGCCGTATGCACAGTTTACTCCGTTGTTCAGAGCTTCCTCCCCGCCTCTTGGTTACAGGGGCCCATTTCCCCATCCTGTCATATAATGTAACTGCTATTTCAATATTATTCAGGTTCGTATTACTGCATTTAGTGGTTAGAATTGTCTATAAACATTATATAGCTTGCCAGCTTGGCTGTACTATGCAAGAATTCTGTATTCATTCTGACTAGGACTCTAAAACCAGTGTCTCCTCAATGGTCTTTTGTTACTTTCAATGATTCCATGGTATTAAATTGCTGGTATAACCTAGTAAAATGATACGCAACATGGGGGGTGGTGGAGGTGGAGGTAATGCCATTTCCAGAAATGTGTAGCACTACACTGCTAACCATTTATCTGAGCAAGTCAATGGCACAGAAGACAACGTGAATAAAACTAAATTTTATTTTTAATTTTGTTAAATCAATCTGTGCCATGTGCTATACATTTTCACTGTTGATTAGCACATTCACACATGAAACTGCTAATCAATTCATTCCGCTTATTCAATACCCTGGATTCAAATAAACTTACTGACCGATTCCTTTTTCCATTTATGTACTGGGAAGAAGGCTTTGATGTTATCTGCAGCTCATATGGTTATGCTGTTTTCCAGACATTGTTTGACTTCCTCAACTCTAATTTTTGCAGTTCTTCACTGCTGCTCAGTACAGTACTCCTTTCTTGCCTGGCTGCAACCAGTCCTTCCAGCAGTTTAGTGTAGGATCCAATACCTTAAGTCTCTGCTGAAGGTTGGGGGAAGACTTATCTGCCCCTTTCCTTTACTGCTTACAGGATGCAGTGTCCTGCAGCAACTTCAAGCATCTTTTCTAAAAATCCCACATGAATTGTGCACCTAATGCAGCTTATCCAGACCACTGGCTACCAGATTTCTCATCTTGGCAAAAGCTGCCTTTTAACATTCTGTGTTGGGGGCTGGAAAGAGATGTGGTCCCAATGCAGCCTTGTTGGACACTGCAGTCCTTGAAAGTGGACAAGAACTCAATCTTACATCTGCCACTGGCCTTCTCAAGCTGCCAGTCACTGCACGGGATATTGATGTCCCCCAGGATCACCACTGCACCTGATATGGCTGCTCTTGTGATTACCCCAAGCAGCTGGGTTTCACTTAACTGTTTGTGAGCCTATAGCACACCCCCAATGGGACCTCTTTTGCCTCCCTTCCCCCCCCTAACATGACACAGGTGGATGCTGGGTCATTGTTCCCTCACCCCCCAGGTCCTCCCTGACCACCAGTGACTACCTCCCTAATGATGAAAGCTGCTCCACCCCCTTTTCTGTCAGCCGGATTCCTTCAGAAAAGTTTGTAGCCCTCTATCATGTTGTCATCCCCCTCCCACTACATCTCCGAGTGCCACCAAGTCCTGGCCTTAAAAGTGCACCCAGCTCTCAAGTTCATCCATTTTGCTAGGTGCAGTCCTCCAGCTGGCCTGAATGCAAGTGATTATTAAATTTATTAATGTCTTGGATTACAACAACCTTTGAGACAGTAGCTCATTTACAAAGAATCCACATCTAGTACAAATAACGAGATATACAAAGGTATTTAAATTATGTACAATCAGGTCCCGATAATGCTTATACCCTTATGTTTCTTCACTACCCTTGTGGGTCTCTTCCCCTATTGCTCCCCTGCTCGACTGTTCTGCCCTCTGTAATCCCCTAGGTCTGCCTCCTGCTACTAGTAAACTAAACAAGCCCCCTACCCACTAAACTCCAGTTTCAATCCTCAACTGCCCTGTCCATTCTCCTGGCCAGTCCCCCTACTTCTTCCAGGCAGAGGTGCACTCATTCTGGACATACAGGCGTCCCTTGCACCAGAAGGCACTTCAGTATGCCAGAAAAAGTAAACCCTCCCTCTTGCATCAGATCCTTAGTCAAGCATCTGAACATGTAATGGTCCTCTGCTGCTCTTCACTAGACCCCAGATCTGGAAGGATCTCAGAAAAGATCACCCCAGATAACTTTACCTTCAAGAACACACCTAATTCAGTGAACAGCCATTTCATGTCTTTGGAACTCGTGCACCCTATGTTGCTCATGTCAACATGGACAATGGCCATTTCTCCCAACAGTTGTGTTTGGCCCTGGAGGGCACTCAATCCACCTGCATTACATACAGGCAAACCACCTCTCCAGCCACCACCCTGGTCCAGTAATGCCAATTTTACCTTATTAACTGCCCTACATATGGAAACAACAATCACTATAACCTTCTTGTCACTCAACCCAGCCTTATCCTGGCAGGTCAGGGATACTGCACCCTGGAATGCCCCCACCTGCCCCAGTCACCTGGTGACGCCCCCTCAATCTGGTCAGCTAGATTATAATACCTGTTGCTGTTGTCCACTATCACTGGTGTTCTCCTATTAATATGCCTTCAGCCCTTCCCTACTCACAGTCCCTGCTGCCCTCCTCCCTACCCTACTGTCCCAATCAACCACTCCCATCCTGGTCTGGTGCCCATACCCCGAGCCGGACAATGTATCTCTTGACAATGTCATCCAGACCAGCTTGTTCCAATTGTCCAACACTCTTTTTGTGGAAAAGATGCTCACAGACATCCCTTTTCAATCCCCCCACCCGAGAGTTTAACAGAGATCCCTCTCATCCCTGTATCTGAGCTTAAGAAAAAAAGTTCCTTGACGTCCACCCCATTTATCACATGCAAGTACTTGTATGTCTCGATCTCGATGCTCCTTTCCCTCCTTTTGTCAAGGGTACACATGTTCAAGTACTGTAACCTTTCCTTGTATGTCTTGTCCCCTAGTCTATAAACCATCTTGGTTGCCTGTGCTGTACTGCTTCAACCTTGTCGAAGTCTCTCCTCTGGTATGGACTCCAGTACCTTGCGCAGTATGCCTGGTGTGATCACACCAGTGACCCGTATAATGGGAGGATCCTGTCCTGACTTCTACTGCTTACTCCCCTCCCTATGCAACCCAGCATCCCTTCTGCCTTGCCCACAGCTCTGTATGTGCTGTTTTTAGGCTCTCCAATTTCATGACCTCTATGTCATTTTCCTCCGTGGTGCTTTTGAACCCCCCTCCCAATTTCATAATGCACTCTTGGATTCCTCTTCCCAACGTGCATTGCTTCACATGTTTTGGCACTGAAGCCCAGCGGCCAAATCTTTGACCAGCTTTCTAACCTGCCCAGCTTATCCCCCAGTCCCCTTATCCCTGCCTTCCTTCCTGTCCACCTTAACGCAGATCTTGTGTCATCTGCGAAGATGAAGGTTTTGCCCTTGATGCCCTCCCTATTAGCCTAAATTAAAATACTGAAAAGTACCTGGCTTGTAGAAAAGCAATCAGAACACATGGAAACCAGGTGACAGAGATCCGGTTTTAATGAACATTTTGTAAATAAGTAGTAGGAGAGACAGAAATAAGCTAAATTGTGTCTTCTTATCCTATTTTTTCTTTAAAGTAAGTAGTCCTGCTGTGTCAGAAGCTTCTTAAAGTGATTCTCCAGTTTTTTGCAAAAACGCTTGCTAGGTTTACATTTGCGCATATCACTTACCAAGTAACAGAAGAGCCTCAACCAGGTACACGTGTTCAAATCTTCTTGCTGTGGGCAGAGTTAGCCATGGAATTCTGAAGATGTGGTAAGGTTCTTGAGACCTTACTTATCTTTTTTGTCATAAGTTTTTGTAAGTTTTGCTGTTGCGTTTTAAATGGTGTCTAAATCCTTAAAATCTTTCTGTGGAAAGCCTTGCCAACCACCCTTGTATTAGTCTTTCTTAAACATGGAAAAGCCACTGAGGTTGGGTTTAAAAGCTGAGAGGAAGGAACTTGGGAACTGCAAACTTCCCTATGAGCTAACTCTTAAGGCTAATAGTCAGGTGGGGAAAAGTTCAGCCACTCAAGTGCTGCAAGTTTGAAAGTCTGCATGTTGTAGTTGGGGGGATTGTCTAGGTATAGGTACTGGTAGCTCGAGAAACTGTAGAACCACTGAGTTGGCAATTTGGCCTAGAAAAGACTGCTGTGATGATGGGGAAGGGACCGCAGGTCACTAGAGCAGGTATTTTTGGGCAGGTGGTTGGGTGCACAGAGTATGGTGCGCCATGATACTGGACTGGGCCTGGAAATTTGGCGGATGCCCAGTGTGCTACCAGCTGGCACCGCTTAAGAAGGAGGTAGAGAGGATCCAAAGGCAGTTGCGGGTGCGGGGGAATTGGAGAGGTAGGAGGCAAGCGGTCATCTACATGGAAGCACTAGGTGCTGGGGGAGGAGTGAAGCGAGGTGCTCACACTAGGGGAGGAGCGAAGAGGGGTACACAGGAGGATCTAGGGGATCCTGGCAGGTGGGGCCCAAAAGTGGAAATTTCACAGCAGTAGGCAAGAGACTGGGGGTGTCCAGAGGAAACAGAGGCTGTAGGACAAATGCCTAAGGCTCAAATTGTTTTAACCTCTATGCCTGGTAGAATTAGGGGTGTTGGGGGAGAGGATTATGATGATGGGGGGAAGAGGATTATGATGATGCTGCTGGTGAAGCTGGGGCAGGGATGGATAGAAAGGATGAAGAGGGGCAAGAAAGCAATAGTGGGGACCCAGACAGGATGAGGAAGAGGGTGGGGATGGGAGAAGAAAAAGGAGGATCAGGGGAACAAGGAGGAGGCTGATGGTATGGAACAGGGGACCACGACAGGCAGGAAGGCGCAGGACGTAAATGGGATGATAGTGAGCAGAAAGCCAAGTAGGCAAACGGATAGGACGGATGGATTAGTAAGGAGTGGGGAAAGCGATATGGAGAAAGATACTCAGGTGGAGGGGATAAAGAAGGCCAGGGCATGGGTAGAGGAGATGACCAGGGAAAAAAGTGAAGGAGCTACCTTTGACACCCAGATTGTGGGAGGTGCGAGGAGCCAGTTAGAGGAAAACCCAGATGAAGGGATGAAGAGGGGCATGGAAGGAGGGAAAACCTGAGGGGTGAACAGGGAAGCAAGGGGGAGGTTAGAGTACTGTTACTGGGGGACTCCATGATCAGAGGCATCCAGTGGGAGGGGCAGAGGGAGGGTAAAACCTGTCTGATCAGAACCAAATGCCACCCAGGCCTGATGGTGCACAAGGCCAAGCACGAGTTGTATCTACTGACAAGGGAATGCCGGGGGGGGAAGAGACCCGGACGTTTTAGTGCACTTGGGGACAAATGGTAATAGTGAACTACAAATTCAGGCAAGGTTCTGGGAGTTGGCCAGGGTATGCCTTTCCATAGGCTTCAAGATCTCCTTTTCAGAAATCCTGCCGGTGCCAAGGGCTAGTGGGGAAAACAAGAAGATTAGGGAGATAATCAGTGGCTTAGGGAGTGGTATGGGAAATTGGGGTATGGCCTGGTGGGGGACTGGGGGGAGACCTGGGAAGATAAGGGGCTGTACACTAGGGACAGGCTCCACATTAATTTTGAGGGGAAGGAAATCCTTAAGCTCAAAACTAGCCGGGTTCATTAGCGAAAGCTGGGGTTTAAGCTTGTGAAGAAGGGAGGGATCAAAAAAGGGGCAGAGCCAACAGGAACGATAGATAAACGAGGGACATGGTCTCCACTCCTCTAGGAGATATGGAAATAGGTCACCAGGTAGGGTGCAGGAGCTGAGAAATGGGAACTCAAGGGAGAGAAAGGAGAGGAGGGAAAATGGGTGGAGAGTGGTCCTGATAAATGCCAGGCGCTTAGGAAATAAAATGCCTGAGCTCCAGGCGATGCTAGTCGAGAGGGAGGTAGATGTGGCAGCAGTCACTGAGACCTGGGCCACTCAAGGGCACAAGTGGGACCTAAATCTGGAGGGCTATACTATGTTCAGAAAAGATGGGGAGGGCAGCGGGGTGATGTAGCACTGTTAGTCAGAAATGGCATGGGTATTGGGGGGTAGAGGAGGCAGAGGGGAACGTGGAGGCTATTTGGGTCACCCTGCTGATGCAGGGGGGAAAGACAGCAAAGGTCAGAGTGGTATACAGACCACCAGTACTGGCGGAGGTTCTGGAAGAAAGTTTGGTGGCAAATCTCGAGGAAACACTGTAGATGGGAAAAGAGAAGGGTAGTGGTAATGGGGGACCTCAACCTGCCAGGAACAGACATGGGGACTATAACGTCACCAGTAGCCAGGGAGCAGAAGCTGCAGGATGTCTTCCACAATGCGTTTCTGACACAACAGGTGGGTGAGCCAACTAGGGACGCCCGACACTGGACGTGGTCCTGGCGGACAGTGATCAGATTAGGGGCCTAGAGGTGAGGGACCCATTGACGTGGAGTAATCACACCACAGTCTGGTTCTTCCTGGACCTGGGGGGGGGGGGAGAACAAGGATGGTAGTAACCGACTTTAGGGGTGCAGACTTCAGGGAGATGGGAAGGATCCTTAAGGATCGTTTGGACAGGATAAGGCCAGATATGGATGCTGACAACAGGTGGGGGATCATTAGAAGGGGAATACATGATGTTACCAAATCCTGCTCAAGGGAAAGGAGTAAGTTTAGTAAGGCCAGAAAACCTGCTGGTGGACCTGGGAGGTACAGGAGGTGGTGAGGGACAAGAAGGTGACCTATAGGCGCTTCAAGAGGAGGAGATGTTATTTCACTGAAAGGGTGGTAGAGCCATGGAATGCACTGCACAGGGAGCTGGTAGAGATGGAGACTGTGGACGGGTATAAGAGGGGATGGGACAGGTACAGCGGGAAGGTAAATCTGACCAGGCCCAATACAGGTGGACCATCTGGGACTGAGGACAGTATAACCCGGGGGGGGGCACCAAAAATCGGCCCTCACTGCAGGTGCTGAAAATCGGGCAGACTCGAGAGACCATTAGGCCTATATTGCTGCCATTTTAGCATGTTGGTATATTTATGTATGTTAGTAATGGGGTGCTGTTTACATGCTGCAATTTTTGTTACCCACAGATTCAATACTCTGCTTCCATGCAATGTATAACATGATTACAGGGATGTCAATTGCTCAGTCATTGAGTTAAGTATACCTGCATGTAGAACGGGGAGAAATGAGGACCACTGAACTGACCACTATATTACTGCTATCTGTTCATGCGCGAACAATCAAAACAGATTTCCAATGGGTTTACATGCAGATAGCAACAGAATGCAGGTAATTTATTCACATGTAATGATGCAGTCAAAACAGATAAGCCTTTGATTCAGTAGTCCTTGTTCTGTGTTTACATTCAGGTTACTCTCAATTACCGAGTACCTTGCACTGTATTAATCAAGTTACACATCATGTTGTACACGGGGCAACTGACAGGTGGCATCAGCCGAGCAACACTCAAATATCAAAACATATCAAACATTTTTGAATTTCAAGACATTCCACTCTTTATTTCTAAAGATTTGCAGGAAAACAGTGTTGTCTGACTTCATCTGCCCCCACTTAAAAGTTTCCAGATTTCAAGTGAATCCTCTGCTGTGACATCACAACTTGTTGCAACAGAAATGTTTCTGATATATCAGGAAGAAGAAGAATCAGCATTTATATAGCGCTTTTCATACACAGTATGTCAAAGCGCTTTACACACAATGCTAGACTGGTAGTGAAGCGACTGAATGTGTGGTGGCGGCCATAACGCACATCATCACCCACACACAGCCTGGATAATTGCATGAACCGGTTTTATGGGAAAGGGAATGCTGGCTAGGACATTGGGAATGTTCCCTGCTCTTTGCGAAGAGTGCCCTGGGTTCTTTTACTTCCACCTGGACACCCACCAGGACAACACCAGGATGGGCAGAAGTGACCTCGGTTTAACGTCTCATCTGAAGGATGGCACACCCCACCAGTACAGCACCCGGATGCCAGCAATTTTTAGGTGCAAGTCCAGTCCCGGTGTGGGACGAGAACCCATGACCTTCTGGTCCAGAAGCGGATGTGCTACCAACTGAGCCACACTGACACCACACAGCACAGCTAAAGTACCGCTTCAAAGCTGGAAAAACAAAGTCTAAATGGCAAGTATTTTTTTTTTCTTTTAAATATAAATACAGCCTTTTCTCTCTCCAGGGGTTGCTGTCCTTCTACCTCTCCCCTTCTTGGGGGGGGGGGGGTGTCCTTGCAAACTGTTCCCTGCAGCGGAGGGAGGGAAGGTCAGACCCCCGGCCCAGTGACTCTCATCCAGACGTCCCCCCTCTACTAGTGCAGTGGGGGCCATGACACCGTAGTGACAGTCCCCTGTTTTCCACCAGCTTTTATTTATTTTCTTTTATCTATGACTTTGGTTACCGGGTAGGTACACTGATCCAAATAACTGTTTTCAGGCACAACCCGGGCCACAGAAGTGGCACAGCAAGGACAAGGAAAACATTATATGGGTGTAACGATTACAAAGGAATACAGTCGGTATACTACATGAAATACTGGCCCAGAGCTCGCATGAAGCACATGCGTGAGGAGGTGCACATGCACTCTTAAACCACAGCCTCCTCCCACTCACCCGGATATCAGCCTGCCCCCCTCCCCAATCAACGCTACCACATGGCCTCCACCTGATGGCAGTCAAGAGCCAGGAAGTCACACCATCCCTGTCTGGAGTGCTGCCTGCTCAGTCCTCTCCCAGCCCTCTCACCTTGCTTGCCCCGGCAACCTGAGATTGTTACTGAACTCTGGTCACTGGTGTGCGCGGGGTACAGCATTTTGCAGCCGCCAGCCATATGTCAGCTAGCTTGGCAAGTAGATTTTTTTATATCCTTATTGAAATTAAACAATTTCTTTACCCAGTAAAGCACAGCTGAGGTGTAACATCTCGTCTCCAGCAGGGTCCTGCTACTACTTATTTCCACAGCTGGGTAGACTGGATCACTGGGAGGTTAACTGACTTGCCTAAGCTATCACAGTTGCTATGTTTATATGTAACAGTAATCATTCTCAGGATAATGGAGTCTCGAGTCGGGCTGTAATCCAAACGAGTTTGTATATCCCAGGTAAATCGTTTACAATAGCAGTGATTATATTTACATGATGCGATTACAACCTGACTCGTCAGGCTCAGCTAGCTTGTTAGTGATCAACAGTGCATGTAAACACAGCAAGAGATCAAAGAATGCACTCCTGATTGTTGTTGCACACACGTTATTGAAAGGAGCAGCAAACAAGTTCACACTGCACTTGTTTAGCTTGATCATTGTGTAACTGATTACTCAATCAAGTATTCAGTGCAAGTGAATGCCACAATCAATAACCCAGGAGCAGAACTGTCAGCCAGATGAAATGCATAGATACAAGGGCATCTATCCCCTAGTTTTCTGTAGCTGATGACTTGAGGCGAAAGACTAGGTTTGCTGGTAAAAAGCACCTCCTAAGCTTTGTTTTTTCTAGGCTTGCTTCAAAGGACAGAGCAAGGGTGTACTTCTTGAAATGTTACTTTCTCTACAAGCCAGCAGGGCTAGTTTATAGGAAAATCTTACTAGCCCGATACAAAATCTACCAGCATTTGGCTAGTGGTCCGGTGCCGATTTTGACCCCTGGTACTGAACTTCAGGAGGGCAGATTTTGGCAAAATGGGAGAGTGCCTCAGAAAAGCACTAGCAAATGGGCAAGAAGGAGGGGTAAAGAAACAATGGGGAAAAAGTCAAAAACAGCCATCGCAGAGGCAACAAGCCTTTGTGTGTTTTTGTTTGCTTCAAAGGAAAAAAAACACTATGGTTCTCAAAAGAGGTGGCGGCGAAGGTTAGGGAGAAAAATATGGCATTCAGAAATAAGGAAACACAGAAGGAGCAGGACAGAGAACTGTACCAGTTAAAAGTAAAAGGAATCAGGAAAGGCAGTCAGAATAGTACAAGCCCAAACCGAGGAAAAGATAGCAAACTCAATCAAGAAGGGAGATAAAAACCTTTTACAGGTACATTAAGGTGCGTAGAAAGACCAGAGAAGGGATAGTGAGGCTTAATAAAAGGGAGGGGGTGGGCAGAGCGTGACAGTGAAAAGCAGCGATACTGAACAAATATTTCTGCTCAGTATTCACAAAAGAAGGGGGGTACCTAAATCAATGAATAGAAGCACTCTGGATAGGGGGTCAATACCAGTCCATTCAAAGGAAAAAAGGTCCCAAATGAAAGTATGGTTGCATAAGAACTTACTGTAACAGGAAATGTTCAAGTGCATCTCTTGCATTAGGTCATTACACATGGGATTACAGCTGCAGGTATAATTTCCTCCAGATGACTTCTCAGCAGTCGACCCTGGGACCTCCCCACAGCACTACCACGTGGTGTCTACCTGGCAGGTATAAAAGGGCGAGGTCCCAGCTACTCCTCAATTCTTTTCCATCCTGATGATGGAATGTGAAACATATCCTAGGCCTCCAATGGGAACCAAGGAGAGAAATCAAGGCAGCAGCTCGCAGAGTCGTAAAAGACAGGAGCAAGGAACCCTTCTGAAGTAACAGGAAGGAGGGCAGGGCTGCATGACCTGCTGCAAGAGATACTCTCGAAGATCTACTGTTACAGCAAGTTCTTATGCAACTGTACCATCTTCTCCGAGGCAATCTCTTGCAGCAGGTCATTACACACGGGAAGATTCCCAAGCACTTATTATACCCAGTGGGAGGAGGAAGCAAATCATTAGGACTTAGGACAGGAGGCCTCGTAGGATGGCCCATCCAAAAACAGTCTACTTCTCAGAAGTGATGTCTAGAATGTAATGCTTGGTGAAGGTATTTAGAGTAGACCACGTGGCGGCTTCGCAAATATCCAAGGCAGAAACGCCCTGAAATCACGCCGTAGAGGCAGCCATGCCTCTGGCAGAATGGGGTTTTACAACCCCCTGAGAAGTTTTGTGTGTTTTGCATAGATAAACATAATGCAGTTGGTCAACCATGTAGACAAGCACTGCTTTGAAACACCAACGTCCTGGTTTCCAGGGGTGAAAGAAATGTAAATACTCAATGTTCTATGCACAGAGAGTATGAAGCAGGGCTTCCCCTGGATTTGTAGGCTCTGCAAAGCACACTGATAATTGAATGGTCCGATTTAAAGTAAATTCATAAACAACCTGTGGCAATAAAACAACACGTTCGTACGTAAAGACACCTGGTCGTTATGAAACTGCAGGTATGAAGGATTGCACATTAGTACGTGTAACTGAGCACATCTGCCTGACATAATAGCAACTAAAAAACATAGTTTTCCAAGAAAGATAACAGAAGTCACTGGATTTAGTAGGCTCAAATGGACTCGAAGTCAATTTTTCAAGCACAAAATTAAAATCCCCCACAGGGACTGGATCCCGGATAGGGGGATGCATGTGCAGAATACTTTTTAAAAAGGTTCAAATCAAAGGTAATTGAGACAAAGGTATGTTGCCCACAGGTAAATGGAATCTGGCAATGGCCGAAAGGTGGACTTTCACAGAGGAAAACTTCAGTCCACCCTCCAATAAGGAGGGCAAATAATCTCAGATGCACTAAGGGGAACACTCAGAAGGATCCAAATCCAGTGTAGATGCCCAAATAGAGGAGCATTTCCACCTTTCGGAATAGGAAGACTGAGTAGACGGCTTCCCAGCAGCCTGGAGAACTTCCGCCACCTTTGGGGACACCTGGAAGTGTGAGAGAACTATGTCCTCAGGAGCCAGGCGTGCAGATGGAGGGAAATGAAGGTCCGGGTGCAGTAGGGAGCCTTGTGTCTCGGACAGTAAAGCCCTGCAAACTGGCAGAGGTTATGGGACCTGGTTCAGAGAGCTATAGAAGTAGAGGGAACCAAATCTGTCTTGGCCAGAATGGCACTATAAGAATCATAGACACCCTGTCCTGGACCAGTCTGAGTAGTACTCTTTGAATGATCAGAAAGGGCGGGAAAGAGATAATGCGTCCTGCCATACAGTTCTAGGACCTCGCACCAGAGGGCAGTTTTGCATTTTGCAGAGAAGCAAATAGGCCCAACTCCGATTGTCCCCACAGGTGGAAGACGTCATTTAGAACATCGGATAAGATTTCCTACTCGTTGGCCTGGGCAATGGATCTGCTCAGGGCACCCGCCAAGGTGTTGGACATCCCAGGGATGTGGACTGCCAGAAGATGGATATTTCTCTGGATCGCCCACTACCACACCCTCATCGATTCTCTGTAGAGAGGGTAGAAATGGGTGCCTCCTTGCTTGTTTAGGTAGTGAACCACCGTAGAACTGTCTGATTGCACTTGAATACAACCAAGGGGGAGGCGAGTCTCGAATGCCAGTAACACGTAAAGAACTGCCCTCAGCTCAAAAACATTGACGTGGAGGTGGGCCTCCACTCACATCCAAGATCCCTGGGACCAGACGTGCAGGAGATGAGTACCCCACCTTGCCAAGGAGGCGTCTGTAGTCAGAATGAGACTCAGGACAGGAGAATGGAACAGCGTGCCTCACATTAAAGTTGTCTCTGGACTTCCACCATTGTAGAGCTTGAAGAGCTGCGGACGACATCAGGACCAGGGCATCCAAATCGTCCCCCTTCTGGTCCCATTGGACTCTGAGGGAACCACTGAAGGACCCTCATATTTAACCTGGCATTGGTGACCATCGGTATCGTGGCTGCCAAATGTCCCAGGAAGCAGAGGTAGTCTTGTACGGAGACTAATCTGCATGCCAAAGCAATCAGGGTGTCCACGCGAGCTATGGGAAGATACGCCTTCCCCACAGAAGTGTCCAACACAGCTCTGATATATTGGAGGCGTTTTATAGGGTCCATTTTGGACTTTGGATAGTTTACTGCTATCCCCACCTGGGCGAACAATTGCAGGGTTCAAGAAAGCGTTGAGTAACAGCTGTTGGGAGGACGCTTTCAGGAGCCAGTCATTCAGGTAGGGAGAGACAGAGGCTGTCCCTGCGGAGGGCCACTGCAACCACCGCTAGGTGGTTTGTAAATACCCTCGGGGCTGAGGCAAGGCTGAAAGGGAGGGCTCTGAACTGATAGTGATGACCCTGAAACATGAAACAGAGAAACCATCTGTGGGCCAGGTGCATCAGGATATGGAGGTATGCATCCTTTATATCCAGAGAGCAGAGCGAATCTCCTGTATTCAGCAAAGGGAGAAATGTCGGAAAAGACACCATCCGGAACTTTTGGTATGTGATGTAGAGGATGAGGCACCTCAGATCCAGAATGGAGTGCAAATCCCCCATCTATTTGGGAACCAGGAAAAAATAAGAGTCAAATCCCGCATCCTTCTGAGGAATAGGAAATGGTTTAATGGCCTTTTTTGAAAGCAAAGCATCGATTTCAGCCGTAAGACCAATGCTTGGTCTGGGGTAGCAAGAGACCCTGGGAGGCAAAGGAATCTCTGTGAACTCCAGCATGTGTCCTGTCATGATCAACTGCAGGAGCCACTGGTTGGAAGCGATAACTTGCCACCCTTGCAGGCGCAGGAAAAACCTGCCCCCAATGGTTGTGGGTAGGGTCCCTAGTCCCACGACAAGAGGAAGACCTTCAGGCTGAAGGCTAGCCCTGCTGGGGGGCAGCAGGGACGTAACGGGGTTTCTGAGCATTTCCAGGACCTGGCAATTGGTAACTGAGGTTCTCTTTTATTAGCAGGTGTTCTTTGAGTAGAGGGATGGCCCCTGTAGGGGCAGTCCCTCGAGGAGCCTCTGAAGGCCGTTTTGGCTTTAGGACGGTATAGGGTCTGTACTAATTGAAGGGTACGACCAGAGTCTTGTGAGTCTTTCAATATGTCTTGGGTCTGTGGACAGAAGAGCTGAACCTCTTTAAAAGGAGCATTCAAGATAGACTGCTGTATGTCCTGTGAAAATCCTTATACCCTGAACCAGGCATATCATCTGGGACACACTCCTGCAGAGGACGTACGAGCTGTAATGTTAACATCATCATAAGTAGGCCGTAGTAGGTGGCGGCATACAATTGTCGCTAGACATTTTGCCCATCGGCTCCTCCTAGATAGAACCCACCGGGAGGGACTGGACTGTCGCCTGGTTGGCCTTTAGGATTTCCTCCTGACATTTCATGAGGTGTCCCATGTAATTAAGCATATGTAGAGCCAAGGTGGTTGAGGCAAAACCCCCTTTCCCCATACAGTGCCTTCAGAAAGTATTCACCCCCCTTGGATTTTTGTCACATTTTGTGATGTTGCAAACTCAAATTAAAATACATTTATATGGGATTTTTTTGTCATGTATCTACACAAACTACTCTATAATGTCAAAGCGGAATGAAACTTCTGGAATTTTTTGTACATGTAATTTAAAATAAAAACGTGAAATGTCTTGATTTGATAAGTATTCACCCCCTTTGCTATGACATTCCAAAATGAGCTCAGGTGCATCCAATTTCCTTATGAGATCACTCTAAAACTTTAATGGAGTCCACCTGTGGTCAGTTCAAATGGTTGACATGATTTCAGAGGAAATACACCTGTCTATATAAGGTCCCACTGTTGACAATGCATGTCAGAGCAGAAACTCTACCATGTAGACCAACAGTTCTCAAACTTTTTCATAGTGAGCCTCCCCTAAGCCATGGAAAAGATCTTGAGCCTCCCCCCAAAATGCTGAAATATTTTTGGGCCTCCCCATAGAAAAACAGCCTATGTTTCACAGTACATCAGGAATAAATTGAAACCTCTTTGCATAGCTGGATCTCATGTTATTAAGCTTATTATAACACCCTCCCCCAAACAGGACAACCTACTTGCTCCAATATTTTGATTCTTGAACCATTGTTACCCTTACTGTCATACTTTCATGGGTTAGATCTGCTTTCTGTTTCCCCTAACTGGAATAACAATCCTGCCAACCTCTGCCTCTCCCTGCTCGTAAACAACTTCTCAGGGTCATTTTGCTCCCTCCTGCTCTTATTCCTAGTGCCTGTATGGTTGACTCTTCTATTTGGACAGTTCTGTTGCCAGTCTAATTGATCAATTGTTCCTCACATTGTTAGTTCATTGTTCTTAATTTGTTTGCATGTTTATTCATTTTGTATTGCTTAAGTGTTTTGCAGTTACATTTTGAATTCTATTCTCTCACTACCCTTCCTGGGTACACCTGAAATAAGCCATGGCACAGTGTACAGTACCTTCCCTGGTCACAGACTAGTGAATAAATAAATAAATTCACCTACTATTATCCTCTTTAGGTTTGCCTTATCCCTTCACACAAAATCTATAAAGTTGAAAACTGAACTATGACACTTTTTCAAGACTTGCTTGAGCCTCCCCTGGAACAGGTTGGGGCCTCCCCAAGGAGGCTGGCCTCACCATTTGAGAACCCCTGATGTAGACCAAGGAGCTGTCCGTAGAACTCCGTGATAGAATTGTGAGGAGGCACAGATCTGGGGAGAGGTATAAAAACATTTCTAGGCTGTTGAAAGTTCCCAGGAGCACAGTCAAGTCCATCATTAGAAAATGGAAAGATTACAGAACCACCCAGACTCTTCCCAGAGCAGGCCGTCCTCCCAAAACTGAGCAACCAGACAAGAAGGATCTTGGTCAGGGAAGTGACCAAGAACCCAATGACCACCCTGACAGAACTACAGAGTTCCATGGCTGAGACGGGAGAACCTGTCCAGAGGAAAACAATCTCTGCAGCACTTCACAGATGTAGCCTCTATGGGAGAGTGGCTAGACGGAAGACACTCCTGAGAAAAGGCCACATAATAGCATGCCTGGAGTTTGCAAGAAGGCATGTGGCAGACTCAGACCGTGTGGTAAAAGATTCTCTGGTCTGATGAAACAAAAATTGAACTCTTTGGCCTGAATGCAAACGCTATGTAGCACACACAGTATCCTTCTCAGAGGTGCTGCCTGTCAAAAGCATGGGGGAGGCGAGGGCAATTGGCACCATGCAGTTTAATGAATGGTTGAAAAAATGGTGCGGAGCACAGGGGTTTGGCTTCATTGGGGACTGGGGTTCCACCTGGAGGGACACCAGCCTATACTGGCAGGATGGTCTGCATCTGTCCAGGAAGGGAACAAGTCTGTTGAGCAATCGGTTTAAATGCTTCATTGGCAAGCTTTAAACTAGTCAAAGGGGAGACACTGACAAGCAGCAGGAAAATCCCAGCCTCCCCTACAAAACAGGGTACTAAATGAGAAAAAGGCTGAGGTAGAACGGTCAGTGGGGATGCTGCAACAGAAGGTAAAGCCATCAAAAATGGAGAGCAATGAGTACTAATGCCCGTAGTCTGGGTAACAAGCTTCCTGAATTAGTGGCCTTGATGGAGGAGGAACATCTGGATATCGTGGCAGTCACAGAAACATGGTACACACAAAACCATGACTGGGACATAAACATACCAGGATACACTGTCTACAGGAGGGACAGGAGGGTAAAGAGGAGGAGAAGTAGCTCTTTACATAAGGGAAGGAATAAAAGCAACAGAACAAAAGGGTAAACAGGGAGGAGAAGAAGCACTGTGGGTAAATTTGGAGACAGGCAATGGCACCACACATACAGGGTTAGATATAGAGCTTCTCTCAGGGGAGAAAATGGACAGGGAAATGATAGAAAGTATACTTAGAATGGCAGAAAAGGAGATATTGCTGATGGGTGACCTGAATATGCCAGATGTTAACTGGAGTGCAGTTGCAGCTGCCACTCAAGAGTGCAGTTATTCTAGATGCCCTACAGGGCATGCCTTAGACAACTAGTACTGGAGCCCACCTAGAGGGAGCAATATTAGACTTGATTCTCTCAAATGGAGATGGAGAGAGGATTACAGATGTAGAAGTGGGTAGCCATCTGGGAACTAGCACCATCGAACAGTATGGTTCACAATAAACACAGCAATAGAGTCAAGCCATACAAAGACAAAGTACTGGACTTTAGGAGGGCTGACTTTGCCAAAATGGGTGAGTGCCTAAGGAATGCACTAGCAAATGGGCAGGAAGGAGGGGTGGAAGAACAATGGGGAATAATAAAAACTGCCATCACAGAGGTAACGAGCCTTTGTGTGAAGCAAATAAAACAAGACGATGCAAGAAACCACTATGGTTCTCAAAGGAAGTGGCAGTGAAGGTTCAAGAGAAAAGAAAGCATTCAGGAAGTACAAGGAATCGCAGAAGGAGCAGGACAGAGAACTGTATCAGTTAAAGCAAAAGGAGGCTGGGAGGCAGTCAGAACAGCAAAGCCCAAACTGAGGAAAAGATAGCCAACCCTGCTAAGAAGGGGGATAAAACCTTTATAGGTACATCAGGGAGCAAGGAAGACCAAGGGAGGGATAGTGAGGCTTAATAAAGGTGTGGGAGGGTGGGCAGAGGGAGACTGTGAAAAGGCAGAGATACTAAACAAATATTTTTGCTCAGTATTTACAAAGGAAGAGGGGGAGGTACATAAAACAAACAGTAGTAACACGCTGGCTACAGAAGTTGATACCGTCCCATTTACAGAAGAAAGGGTTCTGAAAGAACTCTTAAAACTGAAGGTGGACAAAGCAATGGGGCCTGATGGGATTCATCCCAGAATTCTAAAAGAACTAAGGGTAGAACTAGTGACACCACTGACTACCCTTTTTAACAAATCATGGGAGGATGGGGTGGTACCCGAGGACTGGAGGAGGGCAGATGTGATTCCCTTCACAAAAGTGGGAGCAAGGCAGAAGCAGGAAACTATAGACCTGTTAGTTTAACCTCAGTGATAGGGAAAATGATGGAATCATTCTAAAGGAAAGAACTGTCGGTATCTAGAGGCCAGAGGGCACAGGACCCTAGGCAGCATGGATTCACAGCGGAAGGTCTATGCCAGAAATCTGATAGATTTCTTTGACTGGGTGACCAAAGTAGTAGATCAGGGAGGGCTGTGGACATGGCCTACCTAGACTTTAGCAAGGCATTTGACACAGTCCCACAAAAATTAATATACAAGTTAGCCAGCCTGGGAGTGGGTCCCAAGATGACAGCCTGGGTAAAAGAATTGGCTGGAGAATAGGACACAGAGAGTAATAGTAAATGGAGTCCACTCAGAAGAAAGGAGGGTTACTAGTGGGTACCAGAGGTTCAGTATTAGGACCTGGTCTCTTCAATGTCTTTATGCTTTATACTGCAGAAGGACTGAAGGAAAAGTATGTCTCTTTGCAGATGACTCTAAGATCTGTAAAAGAGTTGATGCACAGGGTGGGGTGGAAAGGATGTGAAGGGACTTGGCAAGGTTAGAGGAATGGTCCAATGTATGGCAGCTTAGATTCAATGCTAAGAAGTGCAAGGTAATGCACCTGGGAAACAAAAACCCATGGGAAGAGTACACAATGGGGGGTGAGATACTAACAACAACAAAAATGGAGAGGGACCTGGGGGTAGTCATATCAGATGACCCAAAGATGGGCAAGCAATGTGAGAGGGCAGCAAGGAGGGTTGGGGATACTGGGATGCATAGGAGAGGCATCACCAGTAGAAAACAGGAAGTTATTATCCTCTGTACAGACAGCTGGTGAGACCCCATCTGGAGTACTGTGCAGTTCTGGAGACCCAATCTCCGTAAAGACATAGACAGGATGGAAGCTGTCCAGAGGAGGGCAACTAAAATGGTGCAGGGTCTGCACCAGAAGACATATGAAGAGAGACTTAAGGAGCTTAATATGTATAGCCTCGAGGAAAGGAGGGACATGATAGAAACTTTCAAGTACCTCAAGGGAATCAACAAAATCCAAGAGGGTAGCATCTTTCAAAAAAAGAGGTGTGCAAGAACAAGAGGGCACAATTTGAAGATAGAGGGGGAGCCAGAGGTAATTTAAGGAAGTATTTTTTCACAGAGAGGGTTGTGGATGCATGGAACAGCCTTCCGGAGGAGGTTGTGGAGTCAAAATCAGTGGTGGAATTCAAGCATGCATGGGATAGTCATAAGGCAGTTCTGGGGGGTGAGGGTAGGAAGAAGTAGGCTGCTGGTTAACTAGGATCTGCAGCTTATCCAGTAGGTAGGGAAATGGGCAGACTGGGTGGGCCAAGCGGTCCTTATCTGCCGTCAAATTCTATGTTTCTATGCCTGGCGCAAACCGAACCCAGCTCATCACCCGCGTAACACCATCCCTACCATGAAGCATGGTCGTGGCAGCATCATATTATGGGGATGCTTTTCAACGGCAGGGACTGGGGCACTTGTCAGGATAGAGGGGACAATGAATGGAGCCAAATACAGGCACATCCTTGAGGAGAACCTGCAACAGACCTTGGACTGGGGCAAAGATTTACGTTCCAACAGGACAACGACCCCAAGCATACAGCCAAAGCAACAATGGAGTGGCTTCAGAACAAGAAGGTGAATGTCCTTGAGCGGCCCAGCCAAAGCCCAGACTTGAATCACATTGAGAATCTGTGGAAAGACTTAAAGATTGCGGTTCACCGATGCTCCCCATCCAACTTGACAGAGCTTGAGTAAATCTGCAAGGAAGAATGGGCGAAAATCCCCAAATCCAGATGTGCAAAGCTGATACAGACATACCCAAGAAGACTCAAAGCTGTAATTGCTGCCAAAGGTGCTTCTACAAAGTATTGACTCAGGTTGTGAATTCTTAAATAAACAAGATATTTCAGTTTTTAATGTTTCATATTTTTGTTACACAAAATATTTTTGCCCCTTTAAATTGTTGAGTATGCTGTGTGAATCAAGGGGAAAATCATTTCAATGCATTACAAATTCTGGTAGTAACACAACAAAATGTGACAAAATCCAAGGGGGGGTGAATACTTTCTGAAGGCACTGTAACATTCAATTTCTTGGACACCTTACTGGGGGGCTGAGCACTCGTGCTAAGGCCTAGAGGACCCATCATGTGCTGCACTGATCACCACTGAGTACGCCTGAGGCGGAGACATGAAATAGGGGTGATCCACCAGAGCCTGATAAATCCTATCAGCCTTATGAGCATTGGAGGAGAATCTTGAAAGGTTGCTTCCATGCAGCCAATATACCCTCTTCAAAAGGCGTCCACTAAAAAGGGGGGAGGGATGACCAGAGTGGGGCATTCCGGCACACCTGAGTACTGAGCCAATTTCTTCCTAGAAGCATCCTGCTCAGTGCCCTGGAAACCAAACATTTTCTGGAGGTAGATCATAATGTCCGAAAACGTTGGGTCATCTGGCGGAGAACAAGGGAGCTCAGGGCTAGGTTCCCCCTGAATAGAGGAGGTGGCAGAGAACGACTGAGGGGAATCCTCATGGTCCATGCCATTCTCATCCTCCAGGTCAGCCAGATCCCAGTCATGCAGGAAAGGGTCCTCTATGTCAATGTTCGAGTGTACACACCCAGGGAGACAGGGGAAGAGCTGGTCATCTGCTGGGCCAAAGGAGGCCGAGGGGGAGCAGAGACCAGAGCCAACACCTCTCTGGGGGGGGCGGGGTTAGAGTCAGGTCCAGGATAGTATTCACTAGACCCTGGACATCAGTCTTGACCATCTGCCCAGTGGAAGTAGCCGGGGCAGCCTGGACACAGTGAATAGGGACCGCTGACGGAACGGGGCAGGCAGTGGAACCAAATGTGGAGTAGTCGATGAGGGGTGGGTGGTGGTGTGTGTGTATGACCCAGGATCATCAACAAGGGCACCAGCATTAAGCCCTGTGAGGCAAGGCCGCCATCAACGATGGAATTGTCAATGGGCCTAAAGCCCATGCCGATGATACAAACGTTGACGAACAGCAAGCAATCGTTGACAATGACAGTATCGTTGACAGGTTGTAAGGCAATGTTGATGACAATAATATCGTTGACAGACGATGGCCAGACAGCACTGAAGAGGGAGGCAGCTTTGGAAGCTGCAGTATGACCCTAGGACCCACCATTAACGGAGGAGCAGTTGACAAGGGAAGCAAGGAGCCCACAATTGTCGACTGTGTAGAGGATGATACAATAGGGGCAGCCTTCTCCATACTCACTTCGTGTGAAGCCTTTGTTGATGACGAGGGACAGGTAGAAACATGCCTGGTCTTTGATGCATGTTTCTTACCAGGACCCTGTGCCACTGCCATGGAGGGGTCACCCGTGAGGCGTGAGACCTCAAGGAGGAAGTTGAGGATTCACTGGTTGTGAAGCGTTGCTGCCGTTCAAGAGGAATGAATGAATCATTCCCATATCTGGAATGTGTAGTATGGTAGGGCTGCACCCATTGGCTCACGCTGGAACCCAATCGGGCGCAGCCCCACGGAGCTGTCAGTCGGCGGGCGGGTGGTGCTGCCAGCTGCCCGGGTCAGGGGTGGGTACCCATACCACCAGGGTAATAGGACGCTTCGTTAAACAGATGCCCGCGATCGGCAGCGCCGGTCCACTGGACCACCAGGGATATTGGACGGGGGGGGGGGTTTATTTAAACAGATGCACGCGATGGGTGTGGCAGGAACTCGGGTGGCCACTCACAGGTGGCAGCTGCCGTGTTGCGCCCTGCAATGCGGCAGCTCACCTGTGGGTGGCCATCAGTTGTTCCTTTTTTTTGGCTCAACTTTGTGGTGGCGCAGGTAGGGGTTGCACATGCATGACTCTGCACATCCTGGGCTGAATATCGTGCTGTGCAGGTTATGCATGGAACGCCCCACACCTGTGCTCAGAGTAACATTACGATGCCTCCGCGCATCGGGATTTGTGTGGTGCACTCTTCCCTTTGAATATCGCTACTGCATCAGTGGTGAGCCATGCGCAACCCTTTGAATATCTGGGCCAAAACACATAATTACATACTTCACAAACACATTAAAGTTTCCATAAATACGATCTACTTATACAATTATCGTTCCAGTTCTGCTTTTTTTTTTTTTTTTTTTTTATTTCTTGTATATTTACTAAAACAATTTGCCACCCTTATTATAAATTCATATTCAGTTGTTAACAATATGTTCATTTTTACATCATCATCACAGCCACAACATTGGTGACAGGATAACATCTCCCACCCATTTTTTTCTGGCCTTCTCATACCAGGAGCACTTCGTGAGTGAACAGGATCTCCTACCTCTTAAATCTTACCATAACTGAATCCGACTCTTGGAATTCCACCCTGAATCTAGCAGATTTTCCTTAATTTCACATCCTCCAGAACATCAAGATAGTATTTATATTTATGGGTTAAGATGTTATTGCTATACCATGAGTGTTCTTTAATTTTTCCAAATCCTCTCGATTGTATTTTTCAATAAGTAATTTCTTGACACATGTTGTGTACTGTATAGAAATTTATATTTTTAAATGTTAAATCAAGTAGATGTTCAAGTCCTACAGATCTTAATAGTTGCCCGACTTTAAATAGCCAAGGTGATTGCCAAAAACCATTTGTCACCCACATTTTTTTTCCCCCCTCTACACAATTCCTAGCAATTCTGTTGTCCTGTAAGATGTTCAGTCTAATCCAAAAATTGATTAGGTGTGATCCTGCTAAGGCTTTCAATTTAGTTAAACCTGTTTCTACCTGTACCTAGGTAGCAGGGGTGGTTGTAGGAAAGCCCGCCGTAGATCTTAAAAAGGTGTATTATTGTTTGTTCCAGGTTTGATAAGTACTTATGATCCCATAATTCTGTGCCATATAGTATCTGAGAGGTATATTTTGCTTCAATTACACTCAACAGTGGTCTTATAGAGTATCCCCCCCCAATTTTATATTAAATATTTTCAGTGCTAATGATGTATTTGTAACCTTGTTATGGATAGCTGCATAATGTGCCTTCCAACATACGTTTTTTTAAAAAAAACAAGTCCCAAATATGTAGTCATTTATGACTTGTAAAGCTTGTGATTTTACATACCATTTTCCAGAGTATTTTTTACCACCAAATAACATTATATTTGATTTTCACATATTTGTTTCCAGACTCATTTCATCTGCAAAGGAATCCAAGCGATTTAATTTTCCTTGAAGACCCTTGGCTGTTAAAGACAGCAATATCAAGTCATCTGCATATGCGAGACCTGTGCATTGTTCAGACTGAATCTTTGGTAAATCTGTGCTAGCAGCTTGTAATGTTTTCAATAATGGATCCAAACAAATTGAGAACAGGGTGGGGGCGAGAATGCACCCGTCTAACCCCAGTATTTGAAGGGAATTGTGAGGAAAAATTACCACCCATATTTAGCCTGGCTTGTGCCCACGTGTTAGAATATAACAACATTATGATATTAATTAAAACTGGCTCTATTCCAGCACTATACATTGAGTTCCAAAGCTTAGTTCTACTTATCGTATCAAAGGCAGTTGAGAAATCAATGTATGCTGTATACAACTGTCGTGCCCTCAATTTAATATATTTCTCACATACGTGATATAGTATGAAATAGTTATTAATTGCTGAGTATGTCTGACGGAAACCTGGAGTGGCGATAGACCTCCATTTTTATTAATACCAACAACAATCTGATCTAAGAGTAACTGGGCAAAGATTTTTCCTACAATGTCCAACAAACTGATTGCTCTAATTTTTTGGGATCCTGTTCATTTCCTTTTTTATAAATTAGCACCATCACTGCTCCTTCAGGGATATAATTATCAAACATACACTATTAAACAAGGAATATTATTTCTGACCACTGCAGCTCCCTAGATTTGAATAATTCTCCTGGAATTATGTCCTGGCCTGGGGCCTTATTTAAACTGTAATTTCCCAATGGCGTCCAAGACCTCAGAATTTGTGACTGGATGAAAGTTCATTTTGATCATAATCTTGTCCATATTCAGCCATGATCTCTCCTCAGATGTATTTAACATAACTTCTGAGAAGTATTTCACGCAATTTTCTGCTGACACATAATTTTCAATCTCAACCATCCCTTTCTTATAACCCTGGGCCACTAAAGACAAGAATTGCTTTACTGTCCTTGGACTCTACTGCTTCTATCAGTTATGAAAAAGGAACTCCTGGAAGCTACCAAGGCCTGCACTAAGGAGTGATGCAAGTGGGGTACAGCCAGGAGGCCGAGTAGGTGGACAAGGGAGGTCCAGGATGTGGTGAAGGAAAAAAAAAAAGGTTGCTTATAGCCGATACAGGTATTCCTGGGTTGGTTATAGACAAGGGGGAGTATGAAAAGATAGCCAGGAAGGTCACCAGGGTGGTGAGGTCGGCTAAGGCGGGGGCGGAGTGGACGTGGGCTCAGGGGATTAGAAGTGATGAAGAAGGGTTCTTCAGGTATATCAGAGAAAGAAGGAAAAGGAAGGGGCAGATTAGTAGGCTGAAGTCTTGGAGTGGGTGGGCGGAGGAGGCAGGGAGCAGGCAGAGGTACTGAATGACTATTTTGCCTCTGTCTTCACTTGGGAGGGCAAGGGGGACCGCAGATCGGGGGCTGGATGTTGAAACTCCATTGGGAGGGTGGGAAGCCCTCAAGGCCCTAAGAGTGGAGAAAGCACCAGGCCCAAACGGGATCCATCCCAGGGTGCTTAGGGAATTGGCTGATGCCCTGGTCGCACCTCTGGCAGACCTCTATAACTCCTCCCTTCAGTCGGGTTGGGTGCCTCAGGACTGGAGGATGGCCCATATCGTGCCTATACACAAGGGCAGCGCGCAAGAGGAGCCAGGGAATTACAAGCTGGTAAGCCTGACGTCGGTGGTGGGCAAAGTGATGGCAGTCATCTTGAAAGAGAGGCTGGAGGGTTTTCTGAAGGCACGGGTCCACCTGGATGATCGCCAGCATGGCTTTGTTAAGGGCAGATTGTGTCAGACCAACCTGGTGGAGTTCTACGAATGGGGGACGAGAGCGCTGGATCAGGGCAGGCCAGTGGATGTCCTATTTCTAGACTTCAGCAGGGCGTTTGACTCGGTGCCACATCCCAGGCTGCTGGAGAAGCTGGGGAAAATAGGGGTGGGGGTACGGATGGTAAGGTGGCTAGGAAATTGGCTAGCAGGGTGTTTTCAGAAGATGATAACCGGGGGTCTCATCTCCAAGAGTCATTAGCGGAGTCCCACAGGGATCAGTGCTAGGCTCACTCCTGTTTAACGCTTATATCTCAGACATCAGAATCGGTATCAGGAGCGAGATGAGCTTCTTTGCCGACGACTCGAAGTTGGGGGTGGTGGTGGATGGGGAGGTTGGCCCTCCAGGAGGACCTAGATACTCTGAAGGGGTGGTCACACACCTGGAAACTAAGGTTTAATACTGGGAAATGCAGGGTTCTACACCTGGGGGCCAAAAAACCCAGCTCATGTGTACACCTTGGGAGGGGAGACAATGCAGGTTTCGAGGGGGGAGAAGGACCTCGGGGTGGTGGTGGATGCCAAAATGAACAACTCTGAGCAGTGTAGAAGGACTGCAGCCCAGGCAAATAAAATGCTGGGGTGCACAGCCAGAAGGATAACTTTGAGGGGCAGAGAGGTGCTCTTTCCACTGTATAATTGCCTGGTTAGACCACACCTTGAATACTGCATGCAGTTTTTGCGTCCTTACTTAAAAAAGGGATATTGCTCTTCTGGAGAGGGTCCAGAGGTGGGCAACCAGGATGATACAGGATCTGGGGGAAAAGTTCTATGGGGAGAGACTCGAGAAGCTCAACCTGTACTCTCTGGAGGAGAGGCGGGAGAGAAGGGACATGACTGAGATCTTCAAATATCTCAAGGGAATAAACAGGGTAAGCCAAGATAGGGTGCTTCAGCTGAGGGACGTGGGGACCACCAGGAGGCACACAATGCGGTTGGTCGGTGGGAGACTAAGGGGAGAGAGAAGGAGACGCTACTTCACTGAGAAGGTGGTGGAACCCCGGAACGGCTGCCTGCGGAGCTGGTGGCTGTTGCAACTGTGGCGGGATTCAAGATAGGCTGGGATAGGTATAGGGGGAGGGTGCATCTCAGAACCCCGCAGGGGGATGGGGGACCTTGTGGGGAGAGTGGGGGAGGCAGTAATGGTGCACTGTCCGGGCAGTGATCCCAGAGTAGACTCTATAGACCATAGGGCCTACTCTGCTGGCTTCTTAGTATGCTAGTATTTGTTTCCATTATTCTGCACAGTATTCCTTCTTTATCTTTACCAATATATTTCTATATTCCTCTCTTAGTACCTTACTAACAACATTATGATATTAATTAAAACTGGCTCTATTCCAGCACTATACATTGGTATTGGTCTTACTAGCCTGATATAAAATTTCTATCTTGGATTTATACCACTCTTTTTTATAGAGTTTTGGTTGTATCTTGTTAAAAAAGATCTTTAAGGTGTCATAAAACACTATGGAGTCCAAATTACCCATTACTAATTTAATTTGCTCGAGAAATACCTCTAATTGTTCTATTATTTGAAGTTCCATAGTAGCTGTCCACGTAAATCTTTTTGTATATCTAATTTCCGTTTGCTTTGACTGTGTTGCTTTTCACCAACTCCGGACTCTTCTCTATTTGGGCAGGGTACACAAGAACCGGGAGGTGGTCACTCTCAGTTCTTATCGGAACATGAAGATATTTCCACCAATCTATAGGCCCTCTCCAGCATATTAAGTCCAGTACTGTATTCCCCTTATTTGAGATAAAAGTTATTCCTCCTTCCTGGTCACCTTTTAGTCTACCATTTAATATATAAATTATGTTACTCTTTAGAATGCAACAGAATTTTTTTACTATTAGTAGTAGTTTTCTCACCTTTTGTTTTCCTGCTAAGGCTCTCTGCATCATATTGTATTATGGGTTAATCTGTCATACTTTCCCACTCTGGCATTAAAATCACCTAGTAACAGTAAGTAATCTTCTGGATATTCCAGAGATACTTCAAATATACTTTTCTCCAACTACTGCCAGACATTTTCTATATAAAAATTAGCCATTGGAGGTGGAATATAGCATGTGATCAATATTAAGCCTGTTTTATTTATCCCTATTCTGACTACCATGGGGGGGGGAAAAAAAAAATCATTCTTGCTCAGTTCCTTGATTGCACTAAAAAGTCCAGTCTTGACATGCATAATTAAATCTCCAGCTCTCCTACCTAGTTCTGAGTCCTTATAACTTGGACATTGAAATGTTTGATATCCACTTAGATTTATGTTGTTTTTGGAATCGTGCCATGCTTCTTGTAGGCAAATTACTGTGCTCTTTCTAATAAAGTTCAAACAATCTGGGTTATGAATTTTGGCATTATATCGAACTACGTTCCAAGTCAAGAAACTCATGAGGTTACATTCATCCCCTGATGTACAGGTGCCATCATGTGGGTCTATTGTTGATATGGAACCTCCTTCTTTCAATTCCCAAGCCTCTACATTCATTATTGGTCAATTTCTTTCCTCTAATACTTAAAATCTATTTTGTGTCTTAAAGACTTCATTTATAATGTCATTTCTAGTGTAGCTCTCTTGATTCTCCTTTCTGTTTTCTCCAATTTCCTTATTTGGAGTTGAATGAGATTCCTCTTTCATCATATTGTTCATGTCGACAACATACAGACCCATCCGGCCCAATTTCTCTTAACACCAATATCTGGGGGTAATCCTATCAGATGACCTAAAGGTAGACAAGCAATGCGAGAAGGCAGTAGGAGGGCTGGGGGAATACTGGGATGCATAGGGAGAGGCATCACCAGTAGAAAACAGAAAGTTGTTACCCCTCTGTACAGACAGTTGGTGAGACCCCATCTGGAGTACTATGTGCAGTTCTGGAGACCCCATCTCTGCAAAGTCAGACAGGATGGAGGCAGTCCAGAGAAAAGTAACCAAAATGGTGCAGGGTTTGCACCAAAAGCCATACGAAGAGAGAGACTAAAAGAGCTTAATATGTATAGCCTCAAGGAAAGGAGGGAGAGGGGGAACATGACAGAAACTTTCAACTGCAGGGGTCGAAATTAAGTTTTGCAGCCAGTTAGCCAGCAGCGCTAGTGACTGGGAAATTCCACTAGCCCAGAAGACATTTCCATTGGCCCAGCTGGTGTACATACTGAAATAAATACAAAATCACACATACCCCATAATGCAAAGCACCATGGGCTGTATATGTAAATCGCCACAGTATATTATGCTGGTTCAACTTTAAGCAGAAATGCATAGTACCAAAAGGTCTCTCACACCATCTGCAAAGGGTGCTAACAAAAGGCACATACACGTGTTTCGTCCTACCAGGACTAATCAGTGTGCCTCGTCTGCTTGATACCCCAGTATTGTTACCTTCTCCAGTACAAGCCTGCAGGGATAGTTAAAGGAAAATCTTACTAGCCTGATACAAAATTTACCAGCATTTGGCTAGTGGGCTGGTGCCAGTTACGATCCCTAAAGTACCTCAAGGGAATCAACAAAGTCCAAGAGGGTAGAATCTCTCAGAAAAAGAGATGGCAAGAACAAGGGGGCACAATTTGAAAAGAGAGGGGGACGACTCAGGGGCAATGTGAGGAAGTATTTTTTCACAGAGAAGGTGGTGGACACATGCAACATCCTTCGTGAGGAGGTCGTGGGGTCGAAAACAGTGGGGGAATTTAAGAATGCATGGGACAAACAAAGCAATTCTAGCTGGGGGTAGGAGGAAGTAGGCTGTTGGTTAACTAGGATCTGCAGCCTATCCAACAGGTAAGGAAATGGGCAGACTGGGTGGGCCAAGTGGTCCTTATCTGGTGTCAAAGTCTGTGTTTCTATGTAAACAGAAGAAGAACTGCCATTTTTGTATGCATGAAGGAATGATAAATTGCAAATTTTAACTTGTGTATTTGATCTCGTTTGCATGCACCACACAAATCAATTATTGAGTGTTTGATCCCTCAGTAACAGAGTTCTGCAGTGCATGGCTACCTGATGTCACAAGGCCTGAAGGCAAGGACTTCAGCATCCACCGGCTCGTTCTGGGAACTCACACATCTGATGAACAGAACCATTTAGTGATTGCCAGCGTACAGTTACCCAACGATGATGCCCAGTTTGATGCCTCCCACTACGATAGTGAAAAAGGAGGTAAGATGCCGAGGGTTGCTTCATCTTCACAGCTGAGGAAATGGAGTTCACAAGTTCAGTGTTGAGCTTGTACTCGAAGGGTTGTAGAATTTGGGGTGTGTTTAAAATCATTACCTGGGTGGATCCATTAGAAATGTTTTTTTTAAAGTTTCACACCAGTATGGTGCAAGATGTTATCACATTGTTGTGGGTCCTGTATTAGTTAAACTTGAGTGATGGTTTGGGTTGTTTAAAACAAAGTAATTTATTACCAAAATGATAAGTTATTTCATTTACTGTTGGTAAGAAAAGTAGGTCACATCCTGTTGTTGTTAGCCAGAAAACATTTTGGGGATAATAGTTTGTGCTGCCTTTATTGTTTTCTTCTCTGCTGCTGTGGGGTATATCTTTTTTTTTTTTTATTGTAAATATCATGTTTAAACATTTTTCAAAGTCGGCAAGATGCAGCATTATGTAATTTTCTATATGTAGTAGCTATTACCATTAACACATATCAGTAAGGTATACTGTCCCCTTGTTACAGCTCGCGAGGGACCCACATAGTTATAGAAAAATTTCAATATAGTGTTTAGGTTTAAAGTAGGTTTTTAATTTTCACTGAATTCCACTCCAAGGCGAGGGCAGGCCTGCCGGGACAGAGGAGGAGGGGCAGGGGAAAACCCCACATTGGAAAATAATTTTAAAGCATTGTGTGCTACAAGGGGGCTCACTCATGTCCTGGATAGTGGGTTTTAACAGGATGCTGAAAGCAGAAAAGGGAAGGGGGAGGTCTTCTGAGCAGAAAATTATGGCACAAAGTTCTGATCTGTAGACATGTAATACAGGAACCACCTTGCTCAATCTGAAGTGCAGCGTTCTATCTGATCATTTAACCTGTGAGTTATTTGTTCCATTTGATAGATTTGGGTAACTATCGCCCACCATTCCACTATTGTAGGAACTAGGAGTTAGCCAAGCTTTAGTTATTGTTTTCTTTGCAGCAGTAATTAATATCCCCAAAAGGTAGCGGGAAGTGAGGTCCCTATACCCACAAGGGTACTGCAGAAGAAGGTATAGGTCAGGAGTGAGCGTGATTGGTCCTCCAAGTAGCTCATTCATCTCGAGTTGCAGTTGTGGAACAAAGGGTTCTAGGACAAGGCAGGACCACATAATGTGTCTGTGTGTGTTGCACCAGAGGCGCTCTGCATTTACACCAACAGCTTGCGTCATCCATGGGAGAGTAGTGCTTGGTAATGGCTGGGATTCTGTAAAATCTGGTGAGTTGCTTCCAGGAACACACACTCCACTGAGAGCTAGTGACTTTGGATGTATGTAAGCATGCCCTCTGCCAGTATTCAGGTGTTGATATGGGTCCCTAGTTCTTCCTGCCATTTTAATTAGGTGTTCGATGTGGAATCTGTTTTTGTGGCTAAAACTGGTAAAGTGTGGACACTAGGTGTACCGGGGACTGAGATTTAATGAGTGACAGCATATTCAGCATCCCGGAAGGGTATAATTTTGGGTGAGTGATCCCCTTGGGGAGGGTGAAGCAGTAATGTCAGGGTGGGGTATATCTTGATCTACTGATAAAATTGATCAAAGTTGATAATGACATTGCTTGCTTTGACTTTTTAAGGTCATTAGCATATTGGCCATGGTGTTCTAATTCTGCAGAAATTGTGGCTTCTTTGTGTTTTTTTGGGGGGGGTTAATACTTTGGGCTGTATCTCAAGAACCAAAACTGAAGGTGGACAAAGCAGTGGGGCCTGATGGGATTCATCCCAGAATTCTAAAAGAGCTAAGGGTAGAACTAGTGTCCACCACGAATTGTCGAGTATCTAGAGGCCAGAGGGGCACAGGACCCTAGGCAGCATGGATTCACAGCGGGAAGGTCATGCCAGACATATCTGATAGATTTCTTTGACTGGGTGACCAAAGTAGTAGGTCAGGGAGGGGCTGTGGACATGGCCTACCTAGACTTTAGCAAGGCATTTGACACAGTCCCACACAAAAGATTAATATACAAGTTAGCCAGCCTGGGAGTGGGTCCCAAAATGACAGCCTGGGTAAAGAATTGGCTGGAGAATAGGACACAGAGAGTAATAGTAAATGGAGTCCACTCAGAAGAAAGGAGGGTTACTAGTGGGGTACCGCAGGATTCAGTATTAGGACCGGTCCTCTTCAATGTCTTTATAGTTTACATTATGGAAGGACTGAAGGAAAAGTATGTCTCTTTGTAGATGACACTATGATCTGCAACAGAGTTGATGCACAGGGTGGGGTGGAAAGGATGAGAAGGGACCTGGCAAGGTTAGAGGAATGGTCAAATGTATGGCAGCTTAGATTCAATGCTAAGAAGTGCAAGGTAATGCACCTGGGAAACAAAAACCCAGGGGAAGAGTACAATGGGGTGAGATACTAACAACAAAAAAAATGGAAAGGGACCTGGGGGTGTCATATCAGATGACCTAAAGGTGGGAGCAATGTGAGAGGGCAGCAAGGAGGGTGGGGGATACTGGGATGCATAGGAGAGGCATCACCAGTAGAAAACAGGAAGTTATTATCCTCTGTACAGACAGCTGGTGAGACCCCATCTGGAGTACTGTGTGCAGTTCTGGAGACCCAATCTCCGAAAGACATAGACAGGATGGAAGCTGTCCAGAGGAGGGCAACTAAAATGGTGCAGGGTCTGCACCGAAGACATATGAAGAGAGACTTAAGGAGCTTAATATGTATAGCCTCGAGGAAAGGAGGGAGAGGGGGGACATGATAGAAACTTTCAAGTACCTCAAGGGAATCAACAAAGTCCAAGAGGGTAGCATCTTTCAAAAAAAGAGGTGTGCAAGAACAAGAGGGCACAATTTGAAGATAGGGGGGCGGCTCAGAGGTAATTTAAGGAAGAATTTTTTCACAGAGAGGGTTGTGGATGCATGGAACGGCCTTCCGGAGGAGGTTGTGGAGTCAAAATCAGTGGTGGAATTCAAGCATGCATGGGACAGTCATAAGGCAATTCTGGGGTAAGAAGAAGTAGGCTGCTGGTTAACTAGGACCTGCAGCTTATCCAGTAGGTAGGGAAATGGGCAGACTGGGTGGGCCAAGCGGTCCTTATCTGCCGTCAAATTCTATGTATGTTTCTATGTAAATAATCAGACTCTAACATGAAACCTGACATTGATTACCAGCTAACTAAGTTTGGGTGCATGTAAACATAGCAAACGATAAAGCAACCAGATTCCAAGTGATCAGGTCTCTTGTATCTATGCACTTCAGCTGGATTGCTGATAGATTCCATTGTCATCATTTCACAAGCTTACACGCTTAACTTGACCGATAGGTAACTGAAGCCCAGGTAATACTTCTGCTGTGCATGCAAACAGGGCAAGCAAATGTTTTGTTTTAATGGGGTTTGAACCTGCAATTGATTTCCTGGTTCCCAAGCCACAGTTCCAACCACTACACCACATTGTCTCATGCATTCACACAACTGTTCTCAGTAACAAAAAAGGATTGTCCAAAATTCAAATGTTGGATTTTTGCCCTGGTGAATTCTTCTAATACCAACTGTGAATTTGTTACTGGAAATCAGAAAATCGTTATCAATTAGTATGTTGTGACAGATGACATTGCAAAAAACTAATACATCTCTGCAAGTGGCAGTACCTGAAAGAACTCCTAATACCTTATCAACCTGTGAGATCGCTCCGCTCAGCCGACGAGGGGTTGCTAGAGATTCCAAGGGTGATGTTAAAATCTGCTGGGGCCCGTGCTTTTATGTTTACAGCCCCTTCCCTTTGGAATTCTCTACCCCGTCGGACCAGGGAGTGCAAGACTGTGGGGAGTTTTAAACAGGCTTTGAAATCCTTTCTGTGGGAAAAGGCTTATGGTTTTACTGTTCATTGATTTGTTGTCTGTTTTTATAATACTGATTTCTGTATTTTTATTTTATTTATCTTATTGGAATGCACCTTGATATTTGACAGACGTAAAATAAATATTAAATATTAGCATGCATTTTTTTTTTAATTTAGGTATCACAAATATAGACAACATAGCAGCCCGAAAGAAACAGCAATATCTTATTCTGAATGTCGAAGACTGCATTTGAACTAGCAGTACAAGCATGATATTCCTGATGTAACAAGAAGTGAGTACCACTCCCCTGATGCAAGTAAAAGAATAAGACCATCAGCATGCAACAACACATTGCGCCCTCACTGCGTTTTATTGATATTCCACTTGCCCGGGACAGGAACATATATTCTAAAATCTCTTTGTAAACCAGGGGTTTATTTAACTCTAAAAATTGATTAGCGTTTTGCTCACAAAAGTGTTACATCTTTGTGAAAATGCATAGCTCTTGCCTCACTGTGTTTAACAAACACAGCACTTCTAGAAGATCTATAGATATACTTTCTCTACAGTTAGTATCGTCCCAAGGGGAAAAAAAACTGCTAATCAATTATTTAAAACCCTGTAAGCCAGCTTTTTAAGCACAGACACAATTCAACTAAAAAGAAAGCCTGGCATTTGCACCATGATGGCATTAAACACCTTAAGAGAGACAGTCCCTGCAAACTTCGATTACCGTTTTATTTCATGCCACTACACAGTCCCGACCCAGTAAACTGTAAATAAATACAATTTTAGACATTTCCGTTTGCACCAGCCCCCCGACCCAACATTCATCCGCGTAACACTTTTTGTTTTGTTAATTTCTAATGTTCTCACCAGGCGGAGTTGGCTAATTTCGTCATAGGATAAGAAGTTGAGGATGCTCTCGATGGTCTCAATTGGAAGCGCCAGGAGCGGGTTACTTTGCTGCTGTTGGTCCGGAGAAGGAGAAGCCAGTCTCTGAGGAGAAGACCCAGATTCCATCGCTCCAGCTTCTTCTACCCTCTCCTCCAAAGCCGCCGCCATCTTGCTTTACACCGCAGAAGGGACTCTTGGTAGTGACGCAATGTCCGGTACGAGACGCGGAAGTTTTGTTAATAAGCCGTGCAACACAGCACTTAGAAGAAAAAAGGAAAAAAAAACCACCAAGCTTGACATCCACAATATGGCGCCCTGATTTGCATGCTCCCTGATGGGGTGTTGCCGTCCTAGTCTTTTTTCCCAGTTCTGTGGCGTCTGGCTGAACGAGTTTCCGGTGACGTCATCGCGGGTAGGGCGGCCCCACCTCTCCACTTTTGTTTACGTGCGGCGGTGATGTCTGGCTCTGGAACCAGTTTTCTGTGACACCGCAGGCTGTTGAAGGCAGCGCCAATACCAGAGAACTCGCTGCGTCCGTCACATGAAAAGCAACAATTCTTCAAGTCTCCTGGGGTTTGGGAGCTGAATCAGTGACGAGGAGCTGCTCCGTGGATTAAAGGGCCACGACGAACGGTAGCAGGGTCAGGCTGCCTGCTCTTAGAAACTAAAGTTTGGCAGCGGGGAGGAGAGCTAGCTGCTGGTTTGATCCCAGGGCGAGACAGGAGCAGGCCTCGTCTCCTCCATCGCAGCAGGTGACGCCGGGAACGAGGACGGGTTTCAGCAGCTTGGGAGTCGTCGGCTCCCCTCCTGGGACAGCAGGTGATCTATAAGGAACATTCCGGCCTAAGAAGGCGAGCATTGTTATCGGACAGTCGGAGAGGCACAAGGCTGCTTACATGCGGTACGGTGCAAATATGATGCCGGTAAGTTATTGTAAGCAGTGCTCATTCCTGTGATGCTCTGTTTCATATTTGAAAAAAAATGTTGGTTCAGCAACCCATTTTACGTGTTTACTCTGCAAGTCTTTTGGAGGAATTTTTCTTACACACGACACTGGTCGTAATCGTTCACTATGACCACACTGAGCTACAAACCTGGGAACATGTGTTTGAATCCTGTAGCTCCCACTTGCATACTGTGTGACCCTGAGCAAGTCACTTAACTTCTTTGTGTTCCCAGGTCGCAACTGGACACAGGTTTCGGCTTAGCGTGCCTTTCCTGGTTAAACAGTTTCACTTCCTTATACTACTCTGAATATCTGGGACCAGATTCTGCATACGTTTTGTTTACCCCCACAAATATTACACCATATCAGTGGATTTTAAAACTGTTCTCCGACCTTTTTCAAATTGTAAATACAGCAAACACAAAATAAAGTGGAAATCCGCTGGGATGCTTAGGTGATCGTTTACCGCTGTGTTCTGTTGGCTGCCTTGTAAAGTCTGATGTACTATTGATCCCTACTTACTTTCTGTCTTTGGACTATAGGTAAGCAATAAGACATGACAGGGTGTGCATGGAACAAATTGTACCGCATGGCCAGGGGTGTAATAAGGCACAAGACCTTGGGGGGGGGCCCCCCCAATGCCTCCTCTCCTCCAGGGTGTACGTTGAGCTCCTTGAGCCTCTCCCCCAGGCCCCAGATAATTTTGGTTACCTTACTTTGCCGCCGACCCCCCCTCCCCCATGAGCTCCACCAAAATCCATCCAGCGCACTTCCTTGGAGAGGGACTTACACGGCTCCAGTTTCCCTTGCTCTTGCTGGAGGTAACCCCCTGGTGATGCAGCCCAGCATCCTGTTCGCCTTTGTTGCTGCTCTTTGACAAGTCTCCGAGTTGTTCATTTTAACGTCCACCACCGCCCCCAGGTCCCTGTCACCCAACGATACCTGCAGTGTGTCTGCCCCCCAGTGTTTTTGACCCTCAGATGCAGCATCCTGCATTAAGCCTTAGTCCCCACATCCTCGACCACCTTTCTGGGGCATCCAAGTCCCCCTTGAGGGCCACTCTTCCCCTTCTGCAAGTCATCCGCAAAGAGACTCGGTTTACTCCTAATGTCCGAGATATAGGCATTGAACAGGAGTTGCCACAGGTCCGATCTCTGGGGGACCCCACTAATGACCCTCCTGGGGGGGATGAGACTATTCCGCCAACCACTACTCTCTGTACTCACCCCAAGAGCCAGTTCTCCATCCACCTGAGCAACTGCCCCCACCCCCCCAGCTTTGCCAGCAGGCCATTGTGGGGGACCAAATCAAACACCTTGCTGAAGTCCAGATAGAGGACATCCACCAGCTTGTTTTGGTCCAGGGTCTTCGTCACCCAGTCGTAGAACTCCACAAGGTTGGTTTGGCACGATCTCGCCGGTACAAAGCCATATTGCCTATCATCCAGGTGCCCCATCCGTTACAGCTGCCTCCCAAGCCTCTCCTTGACAATACCTTCCATCACCTTGCCTACCACAGACATTAGGCTAACAGTCCTGTAGTTCCCCATCTCTTCTCTAGAGTTCAGCCAGCACATCCGCCAGCTCCTCAGCACCCTCGGATGAAGCTAGTCCGGCCCCGGCGCCTTCTCAGTCCTTAGTGACCGGAGGGTCGCCCTCACCCTATCCACTGTGATTTCCCTAGCCCCACAGATTTTTCAGTGGCCCAGCTGGTGTATTTATTGAAAAATTACCTTTTCCAGTACAAGCCTGCTTAGCTAGTTAAATGAAAATTTTACTAACTCGATACAAAATGTGCCAGCACTTGACTAGTGGGGCCAATTTCAACCCCTGTAAATACGTGAGCTCTGTGTACACTATTCAGTGCTCTTAAGTACAACACTGCCTTCTGTTTTCTAACTGTTTTTGTATTCAGATAAGATTTAAAAAAAAACTGATACCAACTGCATTTTAATTTTGATGCATTTGTAGATGCTTCTTCAAGGTCAGTGACCTCCCCCCATACACACAGTGACGGAAGAGGTCTGTAGGGAGGAGGTGGAAGGGGTGAGAAAACAGCAAAGGATGGAGGGGTTGAGGAACACATAAGGGTGGGTGGAGGGTGCACACAGAGGGGGGGAATTGTGAAGAGAGGAATAGAGGGAAGGGAAGGTCAGATTCTAGATGGAGAGTGGTGTCTCTGAATGCATAGAGTCTTGGAAACAAGATGGACGACCTGCAGGCACTAAAGAAAAGGCGGGGTGGCTTATTGGAGAAAACTGGGTATTTGGACGATACGCAGCATGGCTTTGTTCCGGGAAGGTCATGCCAGACAAACCTCGTTGAGTTCTATGACTGGGCGACAAGGGCCCTGGACCAGGGTAGGCCGATGGATGTCTTCTTTCTGGACTTCAGCAAGGCGTTTGATTTGGTACCCCACAGTGGCCTGCTGTCTAAGCTGAAGGAGATGGGGGTAGGGAGACAGTTGTTAAAATGGATAGGAAGTTGGCTCTCTGAGCACTGTTTTTCCCATTCCCTGAGATGCCTGCGCTTGGGACTGACGTCCGAGCTTGCTGGCCGCCCGACAGCCACGTGCGTTAAACATACCCCTCTCCCGACTCTAGTAGAGTTGTTGGTGCCCCGAAGCCTGTGCATCCACCGCTTCCGGGATGTCGGGTGCTAGAAGCACCCCTGGTTTTTCCACCCCAGAGGGAGGAGAGCATCCGCTGGGATGCTCAATCCTCCCTCCCCCAACGACCTGAGTCCGCTCCTCAACCGTCGCCATGAAGGAAAGGGTGTCTAGTGCCTCAGCCCGCGCCACCGGCCGGGCGGATAGAGGTCTTGAGTACATAAAAGGGATCAGTAAGGAGGTCCAGTCAGGGTGCTCCAAAGGAAGAAGGGTGGGGAAACGAGAGGTCACGATTGTAAGCTGGAAGGGGGCAGGCTCAGAGGGGAGAGGAGGAGGTGTTATTCACTGAAAGGGTGGTGGAGCCATGGAATGCACTGCCCAGGGAGCTGGTAGAGGTGGAGACTGTGGACGGGTTTAAGAGGGGATGGGACAGGTACGGGGAGGGAGGGTAAATCTGACCAGGCCCAATACAAGTGGAACATGTGGGACTAGGAACAGTATGACCCGTGGGGACACCAAAATCAGCCCTCAGTGCGGGTGCTGAAAATTGAGCAGACTCAAAAGACCATTAGGCATATTCTGCTGGCATGTTAGTTTGTTAGAGGGTGGACATGGTGGCAATAACCAAGACTTTGGCCACTCCACAACATGACTGGGAACTTGTGATCCCTGGATACAAACTATACTGGAGGAACAGGGTAGTGGGGAAGGGGTGGCAGTTTACATTATGGAGGGAATAACTTACACGAGGGAGGAGTCTGAGGAAGGGAAGGTGGAAACATTGTGGATTCAGTTACAGTCCAGTAGAGGAAAAAAGGTGAAGTTGGGGGGTGGTTTACAGACCACCCAGTCAGGATGAGGAGAGGAACAGGGTACTGAGCTCGCAAATATTGGAAGCTGCAGGGAAAGGAGAGGCGGTAATGTGGGGACTTCAACCTGCCCAAGGTGGACTGGAGTGCACGTCCACAACATGTTTTAGGTGTCAGGTGATCCTAGAAGGACTGCAAAATGGGTTCCTGACTCTGGGCATCACAGAACCAACAAGAGCAGAGGCAATTTAATTTGGTGCTCACAAATGAGAGAGCATGTACAGGGAAGCCCTGTGACGTGATAGGAGGTTCTTTAAGTACATAAAAGGGATCAGTAAGGGAGGTGACCATTGCACAGTGTGGTTCCAGTTGGCTATGGACAGGGAAAGCATCCCGACGAACAAAATCTTGGATTTTAGGAGGGAAGACTTCAGGAAGATAGGCAAAGTGCAAAGGAGCCACCTGGCAGGCATCAGAGTAGTTATGAGGGTGGCTCAAAGGTGGTTAATCATTAAGGAAGGAATACTGATTGCCACAGAGGAGTGTGTGAGGCTAAGGGGGAAGAAAACGGGCCAAAGCACCCAGCTGGTTTATTACTGGGGTCACCCAGGCAGTAAGGAAAAAGGTTAACCTATAGAAAATTCATGACCAAGAGAGTGGATAGGAAAATTACCTATGGTTGGCTAGTGAGGCAAGTAAGGAAGTCCGTGAGCTAAGGCACAGAAGGAGCTGCAGATAGGTGAAGGAATTAAGAAGGGAGATGGTCTTCTTTCACTACATAAGTGAGGAAAGGGACAAAAGGAACGGATAGTTAGGCTTAAGAAAGGGAGGAGTGGGTGGAGGATAATGTGGAAAAGCAGAGATACTAAATGAATACATCTGTTCCTACTTCACCAGGGAGGACAGACCAGTGCCTTCAGGAAGGAAAAGAGGAGTGGGGAGGAACACAGATGTAGTGATAGAGTGAGGAAAGGTCTCAGCATTGAAGGTGGACAAATTACCAGTCCCGGACAGAGTACATCCAAGGGTACAGAGGGAACTGGCTGAGGAACTAGCAGGGCCACTGGCAGGCCTATTTAATGCTTCACTAGAGTCAGGCGTGGTACCGCAGGACTTGAGAACAGCACATGTGGTGCCACTCCAGAGAAGTGGTCCCAAGGATGACCCAGGGAATTACAGACCAGTCAGTCTAACCTCAATCATGTTCAGGCTCATGGAGGTCATACTAAAGGAAAGTTTGGTAGAATATCTAGAGGAGCATGGTCTCCAAGCATGGATTCATAGAAACATAGACTTTGATGGCAGATAAGGACACTTAGCCCACCTAGTCTGCCATTTCCTACCTAGAGGATAAGCTGCAGATCCTATTTAACCAACAGCCTATTTCTTCCTACCCCACAAAATTGCCTTATGTCTGTCCATGCATTCTTGAATTCTCCCACAGTTTTAGAGCCCACAACCTCCTCAGGAAGGCTGTTCACCACCCTCTCTGTGAAAAAATGATTCCTCACATTGCCCCTGAGCCGTCCCCCCTCTATCTTCAAATGGTGTCCTCTTGTTCTTGCACATCTCTTTTTCTGAAAGATGCTACCTTCTTGGACTTTGTTGATTCCACTGAGGTACTTAAACGTTTCTATCATGTCCCCCCTCTCTCTCCTTTCCTCAAGGGTATACACATTAAGCTCTTTTAGTCTCTCCTCGTGATGGCTTCTCTTGCAGACCCTGCACCATTTTAGTTGCCCTCCTCTGAACTGCCTCCATCCTGTCTATGTCCTTGCGGAGATGGGGTTTCCAGAACTGGACGAGTACTCCAGATGGGGTCTCACCAACTGTCTGTACAGGGGATAACAACTTCCTGTTTTCTGCTGGTGATACCTCTCCTATACATCCCAGTATCCCTAGCCCTCCTACGCTTCTCACATTGCTTGCCAACCTTAAGGTCATCTGATATGATTACCCCTTGGTCTCTTTCCATTTTTGTTGTTGTTACTACCCCCATTGTGTAATCTTCCCCTGGGTTTTTGTTTCCCAGGTGCATTACTTTTGCTTGGGGGGGGGGGATTGTGTCAAGCGAATCTGTTTAACTTCTTTGATTGGGTCACTAAGACAGTAGACAGAGACCAAGTACTACAAAGATGATAGCGGGTCAGCAGGGTAAGACATACGAGGAGAGGTTGAGGGCAGTGAACATGCACTCCTGGAGGAAAGAGAAAGAGCGGGGGGACATGATTGGGATCTTCAGGTACTTGAAAAGGATAAATAAGGTGGATAAGGAGGGTCTCTTTAAGCTGAGTGGCAACCATAACATGAGGGGCATGGTCTTAAGCTGGAGGGGGAAGGTTTAGGAGGGAGGTCAGGAAGTATTTCTTCACAAAGAGGGTAGTGGATACTTGGAATGTGCTGCCAGAAGAGGTGGTCTCATTGAAGACAGCAGGCAGCTTCAAGAGAGGCTGGGATAGGCATAGGGGGAAGGTAAGGATCATGAGTAGGGAGGATGAGAGGAGTGTGGAGGGGGGCAGGGACAGTAGCTCAAGCTGTGGACCCTGCAATGTGAGCAGACTAGATAGACCAAATAACCTTCTTCCACTGGCTTCCTCATATGTGCATATGTCTGTTTTTGCAGTCCAGTCATGAAATGTTTCTTGCTGTGGCTATAGTCTGAACGTGACTACATTGAACTGTACAGTGATAATATATTTTTAAGTGCTTAAAACATGGTGCATCATATAAAAAAAATAACGCAGCCAGCTGTGAAGAACTGGCTTGTTCACACACCTCGAGGTTACTGTGACATCTGTGAGGTATTTGAGCATTGCTCCTCTGCCCAATTATTGTGCAGCACCACAATGCATATGAACTAGCTTGTTCGTCACAGTCTGATGGCAACCATAATAATTCACTGGGGATATAACAAATAATGGCTCCCCTTGCGGTAATGCTGCAGGGGCAGTACTTGGCTACTTTCTACACTGGAGAGGTCTTGCAAATCCACTGAGGCAGTCATTCCTGCAGTGTTTTCTTTCTGAATGCACAGGTTGGCCCATTGGTCCAACACTCAGGTTGTTCAGCCAGGTGGTTGTTATTTGGTACAGTTGAGCCTACTAAGTGCACATCGGATAAGTGCATATTCTGGATAAATGCAGATTTTTTCTATTTTCCGATATCTGCGGTGCTAAATTTTCTGGTTAAGTGCATGTTTCTATTAAGTGTACATTTTCACAGTTTACCAGTACATCCATTAACATGTAATTAGTACCTGTTAAGTGCACAGCCTTTTTTCAGCTAGTGTGACAAGAAACATAGAAACATAGAATTTGACGGCAGATAAGGACCACTTGGCCCACCTGGTCTGCCCATTTCCCTACCTGATGGATAAGCTGCAGATTCTAGTTAATCAACGGCTTACTTCCTCCTACTCCCCTCTAGAACTGCCTTATGTCTGTCCCATGCATTCTTAAATTCTCCCACTGTTCCCGACTCCACAACCTCCTCAGGAAGGCTGTTCCATGCATCTACAACCTTTTCTGTGAAAAAATTCTTTCTAACATTATTTCTAAGCCATCCTCCCCATTTTCAAATTGTGCCCCTTTGTTCTTGCACATTTTTTTTTCTGAAAGATGCTACCCTCTTGTACTTTAATTCCCTTGAGATACCTGACCAGTTTCTGTCATGTCCCCCCCCCTTTTCCTCAAGGGTATACATATTAAGCTGCTTTAGTCTCTCCTGTATGTCTTCTGGTGCAGACCCTGCACCATTTTGATTCTCCCTCTTCTGAACAGCCTCCCTCTGTCTGTCTTTGCAGAGATGTAGTCTCCAGAATTGCATGCAGTACTCAGATGGGTCTCACCAACTGTCTGTACAGAGGGATAACAACTTCCTGTTTTCTACTGTTGATGCCTCACCCTCTGCATCCCAGTATCCCCCAAGCCCTCCTTACTGCCTTCTCATTGCTTGCCCACCTTTAGGTCATCTGATATAGTTACTCCTAGGTCTCTTTCAATTTTTGTTGTTGTTATATCTCATTCCCATTGTGTACTCTTCCCTGGGTTTTGTTTCCCAGATGCATTACCTTGCACTTCTTTGTATTGAATCTGAGCTGCCATATACGTGACCATTCCTCAAACCTTGCCAAGTCCCTTTTCATCCTTTCCACCCCACCTTGTGTATCAACCCTGTTGCAGATTTTTGTGTCGTCTGCAAAGAGACTTAGTTTTCCTTCCAGGTGCTCTACAATTTCACTTATTAAGACATTAAAGAGGACTGGTCCCAGGACAGAACCCTGCGATACCCCGCTAGTTACCCTCCTTTCTTCACTGTGGACTCCGTTTACTATTACCTTTTGCGTCCTGTTGTCCAGCTAGTTATTTATCAAGCTACCACGTGGGACCCACTCAAGGCTGGCTAACTTGTATATTAACCTTTGTGTGGGACCGTGTCAAATGCCTTGCTAAAATCTAGGTAGGCCATATCCACAACCCCTCCCTGGTCTACTACTTTGGTCACCCAGTCAATGAAATCTATTAGGTTTGTCTGACATGACCTTCCTGCTGTGAAACCATGCTGCTTTGGGTCCGTGCCCCACTGGCCTCTAGGTACTCAAGTTTTTCCTTCAGAATATATATGTATTTTTTTATATATATCATCTGTTTATTACATTTTCTTTTAAGAAACTTCTGTTTAGTATTCACAAAAGAGGAGGTGCCTAATCCAATTAACAGAAGCATTCTGGATTTGGGGGGGGGGGTTGATCCCAGTCCTTTCACAGAAGAAAGGGTTCTGAAAGAACTCCTAAAACTGAAGGTGGACAAAGCAATGGGGCCAGATGGAATTCACCCCAGAATTCTAAAAGAATTAAGCAGAGAACTAGTGCCATCACTGACTACCCTTTTTAACAAATCATGGGAGGGTGGTGTGGTACCTGAGGACTGGAGGAAGGCAGATGTGATTCCCCTTCACAAAAGTAGGAGCAAGAGAGGCAGGAAACTAAGACCTGTCAGTTTGACTCTCTGTGGTAGGGAAAGTGATGGAATCACTTCTGAAGGAAAGAACTGTTGAGTACCTAGAGGCCAGTGGAGCACAGGACCCAAGGCAACATGGGTTCACAGCGGGAAGGTCATGTCAGACGAATCTAATTGATTTCTTTGACTGGGTGACCAAAGTAGTAGACCAGGGAGGGGCTGTGGACATGGTCTACCTAGACTTTAGCATGGCATTTGACACAGTCCCACACAAAAGATTAATAGTCAAATTAACCAGCCTGGGAGTGGGTCCCAGGGTGGTAGCCTGGGTAAAACATTGTCTGGATAACCGGACACAGAAAGTAATTGTAAATGGAGTCCACTCTGAAGAAAGAGGGGTTACTAGTGGGGTACCGCAGGGTTCAGTACTGGGTCCAGTCCTTTTTTAATATCTTTATAAGTGACATTGCAGAGCGACTGGAAGGAAATGTATGCCTCTTTGCAGATGACACAAAGATCTGCAACAGGGTTGATACACAAGGAGGAATGGAAAGGATGAGAAGGGACTTGGCAAGGTTGGAGGAATGGTCAGAAGTATGGCAGCTTTGATTCAATGCAAAGAAGTGCAAAATAATGCACTTGGGAAGCAAAAACCCAGGGGAAGATTACACAATGGGGGGAGGTAGTAACAACAACAAAAATGGAAAGGGACCTGGGGGTAATCATATCAGATGACCTTAAGGTTGGCAAGCAATGTGAGAAGGTGGTAAAGGAGGGCTGGGGGGATACTGGGATGTATAGGGGAGAGGCATCACCAGCAGAAAACAGGAAATTATCCTCCTGTGCAGCCAGTTGGTGAGACCCCATCTGGAGTACTGCGTCCAGTTCTGGAGACCCCATGTCCGCAAGGACATAGACAGGATGGAGGCAGTTCAGAGGAGGGCAACTAAAATGGTGCAGGGTCTGCAAGAGAAGCCATATGAGAAGAGACTAAAGGAGCTTAATATGTATGCTCTTGAGCAAAGGAGGGAGAGGGGGGACATGATAGAAACGTTTAAATACCTCAGTGGAATCAACAAAGTCCAAGAGGGTAGGATCTTTCAGAAAAAGAGATGTGCGCGAGAACAAGGGGACACAATTTGAAGATAGAGGGGGGACGGCTCAGGGGCAATGTGAGGAATCATTTTTTCACAGAGAGGGTAGTGGATGCATGGAACAGCTTTCCTGAGCAGGTTGTGGGGTCTAAAACTGTGGGAGAATTCAAGAATGCATAGGACAGACATAAGGCAATTTTTGTGGGGGATAGGAAGAAATAGGCTGTTGGTTAAATAGGATCTGCAGCTTATCCTCTAGGTAGGGAAATGGGCAGATTAGGTGGGTCAAGCGGTCCTTATCTGCCGTCAAAGTCTATGTTTCTATGAAACAGAGAAACAAACATGGGCAAGATATTATCCACACACAATATGGTCATATACAATACTGCTAATACACACATCTTGGGATTCATAATTCATCACACATTCCTTTGTGCTTAATTTCCTCTCAGCTACTATACAAGACTTAACTCCCCAAGATAAATGGCACTCTTATTGGAAAATCTATGTCAAACCAGAAATCCAGATAGACCGATTTGTCCCAGCATGGCATCTATGTTAAAAGGGCATTCTTGACATCATAAGCCTGTAGGGAGAAATCTCTGATTCTTATTATTGTGCAGCATCAGTTTATGCCTGGTATATCTATGCGAAACGCTTTATTTAAGTCTCCCCCCCCCTCCTTATGGACTGAGAAACAAGAGAGTGTAGTCCTGATGGTGCATATTTAGTACTATTCGGTCCCAAGGGAGATTAAATCCTAAGCAGTGCCCAGGGTGCACATCTTGTAATTTGCCTCTGTCAAGAGAAAGTGAAAAACAGGATACAGATGAGATAGGACAATGTAGTCCTTACTAGGAAATAGCCCCTTAAGATGGGGCGAGAGAATAAAGCCAAGGAAGAAGAGAGGAGTAACACTGAGACTCAAACAGGAGAAGAACGATCAAAAAGAAAAACTAAAATAAAAGATAGTTTAGCTTTCTACTCTGCTAAAATGAATTCTAGAGATGATCCCCCATGTGGTGGTGGTGGTGGGGGGGTGATATACATATGTGAACAATTCTTACACAACAACATTACACTTCCTTGTCCCACCATGAGACCCATGGGGAAGCCACAGCATTTTAATAAAGGAGAAATTCCCTCCCACCTTCCAGGCCTCTTAACCAATACCAGAACTGTTTCTGAACATGGATTCCATTGGGGTAAGGGAAGCCAGAAGTTCTGCCCAGTCATTTCGGAATTTCTCTTCCTGCCCTTTAGAGCATAAGTAAGTCAATCTAGGGCTAACGTGGAGAGTAGATGTGTGCTCCACGCACTAAATGGAAGGGGTCACATTAGAAACCCAAGTGTTCACAATTATCTGGTGAGCAGTTGCCATAACCACCCTCACCCATCTGGGGTAAAGGTTCCATTCCCCACCCTGGTCCTCCTCAATATTCCGTGGAGGAATTCAAGAAGAACTGAAAACCTATTTGTGGTAAATGGCCTTTTGGATGCTTAATCTTTCTTGGATACTTAAGTAAATTTATTCTGTTGAGATTTTTATTTGTATTTATTAATTGATTTTAATAATTGTTAACGTGATATGATTTTATTTATATGTATTATTGATTTATATTTGATGTTGTGGTTTTCATATGTTCAGTGCCTTGGTATGCTGAAAGGCGCTATACAAATAAACTTATTATTATTATCAATACCCATGAGCAGTGAAATGGGTGAAAAAGTGACCTCCCATCCCTAACTTCTTGAGATTTCCCCCTGGATCTCTTTCCAATACCTCTGCAGTATTGGGCATTGCCAGAAACAGTGTAGATAGGTTCCCCTCGACACACCACATTTCCTGCATTTATCCGTGATCCCAGGGTGGAACAGGCAGTGTAGGAATTTGTACTGGGACTCTTTGAACTTCTTACATATAAGTAACCCCATATGGGAGGTTGTCAGTGTACTCCAGTTTTCATCTGAAATTGACACCCTCAGATCTTTCTCCCATTGCAGTCTGGTATTCCCAGTCTGATCCCTCGTACATTGTCTATCGAGCCTAGCTACTCTACCTATCAGATCCTTCTCTCGGACCTTTGCTCCAAGGACTATTTGTTCCACTGGTGCTAGAGCCGCTACATCCCTCAGATTCCTTTGCAGCTTATATGAGTAATTTCATATCTGCATATATCTGAATAGGTGTGACTTGGGGATCCCAATCCGCTCCTGATCTCCTTAAAGTCATTAGTCCGTATATTACATAGGTCCCCCACGCAACGTACCCCACCCATTTCCCATATTGCAAAGCCCATATCTTCCAGTCCTGGTAGGAACTCGGAGTTCCTAGACATTGGCACTAGGAGGGTGTGCTCCTCTGAAGCCCCATGTCTCTTTCAGATCTCCACCCATGCTTTCAGCACCGATTGTACTAGCGGGTTAGGGGCAGTTAACTGTGCATACACCTTGGGTCCCCTTTGTGACGGGTATGCAGTTAACCTTCCTGGACATCTGGCCTCCTCCATTCCTAACCAGGAGGCAGCATCATCCTGATTTACTCAGTTATGAATGTATTTATGCTGAATAGCTAGATAATACCCCTTAATATCCGGGAACTCAAATGTTCCCTTTTCTTTTGTTGCTTTGTCTGCTTAGTTTCATCCTGGATCTCTTATCCTTCCAAATGAAATCATCAAATGCCTTTTCCAGTTTAGAGATGTCTTCAGTGGTGGGGCACACCGGTACCATCTGCATAGGATATAGCAGATGGGGCAACACATTTATCTTTATTAGGTTGATACGACCCAACCATGAGATTGGGAGCGCCTCCATATGACCAGATCCACCAAGACAGTTTTAAAGACGGCCTAATAATTAAGATTGTACAGCTTTGATATCTAATTACTCACTTTTATTCCCAGATATGTGAAGCTGCCCCTCACCTTTTTAAGACACCAGGTATGCTCCGGGAGACCCTCTACTTCCTTCCCCAGGGGCATAATTTCCGATTTTGACAGGTTTAATTTATAACCTGAGAAGACCTTAAATTCTTCAATTACTTGTAAAATGTGCGGAATTGAGGCTTCCTGTCGTGAGGTGAACAGAAGGATCCGCGTATGGGGCCAACTTGGTCTGTCCACCTCCCTCTAGTGGTATCCCATATATGTCTCCAGAAGCCCGGATCCTAATCTCCAAGGGTTCAGTGGCAAGGATAACAGGAGCGGGATAGGGGACACCCTTGTCTGTTACCCCTAAATAATTCAAATTCCTCTGAAGCCATGCCATTAATCAAGGCTCGTGCCCGAGGCCTGTATTACAGCATCTGTACCAGTTCCACAAACCCATCCCCAATCCCAATCCTGCACAGTGCTTCAAAGAGGTAATCCCATTCTGTCCTATCAAAGGCTTTTTCATGCTCCATTGTTGGCACACAGGCCTTATTTGGATGTCTTGTCTCACCAGAGAACATTCAGCAACTTTCTCATGTTGTGGTATGATAGCCTCCCCTTAATGAACCCTGTCTGGTCTGGGTGAATTATTTCTGGGAGGATTCGTTCTAACCTCAGAGCCAGTACCTTTGTTATTATTTTACAGTCGCAGTTGAGCAGGGAGATGGGTCTGTACGATGCGCAGTCTGTATGGTCTTTTCCAGCTTTATGAATCAGGATGATATTGGCCTCCAAACACGTTCTAGGGAGATCCCTCCCCCAGCCTCCTGCATAAGCTTTACCAGCACCCCTGCCCTCCCCTTAGTGCCTTATAAGCGTCCACTTCCAAAACCATCAGGGCCCTGAGATAGCCTTGACTGTTTCATCTTCAGAAATCGGTACCCAGCCTTTCCTTCAGGGTCTCGCCTATCATGGGATTTTATCTTATCCAAGAAGCTTTTAGCCAGCCTCTTTGTGCCCTTGCTCTCTGCCTGGTATAGGGTCTGGTGAAATCTTTAAAACAAGCTCCTATGCCTCGTCTTCCTTTATTATCTTTCCTTTGCTGGTTTTTAATAGCTGTGATCTTACATGGAGCTTTGCCCCACTTCATTAATCTAACCAAAACGGACCTGGTTTATTGCTCCATTCAGATATTTTCTGCTTTGCATGCCATAATTTAGCTCGCTTCCTGTGAGGCACACATTTAGGGTCTCCTGGTCAGCCTGCAATAGCCTTTTTCCTCCTCTCCCTACCTGAGTGCCTCGCCTTCAACTCCCTCACCGCCTGCTCTAAGGTATCCACTTTTATTTCCGCTTCTTCTGATTTTCGGTGGTATAACTTATTATAGCATCCGCATAAATGATTTCCCTGCCCCCATAGAGCAGCCGGGCTCTCTACCTTACCCTTGTTGAATTGTAAATAATTTCCCCATTGGTTTTTTTTTTTTTTTTTTTTTAGAAATCCCTAGGTCTTCCTTTGCTAATAAACGTGTGGGAAATCTGAGGAGACCCCTACAGCGTCCTACATAACTTTACCAGCACCCTGCCACCTCTCCCTTAGTGCCTTATAAACATCCTCCCCAACCTCAAGGTCAGCACCCAGGGTGGAGGCTGACCAAGCGAGCAGACACGAAAGACCGTTAGGCCTATTCTGCTGGCATTTTAGTATGTTAGTATGTAAATCTCCATGTCCCAGTATGGGGATCTCAATATCTCCATCTTTCGATCACTAGAAACAGGAGGTACCCAAAGACTGGAAGACAGCAGATGTAGTCCCCTTATACAAAAGTGGGAACAAAGAGGAAGCGGGAACTACAGACCAGTCAGCCTCACCTTGGTAGTGGGGAAGATCATGGAAGTACTACTGAAGGAGAGATTGGTGGAACATCTGGTTGTCAATGGACTACAGGACCCAAGGCAGCATGGTTTCACCAGGGGGAGGTCATGTCAGACCAACCTTGTTGAATTTTTTGACTGGGTGACTAGGGAGGTGTATCAGGGGAGAGCAGTGGCCGTGGCCTATCTGGACTTCAGCAAGGCCTTTGACACTGTACCACATAGAAGGCTATTACACAAACTTGGGAATATGGGTGTGGGCAGGACAGTAGTGTGGTAGGTATGTAACTGGCTGGGTGGCAGGACACAGAGGGTGGTGGTAAATGGCTGTCACTCCACAGAGGGAAGAGTGACCAGTGGGGTACCACAGGGATCAGTGCTGGGACCAGTCCTATTCACCACCTTCATCAGTGACATTGTGCAGGACCTAGAAGGCAGAATTTCCTGTTCGCTGATGACACAAAGCTCTGTAACAGAGTAGACAAACCAGAGGTGTAGACAGAATGAGAAGGACCTGCAGAAACCTGAAGAATGGTCAGGGGTTTGGCAGTTGAAATTCAATGCAAAGAAGTGCAAGATAATGCATATGGGGCACAAAACCCTGGCACAATATATCATTTGGGGGTGAGGATATAGCATGCACCAAGCAGGAAAGGGCAGCAGGTAAAGCAAATAGGATGCTGGGATGTATAGGTAGGAGCATCACCAGCAGGAAAAAGGAGGTCATAATTCCTCTATACAAGACACTAGTGGTGCCCCACCTGGAGTACAGTATACAGTTCTGAGACCTTTCCTATGTAAGGACATAGACAGGGTAGAGAAGGTTCAGAGGAGGGCAACAAAGATGGTACATGGATTGCATCACAAGTCCTATGAGGACAGGTTGAAAGATTTGAATATGAACTCCCTGGAGGAGAGGAGGGAGAGAGGGGATATGATAGAGACATACAAGTATCTTACAGGGAGGAACAGGGTGCAAGAATACACTATTATTAAGTGAAAAATATGTTCCAGGACTAGAAGGCATGGGATGAAGTTGGAGGGAGGACGATTCAGAGGAAACATGAGAAAGAATTTCTTCACAGAACGGGTGGTGGACAAGTGGAACACCCTGCCAGAGGAAGTGGTGGGGGCTGAAACAATCATAGGATTTAAGAATGCATTGGATAGACATAAAGGAATTCTGGAGGTCAGGGCTGAAGGGCAACAGACATCTAGGAAAACATAAAGTGAACTTACAAGCTCAAATGGGCAGACTGGGTGGGCCATAGACCCTTATCTACGACACCGTCTATGTAGGTAAACAATCTTCTAACTAAACAAAGGAAAATAAAAAGTACCCCAGATATAAAAGGTAATGGTTGGCTGCTTTTAAATCTAATATTAATTTAAGGCAGTACACTAGCTCTTTAACTGTGTCACAGGGCATACCTGTGGTGCCAGTGATCCTTAATTTTTTATGTTTGCTGTGCTTGTGCACAGTGAATATTTTGTTAGGAGAGTGGCTTTTGAGGGTGTGGCGCTCAGTCCATTTAGCATGATGGTCTGTAAGGGACTCCTCACTGTCACACCAATCATTAGCTAGGCTGATCATGATACTGTCAAAACAATAAGAAAACAGCACTCAGGATAGCATTTAAAATATTTAATTTTATATATTGAAAAGCCAAATACACAGTGCAAAATTCATAAAACATAATGTAATGATTCATATACCAATAAAGTGCTAACAGCCCCTTATTAGCACGTTATTGGTATGTGGTACTACGTCGTTTTATAATTTTACTATTAACTTTCAACAAAATATAAAAAAATAAATATTTTAAACGCTAGCCTGGAGTGCTGTTCTATTGTTTTTAGCTATATATTTTACTAGCACCTGACCTTAACTGTGTGCACTGTTTCTTCTTTCTTAGTGATCATGACACTGTTCTGGCTTGCTGGGCGAAAACTTCTTGTAGATCAAAGGAGAGAGCCTACCCAATCATAAGTAGTCTCTTTCCTTTGATCTACATAACCACTGCACAGCAAGCACAGCTGATCTATCATGATCTGCTTGCTGAGGTTTTTTTAAACAAAACAAATTTTATTTACAGCAAGGACAAACTTTCCTACAGGTAATGTTATCACTATGAAAATAGAAAGGACTCCAAATCCACACATCTGCAACACTATTCTGCTTTCACCTTATACCAATTTTCATTTAATACCACACAGTCCAGTAACTGGTTTTATTTTATACAGACTGTATGTACACTGAACAAAACTGGCGTGTCATCGATGTTAAAATGATTACCTAATGCAGATGTTAACTATATTGTGAAAGTATTTTCATTTGTAGGCCTGAAAATAGAACTTAGAAAGAGTTTTTATTTATTTTCTCCTTCCACCATAATGATGTGGTAGCCAAACTTGGTCTTGACTGGAGGATCTGTGTACACAGGCTTGTCCACCGCTACTGACAGGTAGGGCAAACGCTGCTTCTTGGAAAGGCCCCACCATGGAGCCTCTGGTCATCCAACCAAGGTCACCACCTTGCCTGGCTTTGTCCTCGCTGTACTGTGAAGCCACTTCACTGAAGCAGATGCGGACTTAAGCTTTTCCATAGCTTCCATGATTTTACTGTGCTTTTCACACAGGATGTGTCTCACCTTCACTGCATTTCCTCCTCCTTTTGGACCTTCCTTTTTCTTATCAGAGTCACCGCCACCAGAAGCACCACCTTTGCCAGGCATGGGGTCATAATGTTGCACACACAATGCCACTGCCAATACAGCACAATAGATTGCCTGCAGCATTTCTCTATGTTTTGCAGGGGGCTAGTTATGGGGGGCTGCACCCCTGATTCCCCCCCAACTAAAATAATCAACTCCAGGAGGGGGTTGTACACTTAAATCAGTCGCACCTCCTTTATTGCTGTCTGTGGCTCATCCTATCAAGCCATGGCAGCTGCTTGTCGGACCCTCTTCCCAGTAGAAGCCTTATCCTCTGCGAGGGAACAGAGACAGAGTGCACAACCGCACATAGACCATTTAGCGGTTTGCACCCTTTCGCTATTCTCGCCCTCGCTGTCTCTGTTGCACAGTTTTGACGTGCCATTCTACTTAAAGTGAACTGACCTGGTAGGCCTTTCTTTGCCGCCACCTTTGCCCCTGCCACCCTTTCCTTTCTGAGACATAGCTGCTGCTCCACCCTGCTGAGGTTGAACTACACCCTGCAAAAGAAAAACCATCCATTAATGTCTGTTGCTGCTGCCACCTCACTGCTCCCCACCTGACCCTTCCACTCTGCACCCACCACCACATCCCCCCATACAAACATAAAACTGACACTGGGGTGCTCAATCCACGTGTAACCACCTGAAATAAAGAAAACCTAGTAGTCTTTTTTTAAATATACACTGTAAAAAGAAAACCATCCATCAATGTCTGTTGCTGCTGCCATCGTTACTGCCTCCAGCCCGACTCTCCCACTCAGCACCCCCACCCCTACAAACATAACACTGACATTGGGGTGCCCAACCCCAGTGTAACCACCTGAAATAAAGAAAACTGCCCCAGTAGTTTTTTTTTAAATATCGCTGTAAAAAGAAACCATCCATCAATGTCTGTTGCTGCTGCCATCGTTAATGCCTCCGGCCTGACTCTCCCACTCAGCACCCACCACCCCTACAAACATAAAACTGACACTGGGGGTGCCCAGTCTCATCTCCTGAAATAAAGAACACCGTCCCTGGTAGTTTTTTTTTATTAATGTTCCCTGTAAAAATAAAACCATTCATCGTTGTCTGTTGCTGCTGCTGCTGTTAGTCCCCCCACCTGACTTTCCCACTCAGCACCCACCACCCCACCCACCCACCTCAAGCCCTTACTTACTCACCAGGGTCCAACGCTGTAATCCTATCTAGACTGCGAACCGTCTTCACTCTTAAATGCCAAACCATGAACTGAGAAATCAGGTATGCCGTTCAATGTATTTCAACAGGGCTTTGAACTTAGTGGCATAACTTGGTCATTTTGGAATATTTTTGCCCAGATTTTCAACTTGCCTTTTTGAGACCCTACCTCATGAACAATGGCAGTGAAATTAGGCAAATTTGTCTCAAAAGGGTGATTTTTGTCATCATGTCAAATCACCTTTCAGGTAGGAGTTGAACATTTTCTCCACCCTTGCTCATCAAGTGGAGTCAAAAAAGCCTATGTTGAAAATATGGAGTAAAAGAATTAAAAACGACAAAGTTATGAACCTATGTTAAACTTTACAAATGTAGGCTTGTAATTTTGGTAATTTTAATATGTTGACCCCAAATTTCAACATAGCCATTCTTCACAGCACCTCATGAATATGACAACTGTCATTTTCAAATCCTGGCACAAATGTGTTTTCAAATTGTGGCACAAAATTACCGTTTGTGCAGAATTTGAATATTTTCTCTACCCTTGTTAATGAGGTGGGCTCATAAGAAGGCTATGTTGAAAATTTGGGTAAAAATGTGACAAAAAACAAAGTTATGAGTCTACATTGCAATTTTCAATACACATGACTGTGGTCATTTTCAATATTTTGACCTAACTTTTCAACATAGCCATTTTCTACAACACATCATGAATGTGACAGCTGTCATTTCTCAAATCCTACCCAAAATCTTTTAACACTTGTGGTGCAAAATGACGTTTCAGTCATTGTTTTATAAATGACACCTCTCATGCTCATGAGTGGTTATAAAAAGGTTATGTTGAAAACGTGGGGTAAAAATGTGAGAACACAACTTAAGTTATGAAGAAACAAATTGTTCCAACATTTACTCATAACTTTATTTTTTTCAGATTTTGGCCCTCATGTCCAGCATATCCTTATATTACCCCACATCCTGAAAATGGAAGGTGTCATTTTTCAAATCCCCTCTGAAACTTGATTCCAAAGTTGCTCAGCGAAATCACTTTTCAGATGGGATTTTTGAAAATTTCACCCATCTTGATCATGACATCAGGTCATAAAAAGACTGCTGGACATTTGGGGTCAAAATGTGGGAGCCCACTTAAAAGTAGATATTGCCTCTCAGCTGCCCTCTTCTGGGTAATTACAATCTAATAACATGCCAAAGCAGAACACCACTGAAAATGAGATATTGCATCTCATCTGCTCTATCCTTGTAAATATATAATAAAATGTGTACTAGCAAGACCCAGTACAACAGCAATACCAGCAGTGAACATTTGGCATTGACAAATGCTTGTTTTAATTGTTTTGTCTCTTACTGTGTTTATCTCCTCTGCTGGGCCTCAATCAAATCTCAATCCTCCTAACTAGCTCTATCACACCAGTGTTTCATGGACTTCATGTCATTCCCTTCATCCCTACAGCTTTCTTACTGTGGTAGGGGCAGCCCTTAAGGCTGTGAAACAGACCCTCAGCTGGAGGGAGGCGATGTAACTGGGTGTGGGTCTTGTGGAAGGTCAGGTCCTTCACCCTGCCCAACCAGTATTTTATGCTCATGGTTTTCTCTGCAAGAGGAGCAGATGTATGTGCAGTGAAGCCTGAGAAGGCCCTGCACATCCTTCCACATGCAGGATGTCAGCCACCAGTGCTCCTCCCACTCAGCTGCGAGCAGTCCATTGCTGCCTAGCCCCCAGCTGTTGCTAGGCATCAGGCTTACACCAGGCACTGAATCCCTCCCACCCTGAAAGACAGCAGTCCATCGGAGCCTTTACCCCCCCCCCCGGCCAACCCTCTAATATCCCATGTTGCTCCTAAACATGGGTTGTTGGTGTTGCAAGCAACACTGCTTCAGCCAGTGCAGTAATCTTTCAGATACTATTGAATTTCCTTAATTTTCAACCTTGCTAGAGGTACAACAGCTGTGATGAAGACATGTAAGTCAGTAGCTTGAGAAATGCCACAGCCATATTCTGTGTTTTAAGGGGAGGTCCCTTCAGCTTTTTTTCTGTAGCTTGTAGGCATGGTCAATGATTGCCTCCCTTACACCCTTATATTTCCATCAGGATTTAAATGTAAATGAAGTTACTTAATTCTGGTGTGAAAACCTTCTTGACCCCATTATAAAGTTGTGGCCCAATTTATAGCCTTAACTAGGATCTACGGCCTATCCTGTAGGTAGGGAAATGGGCAGACTAGATGGGCCAAGCGGTCCTTATCTGCCATCAAGGTCTATGTTTCTATGTTTCAAAGTCTATGTTTATGCAAGGCATTATGGGATTTGATGCCATTTTACAGCTAAAACCTGCAGTTCTACTGTGTCAGTCTTAGCTAGTTATGTCCTATGCAGTCCCTTCTTGTCTTGTGCAAGCATGAACCTTGTTTGTTTGCCAGTGTAGGAGAGTCGATGAACAATGAGAAAAGAGGACATCACGCTCAGTCTGCAAAATAAGAACTTCAAGTATAATGCAGAACTATTGAACAAAGCAGAGCAACCTTTGAATACATAAAGCGCCTCTAAAAGCACATTTTCCAATTCAGATACAGTTTAAACTGTAGAAAACAGCAGGATACTTACTGTACCTTGAAAAGCTAGATGGTCAGCACAAGACAAGAGCATATGGACTGCAGAGGACTTTAAAGAGGAGTCCAGCCAAAATTTCTAGCATCAATAAATTCAGAATTTGGAGCAGCATATCCCCAATCAGCCTCATGCCAAAAATGAAATCTCTAAGTTATTATGTTTAAATTTCACAAGTCGTTTTGTAACCCTAAATTCACTGCCTGTTCAAAAAAGTCAGTTTCAGTAAAGAGCTACTGATGATGTCACAACCAGAACTCACAGCCTAGTCCTTCTTGCAAACTACCTTATAAGACTCATTTCTCCCACATTATATAAAACTGCAGTTGCAGAAAATCTAAAAAAGGAAAGCTGACACTGGGTGGGTCAGGGCATGTATTTCCATAATGTGCAGATGCAAGGTACAGTACTTAAGAATGTGACGTTGGGCAAGGGGTTGGAATACAGCAGCAAACATGGCTTTAAAATAACAAAAATGTGTACAATTTTTAGAATACTGCAGGGATGAGATTTTGAAATGCCACCAGACTGCAACTGTGGAATGCAACAATGACATAATCTCAGAACGTAACTGGGACACACAATTTTGGAAAGTGGCAGGGATGCTAAAATTCATAATGTGGTGGTGTCATATACTGAAGTTAAATGTAGCAGATTTGCACCGTTTTGAAATCCGGGAGACATATAGTTGTGGAAGGTGACAAGGATATGTAATTTCGTAATGTGTCTTGGATTCATTAATTTGGCATGTGATGGTGATGCAAAATTTCAAATCGTGGTCAGTATGCTTGATTTCAGATTGTTGTGGCAACATTTAGTATCAGAATGTGTCATGGACACGGAATCTCAGAATGTGGGGGTGACACAGTTTCAGAATGAGGAAGGGATGCATTTAGTATGTAACTTGGGCATGCAATTTTGGATGTGTCAGTGACATTCATTTTCAGAATGCGGTGGGATGTGCAGCTGTGGAATATGGTGGGAATGCATATTTTCAGAATGTGACAATGACAGTCAATACTGGAATATGGAAGTTTACACAGTTTCAGAATATGGCAGGTATGTACAATTTTAGAATGTAGCAGAGACATGCAGTTTCAGAATGTGGCGGTGATGCACAATTTTGGAATGTGGCACTGATACACAATTTTAGTATGCAGCGGTGATGCTCAATTTGAATGTGGTGGTGAACCATTTTGGAATCTGGCAGTGATGCGTAGTTTCAGAATTTGGTGGTGGCGCAGTTTCAGAATATGGTAATGACACAGTTTTGGAATGTGATGGTGACAGTTTCAGAATCTGGTATTGAAACACAATTTTGGAATGTGGCAAGCCTGCTGATTTTGGAAGGTATGCCAACCAAACATTAAAACTTGCATGGCAAAATCCCTCACAGCGACAATCTCGACAGGTTTCCGAGATTGTTACTATAAGGACCTGAGGGTGAAATTTCACCCTTTCACCCCCCCTTTGAATCAACTCAGACTCAGAGTTAGATATCTATTGAAGGGGGGGACGTGGGGGGTGCAGCCCCCTGCATAGGGGTTCAGGGGGCGCAGTCCCCTGATAGAAAAACACACAATGTCTGACAGGCGAAATTTTGCCTGTCAACAATGGGGATCTCACCATGCCGATGTTCAACAACACTGTTGTCGATTCGGCATGGTAGAACCATTCTGGAATATAATTGGGATGCACAATGTCGGAATGTAGTGGGGATGTGATGCACAATTTTGAAACGTGGTGGGTGCATACAATTCTGGAATGTCAAGGACAAGCAGTTTCAGAATAAAATAGTGTGTCCTGTCACATTCCAACAGTGTACATCCTTACTATATTTCGAATTGCCAGTCCTAGCTAAATTCCTTGATGTGTGTCCCTGTTGCATTCTGAGATTGAATGTCCTACCCACTACAAGATGGCACATCCCTGCCCCATGCTGAGATTGCATGTCATCCCAACAGTCTAAAATTGTGCACCACTTTGATCTTATACCTTGTTTCAGCACTGCGGTCCCAAACCACCTCCTGATGCATTCTAAGGTACAGTACAATGCATCTTAACATTTTGAAATGCAACCACTGCAGGCAACCCAGTGTCAGTTTTTTTAATTAGATTACTACAGTTACAGTTTCTATAACTTTGGAGAAATAGGTCCTGTAAGGTTACTGACAGGGAAGACTAGTCTGTGAGTTCTGGTTGTGACATCATAAGTGGCTCTTCACTGAAACTGGCTTTTTTTGAACAGGGAGTGAAATCAGGGTTACAAAATAGCTTATAACTTTAAAATGAAGTATTGTAGAAATCTAAAATTTGGTATATTTATTAGGTATAGGCTGATTCTAATTCTGCAATGTAGTACTTTTGACCGAACTCCCTCTTTAAAAGCACTGACTGATACAGTAGAATTACTGCAGACATTGGTGCTAAAGCATCATAAAATCCCAGGATGCCTTACAAGAGTCAGGTCACAACCTTTGCCATGCAGTCAAGCAGGTTTTCACACTAGACTAAAGTAACTTCATTTATTTTTAAATCCTGGTGATATTAGGAGGGTACAATAGAGACTATCATTGTCCATGCCTGCAAACCAATCAGGTATAGAGAAAAAGGCTGAGGGCCTTCTGTTCCAAGGGAAATGTGGCAGCATAGAACATTGCGTTCAGAAGCCCTCTATACTGAAAGAAAGGCTTTCCCTTCTACAGTACTGAGTTCGGCTCCTATGAAATCCAGACATTGCTTTGGTGCTAGGACAAATTGCTCTAAATTTATCAAGAATGCTAGGTTCTGCCATAAGTGACAGGATGCCTGCTGTGCATTCATGGTTTCTGATTCTTTCTTCCCACATGGCAGTCAGGCATCTAAGTATAGGAAAACCATCATCCCTGTCCTTGAATGCTGGCTGCCACTACAGAGAGGCATTTTGTAAACACACTTGTGCAGAGGTCAAGCTGAAGGGCATTGCCCTGAATTGGAACTGACACTTCCCAACTTTGAACTTTATATACTTCTTGTGACTTGACCTTATTGGGGTATGGAAGTATGCAGCTTTAATATCTCTAGAACATAACAATCTCCTATCTGTAGCAAGGGAGTGACTGTTTTAGAGCTATTATTCTCTTTTTTAATGTGTTTATTCTAGATTCTGAGGTCCAGAATATGCCGCTACTCCCTGTTTTTATGGCTGCAGTGGGTATAGCCCTGCAAATGTCTTGCTATTTCAGTAGAGAAAGGGAGCCCTCCAGTTTCCTAATAGACTAGATAATATTGGAGGTTTTGTGTTATCAGTACACTAATTAATTGTAGCAGTCTGCTGAGGAGAGTTTCAAAGCACTATTTTGTGTGCTAAGCTTGATCTGGGAAGAATTATCCTTGAAGAAAGATTGATAGTTCATAAACATGTGAAGTCACTCAGGTTTTCCCAGGCATAAAGGGTAATTGAGAGAGAGAGGAAGAGGTTTCAGTTTTCAGATGCTATGTTGAAAGCCCTCACACAGGCTAGACAAAAACTGAAGCATAAATGAGAAATCAGACCAGAGACCTACTTTCAAATGCAGTGCATAGTTTTATTTTTATCAGCCAATATTCTTTATTCCAAACCACGCAACATTTCAAAATCATAAAGACTTCTTCATCAGGGAATTGGCTGAAATTCACATAATAATCACAACATTAGTATGCAATGTTTCACTGCTAACAGACCTCACAAAATAATTCTTATCATATAATCAATATTTTTTTATTCTTTTGGTAACTGGGCAAGGCCCACTAGGCACAAGTGTCTGTTTTCAAGGGTAACCTGGGAGCACTGGGGTGGTTAAGTGACTTGCTCATAGTGACACAGTATGCAAGTGGAGGTTGTGGGAATCAAACCCAGGTCTGCTGGATGTACCAGGCTCATTAACCTCTAGGCTATACTGCCAGCTTCAATTGTAATATGGAGTGAAATAGACTCTATATTACCTTAATAGTTCCACAATGTATGCACTTCCTTATCTGCTTTCTTTAAACATTTTTTCAAAATAAGCTGTACCCAAAACAAATATTAAACTATGCTCCTAAATATCAATATGAACACTGCAAAATCACTAAGACATGTTATTAAACTTGTTAATGGCAACACAATTGTCTACAATATGAGTTCATTTTTTAAATGCTATATCAAAACCTTCACCAGACACAAATACAAATAATGACCCAAGTTTGCTAGGAAGTCACTATGTTACTGTGCTATATGCTATCACAAAAGAAAAACATGTAGTTCATCATACCACTCTTAAAACATGAAAAAAAAAAAAACATTTTCAATACAGACAGTTAACCTAATTCACTTCACTCCTTCATAAATTCTGTAACCATTTTAGCCCCTACCACCCCTCTGGTGGGCTATTCCAGGCATCCACCACTCTCTCTGTGAAAAAATATTTTCTCACGTTTCCCCTGGGCCTTACCCCTCTAACTTCAGTTTGTGCCCCCTTGACTTGGAGCAGCTCTTACTTTGGAAGATGCTTCCTTCCTGTACTCTGTTTACACCGGAGATGTATTTGTCTCAGTCATGCTCCCCCCACACACACACACTTTCTTCCAGGGAATACATATTTAACTCCTTTAGTCTTTCCTCATAGGTCTTATCCAGCAGGTTCTGTACCATTTTACTTGCCCTCCACTGCACTGCCTCCACCCTGTCTATGTTCTTTCTCAGCTGGGACCTCCAGAACTGGATGCAGTATTCCAGGTGTGGTCTCTCATGAGTGTCTTATACAGGAGCAAGATGACCTCCCTCGTTATACTTCTGATACCCCTCCCTATGCATCCAAGCATCTGGCTAGCCTTTCCAGCCATCTTATCGCACTGCCTAGTTTCTCTTAGGTCCTCTGAGATGATAACTCTCTGGTCCCTTTCCTGCTTTGTGACTGTCGGTTCCTCCCCACCTAGTTCATACTTTGCCCCTAGGTTCCTGCACCCCATGTGTATGATCCTGCACTTCTTTGCACTGAATCCTAGCTGCCATTCTTCAGACCATTTCTCCAGTTTTTTAAGGTCTTCCCTCATTCTTTCAACACCCCCTGGCTTGTCCACCCTATTGCATACCTTTCCATTGTCTGCGAAGAGGCATACCTTCCCCTCCAGTCCCTCTGCAATGTCCCCAATAAAGACATTGAAGCGGACTGGCCCCAACACCAACCCCTGTAGCACCCTGCTCATCACCTCTCCCTCTCCAGAGTACTCCCTGTTTACCACAACCCTCTGACTCCAGGCATTCAGCCAGTTCTCCACCCACAGAACTGTTTTAGGATCAGCCCTTGGCTGCACAGTTTGTTAATCAGCCTTCTGTGGGGGACTGTGTCAAAGGCCCTTCTGAAGTCCAGATAGGCCCGTCCACTGCACCTCCTGATCCACTACCTTAGTTACCCAGTCATGCCATAGATTAGTACAATGCGTTAGTGCAAACACAGTGCTTATCCTAAATACATTAAATATTAGGGTTAGATGTATAAATAAATAAATGCCATATAAGGCAGGGTATGTGTGTTAGTGTGTGTATGGCAATACTCTGTATGTGTAGACAGTGCACTGCTATGTTATACCTGAATAGATATATGCATATACAGTGGCGTCCCCCAGGATAAAATGAACTTTTATTGCACTCTGCAGTATGCTGCAGCAGACCTACTGAATAAAGCAATGTAGTTTCAATGGCAATTAGTCCCCTTTGTCATGCAGGAAACTGCGGCATTCACTTCATCCTGGCAGTGTCACATTTTCCTGAATGACAAAGGGGACTAATTACCATTGAAATTACATTTCTTTATTCAGTAGGTCTTCAGCAGCATTCTGCAGAGTGCTGCAGAATTGCGTTTCATCCTGGGGGATGCCACTGTACATGTATATGTATTAATAAGTGTGTGTGTATTACAAGAATTAGAAAGTGCAGTTAGGTGGCTCAGTGGTTAGTGCAAAAATTGAAAGTTTACATTCCCCTGCTATCTGAATCAGTTTCAGCCTTATGCATGTCATTGCTGATTTAAATAAGGTGTCTAGTGGCAACCCCCACCCTCTGATATTCCTAGGAGCTTGAAAAGAAGAATACAGTCTCTCAATGTCTTTTTTTTAATCTGTAAAAATGTGTTTAGAAAGTGCACTGCTATGTTACACTGGAATATATATGCATATATGTGTATATGTGTTAGTCAGTGTGTGTCTATCACAACAATTAGAGAGTTGCAGTTGCAGGCTGCAGAAGTTGAGAGGGAGTGCAGCTGCCCTACATCAAGTATGTGATTTACTGAGTACATTGAATTGAATTCTTAATTCAGGGGCCTGTAATAGTAAGTAGAAGTCAGTGTTTTGGTTCTCTGTTTTGGGGTTGTCTTTACTTAGTGTAACTTTAATTTGCCAGGAAGGTAATCTAGCTGGGAGAATATTTGCAGTCATTTGTGACTAGAGCTGTTACTGAAACTCTGTGAAAGAGGTGTCTGACAAGGGGAGGAGCTGAAGAAGGCTTGAGGGACTGTGGATTACAAACAGGAGTTGACTGTGGACTCTGTTTGCTGCAGAAGCTGAGTGAGGGAGAGCAGCTACCAGCTACCTTAAACTAGAGCTGTGTTTTTGCCCTGTAGTTTACAGAAGTAAGTCATTTTTTACCTGATTGTTTTTTGTTGCTACCGAGTACCAAAGGAACAACCCCTACCCACCCCCATTCCCCAACCATCCCTGGGTGCTCTACCTTTATAGTGGAAGGCCAGGCCACACCTACACAGGAACAGTTAGGCAGCACAGCACAAGCAATAGCCTAGTTGGTATATAGGCAGAATTACAAAGGGGGTAGCTAGCAACTAGGTCCATAAGGGCACATACAAGAGGAGGAGAGAGAAAATGTAAGTCACTACAGAAAGAGAGAAAGACAGGGAGAGAAGGAGAAGGGGAAAAAAGGGTTAGCAGGGGAAGAATATCAGTAAACACAGGATGATGCAGGGAGTGGTGCAGTGATCTGGCTGTGGTGCAGCAGTCTTCAGAAAAACATTCTGGTTATTCCAGTGCTGCCCCATTTGCAGGCACCTCTGTGGGCTGAAGGCAGAGGTCGCCAGTCTCAAGCTGAGCTGGCAAGAATACTGGAGACCTTCATCCCCCAAGACCACCAGATCCCAGCCAATGCCATGACGGCCACCCAGGCAGATGGCAGGATGGACTACAGTGGGCTCAGGAAGGTTCGGGGAGGGGGCAGAGACACATCCCCCATCCAGTCCAGCTCATGAACCCCTACACAGTGTTGGAGGAATGGGACAGCCCTGTAAAGGAACCTGAGGCTGAGACCAGGGAAGAGGTGGGGGTCCTCCAGCAGGGAGACCCAGTGGCAGAAGAAAGAGAACCCCATAGGAAGGAGTTACTCCTGTTGGGGGACTCAATTGTCCAGGGAATGAATTTGGGCACAGATAGTAGAGGCGAAAGGAGAGGTATAGTGCCTTCTAGAAGGCACAGCTTGGAAGGAGGGGTAGCACATCCAGAGGATCACTGAAGCTGTGCAGGAGGAGGGCTGGAGGTCATTATCCACCTGGGGACAAATGACCTATCAAGGATAAAGCAAGCTTGGAGCAGGTGAAGGAGGACTTTACAGTGTTGGGAGGGTGACTGGGGAAAGTAGCAAGCTCTGTGACATTTTCAGAGGTGCTGCCAGTCCATGGCGGGGGGGGGAGAGGAATCTCTGCATTAGTAACTTCAACACATGGTTGAAAGGCTGGTGCAATGAGAAGGGGTATGGCTTCATTGGGGACTGGGGATCCACCTCAAGTGATGCAGCCCTGTACAGTGGGGACAGACTGTATCTGTCCAGCAAGTGGAAGGTAGCCATCAATGGATGGTTTAAATGCTTTGCTGATAAGAGTTTAAACTAACTGGTGGGGGGGGCAACAGGAGCAGGGATACTCAGGCAGCCCACCCCCTATTTAAGACCAGCCTGTTTGCATGACACCATGCTTCGAGGGTTGCAAAGTCCCGTGTCAACTCCAGATAAAGGGACCCCATGTCCTTCCCTATTCTGTACAGCATTGCGTCATCCGCATATAGCATGACCTTCGCCCCTCCACAGTGTAGGGGTAGGAAGGGAGATAGCAGAACCTCTGGCAGCTATGGTCACCAAGTCATTCAACACAGGGGTGGTACCAGAGGATTGGAGGAGGGCACATGTGGTCCCTCGACACAAATCTGGCAGCAGGGAGGAGGCAGGAAACTATAGGCCAGTCAGCCTCACCTCAGTAGTGGGGAAGATCATGAAGACATTGCTTAAAGAAAGGATAGTGGGGCATCTAGAATCCATTGGAGCCCAGGACTATAGGCAACATGAATTCACAGTGGGGAGGTCATGTCAGATAAATCTGGTTGATTTCTTTGACTGGATGACAAAGGAAGTAAATCAGGGTGGGGCAGTGGACATCACTTACCTTGATTTCAGCAAAGCCTTTGACACCATCCCACATAGGAGGCTGTTAAACAAGCTGGGTAGACTGGGCATGGGGGGAAAGGGTGGTAAACTGGGTTAGAAACTAGCTAACAGACAGGGGCAGAGGGTGGTGGTAAATGGGGTACAGTCTGGGGAGAGGGGGTGACCAGTGGGGTGCCTCAGGGATCGGTCCTGGGGCAAGTCCTGTTCAATGTCTTCATTAGTGACATTGCAGAGGGGCTGGAAAGAAAGGTTTGCCTGTTTGCAGATGACACCAAGATCTGTAACAGAGTGGATACCCCAGAGTGGGTGGAGAAAATGAGGAGGGACCTGGGGAAGCTTGAAAAATAGTCTGAGGACTGGCAACTGAAGCTTAATTCAAAAAAGTGCAAACTTATGCACCTGGGACACAGAAACCCTGAGGAAAGATACAGGATGGGGGGAGTTGCTGACAGTCACAAGGAGGAAAGGGACCTGGGGTTGTTATTTCAGACAACCTGAAATGTCAAAGCAGAGTGCTAAGGCAGCTGGGAGGGCCAGTGGCATACTGGGGTGCATAGGTAGGGATATCACCAGCAGAAAGAGAGGTAGTGATACCATTATATAAAACCATGGTTAGGGCCTCACATGGTTACTGTGTGCAGTTCTGGAGGCCACACCTTTGTAAGGATATTAACAGACTGGAGATGGTCCAGAGAGGGCAACCAAGATGGTACAGGGCTTGCAACACAGGACCTATGAGGAGAGATTAAGGGACCTCAATATGTACTCACTAGAAGAGAGGATGGAAAGAGGGGACATGATCGAAACATTCAAGTACCTCAAGGATATAAACAAGGTGCAGGTGGGAGACATTTTCCAATATAGGAGGAGCACAAGAACAAGGGGGCTTGACATGAAATTGGAAGGTGGGTGGTTAAGAGGGAATGTGAGGAAGTTTCTTCACAGAGAGGGTGGTGGATGCATGGAATGGTCTGCCTCAGGAGGTAATAGTAGTGAGCACTGTGGATGGATTCAAGCATGCTTGGGACAGGCATAGGGGAACCATAGAGGAACAGCTGTGGGTGGGTCAGAAGCAGTAATCCAGTATAAGGTCTTATGGGCAGACTAGATGGGCCAGGCAGTCCTTATCTGCTGACAATGAAGGACACAGGATCCAAGACAGCATGGGTTTACAACACAAGGTCCTGTCAAACTAATCTCATAGATTTCTTTGACTGGGTAACCAGAGTGGTGGATCAAGGGATGCAGTTGATGTCACCTACCTTGACTTCAGCAAAGCTTTCAATACTGTTCCACATCGAAGATTGATTAATAAGCTGAGTAGGCTCGGGTGGGTCAGAAGTTGGTCAACTGGGTGGCAAACTGGTTGGCGGGCAGAAAACAGAGAATGGTGGTAAATGGTATACAGTCAGAAGAGATGCAAGTCACAAGTGGGGTAACTCAGGGATCGGTCCAGGGGCTAGTCCTCTTCAATATCTTCATCAGTGACATTGCAGATGGACTGGGGGGAAGGTTTGCCTGTTTGCAGATGACACCAAGATCTGCAATAGAATAGATGATCCAGATGGGGTGGGTAGAATGAGAAGAAATCTGGAAAAACTGTCAAAATGGTCTGAAGAGTGGCAACTGGGGTTTAACTGAAAGAAGTGCAAGATCATGCACATAGGGAAGAGAAACCCTGAAGCTACTTATAGGTTGGAAGGGGAGTTGCTGACAATCACAAAGGAAGAAAGAAACTTGGGCAACATCATCACAGATGACCTGAAATCATCCAAGCAGACCACTAAAGCAGTAGGTAAGGCTAGAGGAATGTTGGGGTGTATTATAGGGGTATCACAAGTCGTAAGAGGGAGGTAATAATCCCTCTTACAAGACACTGGTTAGGCCCCATCTGGAGTACCGCGTAGTACTGGAAGCCGCACCTGCACAAGGACATTAACAAAATGGAAGCAGTCTAGAAAAGGGCAACCAAAATGGTGCAGGGACTGCATCAGAAAACATATGAGGACAGAGTAATGAAGCTCAACATGTATACCCTAGAGCAAAGGTGGGAGAGGGCTGAGATTATCAAAACATTCAAATATTTTAAGGGCATTAACAATGTGAAAAAGTCTAACATGTTTCAAATAAGAAAAATAGCAGGACAGCAGGACACAGCATGAGATTAGAGGGAGGACGATTAAGGGGTAATGTGAGGATGTTCTTTTTCACAGAAAGGGTGGTGGATGCATGGAACGGCCTACCTCAGGAAGTGGTGGATATGAATAAAGTTTAGGGCTTCAAACAGGCATGGGATAGGCATAAGGGAGCAATACAGATGAGCATGAATAAATAGGCCATTGGCAGAGTAAAGGCCTATGGCACATTCATAAGACAGAAAAAATGGGCAGACTGGATGGGCCTTACGGTCCTCATCTGCCATCAACTTCTATGTTTCTATGTTTCAGTTAGGTGGTTCAGTGGTTAGTGCAAAAATTGCTAGCTTACACATTTCTCACTGCTCAAAATACCATTATTTTGCAGCCATATTGCTCTTGCTAGAGTTTGTTCTTTTTGTTAGGAGGTACCTGGGAAATAACCTTTTCCCAATTGGTTCTTTGATACTGGCTCTATTAATTTAAGAGCCAGCAATGTAGCAAGTTCTGTGAAGCAAAGCCAATGACTCAGAATTTAGGGTTCTTGTTTTTGAGAAAACCTGCTATTGTTGAAAATTCAAAAAATCTGAATTAAGTCCTTCCTTATCATCTCCAGAACCCTCTTGACTGTGGTGATTTTTAGGGATCGTTTGCATAGCAGAAAAGTGCCTACTGTGATCACTGTTAGGAAGTGTTTTGCAGCTGTCCCATTGAAAGGCATTGGGGTCTGGAACATGATCTTTTAAACCTGTTAGTGAGTGAGTGGTGTGCCTTGCTATTGCTGTTTACAGCTGTCCATTATGTTGCTCTATCATTCTATTGGCTGCAAGTAGAACAGGACATGAGAGCCTAAAGAGCAAGTGAGGAATCTCACATGAACGTGCAGATGACCTAGGTGATACATTAATGAAGTACTCAGGTTGTTTAGCCTAGCCCTCACCTTCACTGTGATGGCATGAATGACAATGAAGGAGCCCTGAGAGGAAGCACTAATAACCTCTCAGTCTGCACAACATCATGAATGGAAAGCTAACTTTAATTTTTTCTGAACAAAAAGTGAAATCATTTATTTAAAACTGAGTTTTCATGCTACTAAATTATTGTAATGCAAATTGAAAAAAAGAATAGCAGAGCTGTGGCACCATTTGGTTTTATACAATGACTTTTATATGAACACTGTATCCCAAAGTATTTTACAAGGCACAGGAGTTCTATACTGGTAGCTCAGGACATGTAGAATAGAATTTCCAGTGGCCTGCCTGGCTCATCAGGGACTTGATGGGCCCAGTACCCACCCCAATCCATCAGGGAATAAAACAAATCTGTCCTCCTCCTCCAACAACCTGACAGATCCAGTTCCCAACTTGACCCATCGGGGAATAAAAAAATCTGCTCTCCACCCCCTTTAACTATTTGGTTGGTTCGATATCCAACCTAGTCTGTCAGGGAATAAAAAAAATATGTCACTCTCTCTTAAACCAGCTGATGGGTCCAGTGCCCATCCTAGCTCATCAGAGAAAAAAAAATCTGTCCTCCCCACCTACTAAACATTCTGTCCCTCCTCCTCCACCCAACTACCTGATGAGTCCAGGGCCAAATCTGGGCTGTCAGGAAATAAAACAAAAATCTGCCCCCTTCCCCTCAAAAGCCTAAGGAATCCCAAGCCCAACCCAGCCTGTCAGGAAATAAAAAAACATTGTCTCCGTCCTTCAAACTACCTGATTTGTCTGATGCCCAGTCTGACCTATTAGGGAAGAAAAAACATTTGACCCACTCCCACCAGCTTCTGACAGTTCTGGTGCCCAACCAGCCCCTTGGGAATAAAAAAAATCCCCCCTCCCACTACACTGACAGCTCTGGTGTCCAGCACTGAGGAAGAGGATAAAACAAAGGTAATGGGGAAGGGGCTATAAGTGAGTTTGGTTCCTGGGGTAGGAAACTAATTGCCTGGTGTTGGATGGACTTGAACCACTGTGTACAGTGTTGTTAACATTGCTGAAAAGCAGAGATGCTGAGACAAAGTTCTCCCTGTGGGCACTATACAAAAAAATCTGTAAAACTGACATTGAATGTGGTCCTCATATAACTATAATTATAACAGTGAGACTGGTGAGACAGTAAGGCCTGCCACAAAATAAACAGTAGCAACAAAAATTCAAATCCAGCCTTGCTGGCACCAGCCAAATCTTTTTTTAATGTTGGTATCAGTAATGCTTTAGTCCCAAAAAGGACACTTTTACACGGTTTTACTCAAGACACAAATTACTTCTGCAGAGCAAAGTCTAGAGCATCTAGTCTTTACTGCAGCTAGAAATGATTTACTGGGGAGGTGCTGGGGTCACATAGCTAGTATTGGATTGACTTAGACTGCCTAAATGTTCCTGGATGGCAAGCCAATGTGTTCTAAGCCAGATGAAAACATTAACATTGTTATTAGAAAGGTCCAGCAGAGGCTTCTGTACTAGCACCAATGGAGCAATTGATATATGCCACACAGGGAGAGCCCACAGGAGTTAGAAAGGCTGTAAGGCAGGACAGACAATTTGTACTGGACCTTACAACAAAGAGTAGGGCCTTGTGGGAACAGGATCTGGGTATCCTTATTCGAGAAGAAGATTGGGGGTTACTATTACAATCTCATGGGTATTTTGATTTGTAATAAATACAGGGAATCACAGTTTAAATTTATACATCATCTGTACTGTTCCCCCCCCAACTTGTACATAAGTATCACCCGACAATATCCCCCTTATGGGGCAAATGTCAGGCTGAATTTGGTAATTATGTACATTATTTCTGGGCATGCCTGGTGTTATGGGTTTTCTGGAGTGCAGTGGCAGGCGAGATATCAGCTATAGTGGGATGCCCAATCCCCATGATGCCTGTCACCCTGCTATTTGGGATGGAAGACTGTGGGGAGCAGGGGTGGGAGTTGTTCCCCCACTGGATTCGTGTGCTGCTGGTCCTGGCCAAACATTGTATCCTCAACACTTGGGTGTCCTGTGTGGTACCCACAGTCCAAGCGTGGAAGAACTTGACAATACAGGCCCTGACCATGGAACGCCTGTCCTTTGTTCTGAGGGAAGGAAGATTGCTTTATCAGAGTTTGGGAGCCTTTCTTGAACTCACCATCTCCAATGGAAGCACAGCGCACAGAGCCCGAGGGGAGGGTGTTAGACATAACCCACCTCTCTGTGGAAGTAGGTAACTGGAAACTTTCGAGAAGTTTGAGGTTTCTTTTGTTGTCACTGATTCCTCCCCCATAACAGGGATGTTGTGGGCAAGCCCTTCTACCTCTTAGAGGTGTTTGTTCAGCTAATGTGATATGCCAGCATGAATATGTGTTCCTCTTCATGCCTTTTCCTTTCACAGCTAACGGGTTAACTGTTCTCTGCGCACTTGACTGATCCAGTCATCATTCAGCAACTTTATAATGGACTTTTTTGATGGACTTATTGAAGTTTGATCATGACTGTGGCTATTTATGTTTGCTTGTCTATATTGACCTTGCATTTTGGATCATTTATGTTATGTCTGTTTATTTCTGAAAACTCAATAAAAAGATGACACCAAAAAAAACCTTGTTATTAGAACTGTTCTTAGTGTATTTCTTAAGAGTAACCTTTTAAATAGTGTCAAATTATAGTGAGAAAGAAATATTGTGACCTACTAGGAACTGAAATGCACTGGAGGGCTGAAACAGCTGTCAATGAGTAAGTAGTGTACGCTGTTCATAGCTGTCTGTAATGCTTTGCATTCATTCTGTTGGCTGCAGGTAGAACATTCTGAGTACAATTTGTGATTTAAATTGCGTTGAAGTTGTTAGTACTGTACCAAAAAAACATATAATTGTCGTTTAATTAGTGCATACCTTTTTCCCTCAGAAATATTCAAAAAACTTGATGCGGACCAGAGTGGAACCATAGAAGTAAACCTACCAACCGTAAGTTGTGATGTGATACTTTAAACAATGGAAAAGAAAGAATGTGGGTTAAGCCAATATAGTTTTTTGTTTTTTTTTATCTAAAGTTCATTTACCCAGGACAGCCCAGCTGGGATACAACATCTCAGTTTACTGCTGGCAGAATTAAAACACAAGGAGAGCGACTGACTAGTTCCAGGTCATCAGTGGCTGTTGTAGGCTTTGAATCTGGAGTCTCCTGATTCACAGTTCCTAACTCTGACCTGTAGACTGCCATGAGTTCCTAAGTAGTTGAGCAGTGGTAAACCATTTTATGTGCTTGTCATCTGTTTTTAAATTTGTATGACTTCAATTTCAATCACTATGAGAAGGTAGTTATTTTTCTTTTGTGGCATTTGAGTGTTTACAGCACAATGTTGTGAATTTCTCTCAATTGCCTGTTTCTGCATTTAAACCATTTATTTTACTCCTTGTTTTATCCCAACTGAGATGCAGCATCTCATTTTCAGTACAGTCCTTGTTTTATCCAGTTTTACAGCTGGTGGGCTAAAAGCACTGAGTAAGGGTGTGAAATGACTTGCTCAAGGTCACACAGACCCCTGAGGAAGCTCAAGAGAGTGAAGCACTGGGGTCACAGTCTTTGCAGACAGCAAGGCACAAGGCTTCTCTGCTATATAGCAGTAGACTGTTTGTCACTCATCACGTTCATGTTTGAATAAATTCAACTTATTTTGGATGATTCCAAGACCACAGAGGTATTTTTCACCTTTTCCACCTGTGAAACAACAGTACTGCCATTCTGGAATCAGTGCGACTCAAACCTGGGACCGTTTACATCATAGTCCTGTGCACTGACCACTGAGCCGCACTGCCCTCCTATCAGTCTATGTCACAGGTGCATAAAGAAGGGAGGATTGGGGTGCCAAGCACCCCTCCCATGAATTTTGGAAAATGTTCAGCTGTATTGGGAAAACGTATTCTGGGGTAGATGGCAGGAAAAGGGTCTTTTCATCTTTGCGCCCCCTCTCCCCCAAAAAAATGTGTCTTCTATGTGCCACTGGTCTATGTGAATAATGTAACGGAATAAACACTGTTGGTCAAAACTGGCCTCCCCACCCCATAGGTTGATCTTAGACTTGTGCCACTACCCTGTTTGTTCCTCATCTCCATAATCTTTGCTTTCTTCAGAAAGATATATCACTTGTCTCTGCAGGTAAACAAAGTAGCTGATTTGATACCTTTTAATGGATCAATCAGTACACAAGCTTTCAGGCTTACACAGAGCCCTCCTTCAGGTGACAGAGGTTTCTACAAAAATAATTTCTTAAGCACATTGTATAGTGCTCCCTATGTTCAGTAATTAATGAGCTAGTAGGATACCTGAAACTAATGTTAATGTTTAACAGTAGTAAACTATACTACCTTTTATAGCAGAAGTACTTGTTATTTTTTCTTCTGATGATATTTTCTCCCTGACAGTACTAGGTGAGATGTGTGAAACAGTATTGTACATGAAGGCTGACATCTAGTTTCATGTAAGAGGTGTGGACACAAAAGTCATTACATAAATACTGATATTTGAGCTACTGTGTACATAAATTTCTGTATGCAGTATACAGTAGACTCGTCATCATCATTTATGTATACAGTAAGACATATCACTATGCATTTATGTGCATGTCATCATGTATGCCCCCACCTACCTACAACCATCGCCAGTTGGCCTGCCGGCACTACTTTTAACACTTCATTCAGTCTGCCATATACAGTATTGGGTATCACACTAAGGCATATCTCTCAACCTTTTACCTCAGAAATCAGGGATAAGGATTACAAAAATCAGGGACAAAAAGCCAAAATCAGGCACACATCTTAAAAATTGGTAATATTCACTCATAAAGCTGCTAGAATAAGGAAAATAGTCTAAGAAGCATTTTCTGAAGAAAAACAAGTCTGTAACTTTAATGTTTAATATTATTTTGTGATTACAATCCCCACTGTTCAATCACAATAACAAAACTTTTTCGAGGGACAGAGGAACATTTTTTAAGGCAAAATCAGGGATGTCCCTGAAAATCAGGGGCAGTTGAGAGGTATGCACTAAAGCCCCACCACTCAGGTTTTTTCTGTCACATGCAGCTCACTACCCTATAAGCGACAACAAACTCCCTGTAAAAGAACACGCATTCTTTTTGTCCATCCTGTTTTTTGTCTCAAGCTCAAACCACAAACTACTTGCCACACAGGTTACTTGTCACCCCAGTCGCTCGCTCACCCACCGCACCCTTCAGTTCTCCGGTGCTACTACTAGCCCTCCTCTTCTTCTTCTTCAAACAACATGATTCCACTAGTGATGCCATAAAAAAAAACTGCATCCTCTTCATTCTGAGATGTTGCCTCAAAGAATTGCAATGGTGATGAAAGAATCAGAAGTCCATTCAAGTGTTGCTGTGTGTTGATGCTCCCTCTATTGCTCTAATATCAGATTTCCTTTCTCTGCTGAAGAGAGCAGTCGACTCTGAGCCATCTCCAAGTCCATCAGCTAAGTCCTTTATTATTTTAGTACTTTAAAAACTCTTTAATGTTTTTGTTTAGTTTCTTGATATTTGTGTTAGAGAGGCTATTTTATATATAATTGTGTAATTTAGTGGTTTTCTCCAATTCCCGATCGGTTCCTGGAGCCAGAGAAAAATCTTACTTCACAGTTCCTGCTCTAGCACAGTAGTCCTTATTTTCGATAAAAACGTTTTAAAATTACTGCTGATTTTCTCTATTTTACTAAGCAATTTGTGATATTTTAACAATTTAGGAACCAGCAATAATATTTTTGACTTTTTCAGTTGATTGGTATGACGGAAAAGCCCAAGAAAAGGACAGAGCCTACAGTATTTAAAACTTGTGAATCCTGTCAAAAGATCTTGATGAAGGCAGACCACCACAGTCTTTGTTTTGGTTGTTTGTGCCCTGACCATGATTATTTAAACTGTGAACTGTGTAAATTACTTTGCCCTGAAGCCCAAAAGAAGGGGGCAAAGCCCAGAGAATCTCAGCCTGCCATCAAGTCACCTAACAGCTTTCCTAAAAAACTAACAGAATGAAGGGAAGTACCACAGATGGCGGCAAACACACATACTCAAGTACCTCTCCACAAAATAAACAAAAGGTGACAGAAAACCAGCAGCCATTCTACTTGGATAAAGAACACAGAGTGTCTGATACTGGTACCCTGATGATAGAAAAGGCAAAAAAAAAAGCAATAATTACTCTGGTACCATCAATGCCAGCTAAGAAAAAAAAAGCATCTGATTGCACCTCACCCCGAAAGGGGCCAGGAGCCAGCAAGGGAACAGAGAGCTATGCCCTCAGCTGAGGACATAACCAAACTGTGGCAGTTTTTGCAGGCTTTTCAAGCCACGGGGAACCTTACCACTAATCCTGCCCCCCCCACCTCAGGCATTTTTTTAACCTGTTCTAGAGGAGGAAGAGGATGATGGGGAACCAACAGAACTGGAGACAGCTCCTGAACATAACTTTGGTTCACCAGAGTCAATGAAGATTTTACCACATATTCCTCTTTTGTAAGGCATGTGGTTGACCTCTACTGAGACTGAGGATGCTATAGAAAAGGCAGAATCAGAATTCCTGAGTATGCTGGGTCTGACCTCATCAAAAAGATTCACAGTACCCATCCACAGATCCCTCAGAAAAGCCACTAGCAGAATTCTGGAACACTCAAATTCAGCACCTGGCACTGACAAAAAAGTTGAAAAGAAATATCAGGTAGTGAAACCGGGCTGGAATTTTTATTTTCACACCTGACCATGAGGGAGTTGTGCAAGAAGCTGCATGTGAAAAATCAAAGGTATCACTAGCATCCACGTTACCTGAGAAAGATTCCAGAAAACTGGATTATATGGCAAGGAAAATGTACACCTCTGCTACCCTGCAATTAAGGTAGCACTTACATCATAAACACTGCACATTACCATAAAAGCCTTGTGGAGCACTGCTCAGGCTCTAAGTGAAAAGGTAGGCAGTGAATTGGCAATGACTTAGCAGACTGCTAAGGGTTCACTAGAAGCTACTAAATGCCAGTTTCATATAGCTGTAGATTCAAATGATGCATCCTTTAGGCTATTAGCATATGTAATGGCTCTGATGAGGTTTGCTTGGCACAGAGCAACCATCTTTCAGAGGACACAAAAACAAAGGCTATAGATTTCCCATTCAAGGGACCATCCCTCTTTGGGGATAAAATAGAAGCCTACATGAAAAGGTTGATGAACAACAGAAAAAGAGCTTCTACTTCCTTCAGGCCATATGGAAGGGAGGTAGGGGCAGGGCCTATTATCAAAGTCCCTATGCCTTCTGCTAACCCCCTCAGAGGGTGCCCCAAGAGGCAGAGGTAGAAGTGGTGTAGGTGGAAACAGGCACCAACTCCTAAGCTACAAGGAAAACAGAATTCCTGACTCTGAGTAATGCACTTAGGGCCCAGAAACCCAGGGATGGAGTACAAGATGGGGGAGTGGTACTGTCGACCACCAAACAGTAAAGGGACTGGGAGGGGTAATCATTTCTGATGACCTAAAGGTGGCCAAACAGTGTGAAAAGGCAGTGGGGAGAGCTAGTGGGATGCTGGGGTGCATAGGGAGGGATATCACCAATAGAAAGAGGGAGGTAATTGTACCACTATATAAAACATTGATGAGGCCTCACCTGGAGTACTATGTTCAGTTCTCGAGACCACATCTCCAAAAAGACATAGACAGAATAGAGGCAGTCCAGAGGAGGGTAACTAAAATGGTGTAGGGCCTGCATAAAAAGTCCTATGAGGAGAGGCTAAAGGACCTTAATATGTATATCCTAGAGGAAAGCAGGGAGAGAGGGGATATGTTTCTATGTTTCTATTAGCAGCTTTCAGAAAACGGGATGTGCAAGAACAAAGGGGCACAATTTGAAGACAGAGGAAGGATGGCTCAGGGGCAATGTAAGGAAGTATTTTTTCACAGAGAGGGTAGTGGATGCATGGAATGGCCTTTCCGAGGAGGTTGTGGGGTCAAAAACAGTGGGGAAATTCAAGAATGCATGGGACAGACGTAAAGCAATTCTTGTGGGGGGTTAGGAGGAAATAGGCTGTTGATTAACTAGGATCTGAAGCTTATCCAATAGGTAGGGAAATGGGCAGACTGGGTGGACCAAGTGGTCCTTATTTGAATCAAAGTCTGGGTTTCTATGTTTCTATGATATGATAGAGACTTTCAAATACCTCACTAGGTATAAATAGGGTGTAAGAGGAAGCATTTTTAAAAAGGAAGATGCTCAAGAACAAGGGGACATGAAACTGGAGGGGTCAATTCAGGAAAATATTAGAAAATACTTCTTCACAGAAAGGGTGGTGGATACCTAGAACAGCCTTTCAGCAGAGGTGATTGACAAAAACTATAACAGGATTCAAGAACATGGATAAGCATAAGGGAATTTTATTTAGTTTGGAAAGGGGTGGTAAAAGCCATATACCAAGTAGGGTCTGCAGTATTAAAGTAGGTAGGGATTATGGGCAGATTGGGTGAGCCATGCTGTCCTCATCTGCCAACAGTTTCTATGTAATTTATGTTCAGGCTGCCATAGATCCCTTACCAGTGGGAGGCCACCCTACTCATTACTTTCAGGAATGAAATCTATCACCTCAGACAAGTGGGTGCTGAAAACAGTGAGTCAGGTATTAGTTCATCAATTTACATACTTACCAAAATGAAAGAGACAAAAAAACTTTCTTCCACTCCTTCCTTAGGACAAAATCCTGCTAGAACTGGCTGTAAAGAAGCTGTTGAAGATAATGGCCATAGAAAAGTTCCCTCCTTCACAGTGGAGAAGAGGCCCCTTCTTCTCACAAGGAAGAACAATGGGATTGGTGGCCCATTCTGGACTTCAGGTTCCTGATCGGGCACATAAAAAATTTTAAAAAGTTCAAACTGGTAACACTAGAAACAGTGACACTATCTCTACAAAAAGGACTGTGACTGGGATCACTGGATCTGAAAGATGTTTATTTTCATATCCCTGTAAGACACTCTCACAGAACGTACCTAAGATTCAGACTAGGAAAAGAGCAATACCAGATTGCAACACTACCTTTTGATCTAACCTCAGCCCCAAACATGTTTGCAAAGTGCCTAGAAGCAGTAGCTACATTTCTGAGAAGAAAAGGCATTGTTGTATATCCCTACCTGGACGACTGGCTTGTCACAGGCAGATCAAAGGAGGAGGCACTGAGCTCCCTTGCAGTAGTGAGAAACACCCTGGAAAGTCATGATTTTCTTCTAAACCTAGAATAATCCCAGCTAGAACCCAGTCAAGTGCTGGTATTCATAGGGGCAGAGCTAGATACCACTCAGGATAAAGCATTGTTGCCACATTCAAGAGGGTAGATTCTGTTGTCCTGTGCAAGGTCCTTCAAGCTAGGCAGGCCAAGGTCAGTAAGGGACTTCTTGCAGTTACTAGACCATGTCAGCAGCAACAGCTGTGGTGCCATGGGCTCACCTACAGATGAGAGACATACAGTACCATTTAAAAGGCACTGGTATCAAAGTTGAATACACTGAGCCAGCCAGTACCAGTCACAACCAGCCTGGTCAGGGCTTTGCAGTGGTGGAAAGAAGTGGACAATCTCAGGAAGAAATTCCCTTCAAGTAATTATCCACAACCCTCACTTTGACAACAAATGCCTCCCTGCTAGGATGGGGTGGGCATCTGGAAAAACAGACAGCAAGTGGTATCTGGTCCCTACAGGAGCAGAAGGGGCCCATACACCTTCTGGAGCTCAGGGAAGTGCTCCTGTGACTACAGTCCTTCTCAGATCTTGTCCAGAACCAAGCGTTCTGATAAGAACAGACAGTACCTTCACAATGTACTACATAAATGACATGGTACCAGATCCACAAAGCTATGCACAGAGGCAATGACAATCTGGAATCTGGCTTTTTTATTAAAATGCAAATATTTCTTCAGGGCGCTTGCCAGGGAAAGACAATGTGCTGACAGAATCCTAAGCAGGACAAACCATGGGATCCATGAATGGTCACAAACAGACAGGTAATTCACAATCTTTACAGAAGATGGGGAACACCAGAGATGGACTTCTTCATCTCATGGGAGAATCACAAGTTACCATTGTTTTACTGCAGGCCACCCCACAGTGGGACCTTATCACATGATGCATCTACCCTTAATTGGGAGGGAAGGTTCCTTTATGTATTCCCTCCCTTCCCTCTGATATACAGAGTACTTTGGAAACTGAGGAGGGAATCATCAACAATGATCCTTGTGTTTCCAGACTGAAGAGATAGCCATGGTACTCTCTCCTACAGTCTCTATCCAACAAGAACCCACCTCACTGACCATGAGACATAACCTCCTGATTTTGTCTCGGGGCAGGGTAAAATTCCCTGGCCTCAGAACACTGAAACTGAAGGCATGGTTCTTGATGACCTAGAATATTCGGGCATGAACCTTTCATGTAAATTCTTAAGTACTCTGAAAGGTTGAAGAAAGCAGTCCATAAGATAATCATATTCCTCAGAATGGAAGAGAATCTCTGTTTGGTGCTCAGGGAAGTGTGTCTCTCTCTTAGAAGCTGGTTTGCCCATGGTTCTTGATTACCTAGAACATTTGCACTCAAGTGGATTTAGAAATTCATCATTGAATGTCTGCCTGGTAGCAGTATCAGCTTTTCTGTCTGCAGGAAAAACAAAATCTCTAGCCACACACCTTGTGTTGGAGAATTTTTTCAAAAGCCTGCTTCACTTGCAACCCCAGTTAAGGAATCTGTACATCCCTGGGATTTGAATATCTGCCTAGCACAGTTGGTAAAGGTCCCACCTGAATCAATGGCCTCCATGGACCTGAAATTCATGACATGGAAAACACTCTTCAGCATAGCTATAACCTCTGTCAGAAGAGTCAGTGAACTTCAAGCCCTGTGCAAGAACTTAACTACATAATTATGCACAGGGACAAGCTGGTCCTCAGGAAAACATAAAATTCCTTCCAAAACTGTGTCAGAATTTTGTCTTACTCAGACATTTACTTTACTTATACTGCTCCCATCACATTCTATTGCAGGAGAACAGAAATTGCACTGCTTGGATGCCAAGAGAGCTCCTAGTTACTATCTTAACAGAACAAATCAGGGCAGACTACAATCGGCTGTTTGTCACCTATGGAGATGTTGGTAAGGGCAAACATGCAGCAAGAAAGACCATTTCAAGATGGCTGGTCTCTTGCATACAGTTCTGTTATGAAAAGGAAGGCAAGCAAACCCCCCCCCCCTTAGGTCTTTCAATACACTCCACAAGGAGCACTACAGTGTCCGTAACAGCCTCAGGAGGCATTCATATTCTTTTGGCAGTGCAAATCAGCTACCTGGAAAACTGTTCACGCATTCACAAAGCACTACAGTCTGGACATATTTTCCAGAAGAGATACAAAGTTTGGAACTGCAGTCTTAGAGAACCTTTTCCAAAATAGGTTCAATATTTCACAGCCTCTCAAGATACTGCTGTGTAGTCTGCAGTTTTGTATGGCATCAGTATTGGACTCATGTTGTTGAAGAAAAGTTACTCACTGTAGTAATGACATTCCTTCTAATGGATCTGATAGTGAGCCAATACAATGCCATCCCTACCTCCCTTCTAGAACCTAATCAGAAAGACTTTCACATTTGAATACAGTTTTCAATAGCTTTTCTTTTCTGCCTGAGCATTTACATATAAGCTTATACAGTTCTTTGAATAGTTGTTTTAGAATTTTTGTATGTTACTTAAAAAGTTATGTCTGCTTATTTATGCTAATTATCATTAAGTCATATGCATTGTAGATTAGACAAGATAGCATTGCTTCCTTCTGCTCTTCACAAATCTGATGTGAAAACACTAGAGGGAACATCAGCACACAGTGACATTTGAATGTGGTTCTGATTCTTTTCATCGACATTCCAAATCTCTGAGGCAACAACTCAGAATGGAGATGAAGCACTTTTTGTATTGACTCACTGTTGGACCTATTAGCAGAAACATCATTACTACGGTAAGTAATTTTTTCTTACCTCATCAGCACTGTTGCATCACTGACTTTGACATCATGACTGATGCTCCCAGATAAGTCACTTGCGATCAGTTTTTTTTTTTTTTTTTAACCAGGAAGTGGATTGGGACATGCCCTTTTTCAGCCAAATCTGGAAATAAAGCTACAATACAAGAAAGATTATAGCAATAATGCACATAACATTTAAAACAGTACTCACATGTCAACATATACAATAAAATCACTATGCGTCAAAACATTTGCATACAAAGACTTTACATAGATTTGACCAAGTGCGTTATGAAAACTGAATGGAAGAGTAACTCAGCATCTACTGTGATTATTGATATTCAAAGTGATGGACCCCCAAGGAAAAGAGCAAATGCCTACACTTACTTTCACCTATTTCTGTTTAAAACCTGCAGTTTGAGAGACTCGGTGAAGTGCATGCACAGGTTTAGGATGAAATATTTAAATAAATTAGGAGGGATGGCAGTTTTGTAAATTTTGGGAGCAAAACCAGCCAAATTGAAATTAATTTATCCCTTACATCAAGAGGGAAAATACCCAAAGCTTTATGCAACTCACAATGATAAGTCAAAAGAGGTACTTCAAGTGGAAAGTGACTTATGCTGTCTGGTATAGTCTGGTATTTTAGAATAACCTGGTCAGTCTGATGTGAGAAAAGCACATTACCATAGTCCAAATGGGAAAAAGTATTTGCTTAGCCATCAAAAACCTAGTTTGCTTAGTTAAAGAACTACTGACCCCTCAAAGAAAACTTTGAAACACAATAATTTTACACAATTCTGTTTGCATTCCATGTACATTCTATATATTTCTCCTCCCCATTATTTAGTACTGAGTACATTTGCATTAAGATATGATCTTTGTCCCCTAGAGTTCCCTTAGAGCTTATCTGCCTGTATAGCTTAATCCCTACTTCAAGTCATAATCCTCTGTTGTGACATCACAATTGGTTGCCATGGGAGTTACTGTGATGTCGCAATCAGTGCTTATGACCTTAGGTGAGGAATAACAACTGAGAGTGGATGAACTCTTCAGGAGCAAAGATTCTGTTTTCATGCAAACAACCTCAGTAAAAAATAATTGGGAGGAAAATATAGAACTAATGTGAAATACAAGCTGAACTGTATCTAAATATCATGTCTTGTTAAAGTTCCCTGAAAGGCATCAGCTGCTCTTTAAAAGATCTATTATTCCTGTAAAGGAACCCAATTTCCGATTATTTTTTTATTTTTAAATAAGTTTATATATGAGATAAAACTCAGGGTAAGATCCAGGACAATGTCTAAATATTTAAAACCATGTTACATCTGTAGCTTACCTTCAAGGTTCCCATGGATGAGAAGGTATCCCCGATCAGGTCACTCTCTATAACATCACCTTAGTAGGCCCACTGAGACTAGGAGTCCCTTTTTTAGGGGTGACTCAGATTTAATTACAGTGAGGTATAGACAGAACATAATTTATGCATTCCGTCAAAGTTGAAGATTACAATAGGCTATTTGCATGTAGGACACAAGAGCAGAGAGCCATACAATTGGTATTACATATATTTGGAACCAACTACACATGGAAAACAACAATAAACCATTATGGGAGGCCAGGAAGATTATTCCAGCAGCTGAGCAAGTTGTTCAGTTAATGGTGATTAGTCAAGTGCTGAATACAGGCAAGAGTTCACTTTTAGGGGGAGAGACCATGACAACAAAGACAGCTGCATTTTTTACACTCTAGAAAAGAGGTCTTTAGCCCTTTCTTGAATCCCCCATGGGATGAACACTCTTGGAGGGAGGGCAGGAGATTATTCCATAGTGATGGGACAACAGTGGCAAAGGTTCCATATTGAACCTCACCCTGAGAACTTCTCTTAGTGTTTTGATCAAGGACGGTGAGTCCTTCTATAGGAGCTTGATAGCCAGAATATCCCTGAGACTAGGTGGAGCTGAGCCTTTCAGTAATTTGAAAGCTAGGCTGAGTAGGGGTAATTCAGTCTGCCATCCAGTGTTGGCAAGTTAAGTGACTTTAGTACACTGCAGTGATGCTCCTGTATATGGTGACCCTGCTGCAAATCAGATAACTCTGTTATACAGTATTTTGAGTTTTGTATTTCAGATGCCCTGGTGGCTCTGAGTAATGAGACCATACAGCAGTTTAGTTTTAGTTAACTAAAGGTTAAAGTAATATAATTCTGTTGCCAATCAGTTTGAATCTGTGAGACTGTGGGGCCTGAGCTAGAAGACCACCATATCATCTTCATACAAAAGAGATGTTGCTTTTGTAATTATGGGAAACAAATCATGTACAAATATAGAAAATGACAAAGAACCCTGAGGACCCCTTGACAAACAATCTGAGGTTTGAACATACTGTGTGACACATGTTAGCATGGCTTAGTTGATAGTGCATCTGCCACTGGGCCAGAAGGTCATGGGTTCTAGTCCCACACCGGGATTGGCCTAATACCTTAAACACTGGCATCAGAGTGCAGTATTAGGGGTGCTGTACTGTCAGGGTGTGCCTTCATTTGTATGAGTCATTAAACCAAGGTCCTTTCTACCCATTTCTGGTGCTATCCTGGTAGGTGCCCAGGCAAAGTAAAGAACCAAGGCACTTTTCACAAGAGATGGGGAATTTTATTACAAGCAAAAATTTATAACAAAACATATCAGAAAATTATCATACAATTCATAAATTTCTTAAATGCCAAACAAAGGAAATGGTCACAGAACCTCTTTTCTACAAATTCAATATATAATTAGCAGCTAAAAATATTTGAAAAGGACAAAGCAAAAGATCCTGCTAGGTGGAAAGACTCAAATATCAATTGTTTCATAAAAGTTACAGTGCCTCTACAAAACCTTAGTTCTTGAAGGAGAAAAATGTATTTCTTCTCTTTCCTTAATTTGTCTGAATGAAGAAACTATCATATTTATTAATTCATATACATTATTACTTTTTTTGTATTATCTTTTATCCTCTTCCCTTGTTCCCCAGCCTGCCACTCCTTCAGGTGGCTCAGTGTCCCAACTGCCTGCCAGTTCACCCTGTGTGCATGACTCTCACCACCTGAATCCCCAATCTTAACTGGGACCTGAAGGGTTCCAGCTTATCCTGCTGGGGTGCTTTCTCCCTGGGGACACAAGGGAGGGGAGTAGCAGACCCTGAGGACCTCCAGTGCGACAGGTGTGGGGGATGGTAATGGTGCACTGTGGGGACTGTGGCATGGAAGGACATGGCCACCATAGTCTAGCCTGGCTTAGTCAGGTGATTTCCAGTTTTCAGCCCTCCCCATATGTGTGCAACGATAACAGTGTCCTGGGGGCGGGGAGTTCGATGGCGCGTGATCACTCATGCCAAGAATGCCTTGATACCACTGCCAGGAGCTGCTGTGAGAGCAGCTCACAGCCACCCACCCCCCCAGGAGAGAATTGTCTAAAAGACACTCAAGACTCCCTCCCTGCCAGCCTCTGCTCTTGACATCCGAGCTTGGGGTGCAAACCCGGCTCACCATTGTGCTAGAGCCTCATAGCTCAGTGCCATGGAGCTGGATGCTTTATTACTTTTTGTTGTAACACCCAAGAACATCTGGCTTGTAATGTATAGGATTTAAAGATTGCAAAAGTCGCATGTAAAGTGTGTACATCATATTTCCCCCATGATGACCGATAAAGTCCCAAAACTAGTTCCTTGTATGTTATTTGTGCATATAATGGTTCTTGCCAGTCTGTAACAACCTTCTTCCAAAAACTCATAATATAAGAGCATTCAAAACAAAGATGTTCTTGCATTTCCAGTTTACCCTCACAGCCCATCCTAGTGCAAAATCTGTCACTTTTCTGTTTATGTTAATGATTGTTTTTTACTCCTAATTTCCCATGACTACTTAGCCACAGAACATCCCATGCATATACAGGGATTCTGTCACTATTTATTTATGCTAGCACCTTTTCTCCTGTACAGAACAATATGAAAAAAACTAATCCCCATTGTAGATCATGCCTGCAGCATAATGCTATGAAAACCTTTCCTAGTAGTAATCTGAGCCTAATCATAGGGTATTCTCCACTTTATTCTTCTTTTCATAACCTCTGTGATATAATTTAGTGACCCTGATATTTTAACTAATTTCCTGACATTAAAAGATTTCCATGCTTCTGCACATGGAAAAATCCAGGCCTGCAGTGTCTGTTTCTAAATCTGTTCTCCTGGTCTCAATGCAAGGCACAGATTTGTAAAAATAAAAATGCCATAATAAACCATCATGGGATTTATCACATTTACACCCCCCCTCATTAATAGGTCTGTAGGTCACCTCACATTTCACAGGATTCAGTCTGCTGCCCCAGGAAGCTTGAAAGAATAGGCTATATAATCTAGCTTCTAAAGACTGGGGTAAGGGAGACATATAATTGATATTTAAAAAAACTGGTAACATAAATATTTTATTAAACAAACCCGATTCTGCTTTAAAACCAGTTTCCCTTTCCAGTTAGCCATAACCCTTTTCTCCTATGTATAGTCTGTCCTTTCAGTTTTGTACAGCCATATCCCCTTTCCCAAATTCTATGCCTCACATATTTATATTTTCTGCTATAATGGTCACTTGAACCTTGATTCCCGTATGTGGAATGGGGTTATTACCCAACAGGACTCCTCTACTTCTATTATAATTTGTATTTGATCCTGGTATTTGCAGTATGTTTGCAGTTATTTTAAAATGGTCTTTTTTACACGCATTCGTATCCAAAGTCAACACAACATCATCCGCATCAGCTAAGACCTTAATGGGTGGGATCTCTGGATGTACTACAACCCCTCTTATTTCTTGGTCCATTTCTGTATGTCGTAAGGTCAATGCTAAAAACATAAAATAGAGGGCTCATTAGGCATCCGTGTCATACACCTCTTTTAACAACATTTTCTCGACCTTATTGTCCAGTCACATTTGGAGTTATTGTGACTTTTGAGTATATTGTCTGTATCCATTTAATGAAGGTGTCTGGGATTCTAAAACCTGCTTATGAAGGGAAAAAAAAATTGTGAGAAAGCTTGTTAAAGGCCTTTTCTTGGTCCAACTCAATATACACCATTACCTTTCAGAAAATCTCTCTTATCAAAGGAGGTTGCCTTGGAATCTTCTTTGTGGGGCAGAACAAATTTGATGTGTGATAATGAATTTGTCTGATACCTTCTTTAATTAATTTGAAAAGACTTTACCTAAAATCTTATAAATCTGTGTTTAGCAAATGGTGGCCTCCAGTTCTCAAGCTCATGTTTGTTCCCGTTCTTATGGGGCATTGTTAATAAGGCCTTTGACATAGACGGAGATAGCGTTCCTGTGTCTAGCATGTAATTAAATAAGACTGTCAAAGTGGGCACTAATTCCTCCTTAAAGGTTTTATAAAATTCTAAGACCCAACCATCAACCCCTGGGTGTGGTATTATTATGTAAAGACATAATTGCTCTCTCTACCTTTTCCTCGTGAATCTTACAGAATATCTTTCTCATTAGTTGAAAGAGTAGGTAACTTCAGAGAGGAGAAGAATTTATCTTCCAAAAATATTTCTGCTTCTGTGCTAAATGCATTTCTACATATTGTTCTACTTCAGTTAGAACTTCCTTTACAGTATATACCCTTCTTCCATCCCTAGTGTTTAACACTTGAAAAACCCTCTCATCCATCCTCTGTTAGCAATCTTCATGAGAGTCATAAATCTGCTTCTTGTTCCGTGTCCCAAAGTGCATTTACTGCTTCTTGTTCTGTGTCTCAAAGCACACTTCCTGATGGAGGGACTTTGCCAGGGAATATTGTAGATTAAACTTCTCCCTCTTTATATTCCTGATCTGAACACTATACTCAATATTCCCTTTTTCTGAATAGGAAATTAATCTCTGGAGTCGCTGTCAATGGGTTAGATATTTTAAATACTCTGTTTTCTTAGCTTTCCCTGAGAATTTTTTTAAAAAGTTTGCAAACCACTGTTTTGAGTCTTCCCACCATGAAACAATATCATGATACACATAACACAGAAGTTCTCACTACCCACAAGTCTGTATCATTCAGCAATAAGTTCATTATTTTGAGAAGAAGCATTTACACATCAGGGTACCTTAGTGCAGACAGGCACTTTGCCCCATTGTATAAATATTTGAACAGCTCTGTGATCTGTAAATTCAGAGTCCAAAGTTTTTGCTTTACTAACTGATGCATTCTGTGAAACAAAGAGAAAATCTAGTAGCATAGAAGCCTTTAAAATGAATATTCCCTCCTGTCAAGTGGAGACATCTATAGGCATCCCTCATATTTGCATTTTGCGCTATCTCCCTTAATGCTTTAGAATCACAAAAGACTGTCTTTGTTTTCAAACCTTTATAATTTTTTGCTAGACCACAATTGAAATCTTCTCCCTATACTACAGTTCTAGATGTATATAAATAAGGCTGTACCTCTTTAAACAGATCCACCCTTTGTGCTTATCTTTGAGGTGTATACACAGCAATTAATCCTATTTTCATGGTCTGGTATTGTATATCCTGGAGCAGTATCCTTTCAGGATACTGAAGCTCAGAATCCCAACACTCACAGGACCAGCTTCAGTATTTGAAATACAGATGCCCGAAATAATTTCGCCATGTGAAATTATGTGCGAAAGATTCCGTACGGGTGAAACACAGTTTCGCTACATGAGTAGCAAGAGGAAGGTGGCACTGGCCGTGCTTCTCCTGTGGTGTGGAGGGCTGGGTTACGAGCAGCTCAACCAGCATGTCCACGTGGACCCAGGTTCTATTCCTGGTGCGGCATAAATTTTGCCTCTACACTGTTCTGCCCCGTAACATTTTTTTTTACTAACTCTGGGGTCCAAACCCTTGGAGTTGGTTGTTTTGAATTACTGAAGTGTGGAGAAAATCCTCCTGCATGATCATAAGTCCCTGTCAGGATGCCAAAATTCAGTCTCCTGAACTCAGTTAAGTGGAGTTCAGGAAACTGAATGATGGGATTCCATAGGCAATCCCCTGGAGCAAAGCTCTTCCTGGATGAATATCTACCAATTTTGTGACTCTCGGGTCGGGATTTGTACAAAGAATGCCTACTCCATCACAGATATTCTCTCCCGTTGACCAAAGGTTGGCTCCCTTGGTCCATAATTGATTCACCTGTGCTAACACATGAACAGTTTTGAACCTGGTATCCTGCAAACATAATATATCACTGTTATGGTAATTCAATGTGGATAACACCATTAATCTTTTACTATGACTCTTTATACTGTTAACATTAATGGTTGTGATAGCTAAGGATGTAATTTTAAAGAACAGGGGAACTGGATTCTTTCATATCATGTGCTATGAGATCTGTTTTTCCATTTAGACCTTTTTGCCATTGAATATTCCATAGACGCCTCTTCCTGATCAGAGGAAAGGTCTTTAATAAAAGATTCTACTGAAGATTCTTTTAAATCTCCCCCATTCTTCATTAGAATCCTCACATTGCCTTATGGGTGTTAAAACTGTATAGTTATTTGTTGTAGGAATGTCAGTATTGGCCTTAGGTGATGTATCCAAGGTAATTTTCCTTTCTTTACCTTTTGGTTCTTTAGGTTTTTGGCTTTTATTCCTGTGTCATTTCTGTTTGCTTATCTGCTTAAAGTTTTTATCTGGGGTGGGGGAGGCATATCTGGGGTTTAGGAAGTCTTGCTCTGGTCATGAGATGCTAAAGAGTGGAATTTGATTTCTCATTGGTGGCTGTGTTCTCTGAGGGGCCAGGAGAGTGTCCTCTCCTGCTGGAGTATAAACAGGGATTGGGTCTGCTGTAGCTGCCCATTGGGGCAGGTCTGTATGAGAGACTGTATCTGGCTTATCTACCTGCTCTGCTTGCACTCTTGCAAGTCTTTGCTCAAGCCTGAACTGCCCCCTGCTGTTGCACTTTGGTACTAAGCAACCTCCTGTGACAGCCCATTATCCCTGCTGTGAGCCCATGGGCAGCCACATATGAATGACCTTTCCCATCCACATAACTTGCATCAGAATAAATTTGTGCATGTTGTAGCTAAATAACCAAATTCCAGACAAGGTGTGCAGCAAGGGGTATCCCATGCATTACTCAAGTGAGATCTTAATCCACATTTATGGCAGGACTTTGATTGTCCTAGACAGAATAACACCCTCCTGTACTTACCCAGAAAAAACTGTTTGCCTGATAAGTGTACAACCCCATCATTTGACAAAAACAGCTTAACTTTTATCCTCCACCCCCCACCCCCTCACCCCACCCAGTCCAGATGTGTTAAAAATCCATCATTGGTGCGGGTTTTTCTAGCACTTCACACCTCTGTTTCAGCCGGTACAAACTATTTGAAATATTGACACCTTCATTTCTAAGGATACAGTAATAGTACAAATTGCAGGTATTAGTCAAAGGCACAGCTAAAAAAAGTGTCCATAAATGAGTGTCCTTCAGAATGTTATATCTTGCCCAGGATTGATCCATTCCAGCAACAGTCCTAAAGCTAATACCAAAATTGGAGTCCCCCAGTGTGTATTAGCACAAAAATTTCAGAGGAAATAAATTTCACTGAGTCCTTAAGCAATGTTCTGCCTATGTATACCCTATCAGGAGCCATTTTAAGGCCCCCTTTGTGTAGTAGTCTTTAAGCATTCCTTCAAGGGGCAGGCTCTCCTCTATTCTGAAACAAATCTGATATCTTAAATAAAGGTTGTAAACACTCCCTTCTCTCTGGATCATTTAAATCTTGCTCAGAGGGACCCACTCTGAAAGTACCCGCCTTGTCAGTTTGAGCATTAGGTGAGGGGTCCTCTGCAGGAAAGCTTGTAGAAGGCTCTTTTGAGACATTGGAAGTATTAAAAGTTTCAGTCACAGAAAATCTTTTTCCATCTCACCCCTTTTATGCTGTCCAGGTTGCCTTCCCAAATGTTTACTTAGTGTATTAGTGGAAGCAGAGACATCTTTTTTTAAGTTGCAATTCTAGTTCTTCTCAGTGTCTAATGACTGTTGGGTCATTCCGGTCTGGAGTCCATTTGCCATTTTCTGACCATACCCAGCCCGCCTGTTTCAAAGCTATCTATGGAGACTAAAGACCAGCTTTTCCTCCTGCAGCATTTGAGAGCTGTTTGCAATTCCACAGTTTCTGACTGCCGCTAAATAACTTTTTTCAGAGATCCAGTGTCTGCCTCTGTCCTGAAATTGATTCTGTCTTCTCAGCTGATTTTGACAGCAACTGTGCTGTCAGTTGTGCAGCTAGTCCTGTCTCTGACATTTGGGAGCCATGCCTGCCCTGCAAATAGCAAATGTCCTCAGCAATTAATCTGTCCAGTGATTTTCCTTTTCTTCTCACCATGTCTTGTATATGTATCATCCATAAGATTTATACCATCTGCTTTCAAATCTTCAGTTTCAGAATGGCTCTCATCTCATTCCACACGTCATCCTCAGCCCTATCGGTTTCCATTTGTACTGCTAAATCGTCTCCATTTCTCAACAATTCTGAGTCTGAAATGCCAGTAGCAACCATTTGTTCAGGGATCTACTCCCCATTCACAGAGCTTCTCCTCCCTTCTCCACCTCCTGGGTCCACTATCTTGGTGGTAGTCTGGATGGACAGCAGCACCCCTACCCTCTGAACAGAGTAAGGAATTTCCTAGTGTCATAGCCAACATTCCCCTCCCATAAAACTGGTTCATGCAATTGTTCAATGCTGTGTGTAGGTGTTCATGTTTGAAATGGCTGCCACTACATGTTCCATAACTTCACTACCAGTCTAGCATTGTTAGTAAAGTGCTTTGGGATACAGTGTGTAAGAAAAGCACTATATAAGGTGGATTTTTCTTCTATGGTCCCCTATTTTTACTTTTGTATTTGACCTAACAGATCATTTTTAAACCATCTATTGGCCACTGTAACAATACCCAAGACCTCAAATTTGTTATTTAAGAGATTATGATCCACTAAATCAGAGGCCTTGGTCTGGTCAATGAACACCTATCCAGTTAGTTGTCCACAATCAGATGCCTCTAGAACAGTGCTCACCAACTCAGCCTAGGCCATCACAGTACTAAAATGCCTTCTAAAACCTTGCTGGCATGGTACACCAGCCCATGACTTGAACCGTAACTAAAACCTGATCATATACAAATCTCTCAACAATCTTTGCAATTGTGGGAAGTAAAAGAATAGTCGATAGTTAGATATCTTAGATTCATCCCCAAATTTTGGAGCAACAAGATTTATCTATGAATCCTGACATCATACAATAAAATTCACAGCTTTGTGGAGAAAAAGAAGGTTGGTGTCTGTTTGCAACATTTTGGCACATAGGTGCAGAGATTGCTTGGATTTTGTTCATTATTGGATGGGGCTATAACCCCACACTCTGCATCTAGGTTATCTGTGCACACGTCTGAGGAGTGGTCTGGACTATGTAAGGTTTTGTTAGCCTTGGTGTGACCTTTGTCTTTGATGTTTATGCATGAGTACATCATTTCTGCCCTAGTGGTCTGAGTGTCTATAACAGAAAGATCCACTGGTCTTCTTTCTCAGCAATTGATTTAGCCTGTCTCCCCATTTAAGAGTGTTAGCCACTCCAGCCCACAAATTTGCTGCTTGGGGGTTGACCCCACAGTCCTCCTTTTCAATCAACTACATGCTGGTACAGATTCTGAGAGCCCCTAAGGCAAAGAGACCAGAACTTCTGTGCAGGGGCTATTTATTACTGAAGTTCTGCTCAGAAGTAAAAGCCCTGGCTGGTCACCTGACCCTTGGCAACCCATTTCCTATTGCTTGACCTTATGCAGTATCACTTGGTTTGCATATGTATCTGCCTCCCCTAGAACAAGGCTGAAAACTGGAAGGATTTCTAAGCCTCCTTTCCAAGTCAACAAAAATTAAACAAACAAATAAGGCCTCTCATTATCTTGTTTTTCTAGACAGTTCAGGATGTTCTGAAATGAACATGACATCTGAGAGGAGATTTAACTCCAGCTGCAGATCAGTCAGGCATTTTTTCTGTAACTTGAGGACCATTTTTCTGTGTTTTCAAGTACATTACATTATTTCCTATGGAAGCTAAATTTCTGGCTTCTATAAACCAATGCAAGTCTGTAGAAATAATTTACCTGCAGAGTACTCCATTTCCTGTAATATACAGGAATCCCTGTAAATCTGAAGCCTTGAAGCTGCAGACAGCTCAGGTTTGCAATGAATAGGTGCTGCAAGAGTTGGAGATGCAAGCATAAACCCTGTTCATACTGCAAGGTCATTGTATTTATGCTTTACATGTAGCATACGCGTATGAGCTCTGACATTGAGCAGACTCTACAGACCTTCAGGCCTTCTTCTACTGGCCTTTCATATGTTCATATGTACTGTATGTAGGTTTGCAATGGAAATATCCTGTTTCTTTCACTTGGAAGTGTAAGCCTTTCCATCCTTCCTCACACAGGCATTATCTGTATGTATTTGTTTTTACTAGTTTGCCTGTTTATCACCCCAGGTCTGTATCGTCCTCATTCTCTGGTCACCCCAGCTTCTCCTGGGACTTACCAGATGCATTCCTCCCAGGGCTTACCTCCCACCCCTGGTGGGGTTTGAGGTCCAACCCCAATGGTCAAACAGGATCCGCTGTGCATCCAACGAGCCCAGATGATCAGGTGTGGGGACCTGCAGGTGACATGAGTCATCCTGCCAGCTGGGCTTTCTTCTGACTTTTTCCCTCAGGGTCTGATATGCAGTGACATCATGACACACATCATGCACCGTACCTGCCTCTCCTCCGCTGAACAGCCACAGCCCCTAGCATTCACTAAGGGCCAGGTGCGTACTGGGCTCTGTGACCCCCTACCCCCCAAGTAGAGCAGTCATATGGATCTTCCTGCCCTGGCCGACCCTTCTGATATACCGACTCCATTGCCAAACCCGGGTCATCGACATCGCCAGCAGTAGTGCTACCATTGTGCCAGCAGGCCAGCTATGTCCATATGTGTATCATACTGAGTTATTTTCCTGTAGTCTGTGTTCATATAATAGCCACTTTTACATGTGAATTGCCACTTCATGCCTTCTTTCATCTCAATGTATTTTGGCAAGGCATTATCATAAAATAATAAAACCCAGAATACTTTTTTTTGAATTCCCTGAGAACCAGTGGGCCCCCCCCTTCATGCCAGCCACCCCAGCCCCATCAACCTGACATCTCCAGGACTTACCCTGCCAGTGTGTTCCTCCAGGGTTTAACACCCCCCTCGCTGGGCAAGGGCAGCGGAGTTCCCCAACACCTGCCACTGAACAAATCTGGTGTTACAGCAGTGGCCAGTCATTTGGTGAGAAGCCTGCATGTGACTGGAAGTCATGCTGCCAGCAAGGAAGTTTCCTTAGATTCTTCTCCTTCCCCAATGGCAGACCATACATGCAGTAGTGTCAATGATGACACCATGCAGGCTTCTATAAATGGCAAATTGGACACCTGCATCTCTGCTGCTGCTTCTTGTAGTCTCTGGGCACTACCCTAACCACCACTCATGGCCAGGCTAATGCCAGGCTCCACACCTCTTCCTCCCGCAGTGGACTCTCTGACAGCCCAAGTTCATGCCTGAACCCGGGTCAATGGCACCACAAGCGGTAGTACTACTGGCATGCTGGTGAGCAGAACAGAATACTAAATCTCTAATCAATAATAATTCGCTATTTTGCTTCTTAAGCTAATTGTTCCTGCATCTTAAAATAAAAAAAAAACTGTACCACCTGCACAACTTTGTATGCTGGCTCCTACAATACCTTTGTCCAGTTTATTAAGGTATAACATAAATGAAAATGGTCTCAACAGGGATGCTTGAGGGACACCACTTTCATTATGTATACTTTCAGTCGTAACACAATTTATATAATTAACTCTGAGTGATTATCAAAGTAGTGAGTAAACTAACTGACAGATCTTGCACTAAAACCTAACAGGCAAAGCTTAGTCAGAAGCAGTCTATGATTCTCAGTATCAGAATTCTTACCCAAATCCAGGGCACCAAAAACATCTAATTGTTACCCAAATCCAGAAACAAGGCTCCATCAGTTTTTGATTTATTTTTTTTATCTAAGGAAAATATTATGTCATCCACTACTTTAGTCACCACTGATATGGTACAGTGTTTTGGGCAAAACTAAGATTGTAAGGGATTGATAATTTTATGGTATTCCATACATACACAGATGAGGAGAAATAAGTTTAAATGAAATGATGACTGATTGCTGGTGTGTGAAAAACTTCAGTAGGGTAAAGTAGCCCAGGACATAGTGGGGTCAGATGGAAATGAGTGTATGGGTATGTGGGGAGAGGAAGCAATGGGAGAAAACAATGCAAGTATATACTGTATATACACACATATATTTTAGTGTGTATGGCATCAATAATCAGACAGTGCATACTACCTTCTGGTGGTGGAAGTTGAGATTCTAACATGCCAATAACATGGCTAAAATTAAATTTCTCTTTAGCTGAATGGTTAGATCTTCTGCTTCTGAGATCTAGGATGCAAGGACTGATGCCAGGGTCTGGCATGTACCCTTTTTAGACCAATTTATTAGGTTACAGAAGTGTTCATTCATGAGCTAGGATGAGGGCAGTACTGGTATCCTTTTTGCAGATGATACCAAAATCTGTGACAGGGTAGACAGTGCGCAGAAGGGCCTGGGGAGATAATTAAGGGAAAAACTGAAGCAATGATCACAGAGTAATAGAGCAGCAAGGAAGGCAAACAGAATTCTAGGGTGCTTAGGCAATGGCATCAGTACCAGGAGGCGTGAGGTGACAGATCTCTGGTAAGCCACATTTGGAGTACTGCATTCGGTTTCTGAGTCCATACATAAGGAAGGATAGGGTGGAAGTGGTGCAAAGGAGGACAAATGCAATGATTCAAGGACAACAGAGGATGTCTTTTGAAAAAAATTTAACAAATCTGGACTTGTGCATTCTGACGGCCAGGAGAGAGAAAGAGAGAGTACATTCTGATGGCCAGGAGAAAGGGGGGGGGGTGACATAGAAACGTATTACTTTCTCCATGTAATAAATAGAGTAGACAACATGAATTTATTCACAATGAGTACAGACATGGATACAAGGAGTAACTCAATGAAACTGGTGAGAGACAGGTTCAAAAAGGATGTCCAGCAGTATTTCTTCACAGAGAGGTTGTTGAAGAAGTGAAACAGACTATCAATGGAAGGGTCTGTGCCAAAACAGTTGTGGGACCTAGGCATGGGTGGGATACATAAATGGAGATAGTTAAACTGGATGTGGAGGCATGTGGTATAAAAATGTACATGAGAACTGGGGCCCACAAAACAGATTAGGCAGGCTGGATGGGTGGAAAGGCCTGTTTTTTGTTGTCATTGTCTATGTTTTTATGTTTCTATAAACAGGCCTGAAAGTTTGTGTACTGGAAATTTCTTGTTGGTCCAATAAAAACTATCAAATGAAATCACCTACTTAGTTGTACAAGGACCAATATGGCAGCAAACATGTCCTTGAAATCGCTGGTGTTAGGCCGGCAGTATTTGTTTGTCACCTAAATATTTTTTTTGTACTAATGTTTTTCTGACACAAATATCAAGATACTTATTTTTCTTTTCATTTTCTTTCATTCCTGAACCAAGATATGGGATTTGGAAGATTTAAATGTTCTCGCTTCTGTGCCATGCCCTTCATGAAAAAATTAAATATCTTGCTACAGTACAGCACTGTTTACCATCAGAAACATCTGGTAACACCATCCTAATACATCCACATTATGAATCTATTACATACATTCAACAGGCAACCTAAGCAAAGAGATTTTAAAAATTGCGAGTGGTGGCCATCTCTAACGACATGAGTCATTATTTGCAAAATCAGTTACAAAATCTGTCTTAAAACTATTTGAGAAAACTAAAAATGCACTGAGGATGAATCTAAGGATGCCAGAAATACATTTTTGCTAAAAAAAAACTGTGATGACATTGTTTGCCTACTAACAGCTGCTGATTGAAACTCATTTGTACCATTTGCTTCAATGGCATTTGCAAGCAACCTATTGTATATGTTTCTATGGATGAATCAGCACTGTACTGTAAGTCACCTTCTGAAAATGCGCAGCTGCTGAAAGGATGACTGGTTATTTGTGAAGCAGTTTTCAGCTGGACTTGTTTTAGGGTATTAAGAATTGATCCATAATTGTGTGCTTCCTCTTTTTGTCTCCTCAGTGGTTGTTTATTGGAATGCTTTAAAGCACTGCTGCTGGGAAGTCTCAGATGAAGATCTATGATCTCATGAAGACAGCTACTGTATGCTCAGAAATTAAATGGACTGTATTCTGCTTGGGTAGTTGGATCATTGAAATGTGCCTTACATTTTGACAATGTGGTGATGGGAGGGTTTGCTTTTAGCAACCTTATTTATTACTGCTAGCAATCTAATAGTTCCAATTCTTGGGTGAAGAATGGAAGGTGCTGTAATGTGTACAACGCCAAAATCTGTGAACAGCTTATCTACACACCACCAACCTCATTTTAGGTCAAATGAAGACCATCATTAACTAGTAGTCAACAAGCTGTTGAATGTTAAGTATATTCTGTTTGCTTAGTTCAGATGACTTGTTTACATGGTAGTACTGGATTTTACTAGTAGCCACCAAAGAAAGTAGAGTACTATTTTCTGTAAGAGTCTTAATGTAAATGATTTTTTTCTTTAAATCGAGCTCCCCCACCCCACATTGTTACCCTGCTCCTTCAGTCTGGTTTGTACCAGCCCCTAACCCTATCTGCCTCTGTCACCAGTCTCATGACCAGTGGAGATCTACAGGCCTGTGAGACCTGTCAAGGCACCCCCTGGAAACATGTGAGAGGTGGGCGGGGACATCACTAAATAACAGGGCTTTCCTGCGACACCTACCTGCTGGCCTGCTGACTAAGAAGTAGAATCAGCTATAAAAACAGGTGTCTGCCTGCACTCCCAGCTGGGAACAAAGGTCTGTCTGAGCAAGGGATGGTGGGGGATAAAACAATGAAAGGGAATGTTGTTTCATGCCAAGTGGGCCCAGTTAGCAATGAATGCATTCTAGTAACATCTTTAGCTGATAGTATGGTTTGCAGTGCAATCAGTCATACAGTATAAAACACATCAGTGCAGGAAAATGTTAATTACTGTCTATTACACAAAACACAATGTCACTTGTGATGTGGAAATTCACTATCATTGCACCTACTTTATGATCAGACAAAGCGTGACTGTAATGACATAACAGGTAACAGTACATCAACATTTGTGAGACCCAAGACACATTGCAGTGCCAGTGTAGCAAAATGTGATACAAAGTATTATTTTCCATGTAATAGTGCATTGTTTCATACTGTATGGTCTGTGAGCAGTTTGTAAACCTTGTTTAGAGCCCAATTCCTTTCCAAGAGCTATGCGGAAAACTAAACACAACTGCACACTCACGCTGCTTTAGCTACCATTTGGCTACCAAAGCCAACAAGGAAACGCAAGCACATCCACACAGTTCCAGCTGTGATAGGTCTGCTGACCAGGTTCAGTGATACAAACAAACTTTTCATCAGCAACCAAGGTCCATGGGCCAGTAGCAGTTTTAATGCAGTTGCAGGGAAAATTACCATAATTGCAGAGAAATGTTACTGCGGTTGTGGGATATCAGCAAAACTCAGTGGCTCATCATGGGGGCCATAAAAAAAAGAAAGGAGCACACGGGGAAGGGGGGATGAAAACAGCCTGTGGGCCAAACTGGAAGTATTACTAACCTAGCTGTTAGCACTTGCCCTTACTAGTCTGAGGACAGTGGTTATTTCCAAGGCTCAGTTTTTTTGGGGGTAATTTTATTGGTACTAGGAAAACCTTTGAGCACAAGTCCTCTTTTTCAAAAGTTCAGCTCATTTCACTGAAGTACAGTATCAACATGGTTTCCTACACAGGATGTAGCAAGTAGTGTAGAGGCACTAACATTAAAGTCATCCTATATACTCTAGAAAAACCAAGACGTTTATCACAAAAAGGGAAAAACACAGAACAGATAATAGGAGCAGCAATTTTAGACAAATAGAGATTAACAAAAATGAGTAATGTAAAACTGGCTGTTAAAGTGTTTTCCCAAGCTAACCACCTAAGGCTACTACTACTTGCTTATTTTGGCACCTACCTAAGGCTACTACTACTTGCTTATTTTGGCACCTTAGGTCAGCAATGGTCAGTGTGCATAGTTTTAAAACCATTTCTAAAGCCTGCAAGTGGTAGGAAAGGATCATTGACGGGGCTAAAATATGATTCCTTCCTACCGTTTGCAGGCTTTACAAACAAGATTGCGGACCTGAGGTACCAAAAAGTAAGTACACAAAGCAGAACTCCCCTGCATGGATTCTTCCTGAAGCACAGTCTGTATCATACCTTCACTGACCTTTAGCACGGCAGCTCTGGAGCTCAGCCTTACTATTATCATAGCCCAAAGATACATTGAAGCTTCTTCTGGGTCCACCCAGTTGGGGGGGGGTAGATGGCAGTGTAGGGGTGCAGATCAAACTGTATTGCAGCAGGATCTGGGCCACATAGGGGGAAGTCATGGGAAGGTTATGGTGGTAGGGGGATTATAAATAATATTCATAACAAAATAATTCCTGCTGGTGCAGAACTGGTTGATGTGCTGTTCATCCCATCGTTGTTTTCTAACTACAGATGTGGTAATCAGGGGAACCTTTCTTTATATAACCAGGAAGAAAAAAATCTTCTTATAAATTAAAAAATCACGATGCCTATCTTGCCAAACTCTATATCCCTCCCCCTGACGGGACATCTTTTGAGGGTCCTTCTAACATCACTCCACCCCCACCCCTGGCTGGACATTTTCTTACGGTCCTGCTACACCCCCTACCCCCACCTCCACACACACATGCACACATGCACTCACATCTTTGGCTGGACAATTTCTAAGGGTCTTGCCATCCAAACTAAGCTCTTAAGGCAGTTGCCTTCACTGTGATGGCTCCTTGATTACTGACCCACTTCCCAAACACCATCAGACCTGTCCTCTGTCCCCATCTGTTTTCTTTGTCAAGGCCCTGCTTAAGACATTTTTATTCATGAAGTCTTTTAATATCTAATTTTACTGAATAATTTATGCTTGAACTGAGTCAGGACAGTTTACACGTTTGTTGTGCTACTGTACATTTTGTGTTGTGATCAAACTTGTGCTGTGCTTTGTTTTTTCATTTCTGCTTAGGCAGTCTCAAGTCGTCAGTGTATGGGGTGGGGCATCATACATGTACAAATATCATATCACAGCAAATGAATACTTGAGAATTGAATGGTGCTGGCATTCCTTCCCTTCCCCAGCTTCTGGCATTTTTGGTGTGAGCTGCTAATTATTCCATTACCTCAGTGATTTATGATAGACTTCTGTGTTTGTTTTTCCACTTAACAATTGAAGTTCCTGTACCTCAGTTGATTGTGACATAGAACTGTGCAGCATCATGTTGAAACATGGGGAACAATTATTTTAAATTCATCATCAAGGTTATATTTTTATGCATACTGTAGCTTGTTCTTTATCTCTAGGGGAAAAAAAATAAAGTTTTATAACTACTTCTGTGTTTTTTATTAGTGTGTTTTTTCACAGTCAGCCCAGACCCAAGCCCAAAATGTAAGATACAACTACTGGGGCCTAATTTGTGACCTACATCTTGACTGCTGTAACTCCTTGTACCTAGGGCTTCTGGGGTTGATATCCACTGCCTGCAGCTGGTGCAGAACGCAGCAGCCAAGTTGTTGACTGGGCTATCTCAGTCCAGTCATATTACTCCTGTGCTGTGCAAACTGCACTGGCTGTCAGTTCAGTGGTGGATCACCTTCAAGGTTGGTTTGCTGACCTATAATGCCCTACATGGACAGGATCCAAGCCACCTACAAGATTTTCTGTGCCCTAACTGCCCCCTCCGACCACTCCGCTTGGCCAAAGAGGGATTGCTAGAGGTTCCCAGGGTTCAGCTGAAGACATCTGGGTTGCAGGTGTTTGTTTGTGGCCCCTACCCTGTGGAACTCTCTACCTCATCAGATAAGCAAGTGACTGACAGTGGAGAGCTTTAAAACCACTTTAAAAACATATCTATTTGGGCTGTCTTGGTGATAATATGTTATGAACTGATTATAATGTTATGACTGATGTTTTTATGTGTGTTTTTATGTATTTATTGTAAGGGCGCTATGATCTTTGGAATAGCGCCTTTTTTAGAAATAAAGCCGATTTGATTTATCTCCCAGTCATGCATAAGATGAAAAGATTGCTCCAGATACCAACATTCTTAAAAGTTCAGTCTTTGTAATATTTTTATTTAATTCACATGCCACCTGCCATCCATCCTCATTGTTTTGCCTGATCCTTCAGGCTCTTTCAGAAAGTGTGGGTAATTCCTATGGATACAGATATAAATATAAGGTAAGGTGGTGTTTCTTACTTACAGTGAGAGTTAACCAATTATTTCATTTCAAAAGCATTCATCAGTGTTCCACAGTGTACTCCAGCTCTCATTATTCATACATTGTCTGAACAACATTTGAAAGCTCATCAAATTGGGGGTCTGTGGAGCAATCATTAGGACGGATGCAGTTGTTATGAGCTCCAAGTTTCGATTGCATTATTTGACAAATTTAGTGAATTTACCATTTTGATTACTGGGTCTTCAGAGCATTACTGAAACGCTGCAATAATGGTGCATGAAATGGGCCAAAAGAAAGATAAACAGCAAGCCACCCAGGGCATGGATCCTTACTTCTTGGCAACTGGTTCACCTGCTTCTGCCAAACAGGGAGGGTCTGTGCAACATGGTGGTATGAGCAGTGACACAGCCCAGAGTCTACAAATGCTACAAAAGATTCAAGCTACTGGGGATAAAATGAATAAAAGACTGACAATGATGGAACTCAAATTAGGGGATATGGATGACTGGATCATCAAGAACAAGGAAGCGATTACAGAGCTCATTCGAAGTAAGGAGCATTAAGTGGCCGTAACTGCAACCCTGGTTCAGGACATCGGTTATCTGTGCAGCAAAGTAGAGATATTGGAAAATGGCATAAGACAAAGTAATGTGCAGACTGTGGGTTCGTCATGTCTGTTGGGACATTGTGTGCTTTAGCCACATTAGAAAAATGATATTTGATGACATGGTGCTGTAGCTACACGTTTCTATGTTTATTGATCTTGTATAATTCAGTTGTACAGTAATGGTCTATATATAGCATGTATTTTATGTACTTTCTGTATATTGTGGAAATTCCATGAACACAGTTAAAAAACCCTCACCAAATGGAGTGTTTCTATTAGTATATACATTAACTTTGCTGGGGATATTCATCCTGCACCACACCGAGCATCAACCGTCCACTCGGCGCAGTTGTGCATCGCTTAAGAGCACCTGTACTGAGCAGCATGGATGTCATGGCATTGCACATGCTGCATCTGACATCATCAGGAGATACCAAGTGCACTTAGCTGAGTGCAAATCAGTAAGCAAATGTGAAACGCAGACACAACCTCTCGTGGACAATAGCACATGCAGTTAGTGTCACTTCCCCCCAAAATAATAGTGATTAACTAAAAGCTGCAGCCATGAGAGAGCTCTTATTCATATTTTATTTACAGAGAAAAGCATATTAGCTTGTGGTGTGTGTGTGTGTGTATATGTATATATATATATATATATATATTTAGTTGTTTTTTAACCAGGTATAGCACACTAAGCTGAAAGCTTTTACAGGAGCGACCTGGGAGCACAAGGAGGTTAAGTGACTTGCTCAGGGTCACACAGTATGCAAGTGGAAGCTGTGGATTCAAACCCAGGTCTGGTCTGCTGGATGTCACCAGATTTGCAGCTCAGAGCTTTAGACCACTCGCTATACTGCCTCCAGATATATAGATATATATATGTAGATACATACATACATACATACATACATACATATACAGTATATAGTGAATGCCACTTAATGCCAATGTGGATAATGCAAACAATCAGTTTCTGCAGACAGAATTGCTGTGCCAAAACTGGGCTTAATATACAGCTATTTTAAATCAATTGACTGATGCGGACTCTGCAACTCGCATACTGCGGACAGTAAATTATGGTTTCAATCACATCTGTTGCCCATTCACACCTCATCTCAAGGTACTAAAATTGCCAATGAATCAGTTTAATTACAGTACAAAATTTGTCACTCCTTTCCCTGACACATTAGCTGTTAACATCTCATTTGCGCATCCTTACCTGCTTCAAGATATCTTCCTCCAAGCGTCCTGAATCCCACTGTCACGGAAAGTTGAAGATACAGTATATATATTCAGGTCAAGTCTGAACTTGAACCATAGGCCTGGTTCACTTATTTATTTATTTATTTAAAGATTAGTAGCCGGGAAAAGCACACTGAGCCAGGGCTCATTTCCAGGTGCAACCAGGGGGAGTTTAGTGGAAAGGGTAGTAGGCTATAATACAAATGACAGTTACATTATTAGTACCATGTACATTCATAAATAAATAGTAACATTTCAAGTATCCACACAGAGAAAGACAGCAGACAGGGTGATGGATTTTCATGAGCAAAGTTGAAACATTACAGCTGATCAATAAAGTACATGTTGCAATTTTAGGGTGATAATGGAAGTAATACTATTTCAACTGTTGTTCTGTTTCTGTTAAATGCTAAATGGCTGAAGCATGTCATTTCTGTAGAGTGGAAATGCAAATCTGATAAATCTGACAGCGGATCTCAACAAGGCTCCCCGACCCGCTCCAGTGGCCATCTCCAATCTATAGACCCTGGGCCTGTGTACGATACTGATGAAGAGTCAGACTATCTCTCCAGACAGAGATTCAATTTATTGCTTAAAGAGCTATGGGAGATGACAGCTGAAAACAAGTCTGAATTTTGGCAATTAAATCAAAAGCTCTCTCATGTGGAGCACCAGGTCCAGGAGTTAGAGGACAGACTTTCTCAGGTGGGAGATGGCGTGCTGCAATTAGGCAGTATGGTACAAATGCTCTGTCATCATGCGATCAATCTTGAAAATAAGTGCTTGGACCTTGAAAGTAGATTGTAAGAGAGAACCTTAGAATCTGCGGCCTAAAAGAGGGTGCAGAGACTGGCACTATGGTGGATTTTATTACAGATATACTGAAAGATGTGTTGGATATCCACCTGTATATGAGCTTGGGATTGAGAAGAGTGCATAGGGCCTTGCTAGCTAAACCAAAGAACCTAACATGCAGCCCAGGTCTGTCGTTTTAAATTTAACAGTTATAGCATGAAGAAAGATGTATTGCAGTGGGCCTGGCAGAAGAGACATTAAATACCTGGATAGCCAGCTCTTCTTTGACCAGGATTACCTGCCAGACATCCAAAAGCAACATCTGGCCTATGGTGATATTATTAAGCTACTCCAGCAGAAGCAAATAAAACTTCAAATGCCTTACCCACTAAACTTTGTATATTCTGGTCGGAGGGACTGAGGTATATGACTCCCTGCAGGCTGCAAGGGAAACTTTGCAGAAATGAGGCTTTGAGCTACTGGCATCTAACAAGGCAGCTCCTCAAAACATAAAGATCTTATGGGGAACTGGCAGGTAGTGAACTCCCGGAGAGCTAAACTTACTGACTTTGAGACTGCTAAGAGATTGTCCAGTGCATTCGCAACCTTATGAAGAAGCTTCCAGGAGTGGCTGAGGAACACTTATCACTGGCTGAAGGGTGATGGTTGGACAGTGAAATTGTGGTAAAAGCTACCTTTCTTCTTGGAGAGGCTGACCTGGCGGAAACGGTTTAGCATACATACCCTCTGCATGGCTTTTTTTTTTTTAAATATCTTCATTAGTATTTTCTATTAAGTAAAAAACAGAACAGTATAGGCAACAAAAGCACATGTCCTCAGTCATTCCATCACTTAGATAGCCAGGGTTGGAGACATAATTAATACAGGCATGTAGTCAATACATATAATCGTACCCCTAACATCATGATATATGTTAAAGAAATAATAATTTATTTTAACTCCTCCTAGAACCTATTACGATTCATGTGCCAACCATCAACAATACAATATAGCAGAAATACAGATAGTGTTACCAAGAACTATAGTGAGAAATAGGACAGTTAGAAATGTGGTAAGAAAATTAGGAAAATAAAGTGTGAAAACTAAATCAAAGATTAAAGGTTGAGTTCTTCTGTCTGCAGTTCATCATGAACAACACAGTTTATCTCCAGTGTTGGCTTACTCCTAATAAGCATTGGGATGAAACACCTCATCAGGGTATATCGTTCATAATTCAGGAAAAAAAGAGCATTCCACAAACCCTTTAATATTGATTGCCCTCTCGTGGGCCACTGCCTCAGTTGGAACAAAGATGCTATAAATGGTGACCACTCTCAGAGGAATCTCTCTTCTTGGACTTTAAATGCATAGGTAAGCCTATCTGTGGCTAGAGTAGACAACAATAAACTTTTCACATGTTGAGGGTGGGCTAAATGCAGGACACCCAGGTGTTTAATATGATTTGTCCAGCAAATACCAGCACAATTCTCACCCACCTAGGATGAAGGTACCATTCTCCCTGTTCCTCCCATTCTAGCCCAAATAGAAGAGATATTGGAGAGATCTCAATTTCCCGACCCCATATACCCATTACATCAGTGGCAATTTCCACCCAATATTCTTTGATTATTTTACATTCCCAGAAATAATGAATGTAAGTTCCCCTATCCGTGAGGCCATCTTCCACACTTACGGTATATATTTGTGCAGAACTTATTCACCTTACTGGGAGGGTAAAAGAGGTGGTGGATAAACTTATATTGGGTTTCTTTAACCCTTTGAGAACTGAATATGCGTGAATGTGTATAGATTCTGGACGTATATATATACGTCCACAGTCTTCTAAACTTGTTGCATAGCAGGAGTCCCATGTGTGAATCAATCACAACCTGCCAATTTTCTTCTGATATTTGTATTTGCAAGTCCTGCTCCCATCTACTTCTAGTGTTTTGTGTTCCACCCAGAAAAGTTAGTCTATCCTGCCTGACAGCTTTGCCTATTAGTCCTTTCTCATGCATTTTAGCTCTAAGAATCTTTGTTTGATCTTTGTGAGTGAGGACTCATCCTGCAAGGCTCTATGTAGGGTCTTCCCATAGTTTCTAATTTGCAGAAATCTATAGAAATGTAGGGCAGGCAATCCTAAGCCTCTTTAGATTGTGTCAAAAGAGACCACTCCATCTGTGGTGAGCAGATCTCCAACGCATCTAATGCCCCTTTTCTCCCATATAGCAAATCCAGCATCTTCTGGGTTCCTAGCCACCGGTATTAAGATAGTGTTAGCCCCATCTGCTCCCTGTCTACATTTGATTGCCTTCCAGAGAGTCAAAACTTCTTCCACCATAGGGTTTGGGTTAGAAAGACGTCCATACACTTTATCACCTTCTCTAGACAAGTAAGCAGACAAACGGCCTGGATACCCTTCCTTTTCCAGCTCCACCTATGTGGCAGCCTCCCCCATTGCCAATAGTGGAGACAATGAATTTGGGATTGCCAAATAATATCCTTTAAATCCGAAATTCCAATCCACCCTTCCCTAGAGGCTTTGCAATCTACCTAGCCCATCCTGGACTTTTTCTTTGCCACAGGAAGTTACTAAATCCTCTTTCCAAGGTCTTAATGTTTTGGTTTGTTTGGACAGAAAGGAATCATCTGCATAACATATATTATTCTGGACAAGATATTCATTTTGGCAAGATTGATCCTGCCCATCCACGAGATAGGAAGAGCTCTCCATCTGTTGAGGTCTGCCAAAATATTTTTAAATAAGGGCTTGTAATTCAAGCCATATAGTTTATTAAGATCCTTACTTATATTTCTCACATCTAGGCATAAACATGAGTCTACTCTTTTTGAGGCCCCATGTGTCTCCCAGATTTCCCACGTCAGGAGTCCCCAAAAACAGTATCTCTGATTTTTGCAAGTTGAGCTTATAACCCAAGAAACATGCAAATGCCCCAACCTCCTAAACCAAGTTTTGGACCGAACTTTCCAGGTGGGTGACATATAGCAAGAGATCATCCACGGACAGTGTTATCTTGTGCCCCCCACCCTTTTGAGCTGGGATGCCTTGTATCCCCTGATTCACCCTTATTCTGATAGCAAGTGGCTCAATAGCTGTGGCAAAAAGCAAGGAGAAGAGAGAGAGAGAGAGAGGGCACCCCTGCCTCATGCCTCTGTACAGCCTAAAGTCCTCCGAGGGAGTACCATTGACCAAAACCCTTGACCTTGATTCCCTAAACAACATTGTGAATAACTCGACAAACCCATCTCCCAAACCAAAGCCACACAAGGCTTCAAACAAATAGTGCCATTTGATCCTGTTGAAGGCCTTGTTGGCATCTATGGATAGCGCACAGGCTTGTCCAGGATGCTATGTCCCCACCACACTACATTTAGTAGCCTTCTCATGTTATGATAGGACAGTCTGCCCTGGATGAATCTAGTTTGATCCAGGTGTATGATTTGGGGCAGCACTATTTCTAATCACATTGTCAATACCTTAGCCATAATTTTGCAGTCATAATTAAAGAGGGAGATGAGCCTGTATGAGGAGCACTCCAGGCTATCCTTGCCGGGCTTCAAAAGAACACACATATTGGCCTCAGCACATGTCTTGGGCAGCCCCCTCTCCCCCCTAGCCTCCTCCATAAGATCCCTCAGTGGCTCTGCTATCTTGTCTTTTAATTCCTTATAGTATTCAGCCACAAAGCCATCTGGACCTCCAGCTTTTCCTACCTTAAGACTACTTATTGCTTTGCTGACTTCTTTCACCTGGATTGGGATTCCTATCATTTCCCTCTGGTTGTCATTTAGGGACAGAATGTTCATCTTATCCAGAAAGTTCCTGGCCAGATCCTCAGTACCCTGACACTCCGCCTGTAAAGAGCTTGTAATACCCCCTGAAGATAGCCCTAAGCTCCTTCTCTTCATGTTTGACCTCCCCATCCTATTCCACAGGGCTGCTATTTTGCTTGGGACCTTATCCCTTCATTAGCCTTACCAGCAATGTGCTAGGTTTGTTCCCCAGTCAGTATATTCTCTGTTTAGAAAAGACCAGCCTGGTCTTGGCCTCCTCTGTAATGCATCTGTTAAGTGCCTCTCTTGCCATCGACAGTTTCCTTCTAACCTTTTCCCCACCCTTTCTAATGGCCTGCTGCTCCAAGTCCTTGACCAACTTTTCTAACTCAGTCAGTCTCTCCCTTTGTTCTTTCTTAATTTTGGCCGTGTAACCAATAATAACTCCCCCGCATGTAGGCTTTGTCTGTCTCCCATAACATCCCTTGAGATGCTACTGATCCCTTATTACATGCCAAAAATGTTAACCATTGTGTTTTAAGAAAATTTCTAAAATCTTTCTTACTTAACAGGTAAGTGGGGAAGCACCAGGATGATGGTTATGTCACCACCCTACCAGCCCTAAATTCCATCCGCACAATTGAATAGTCAGAAACAAGGATCAGGCTGTGAGAGACATCCAGCGCCCTGCTGTACAATGTGCTTGACACAAAAATATAGTCTAGGCATGACAAAGATTGGTGTGGCAGACAGTAAAAAGTATACTCCCTCGCTCCTGGATTTCTGGCTCTCTAGCAATCCGCAATGTCTAGTTCCAGCAGCCCCTGAGGCCAGTCTTCCATTGCTTTATTATTTCTATTTCTTGTCCCTGAGAAATCCAACCTGCAGTCTATAATACAGTTAACGTCCCCCCATAATTAGATTTGGAAATTGTTCTTGAGTAAGCAAATCCAGGAGGTCTTGGTAGAAACCTGGGTTGTACACAGCAGGGGCATAGATGCTTCCTAAGGTCAGTGTCTGGCCATAAACTTGTACTGCTATGAAAATATATCTTCCCCACCTCAGGGTCCCTCACCACTTTAGAAATTTGCATGGGGATAAATTAAACCCTAATAAGTCTTCTATCTTTCCTCTCAACCGTAAAGTGTTTAAACATAACATTATTTCTCTAGGACTATCCTGGTCGCCAGACTCCCTTAAATGTCTTGGCATAACACTTATACATAACCCCTCCTTATGGTTAAAAAAGAATCTGGAAGCCCTGACTCAGGTCATTACTCAAGATCTTGATAGATGGACAAAACTCCCCATTTCCTTATGGGGCCAAATCAGTTTAATTAAAATGAACATATTTCCCCACCTTTTCTACCCTTTATCATTTAACTCATTCATCTCACTGTCCTGGTTTCAGAAAATGCATAGATTATTTACTAATTTCATTTGGTCCAACAAACATCCCTGGTTAGCATACCATCAATTAGCAGCTCAGAAACTCAATGGGGTCTTCTATTCCCATTTGGGTATATATTACTGGGCTAGTCATTTATCGAAGTACATGATGGTTGAATAAATGGTTGACTCGGGTCCCTGTAACCTGAGGCCAACCTGGCTCGAGATTGAACTGGATTTCATTCAGTCCATAGGAAATGATCCCCTGAATCTGCTTTATGCCAAGATTTCTTCCTTACAAGGCATTCAAAATTGTCCAACGCTAGCAACATCACTAAGAATACAAGCTCAGCTTTGCTCTTTTCTGCAGTATAAACCCCATTTGGACTTATCTCAAGCCTCATGGAATTCACCCTCTTTCTTAATCAATAAACAGAGAATTCCCACTAAATGGTTGCCTCAATTGGGAGAAGGGATCCTATGTACTCTCTTGGGAGATGATGGGTCATGGCTTTCCTCATCCCAAATTCAATCTAAATTCAGTATCCCAGCATCCAGTTACTTTAAGGTTCTCCAACCTACTCAGCTTCTTGTTAAAACATTGGGTAATAACCCTCCCGACCCTCCTGTATTTTCCTTCTTATCAAAGCTTATTCCATTGTTAAGTCCTCCCAAGGTAATTTCGAAGTTATACCAAGCTCTTTTCAATGGCAATTTGGAGGTTCCTATGGTCCCACTAAATATTGGTCCTCACTTTTTCTTCAACATACTTTTGATTGGCCTGTATTGTGGAGGAATTGCCACAGGTTTGTGTCACAGGATAGACTGTGGCTCATGCAATACCATATCTTACATAACCTTTACTATACTTCCCCCAAAACTTGCCAGATGGGGCCTTTTGGATTCTGATTTATGCTCTAGATGTTCTCAGGACAAAGGGACACTCCTCCACATTTTTTGGCAATGCCCTTGTGGAATACTATCAAGGCCAAATTGGATCCTCTGTTAGGTCTACAAAACTGATTTACCCCGGAAATTTGTCTGCTTAGGGGACTTATCCTCTATTGATGTTAATATCCGGAGATTCCGTATTTCCATGATAGCCATGTCTGTTAAAAAAGTTATCCTCAAGCATTGGAAGGATGATACCCGTCCATCTTATCAGGAATGGCTTCATGAAATTCTAGCTAACCTTAGAACGGAGAAAGCCATTAGGTCTTTAACAAGCAACAGAAATATAGCGAATCTGGGATCCCTTACACACTCTAATTACTATTTGTGGTGATGCTAACAATATGTCTTAGTTATTTGATTGAGATTTTTACTGATGCTGTTATACTGGGTGGGGGATGGAGGGTGGGGAGGCAGATAATGTATCCTGTTGTTGTATCACTTTCTCATTTTCAATGTTTCTGTCTCCTGTAATATTACAAAACTGTTAATAAACTTTGAATTAAAAAAAAATTTGCATGGAGACATTTTTATGCAGGAGGATGGCCACCTCCTTTAATGAGGATGAATAAGATGCAGCGTAGCATGCAGCATCCCATCCCCAACCAGTTTGACATGCTCAGTCATGATTAGGTGGGTATCTTGGAGCAGGGCCACCTGTGCATTTTCCATTTAAGTGCCATCAAGATTTTAGTCCTCTTAATGGGAGGTACAAATCCCTTAACATTCCATAATATGATCATACTGTTTACTGTATTATCCATCCAATATTCAGATTTAATTGTACCAGAACGTTGGGTCTCCACAATGTGTTCCTCCCCATATAGCTACAGCTATAAGCAGGTCTACTTGTTTTAGGTACTGATTGCAGACAAAAGAGGTCAGAGAAGAAATAAGAACCAGGAGAAATAGAATTCCAACTACATAAAAACATTATTTTAACCCTCCCTTTCCCCTATCCCCCCAAGGTATATCCCGAATTACCATGTTAAGCAATATAACACCTAGTCTCAAGATCATGAGTCTGTTCCAACTTCTAATCAGTTACTCACTAACTGTATATTAGATATAGAACTATACCCCATCACACACACCCTCCTCCTGCTCTACTTTTAATACAACTGTGTTAGCAGAGAACAATTTCAACTAGCAATTGAATTCCTTTTATAGAAGAGAAAACAAGCCTTACAGCAGTTGTGGTATTCAGAAAAGAAAACACCCCAACATAGCGATGATCCCCCATGCCTTCAATCCCCATCTCAGCCTGGACCAAGCCCCCAAAGATGTGTAGCATAAGTTATTCTCAATGCCCTGGAGCCCCTCCACCCCCCAACCAGGCAAGTCATCATTTAGAGGGCCCCAGTGCTGCGCCCACCCCTGACATCCCCCCACCTCCACTTACCATAGCAAAAGGGGACACTGAGGGAAGCCCAACTGCCACGAACCCACCTCCAGTCCCAACAAGCCCTCAGTCAGAGAAGGGAGAGGGGCCTTGCCCTCAAAACCACATGCTAGGCCTCCCACCAACCCGCTTGACCTGCACGTCTGTTGCTCTTCACACATCATGTGCATCATCAACAGTTTCTCCTCCCATCACACGGACCCCTGCAGAGATTTCAGGCAGCTTTTTTACTAGGTGGTCTCTTCATCTAGGTCCATAGCAACAATCTCCAAGCCACAGTTTCTTAAGTCCTTCAAGAATTCCATTTATTCTAATTGTTAAATTGTCCATGATTAAAGCAGCCATCTTGTAGGATTCCTTATTTGCAATTGCGATCTCTCTCTGCTGATCAGGGAGAGCGCCCTTATTGCACAACAGCAGTCCAATACGAGGAGGGAAGACTATGCCACATCTACATTATCAGGCATGTGTATTTCTCAGACGAACAGGTGGTGGGAGCCAGGTGAGTCCCAGAGTACCAAGGGCCAACCCACATGAAGATCAGAGCATTCAGGGGAAATGAAGTTTTATGTTTTGCCACTCTGCCATTCAGCCAGTCATTTACCGTTCTTTTTGTCCCACTCCTCTATGAAGTTTTTTAACTTGTCCGGCTCCCAGAATGAAAAGCTAGCTCCTTCATATTTTAGACGCACCACCGCGGGGTAGGCAATGAAGAAGTCAATGCCTCGCTCCCTTGGCATATTCATGGCAGGATTAAATTGTTGTTGTTTCTTTTGGATTCTTTTCGAGAGATCTTGATGTATGGTGAGGTGGGCCCCCTCGTAATTAAGCTCCTTCATCTTTCTATATGCCACCATAACAGACTGTCGGTCAGCAAAGTGATGCAGCCTAAAATGATCTGCCTCAGTGGTTGGCCGCTTGGCGGGTGAGGGGCTAATGCTCTGTGTGCCCTTTCAATCTTCAGCCTGCTGTGTTTGATCTCCATGTTGAGAAGCTTGGGGACAGTGATGGCACAGAACTCCAAAACATTTTTGACCTCTTTTCCCTCAGGTAAGCCTCTAAGCTGCAGGTTACTTCACCAATTGTAGTTTTTTTGATAATCTAGCAAGTCTTTCAAGGTCTCCAGCTCTTGCTCCAATTTTTCCACTTTGTCTGGAACTTGCCTTGTGTTGTCCTCCAGGTCAGAGATCCGCTTCTCGAGCTCAGCTAGCTGTTTGTTGTGTTGGCTCAGTTCCAAGGTAATTTTAGATATTTTGCCTTCAAAGGCATCTAAATGAGGGTTTAGTCCCTGTAAAACTTGCTTCCTTACTGTTTTACTTATTAAAGTCATTTCTGCCACCGACAGCGATATAGGCCCAGCCATGTTGGTACTCGTCATATCTTGTGGCCCGGTTTTCTTTGTTGATTTGGAGCTTTGTCTCCTGGGTTTACTCAAGGTGAGGTAATCATCCATTTCAGCAAGCTTTTTCTAGCTGGGTTTATTGTAAAAGGCCCTGAAAACTCTGCTAGAATTATAATTTTTATTCTGTGAAGTGCTCTGGAGGTGTGCGTCCTATCGGTTATCTGCTCATCAGCGCCCCTCTGCATGGCATTTAATAACTCAAATTTATCATCCATATTTTTTTTAATTCGGAAGGTTTAGGAACTGCAAAATGTATACAAGCCTGCCACAAACATTGCTTTATATGCATTTACTTATATGTTTCTGTTTTGCATAATCTCTGTCTGTTTTATTATAACTTTAGATCTCTGTCATTACAAGATGCCTTAGTATCGCTGTAAAGGTGATATTGTTAGCTTGCTACCTCTTTATAAGGTTATCCCATCTATTCAGCGACTGTGATTGAGCACTTTCAAAAAGGGTGACTCAATTACAGCACTTTTACACAGGGCTACATGCAGGGAGGGGGACAGGATGAGGGTCGGCGACTATCATGACATCCTGTTGCTATGTATACACGCACATGGGGGAATGGGGAGGGACTACACCATGTGACAGGTGGAAGGGGAGGGAGGGTTTGTGTGGCATAGTGCAGCAGTGGGCTGCCGAGCTGGCTGTGTGGCTTAGTGGGTTGGTGGCAGGCTAGGGTTGGGAGGTTGCCGGGTTCAGAGGGTGCCAGGTTCAGTTCTGGGTGCATGCTCGTTTTGTGCACCAGTCCAGGAATCTTTTGTGTGTTTTTGCAACCCCACCAACATGCACCCCTCTGGAGTTAAGACTCTTTTTAGTGAGGTTGCGGGGTGCAGCCCCTACATAAAATGAAAATGCAAGTGTCTGACACCCTTTTGGTGCTCCATGAGTCCACATCACGAACTTCATTTTCAGCAATATAGACTCACCCAAATGGTGATCGCCATTACACGGTCACCATTATCACATGGAACCCTTTATAAGTATGGCAGGAACCATTTTAAAACTTTGGTGTTTCTCTGTTGTTCTTTGGGGAAAGGGGAGGTTTTATTTTGATATGTTGGTACCAATGCTGTTTTCTCTTGCATCCCAGTGGGATTTTCTTAGGTACTATGCAGCATTAGTTCCCCTTTCTCTGTCTAATTGACATGTGGGCCTTTTTATTATTCAGTGGACTATTGTATTATTTTGTTATTTTTTTCTGGGCCACAACCTAATTTGGGGCAGTCTTGCAAAACTCTCACTGATTTGACATATATATTTTTTATTTGGCATTCGCCTATTAACCTTAAATCAAAGGGTACAAACCTTACCTGGTTTACCTCATAAATGTTCGAATGGGGGGTCTCCCTCCAATTCCTTATATATTTTGGGGACAGGGTAGAGGGAAGAGTTGGTAGATGGGTTATGTTTTGGGCTGGTGTTAGACTCTCCTCTTGGCATTGCCTGTGGGTCTGATGGGTACCTTTTTTAGTAGGATGATTCCAAAACCATAACATGGGCTCCAGAAGAGGCCTCACCAATGGGGCAATGATACCTCTTATATCTCGCCCTGTAACCACACACCCTTTACTACCTGAGTGAGTGGTTGGTTGGGTTTAAAGGCCTTCAATCTCTGGCCTTCTACCTTAGAAGCAACCTAATTTTTGTACAAATTGCATTGTTGTTGTCGCTTAAGAAAGCTGTGAATTTGTTGAGGTTTTTTGCTGCTGCCCCCTCTGGCACCCCACTCCAAAGGGCCACCCACAATAATTCATACTGGGTTTATGAGGGTTATTCTAGTTTGGTATCTTTATTAAGATAGATTATGGCTAGTAATACATACTACATTTTTATCCTATAATGTCCATGGTCTCACCAATCCCATTAAGTGCAGTAAGGTTTTGTCTTTGCTTAAAAAAATCTGGCTCTGAATTTTATTTACTCCAAGAAACTCACCTATCTAAAGGTGAGCATGACAAGCTTTTGAAATTTGGCTTTGCACATGTTGTGGCCTCTACCTATGAAGAGGGCATAGACGTGGCACAGTAATTATGGTTCTGCATCGAGTACCCTTTGAGGTAAAAGACACTTTATCAGACAAAGAGGGATCCTATGTATTTCTTAAAGGGACTTATACATTGGTCAAATGCTAACCATAGCATCCATATATGCTCCCCCCAGCTCAGACTTTTCTTTTTATAGGAAGCCACGGCTTGGAAGGACAGGAAGTGAATCTTCAGGATCGTGGGAGCAGCTGCACGAGGTAGGGAGCTGGATGTCGTTGTCCACCTAGGGACAAATGACCTGGCTAGGAATGGGATCAGAGCAGTGCAAGAGGAGTTTGTAGAGTTGGAGAGGGGCCTTAGACAAGTAGCGCATACGGTAGCCTTCTCGGAGGTGCTGCCTGTCTATGGCAAGGGTGATGCTAGGGTACTCCACACCATGGAATTCAATGAATGGTTGGAAAACTGGTGTGGAGCTCAGGGTTTTGGCTTCATTGGGGACTGGTGAGCCACCTGTAGCGATGCAGGCCTATACTGGCATGATGGTCTGCATCTGTCCGGGGGGAAGCCAGGATCCTAGGTGATAGGTTTAAATGCTTCATTGGCAAGCATTTAAACTAGCCAAGGGGAGGCACTGAAAGGAGCAGGAAATCCAGCTTCCCCACAAAACACTGTAATTAGTGGGTAAACACCAAGGTAGAGAAGTCATTAGGAGCAGGACAGAGGTAAATGCAAAAAAGGCAAAGGCAGTAAGGACAGGGATGGGGCTAAAAGAGGTAAGGCCATCAAAAATTGGAGGGTGATGAGTACCAAATCCCGTAGTCTGTGTAACAAGCTCCCCGAACTAGTGGCCTTGATGGAAGAGGGATGCCTGGATATTGTGGCAGTTACAGAAACATGGTACACAGAGAACCATGACTGGGATGTCAACATACCAGGATACACAATCTACAGGCAGGACATGGAGGGTAAAAGAGTAGTAGGAGTAGGGGTAGCTCTCTATGTAAGGGAAGGGATCAAATCAACAGAACTAAAGAAAAGGGCAAGAAAGACCAAAGACCCAAATGATTGGCTTCAATTCAGAAAAGCCAGAAACTCCTGCACAAAAAAAGTGAGAAATGCCAAGGCTGCCTTCTATACAGCAGAACTGGATGCCTCCTACCATAACCCTGCCATATTCTGGGGGACCATAAAGGGGATCCTAGGACAAGATTCTACCCCTGTCTTACCACCCAAAGTGCACCTAAACAATGTGGATATCACTAACAAGCAAGAAATCTTGAATGCCTTCAACAACCATTTCATTACAGCTGGCCTAGCATTCGACTCCTCTCCAGCAAATCTATTGCAGTCACAATTAAACTTCCAGACTACTGAGGCACATAAGGCCACTTCCACTTTTCCTTTAAGCCTATACTTTTAAAACAAGTAGAAGACCTACTACTCCATTTGGATACAACTAAAAGCGCAGGTGCAGACTCTCTGAAACCTATTTTCTAAAAATTGCTCTGCATGCCTTAGCAGCCCCCCTAACTCACCTTTTCAATTTGTCACTAGCCACTGGATCTATTCCTGCAATTTGGAAAACAGCTCAAGTGTTTCCTCTACTCAAGGCAGGTGACCCCATGGACCTCAATAACTATAGGCCCATATCCATCTTACCAGTATTGTCCAAAATGCTTGAAAAACTAGTGAACAGCCAATTAAGTGCCTATCTTGACACCAATAATCTGCCTAATCCAGCTCAATCTGGTTTTAGATCCATGCACAGCACCATCTCTGCCTTAGCAAAAGTCACTAATGATTGGCAGACTGATTTAGACAAAAGAATAATATCTGTGCTGTATTTCTGGATTTAAGTAAAGCCTTTGATACTGTGGACCATGAACTACTAATCTCCTCTCTACACTCCATAGGCCTCGACTCAGTCTCTCTTCAATGGTTCAGATGCTACTCTCTGGTAGACTACAGCATGTAAAAATGAAGGTGACCTGTCTACCTCAAAACCACTCCTAAGAGGTGTACCACAAGGTTCCATCCTGGGCCTATCCTCTTTGCCATTTATATCAATAATATTGATTCCAACCTCACCAAATCTAATATTCACCTTTTGCAGATGATACTGTCCTATATGTCAGTAGTCCTACACCATCAAAAGCCTGTGAACTTTTACAATCTGAGTTCTCTGCTGCAGCACAAACTACTAGAAAAGAAACTCCTACTGAATGCCAAGAAAACAAAGCCATGTTCTTTCCTCCAAGAGCTTCTCCTCCACTCTCACACCAAACACCCTTCCCCAATTATCTACCATCCTTGGTGAAAGTCTGGACTATGTGGATAAATTTAAATATCTTGGGGTTTGGATTGACAATAAACTTGACTACACTAGCCACATTGAAGAACTCCTGAAGAAGCTTAGGCAGAGACTTGGCCTATTCTACAGAATAAAACATTACCTAACCAGAGATTCTAAACAAAGATTAATCCTGGCATCATTCCTATCCCTCATTGATTATGCTGATTTCCTGTATAGTCACTGCTCCCTTTCCCACTTAAACAAGCTGGATACCTTGATCATAGAGCTCTTAGATTCATTACAGACCTTCCTTTCAGCACCCACCATTGCTCTCTATACTGCAGTCGGCTGGACATCCCTACATCATAGAAGAAACAAAAATGCTGCTCTATGGATCTACAAAGCTCTAACAAACAAATTACCATCCTACATTTCAGATTGTTTTTACCAAGGTCATATCCAGACTATATGACCTAAGGAACAACAAACTCATCATGCTGAAGATACCTATTACCTGTACCCGGCATGGGAGGGCAGCAATCAGCTACTCTCTAGCACTTATTTGGAACTCTCTTCAAAAGATCCTGAAGTTGAATACACTCATTCCATTAACATCCTTCAAAAAGCTATACACTAGTCTCTTTCCAGAGCCATGCAACTGTTTTCACAAGGCCTAGACCTACCACAACCCACTTTTTTTCTCCCACACCCTTTTTTCTCACACTTCCACCCTTAATTTGTTTTTTAGCCTTCACCCACTTAACTCATACCTGATCTTATTCCCAGAATCCCACCTCCCTCACTTTAATATTTCATTACTGTCTTATTTTGCTCCTTTTTATTATGACCCAGTTTCTTTGGCTCATTGCCTTGTATATATGTGAATGTTCTTGCTTTTTGTTCATTTATAATGTCCTTGTTTTTGTATTCAATCTATATCTTGTATTTGTGTAAAAAATTTTACCTTTATATTGTTATGACCAATCAGGTCCATCTTGTAAATGAGCTATGCTCAATGATGCTCGCCTGAATAAATAAAATAAATAAATAAATATTTTGATTGATTGATTGATTGATAAAGAGTAAACAGGGAGCAGATGAGGCACTCTAGGTCACCCTGGAGACAGGAAATTGCACCACAATCTGCATGGGGGGTTGCATATAGACCCCCATCTCAGGTGGAGGGAATGGACAAGGAAATGATAGAAGGCATCCTTAGAATGGCAGAAAAAGGGGAGATATTATTGATGTGGACCTGAATATGCCAGATGTTAACTGGAGCACCTTTGCTGCAGGCACATCCAAGAGCAGGGTCATTCTTGATGTCCTACAAGGGGCATGCCTCAGACAGCTAGTATTGGAACCCACTTGAGAGGGAGCAATCTTAGACCTGGTACTCTCAAATGGGGATGGAGAAAGAATCTCGGATTTAAAAGTAGGTAGCCATCTGGGAACAAGCGACCACCAAACAGTGTGGTTCATGATAAACACAGCCATAGAGTCAAGCCATACAAAAGCAGGAGTATTGGACTTTAGGAGGGCTGACTTGGGAAATGAAAGAGTGCTCAGAAAAGCACTAGCAAACAGGCAAGAAGGATGGGTGGAGGAACAATGGTGAGTAATCAAAACTGCCATCACAGAGGCAATAAGCCTTGTGTGAAGCAAATCAACAAAATACAATGAAGGGAAAAAACGCTATGGTTCTCAAAAGAGGTGGCAGGGAAGGTTAAGGAGAAAAGGATAGCATTCAGGAAAAATAAGGAAACACAGAAGGAGAAGGACAGAGAATTTTATCATTTAAAGCAGAAAGAGGCAGGGAAGGCAGTCAGAATAGCAAAGTCCCAAACTGAGGAAAGGATAGCCAACTCTGTTAAGAAGGGGGATAAGACCTTTTATAGGTACATTAGGGAGAGAAGAAAGACCAAGGGAGGGATACTGAGGCTTAATAAAGGGGAGGGAATATGGTCAGAGGGTGACAGTGAAAAAGCAGGGATACTGAACGAATATTTCTGTTCACTATTCACAAAGGAAGAGGAGGGGGAGGTACCTAAACCAAACAAGAGAAACACTCTGGAGACGGAGGTCGATATCAGTCCATTTACAGAAGAAAGGGTTCTGAAAGAACTAGTAAAATTGAAGGTGAACAAAGCAATGAGGCCTGATGGGATTCACCCAAGAATTCTAAAAGAACTAAGGGTAGAACTAGTGACACTGCTGACTACTCTCTTTAACAAATCATTGGAGGATGGGGTGGTACCTGAGGACTGGAGGAGGGCGGATGTGATTCCTCTTCACAAAAGTGGGAGCAGGGCAGAGGCAGAAAACTACAGACCAATTAGTTTGACCTCAATGGTAGGGAAAATGATGGAATCACTTCTGAAGGAAAGAATTGTTGAGTACCTAGAGGCCAGTGGGGCAGAGGACCCAAGGCAGCATGGATTCACAGTGGGAAGGTCACGTCAGATGAATCTAATAGATTTCTTTGACTGGGTGACCAAAGTAGCAGACCCGGGGGGCTGTGGACATGCAGTCCTACACAAAAGATTAATAAACAAGTTAGCCAGCCTTGGAGTGGGACTCAAGGTGGTTGCCTGGATAAAAAAATTGGCTGGACAACAGGATGCAAAGGGTAGTAATAAACGGAGTCCACGGTGAAGAAAGGAGGGTTACTAGCGGGGTAACGCAGGGTTCAGTACTGAGACTGGTCCTTTTTAATGTCTTTATAAGTGACATTGCAGAGGAACTGGAAGGAAAGTATGTCTTTTTGCAGATGACACAAAGATCTGCAACAGGGTTGATACACAAGATGGAGTGGAAAGGATGAGAAGGGACTTGGCAAGGTTGGAGGAATGGTCAAATGTATGGCAGCTTAGATTCAATGCAAAGAAGTGCAAGGTAATGCACCTGGGAAACAAAAACCCAGGGGAAGAGTACACAATGGGGGATGAGATACTGACAGCAATAAAAATGGAAAGGGACCTAGGGGTAGTCATATCAGATGACCTAAAGGTGGGCAAGCAATGTGAGAGGGCAGCAAGGAGGGCTGGGGGAATACTGGGATGCATAGGGAGAGGCATCAACAGTAGAAAATGGGAAGTTGTTATCCCTCTGAACAGACAGTTGGTGAGACCCCATCTGGAGTACTGTGTGCAGTTCTGGAGACCTCATCTCCGTAAAGACATAGACAGGGTGGAGGCTGTCCAGAGAAGGGCAACCAAAATGATGCAGGGTCTGCACCAGAAGACATGCGAAGACAGACTAAAGGAGCTTAATATGTATACCCTCGAGGAATGGAGGGAGAGGGGGGACATGATAGAAACTTTCAAGTACCTCAAGGGAATTGACAAAGTCCAACAGGGCAGCATCTTTCAGAAAAAGAGTTGTGCAAGAACAAGGGGGCACAGTTTGAAGATAGAGGGGGGACAGCTCAAAGGTAATGTGAGAAAGTATTTTTTCACAGAGAAGGTTGTGGATACATGGAACAGCCTTCCTGAGGAGGTCATGGAGTCAAAAACAGTGGGGGAATTCAAGAATGCATGGGACAGACATAAGGTAGTCCAAGTGGGGGGTAGGAGTAAGTAGGCTGTTGGTTAACTAGGATCTGCAGCTTATCCATTAGGTAGGAAAATGAGCAGCTTAGGTGGGCCAGTGGTCCTTATCTGCAGTCAAATTCTATGTTTCTAATCTTTTATGAAAATTACAGAATGAGCTGAGGGACATTAATAATTGAGGGATTTAAATTTAGTTTTAAATGAACATTTGGATACTACTTCAGAGGTTCCCAACTCGGATCGTAGGGTGGCCCTTAAAGCTAGTAAGCTACTTGCTGAGCTGGGATATTTAGATAAGTGGAGGTATATGCATGGACAGAGATGGATTTTACTTATTTTCTTCTATTCATAAGACTTATACTAGATTGGATTATTTTTTATCCCTGGGAAGCCATAGCACAGTTAGGAGGGGCAGAGATAGAGAGATTGTGCTGTCAAATCATGCACCAATAACACTGAGGTTTGATCTGGGACAGCCAAGGAGGAATACTTTATAGGCGTCTTAATCTTTCACTTTTGCAAGATGAAGAGGTTCAATCCTTGGTACAGGACACCATTAAATATGCCCTAGAGATTAATTATACCCCAGAGGTGTCACCCACAATTTTGTGGGACACCATTAAAGTGATGCTCAGTGGTAAGCTTATAGCCCTCTCTGCCTATTGTAAAATAAAGAGAGGCCCAGTGGGCCTTATTAAAACCCAGATTTCCGTACTGGAAGCTTTACAGAAAAGTCAATATGATTCACAGCATGAGGTTGAATTGACAGGTTTGAAAAAGAATTAAGCTCCATTCTAGACTATCAAGTTGAAAAAACTGCTATACTTAGGGCAACATAATTATGAGAGTGGCCCAGTCTCTCCGGTTACTAGCTTAAACTGCGTAGCGGAAAGTATGGGCCACAGTTACTAAAATAATTCATCCTTTCACTGTGGAATCCCACCTCTACATTTGAAATAGCGGAGGCCTTTACAGAGTATTATAAGACTTTATATAAGGTGGATACAGTCCTGGACTCAGATCAGGTACAGTGTTTTTTGAAATTTGTGCATTTGCCCCAGGTTTCACAAGAGGATTCTCAATTTTTGGTTGACCTATTCAAGCTTCAGAAATTAATTCTGAGATAGTCCATTTAAAGACCGGGAAGTGCCCTGGCACCGACAGGTTTCCAGCAGAGTTTAAGCTCTTCTGAGAGTCCATCATTCCTTTGTTACATATGGCCTATAATTCAATACTTAGTCCAGATGGTCGAATGGCACCATCTTGGGCACAGGCAATTGTGGTAGTTTTGCCCAAGCTGGCTAGGGACGCCACCAAATGCACTTCTTTTCATCCGATTTAAATTTTAAATATGGATTATAAAATGCTTACTGATATATACACCAGATGCCTGGAAGTCATTATTCCGAAATTGATTCATCTAGACCAGATGGGCTTCATCCCGGACCATCAGGCTCAGGATAACATCCAAAGAGCGGTCTGCATAATAAACCACCTGTCCAGCTCTAAACAACCTGCCTTATTAATGAGCCTTGATACAGAAAAGGCCTTCGATAGGTTCTTGTGGCCCTATCTTCAGGCTTCCTGGCTGGCTTTGGGTTCCAGATATGTTTTGACAGTTTATGGTTGGACTCTGTGCCTCCCTACAGGTTATGTATGTGTTTATGGCCATATAAGCACTCCTTTGAACTGGAGAGGGAACCAGGCAAGGCTGTCCCTCTTTCACCCTTCTTTTGCACTTTGTATAGAGCCATTGGCACAATCTATTTGTTTAAATCCTGATATTCGAGGGGTAGAATTCGGGGGAGGGGTGGAACATAAACTAGGCTTGTATGCTGATGATGTGCTAATGTTCTTGAGTTGCCTGGACTCCTCTCTTCCGGCGCTGTTCGGGCAACTTCGTTATTTTTTTGGAGGTTTCTGGGTATCTCTGAATACCTCTAAAATGGAGGTCTTGACCTTTTCTTATTCCTCCTCCTCACAGTTGCAAAAGACTTTACGATGAGATGGGACCTCCTAAGATAAATATTTGGGGATATATCTGGGCCTAAAACTGTTACTCTTTTCCAGAACAACTATCAACACTTAGTAGACATTCTCAAATGGGACTATAGGCATTGGGCACTACTTCCCCTTCCACTACATGCAAGGGCCCAGTCGGTTAAGATGAATGCCCTACTGAGGTTTTTATACCTCTTTCAGAGTGTCCCTTGTATACTTCCTCAACACGAATTGGTGGCCTGGCAAAAGCAATTATTATTTTTTCTTTGGAGGGCTAAACGTCCATGTGTGAGGCAACAAATCTTATATTTGCCTAAAGGTAAGGGAGGGCTTGAATTACCATACCTACCAGGCTACTGGGTTGCTTGTCAAATGAAAATTGTTCTTTCATAGAAGAACATCCACTATATTTCGTATTGGAAAACTATGGAGCTACAGTCACAATAGACACCCCCATTACAAAGTTTACCTTTTCATTTGAACCCAAAGGGAGAGGAAAGGGTAATGCTTACTGGAGTGGCAGCAGCTTTGGAGGGGTGGAAACGTGGAATTAATAAAGGGCATACATTTCACAGCTTGTGGAGACATAAATGGTGGGCCTGGGATGAACAATTTATCCCAGCATCTTTAGACCCATGGTTTAAGTGCCGATTTTTGATGGGCTTCCACTCCTCGTTGCAATTATTGCAAGGCAATACTCTCCTCTCATTTGAATCACTGGCCTCCAAATGTAATTTTTCTCTAGCAGATAGATTTTGTTACTATCAATTACGAAACTATGTTACCACGCAACTTAATAAACCCACAAACATATGGTATTTGGATGCTCCCTACCCCTTTTGAGGCTATCTGGGTGACCCTACAGGAAATGGAGCTATCACGTTACTGTACACAAATTATATAACTGATCCAGGTGCCACCACAGCACACATAAAGTCAAAATGGGAGGGAGAGTTGAGCTCCAAATTAATCCAGCTGATTGGGAAAAAGATCTGGGGTGTGGTATGGGCTACCTCCTCCTCCTCACAAGACTGGTGGGAGTTTATGTGGAGGGTGAGGATATGGTACTTTCGGGTCCCCATTGCTCAATCTAAATGGGACCACATTAGGTCAGCAGTTTGTTGGTGGCAATGTGAGGAGCCAAAAGCCTCTCATGCCCATATTTTTTGGCAATGCCCAAAGACAACATTATGCTGGAATGTGGTCATGGGATACTTGATTAAAATATTTGACTTGAGGGATGCCGTGGGTCCGGAAATATAATATTGGGGATACAGCTGGGCTCTTTGAAAGGAAAAGAGGCTAAATATCTGTGGCATATTCTGATAACCACAGCTCTTAAGGCCATCACTAGGAAATGGCTGCTCCCGGCAAGGCTGATTGGGCCCAAATAGTGTCACAAACACAGGAGATGGAGCATATTACTTACTCCCTACAACACAGGCAATCAGTGTTCATTGACAGATGGATGAGATGGAGATGTACACCCCAGGGAGTGTTATTGTTGGAATTTAAACTATTTGTATTAATAATAATTGCCCCGTAGGTAGAGACCTCTTAATTATTTATTTCTCTGTTGGTTTCATAATAGACTAATTGGTATTGGAGCATTTAAGGAATTAATTTAATGAAGTTGTATATAAGTCAATTGATAATTTTGATCCTTCAAACTCGAACAATTTGAACTGGACATTTTTGGATATGATCATTATTTGGTATGAACAGGCTAGTGGGGTGTTTTGGCTTTGGGATTTCTTTTTTGATGAAATACCTGTATGAAGTGCTATGGGGGAAGGTGGCAGCTTTACAGTATGTTTTATGTTTTTACTGATACTAGTTATTGAGGAACAATAAGCAGAGTTTTAATATGAGCGTTCAAATTTTATGTATGGGCATTACAGACTCGGAAATGTTATTAAATGAGTTATTGTGGCATGAAAAGTTAATTTTGCATTGTATGTATTGGAACAGATGTTGAATTATGCCTCTTGTAAGGTTAAGATTTAGTGTGGGTCTGTACAGCCTTAATAATTTTCAATAAGGAAATACAAAAACAACTTGTGTCAACAACTTCATAACCTGTTAGCCGTTTTGATAAATGAAACACTAGTGCCCCTAGCATTTGTTACAAAACCAATGTGTGTTAAAATGTTATTAACTAGGACAAGGCTCAAACTATGTTTTGTTGACTTGGACGAAAACATGTTTATTAAATTTGTTTTGCTAAAATATAAGAAAATTCAATTTAGCTAAATGTATAATGACATGAGATGAAAAATGTTTGCTCTGTAAAATGTGCTGTATAAAACTACAACCATTTCTTAAGACAGATTATGGTATTTTTAACATCTGATTTATTTATTTAGTTATTTATTTAAAAATTGAAAAAAACACCCAACTTGGAAAAGAACATCAAATTCACCAATTCAGTTTCAAATATTAACACTCTTTATTTTCAAATTGCATCCACACTATATCTGTCGTATGTTTCAGGTTTATATCCCTTTCTCAGGGAGTCCATTTTAGAGTAAATGTGCATCATACTTCTAGGGAAGCTTCCCTAAAAGTAGGATGTACACAGAGACAAGAATGAAATAGATAAGAAATTTAAAGACAATATGGTAAAAATGGTACCGTGTCATTCTAAGGGGAGCAACATAGGAATACTGATGCTATGATACATAAGGATAAGAGTGTGTATATGTGTGTGTGTGTATATATATATATATATATATATATATATATATATATGCAACAGGAGTCAGGATAAAACAGGAACATAACAGCATTTATCTAACACACTGTACAAATAAATAACTATGACATAATCACTATGAGAATAACTCCAAGTTATCCACATAGTGATTACATCATCACTGCTTATCCTCATAGTGATTACATCATTTCTAGCCACAGCCGAACCTCTTCTGCACCACACACCATACTAATGCACCCCAAATTACACACCTGTACAGCACACCTACCCCACATAAACTATTAATTAAACCCATGAAAATCTCATGCATACTAAACCCCCAGCTCAAGCTGCTACACAGACAAAGCCATATGGCCTCAAACTCTTTAAAACATGGCAAATAATAACTACAGAACAATGAACTTCAAACTAGAAATGGAACAAATAATGACACAACTCAAAACGATCCTGTCCCACTGGAAGACCCATCTGGAATGAACACCATTCTGCCAACAACATCCACAACAGTTCTACCAGTGAACAAAGGCAAAACCCTCAGCCTGGCACAAGCACTTCCACATCAGCCACTGGCATCTACACAAACGCTATCGACCTGGAAGATACAGACCTCTATATTGAAAAAGCCTGGAATATCAACACAGCAAAGAAAACCCAAATGGATACTAAAATGTTTACCAATTACTTCTGCAAAACCTTTGGAGAACAACACCATCTTCAAGGCATTCCTCCTGCTCAACTGAACAGCTACTTCTGCCACTATTTCATCAACTGCTTTAAAAAAGATGGCACAGACTATGAACCTCTCACTTTAAGAGCAACATTTCAAAGTGTTGAACGGTACCTAAAAAACAAAGAATACAGCAACTCCCTCTCCACATCACCAGCTTTTGAAAAAGCACGTCAAGTACTGCTCTCCAAACAAAAAAACTTAAAAAGCCAGGGCAAGGGTTCCAAACCAAAAGCTGCAGACGAACTCACAGACTCCATCATAGACAAACTGCACGAACAACAACTACTGGGACCCTACACCCCTGAATCACTCCTCAACACTATGTGGCTCACAATAAGTATATTTTGGTGGAGGCAACACCGAGATGCTAATCTCAAATGGGAGACATAATACTAAGAACTGATGAAAACTGCCAAACATACAGCTAGACCAGAAAAGGCAAACCAAAACCCGCACTGGAGCAAACCCTAAAGACTGTCGAAAAGTTAAACCTAAAGCCTACCAGCTCATCAGCAACCCCACAAATGCCCAGTACAAAACTACCTCATTTACAAAAGCAAAGACCACAACAGTGCCTTTTCGGATGACTCCCATTCTTTCTAGCAACAAACTTCCACACTAAAGAAGGCCCACTCAATGCCTGGTACAAAAACAGCCAGTAGGAATACACAAACTGGCATCAATAGTTAAAACAATGATAACAAAATCCTCTATTCAGACAGACAAAAGCTAACCAACTATTCCGTGCGAAAGTACCTTATTCAAAAATTGACAGACAGTGGAATCCCTCTGACAGACATAGTACAGATTTCTGGACATAAGCAGCTCCAAAGTTTAAACAACTACTCCAAAATAAATGAAGAAAAGCAGAAAACAATCTCTAGCATACTAAGCAGTGAGCCAAGCAACCAACAAGCAACTACTCCTATTGCACAGGCACCAATAGCAACAAGTAACTATTCCTATTCCACAAGCACCACAACCAACAAGTAACTACTCCTATTCCACAGGCACCACAACCAACAAGTAACTACTCCTATTCCACAGGCACCACTAACAACAAGTAACTACTCCTATTGCACAGGCACCACTAGCAATAATCCCTGAAAACTACTCTGACATCCTGGGAACCTGCTTTTACAAGCCCTCCATACAGACCAAGACAATCAATTTCACCATCATTCAAGGTGAGTCAAACCATTCCTCTGTACTCCAGAACTACATTCCCTCCCCAACCTACCTAACACTTACAACTTCTCCCTCTATTAACCACAGGCAATAAATATGATTCTTACACCAAAAAGAGACCTGAAGTACTGGACTCCAACAGTGACACAGATTAGTAAAAAAGCATCACAGCATTACTAAAGGCTCTACAGGGTGAAGATTGATTCCAACCTGAAGTACTGCAAGCCACAAAACACCAAACATGGGCAATGGACATCACAGAAAAGTGAAGACTGCTACTTTTTGTGGTTTGGAGATATTTTTTTAACAGTGAACTAGAGACATAAAGAATCAAAGTAACACAGACGGACCACACACCTCATAAAGTGAAGATCGATTCCACCATATTGTTTCTAACATTCAAAATGTAAATGTTTCTACAGCTCTGCTTATCTTATTTCCCATACCATTCTACTGCCCTCTACAATTTTCAAACAATAAAAGCAATCTTTTTCCCATACCTCTACCTGATCCTACCCCTATATTCTTTTTGGCAATAAAGCAATTTCTAACAAAAAATAAACAGCATAACTTTTCAACAGTGAGCAAAAAGTACTACAATATGTAAATATTTACTGTTTCACACATTATCACTGGTTACTATGTAAGATTTCACTAGTTTACCTACTTATACACTGCTTAAACCCTGTATTTTCTCCTCAACTGCAAATAAACAATTTGAAACTCTGAAAGATCTGCAACAGAGTTGATGCACAAGGTGGGGTGGAAAGGGTGAGAAGGGACTTGGCAAGGTTAGAGGAATGGTCAAATGTATGGCAGCTTAGATTCAATGCTAAGAAGTGCAAGGTAATGCACCTGGGAAACAAAACCCAGGGAAGAGTACACAGGGGGTGAGATACTAACAACAACAAAATGGAAAGGGACCTGGGGTAGTCATATCACATGACCTAAAGGTGGGCAAGCAATGTGAGAGGGCAGCAAGGAGGGTTGGGGGATACTGGGATGCATAGGGAGAGGCATCACCAGTAGAAAACAGGAAGTTATTATCCTCTGTACAGACAGCTGGTGAGACCCCATCTGAGTACTACGTGCAGTTCTGGAGACTCAATCTCCATAAAGACATAGACAGGATGGAAGCTGTCCAGAGGAGGGCAACTAAAATGGTGCAGGGTCTGCACCGGAAGACATATGAAGAGAGACTTAAGGAGCTTAATATGTATAGCCTCGAGGAAAGGAGGGAGAGGGGGGACATGATAGAAACTTTCAAGTACCTCAAGGGAATCAACAAAGTCCAAGAGGGTAGCATCTTTCAAAAAAAGAGGTGTGCAAGAACAAGGGGGCACAATTTGAAGATAGAGGGGAGCGGCTCAGAGGTAATTTAAGGAAGTATTTTTTCACAGAGAGGGTTGTTCATGCATGGAACAGTCTTCCGGAGGAGGTTGTGGAGTCAAAAACAGTGGTGGAATTCAAGCATGCATGGGACAGTCATAAGGCAATTCTAGGGGGTGGGGGTAGGAAGAAGTAGGCTGCTGGTTAACTAGGATCTGCAGCTTATCCATTAGGTAGGGAAATGGGCAGACTGGGTGGGCCAAGCGGTCCTTATCTGCCATCAAATTCTATGTTTCTATGTTTCTGTACCTTTTTCTTCTTGACTCCATGGGTTCCCCAAAAAAAAAAAAAAAAAACATTTAAAAGATCGGTTGCACTCTTCCTGTTGTATCCAAATAAAACAGTGCCACCCAAAAAGTAAATAAAATAAATCCAAAACAGAGGGCTCTCCTCGTCATAATCAACTGCAGCAGCCAACAACTCCACCAATGGACTCTTCATGTCCTACTCCACACTGCAAAAAAAAAACACATCCTCTAAAAAAAAAAGCATCCACACAATGCTGACGACTCCTCCGAACCCAACAACACGACCGACAAATATTGACCACCAAATACAGCATAAATTGGCATCCTGGCTCCAACATCCTCTGAAGAATAAGAAGACCACACAAATCCTCAATGCTCCAGCTCCAACTCCAAAGTGCCAACACCTGCCACTCTCTACTACTCCCAGGTACACACGCTGGTTCCTCACTGAAGCCGCCAACTGAACTACCCCACAAACCAATGCCACGCCCTCGCTCCAATAAAAACACTCACCAACATAAGGCATGCCCCCCCAAACAATCAGAAAACCAATACCCTTGTCACTCAAACCCAAACAAAAACACGTACCCTAACCAATCGCAACACAAAACACCAAACAAACCATGCCCCCAACCAATCAGAACACACTAACACCTGTCACTCAAACTCCATGCACACCATGCCCACCACCTTAACTCAACCAATCTAACACACACATCACATCAACCCACCAATCCCAATCCACCAACAACACCCATTCACAAAAACAACCCAGATTAATTCCCCACTCAAAACAACTGGCAAGTACGGCATAAGAACACACCACCACACACCGCCACAAATAAGTCCCCACCAAAACTCAACAAAAAACATCTCACAGCACCCCCACCAAAAAAAAAGCCTGTTACATAAATTTAACATGTAGGGGGCACTTGTGGAATAAAGCAGTTATTTGTACAGTAGCCTGTGTTCTCTCGTAAATCTCACTCGTGGCTTCGCCACTCATGGGTTACTTGAGGTCACAGGCTACTGTACAGATAACTGCTTTATCCCACAAGCACCCCCTCGATATCCTATATACATATATATATATATATATATATATATATACATACACACAAACACATATACACATGATGGGAGAGTGGGATATGGAAAATATTCTCACTCCTGCAGAGGAGCTCTGTATTCTCGCAAGTGCCGGAGCATGAGTGAGAATGCACAGCTCACTTGCAGGACTGAGAATATTTCCATATCCTACGATCTGCACATCATGTGCAATTTATACCATGTGGGTGAGAGCCTTAGGAACATTTTTTCTCTTTCTGTGTGTTTTCTGCTCATTCTGTGGTGTGTGTGTGTGTGTGTTCTGAATGGACTGGGAGTCGAAAAGACAATGGGAGCCAGGTGAGTTTGTTTTGCAAAGCTAATTGAGTAAGTTGTAGGTTGCAGTGAGAAACAGAAACTGTTGCAGGTTGCACTGAGAAAGAGAAACTGCTTTGTGAAAGAGTTTCATTTAGAATTCAGGTCGTTTTGAAACTGAGATCAGCACAGTAATGGGCTAGGAGTGTTAGATACACAATGGGACACAGATGAGAGTGTTTTGCAAAGCTAATTGAGTAAATTGCAGCTTCAGTGAGAAAGAGAAACTGTTTTCTGAAGCAGTTTCATTTAGAATGCAAGCTGCAGTGAAAATATCCTCACTGTGGTGACATCAGCAGAGTGTGGATAAATGGCATTATCATCAGGATTTATCCTCACTGCAGTGGAAATAACACAAGATATTCTCTTGAGAAAACTCTCACCCCCATGGTATCGATAGACAGACAGACAGACAAGGCAGACAGACAGCTAGATAACTGGACTCCCTGAGGAAGTCAGTGACAGTAGCTCAGTAGGTAGCACACTCACCTCTGAGGCCGGGAGATCAGAGGGCTGTGGGTTCAGTTCCCACATCTGGCACTTGGGTTAATATCCCAATACTGACACTGTAGTGCAGCATGAGAGGGTGCTGCACTTCTGAGGTGCCGTCTTTCAGATGAGACGTTAAACCGAGGTCCCTTCTGCCTGGATTGGTGGTAGTTCAGATGGATGTTAAAGATCCCATGGCACTTATTGAAAAGAGTAAAGGAATTTCCCCGGTGTCCTGGCCAAATTTCCCTCATTCACTAAAAATACCACCAACAGCTTAATCTGGTTCAAGGTCAGTTGGCATTCATCTGTATCCCCTTCCCCTAGGTCGTGCCTGAAAATAAGCAGGATTTGTCTAGTACACTTACCCGGTCAACAAAAACTAAACAAATAAATAAAGGGATATAATCCTGAAATGTAGGACATATACAGTCTGAATGCAATTTGAAAATAGTTATATTTGAAATTGAATTGGTGAGTGGGACTTTTTTTTCTAGTATGTTTTTTTTTTGTTATATTAGCTTTTGATTGGACTATGGCCTCTCCCTTCAGAATACTTTTCACTTTTATATTTTTCTGAGGTTTGGCTGGACTGGAGTTTCGTTTTTTTTTGAAAACTGGTAACCAGGAAAGGCACACTGAGCCTACACTCATTTCGAGGTGCAACCAAGGGAAAAAGGGAAAGGAATACAATAAATCAAAACAGCAGTAGAGAAGCATTCCGAGAGTGCAAATAGTGAACAATTGAACAAGTGTGTATAACAATAAACAGTGACCAGAAGTTAGTTCTATGAGCAGCACCAGTACCCACAATTAAAATAACACAAAATGTACAAACGGCAGCACTCCTAAAACTGTTCAGAATTAAGCTATAAAGTTAAACAATGGGACATCCAGTGATAAGCAAATATGAAGTAGAACCCACAGCATTAACCCCAGCCCTTGAGTTTTGTGACTCTTAGACGGGGCAAGTGTGTTATGGTGTTCTGTCTGTTGAATTTATTTCAGACATTTAAATTAACATCACATCATTATGAACATGCACCATAACAAACTGGTGCAGGCGTTACATACAAGAGAAGATAATAATGGCAAATTAATTTCCTTAGAAGGCACAGAAAAAGCACATAAAAGACAGACAGTTAAGGTGTCAGATATGGTGGGGGGTGTTGGAGAAGTGAGAAGGATAAAGATATACAAGATTCAATATCTATTAAACAGTTCATAGTCCCCAAAGGCACAAAGTAGCACATCCTTTCATTGTTCTCATAATATTCAAAGTCAGCAGTCAGAAATCTCAAAACAGTGTGTTCATATATGATAAACCAATGTGTATATAAACATTAGTTTTAATGGAATGCTAAGGGCATACAGATACTGCATGAACAGTAAAATTACAGTTTATTACACATCCATATATACTAAACATTATGGTGCATTTAGTTTTGAACAGAAGGAGGGGTGTTTATAGGGATTTCTATTAAAAAAGTATAATATCCAGATAGTCATTTAGTCCAGATGGCGTCAATGCTTTCAAGGTATAGATCCACCTTGATTCACACCTTAAAGCTGGTTCACTCGATCTCCTCCTTCTCTTGCATGTGCTTTGATGTGATCAAGCCCTATAAATAGAAAATCACACATTTTTATTGTGAAACCTTGCAAAATGTATGCTAATGGGGTGTTGGGTTCAACCTTGGTAATGTAACTTAAAAGAATGTATTCAGGAACATATAAGGGCCGTTTTGTCCTGCCTACATAAATGAGGGGACAAGTACATTTCATTATGTAAACCACATGTGTCGTGGATCAGTTAATAAACCGTGTAATGTTTACTTTTTTGTTGTTTATTTCTGGATGTGCAAAACTATTGCCCTGAATGCAGTACCAGCTAGTGTTTTAGTGTCCACAGCGAAAAAAAATCCTTCTAGTTTCGATGGCATCCAGTCTGGATGTGTATCCATCTTTTTTTTTTCTTTTTGATACAGACTGTGTGTCAGCAGATCTCTCAGGTTTTTACCCCTCTGAAAAGTAATTCTCAGTTTCTCCCCAATCACCTTACTAAGTTCTTTATCTCCTTGTAAAACATCCCAGTGTTTTGTCACAATTTTTCATATTTTATGTGCCATTTGGTTATACTCAGTCACAAAAGTAAAAGACTTCTGTTTATTGTCTTTATTTGGGGGACTTAGCAAATCTTCCCTATTCAAATGTCTTGCCCTATTTTGTACTAGATTTACGGATTCTGCTGAATAGCCTCTTTCTAGTAGGTGTTTTTTTTTTTTCAAACTTGCTTTCCCTTTCAAAATTCTCAATACTGGGACAATTCCATCTAATATGGACAAATTGACCACAAGGCACACCTTGGATAGTATGACGTGGATGTGCACTTCTGACAAATAAAATCATATTGTCAGAAGTAGGTTTCTGGTAACTGTTCGAGGTAATACCTTCACCATCCCTTCCCTCAAGTGTCAAATCTAAGAAAGTGATAAAGGTTACATTGGTGGAAAAAGTGAATTTCAGACCCACATCAATACTGTTAAGAAAGTCAACAAAAACAGATGCTGATACCACATCCCCTTTCTATATGACAAGTATATTGTTTATATATCTACCCCAGAAAAAAATCTGGGGCAGATATGGGATTCTGTTAGTGTTGAAAACCAAGGTTTCTTTCCACTATGCCATGCATAGATTGGCATATGATAGCACCATTGTTGTACCCATAGCAGTATCTCTGGTTTGTAGGTAAAATTTATTGTCAAAGATAAAATTAGTTGCTGTGCAAAATTAAATTGATAGCTTCAAGGATAAACTCCCTAGGAAAGTTTTCAGCCGCTGGATTCTCATTTAGATGATGCTCTAGTGCTGTAAGCCTAAGGTCATATGTATGTATACAAACTGATGACATCAATAGTCACCCAAAAAGTCAGAGACTAGACCAACCCTCTGCGTTTAGACAAAACATCCATGGAGTCACGGATGTGAGAAGGTTGTGTAATCACAGTTTTTTCAAGTAATCAACAAAACTTGAAAGTTTTTCAGCAAGAGATCCCAAACTTGAAACACTGGGTCTTCCCAGAGGGTTGATCTGGTCCTTGTGAATCTTGGGCACAACATATAATGTGGGAATAGTGGGGTGTTCCACCCTCATGAAAGATTACTTGGTCTCAGTAATATTCCCTTCCAATACAGATTTCATGTAAGAAAGAGTCAGTCTGACAAAATGACAAAAGCAGGTCGGTACAAATAAGTCAAAACAAAAGCAAAAACAGTTAGCTACAGGAACTGAGGCTGGAGCTACAAACATGAAGCAGACAATGGCATCAAAAAATAGTAACGCTCACAGCACTGGTACAAAAAGTCCCACCACAAAAAAGGGACTTGGATAAAAAAGTTGCTTTATTTATGATAAAATATAGCAAAGAATAGCATGATAGCAGACACTATGGCTACCTATCCGGGGTGAGCGTCTGCTATCATGCTGTTCTTTGTTTTGTTTTATCATACAAAAAGCAACTTTTTATCTAAGTCCCTTTTTGTAGTTGGACTTTTTGAATGAGAAACAAATAAGAGTAGAAGTTGTAGTGATAAGAACTGACCTCAGGGGTGACCATGGTGGTGGTGAAAAAGGGCACCGGGGCTGGTCAGGTAGGAGGCTGACAGCAGTAGCGGGAGGGGAGGGGAGGAGCCGTAGCTGGTGCCTAAGGGAAACAGTGGAGGATGCCATCAAGAGATGTGGTACTTCTTAACATCTAATGCCATCAAGAGATATCAGATTGTTTAACATTAAGCAATACCACATCTTTTGAATGCATTAAAAGAGACTTCCCAAGCTACTGACATGCAACACATGTTTTGGTGCCTTAGCTCCATGAAACGCCATCCATGTATATGATATTACATTTTCTTCACTATTTTTCAAGTGGAAGGGATCATAATTTTGCTCTCCCTGGATCCCTTCCACTTCCCAATTGATCACACCGCCACACTCTGCCCCTGCGCCAAGGCACATAATGATGTGCACCCAGGGAGAGCGTGGGGACATGCCACATTAATATCAATGGGATATTTTTTATGTACGTTTTTATGGACAAATATGGCCAGGTAGAGAGCAATTATGGATACCGGTTGACTAACAAGGCCCTTGTTAGTCAACCAGTGTCCATGATTGCTCTCCATCTGGTCATATGTGTCCATAAAAACATATGTAAAACTGACCCCATTGATTTTAATGGGGCACATTCCCACACTCTCCCTGGGCACATGTCATTAGGTGCCTAAGCATGGGGGCAGAGCAAGGGTGGCTTATCAAACCAAGAAGTGGAAGGGATCTGGGAGGGCAAAATTATGATCCCTTCCACTTGAAAAATAGTGAAGAAAATTAATTAGCTATACATGGATGGCATTTCGCTGAGGTGAGGCACCACAACATGTGGTGCAATTTACAAATACACTAAACTTGGTGGATCTCTTTAACATCTAATGCCTTCAGGAGATGTGGCATTTCCCAACATCTAATGTCATCAAAGATGGTATTTTTTAACATCCAATACCATCAAGATGGTATTCTCAACATCTGATACTGTAACAGCCCCTTGACTCACCTTGGTTGTTCCGGGGCCCTCGGGTCTCACCTGGACAAACTTCCCGAGGGGGCCAGCCTAGGTTCACTAGTGGACAGGCTATATAGGAGTTGAATGGAGCAGTGCCCCCACCTGAGTAGTGGTAGGGAACACCTGTTGAGTAAACTTCAGGTTACCCCCCCTCAGAAAAATACAATAACTGCCCCCACAGTTTCTTCCCACAAAGTAACAATGCACTCTACCCAAAAAGCAGCAATACCAAATTGTAACATGGACTGACTTTAGTTTTATTATACTATTATAGGGAGGGGTAGAAGGGAGAATAGCACAACCGCAATAAATTATAACCAACAATTTTACCCCACCCTGTCCCAGCACCTCCCGCCAAACTGCCATTAATGATGCAGTCAGCCTGTTGTTGTGGTGGGTACCACACCTGGGTGATGGCAGCCTACCAGTGATGTAGGGTGCTGATCCGAGATGCAGAGATGCTGAGAAGGATAAACAGTCTCTAACTTAGGGCCTCGGGCCATCAGAAAGGCCAAGTCTGAGCACTATCGGTCCTCACTCACTGCCTCATGGGGGAACCCCAGAACCTTCTGGGATAACATTAAACAGTTAAATGGAGTGCACACCCCCCACCCTCCCAGATCAACATTAATGACGTGATCTCCTCAGACCCAGCCCTCATAGCCAACCACCTCAACACCTCATTCACTGACCTTAGCCCTACCCTCCCTACAACTTTTTTTGACCCTCCTCCCCCAGCGCCTGCCGTAAATCTTTCTCACCCTTATTTTCTCCTCCGCCGTGTTTCTGCCCAAGAACTTAGGCCGCACCTTGTCACTGCCCTCAAGAGTAACTAATACGGCAGTGACACCCTGATCCGTGGTATCCTACGGCTGGTCTTAGACACAGTCCTTACCCGGATCACATGCCTCATCAACCACTCTTTGACTGGGAAGGTTCCAACTGCCTGGAAAGTCACCACTGTCACCTCTATCTTTAAAGGTGGTGATAGGACTGTGGCTGGAAACTATCGGCCAATCTCCATTCTCTCTCCTCTCTCAAGGCCTTGGAAAAGTGGTGGCCTCTCAAATCTCTGACTACCTCTCCACCTACAATGTCCTATGTCCTGAGCAGCATGGCTTCCGAGTGGGCCACAGTACCAACACAGCCCTCCTAGAGTTCTCCAACTTTCTCCCACCTCCTTAGACACTGGTTCTCTGGCTGGTGCGGTCTTCATTGACCTCTCTAAAGCTTTCGACACTGTCTCCACCCCTCCTTCTTGATGCCCTTAGTCTCTCTGGTTTTGCTGCTGGGCCTATCTCCTGGTGCACCAGTTATCTGTCTGATCGCTCACAGCATGTAAAATTAATGGGACCTACTCAGACATCTGTCCCATCTTTTCTGGGTTCCCCAGGGCTCCATTCTGGGCCCTTACTATTCTCCCTTTACCTTAACACCCTTCCATGCTCTTGCTCGGGAACATTCTATTGTACGCTGATGATGCAGTCATCTTTGCCTCAAGTCGTAACCCTATTGCCCTCCAGGACTCGCTGCAGAAGTCCTTCACCAAAGCCAAGGGCTGGTTCAAGGAACATAAATTGGTGATAAATCTTAAAAAACCAAAAAACATATTCTTCACTCATCCTCAAAACAAGTCCTACAACTTCAAACTCCTCATTCACTCTGGGTCCTCTTTCCCACTCGAACAAGTTTGCTCCTATAAATACCTAGGGATCCATTTTGACCCCTCCCTCTCCTTCCATGGACACATCGCTGCCCTAGCTACTGCCACTAATATCCGATTGGGCATCTTACATCCAGTATAAACACTGCCTCCCCGAGAGCCTCTTCACTTCAGTCACCTCCTCTATCCTGTCCCTAGTGGACTATGGACTGCCGTGTATGGTGCTGCTGATCAGACCCACTCCATAAAATTCGCACTACCTGAATAAGGCCTGCAGGTTAATTACTGGGGCACCTAGGCTAACACACACCCGTTCACTGTACACTAAAGCGCTGGTACTTGATCTTGATGAGTGCCTCAAATATCTGACCTGTACCCTTACAAAAAGACCCTCCTTGGGCTATCCCGCCAGGATTGACCACCACCATCCGCCGTTCTGTCCCACTAGTTCATACTGGACCTCTGGGAAAACCTCTTGTTATCCCTAGAGCTAGGACCTCTTACGGCCAAACAGCTTTCAGCTTTAGGGCCCCTCCTGGTTCAACACACTGCCCCTCCATCTCCGAAGCTCCAACTATATCGCGGTTTCAAACGCCCTACGGAACCACCTTGTTAACACCTGAAGCTGTAATTGCTACTAATCAAAGTCGCACTCAACACTTATGACAAAGCTTACCACTAAGCTGCTAGGACAACATAACTCTGGTATTGTTTGCATCAATCCTACCTGTACCAGCTTGTTTGTATCACGCCTTAAGTTACCGTTATACTGTGTATTTTCGTTTGTCTTACTGAGACAAGGTACCTTTGTAAATTAGCCTATGGCTCAAAGGTTTTCCAAACTGCTGTCTAAATAAATAAATAATAGTACTATTGTTGGGGCCAATAAAATTCAAACACAACAAATTTTAACTTTCCTGCCTGGGCTTGCTTGGTGGTTACAGCAGTCCTGCCAGGACTTAACCCCTCTGAAGCCTAACTAGCTATTAGCTAAAGGCAGGAGAAGATCCTCAAAGTCGCAGCTCAGAGGTACTTACAGTTTAGATCTTCAATGGGGGTTTGCAGACACTTATTTTAAATGGTATTTTGCTGGAATCAGAAGTTGGTGGTGCACCCCAGCAGCAGTTTGCAGGAAACCAGCAGCTGGCTGAAGGGATGAAGAATGCTGGACTTCACCTGTCCTGCCTTTCCAAACTGCACCTCTAAGTCCTTTATATGCAGTGTTCACCTGACAGGCCTCTCGATGTCTTCTTCACCAGTGATCTCTCCATTGCTCTAGGGGACAGGGTGGGCTGAACGTCCCCTTAGGCTTTTGGCTTGCACACAGCTTCTTTGGAGCAACAAATGTGGCTGGGCTTTTGCACAGTCTCCAGCCCCAGCTCACACACCTTCTCTGGCTGGAGGCAGTTAAGCAGTCCTAAAACACTTGTCCCTCTAAAGGAGCATGGCTGGCACAGTCTCTCTATTTCTCAGGCTGCAAAATGTCAGTCTCTAAACTCAGGCAGCAAATCTTTCTACCCTGCAGACTGCAAATCACAAGTCGCACATCACAGCAACAGGTTTGAATCTTACTTCAGGGAAATCAGTCTGCAGTTCACTTTGCCTCCCTGATACCACTACTTCTGTCAGGTGCTCTGCCTCTGGTTCTACTCTGGGGTCAGACAGGTTGTTAGGCAAACAGAACAGACCTTCTGGCTGGGTAGCACAAACACAGACTTTTCTGCCTGCTCTCCTTGGATTCTGTCCAGAATCTCCTTTGGTGGGCTCTCACAGCCTTATATTGTATTTTTTTAGATCCCCACCTCATTGGCTGCTCCTTTCCCAGGCATTCTAGGTGCCTGTTGACATTTCCCAGTAGCCCTCTTGCTGCAGAGAACTTATGGGGGCCGCCATGTTTGTTTATTTTATACTGCCCTGCTTTGGCAGCCTCCCAAAATTATCAGTAGCCCATTATGGGGCTGTTAAATACATGTCCTGGCCTGCTTAGTCTAAGGGGCCAGGACAACAACTTGTTTACTCCAGGGAGCCCCACTTGCCTATCAGAGTTCCCAAAACACATTGTGCCCATTTTTGTTCCCGGTCCCCATGCTATACATTGGGGCCATGGCTCCTTCAAGGATTTTGGCAGCACATGCTCACACGATGCATGGCAGCCATATTCTTTGTTTACATTCCTCAATATGCCACTTCATGGCTGTCCCACGGACCAAGTCATGCCCCCCCCAAGTGCCCGGAGATGTAAAGTAGCTCACGAACGTCAACCACTATCTCAGCATGGGCTGAGGACCAAGGAATATGGCAGCAGCTGCCGCAGAAGTTACAGGCGGAACATACCCAAATCCCCCCAGAGCCATTGACTTCAGCCATCCAGTCCCACTTTCAGTGGTCCCGGAGGCAGAACAAGGACCCAGCAGGGCTGTATCTTCAGTAAGGTAAGCCCCTCATCCAAAAGGGGGGTTGTAGTACCATCACCAAGGTGTGCATAGTACCTTTTGACATCTAGGTACTTATCATCACCCAGCAACAGCTCTATCTGCAGCAATTCAAAGTTACAGGACCTGCGGAGAAAGATAACTATATGTAAAATCCTGTACCATCTACCATGCCTCAAAATCATGATGCGACAAGTCATTCAGGAACAAAAGTCCAACCATCTCCAAATATCTACACCAGATTGGATATCAAGGGAACGAATGCTAGCAAGCATCCCCCATGGGCCAGGTAAAAACAAGTGCTTGTCAGTGACTGTAAGCCCTTGCCAAATAAACTTTATAATTAACATTTCATCTTTGGCAACAGAATAAAGGGTCTGGGAGTAGGATTTTACCTGGGAGTCTGCGGGTGGTTTTATGTGATAGGGGCAAAGCTTGAAGAACGAACCCAGAATCACAAGTCACAAAGGGCGAAACCAGAACTCCGACTTTATTTTTTTGTGGGTGGCTTGCCCCCCCCCCCTTACTAATACAACTAACTCCGAGGTCATAACACCTCAGGGAAGGGGTAAAACTTTTATCGCCATTCTGGTTTCACCCTTTTTGCAGCACGATTCCGGGTGTCGGCTTTTTCATTTTCGCCACATCACTGACCACCTCTGCGGGTTCATAGAGTGGTTAATGTATGTGCATGTTTTGCTAAGAACTGTATAAATTATCATCAGCTGGACTGGTTATATGCCAAGCTGAAGTTGGGACTCTTGTACTACTACTTGTATGAGCTAAAAAGGAACTGTTCAAAGAACATACTTTTTGCAGCCCTCCCTCCAGTGGGAAGCAAAAAACTGTTAGCAATGTAATGTTGTTCTAACAACTGTGCACTGGTACAAATGTGTTTGAAACAGGCTGTTGCTTAATTATGTGCTAACTGCATATATATCATTTTTTTCTTTTCAAGTCTGTGTTGCTTAAAATAAAACCTACTGAATGGTATAGTACAGGTTTCTTGTTAACTGCTTATCCTGTGAAACTCATGGCATTGTGGGATTTATGTGAGGTCCACTACAGTACATTGGGATAGCAGAAAACCTTTTCAAGGCTATTTATTGGCACAAGTACATTCTTAAATATATGCAAGCATTATTAGAATAAAGATTTATCCTGTTATGTCATGTCCAGTTACAAATACGTACAGGATGGCCGCAAAGAAAGTTGCTGCCGCAATTGAAGCCAGTGGCATCATTTAAGGCAATTTACATAAATATCTTTCTGTCTTTGGTTATTCTATTTCATTTATATTATAATTCTTGTCATTCTGCATGTACTTCTGAATTGTTTGACTAGATTTCTGGCAAGCTTCTATCTAATCTGAAGATATGATCTGAACTATGCTATACCGCAACACATAATCTGAATTAGCTGGGACATTTTTTCTTTCCCTCTTTGAGTAACAGTTGCAGTGCTACCAAGGCATTCCCCTCAAATCTCTGTGTATTTTTTATATACTATGTGTTATTGTTCTCTGTATTTCTAATACAGTCGATATTTCTATTTATCTTGTGCTGTGCTCCTTTTTTGTAAATACTTTGACTGCACCTACCACTGTATTTTATTTGCAATCCTGCTTATAGTATATGGTTAGGGTTTGTTGTCGATGGAAAACGATGGTTTTCCAAATCCTGTTGTAGTACAGTTCAAAGGTCAAAAAAGTTGTTGTACTATCGTTCTGACGTCACATCGATAGTACAACAACTTTTGCCCCTTGAGCTCCTACCTGATTGGTGGAAACAGGCACTGATTAAAAAATACATTCTAAAATGGCGCATTCACTTAGTGAGCTGTCGGGTGAGCAGACAGTTTGGACACGGACTGCCATAATTGGCTCCGTGTATCCAAACTCTCAATTTGCAGTTTTTTGTTTTTTTTTAATCTCTGGCACAGTTACATGAAAGTAGAGCGGGACCGCTGTATTCGGGGACGTGATCAGAACAGCATAACCACAGTGAAGAGGACCAGTATCTTGGGGGACTCGAGAGAGGACCAGTGCAGGAGTGTCAACGCAAGGTATGAACCTTGTCCATTTTGGGGGAAACCATATACTATAAAAATTAGTGGATAGTTGACTATCCACAACTAAGTCTGTGTTTCCATCTCGGGAGTTGATGATACCATGGAGACCTCTCGAGCTTCGCTCTCGAGGTCTCTATGACATCATCAACTCCCACGATGGAAACACAGCCTTGTTGTGGATAGTCAGCTATCCACTATTCTATATATCATGATGTCACTGTTTAGGCATAGCCAGGACTGACTGATGTTGCCCTCAAATCTACATATACTGGTACTGTATATTTCTGTCATTTTTATGTTTGCTTGCACGCATGTGCAAGACACATAGTGCCACCATAAGTGAATTCATAGGTGTGCCTCCCTACTTCCAATGCCCTGTTGCCTTTTTCAGGTGCAGCCACACCGCGACAATGAATGTAACAGCTGTCTATGACAGCATTTGCAAATGCAGCGGCGTACAGTTGAAAGAAAAGCACTGCAGCATGTAGGCAATTTGCATACTGCGTCGGCAGTATGCAAAGTGCCTACACATCAGCACTGCAGTGAAAGAGTTGTCATAGACAGCTCCTCTCCCCCCCACAAACAAGTAACATGCTGGGAGCCCACCCCAGCATACTCACGTACTCCCCACACACACACACAGCATGGCCGATGGGGGTGCCCAATCCCCCATCGGCTTCGCTCTCCCCAACAGAGTTTTAGGTGCCACGCTGGGAGCCCACCTCAGCATGGCAAAAATCTGTAAGGCCGACGGGGGTGCCCAATTCCCTGTCAGCTCCACTACCCCCCCAAAGAGCCTTCCAGGTGCCATGCTGAGGACCACCCCAGCATGGCAAACGTCCCACGCCGCCTCTCCTAAAAGAAAATAAACTAGAAAGAAAAAAAGTTCCCTCGCTGACTGTCTTGACCCCCTCCCCACCACGGCCCACCCTCTGTGCACCCTGCCTCCCCACATACCCCCTCACCCCATACTTACCTCCGGAGTCCAGCACAAAGATCTTCGGTGGACTGGGAACATGTCTGCACTCTTCAAAGCCAACCACGAACTGAGGAAATGCCGGTAAGCTGTATAACAGAATAAATAGTTTTTTTTCAACTTTGATGCATATCTCAGGCATTTGTTGGGAACTTTTTCACCAAATTTTCAACATGGGGTTTTTGGGACCCCACCTCATGAATTTTTGCACTGTCATTTTTTTATTCGGTCCCAAAAGGTGATTTCACGGTCACTGCACCAAACCATCTTTCAGGACTGATGTACAAAATGACAGTGTCAAAGTTCATGAGGTAAGCCCCCAAAAACCCTATGTTGAAAATCTGGGGAAAAAATTCCCCAAAATTACTGTTTTATGAGCGTGCATTGCGCAGTTCCTATGCACGCTCGTAAGTTTGCGAATTTTTTATATTTGCATTCCAGATTTTCAACATTGCCATTTTACCACACCTCCTTACGAGCAGCACAGCTGTTGTTTTTCACATCTCCCCCAAAATGTGTTTCCACGCATGTAGTGCACAGTGGTGCAGTTGGTGTGCAAAATCAATGTTTGGGACAGATTAAGGAAATCACATTTACACTGTTCAGGAGCAGAGGTCTTAAAATGGCTATGCTGAAAATTTGGTGACAAAAGTCCATAAAATGATCTATACCAGCACTGTGGGGATAGCTCAGTAGTTCAATACGCAGACGATACTGTCGTCTTCTGAGCCAGGTCCACACCACATGATCTGGGCCCTCTTCTACAAGGGAATCTAAACACACTCGAGGCCTGGCTCACATCAAACAGAATGATCCTCAACACACCAAAACCAAAAGCCATGCTGTTTGGTCCTAGATCCCTTGGCCAGGATCGGACCAATTCCCTAAAACTTACTACCCTTGGGGATAAACGAATAGATGTAGCTGACAACATAAAATACCTAGGGCTAACTATTGACCAGGGTCTCACCTTTAAGTCCCACATTGACCAGGTAACAAGGTCTATCCATGTCAAACTTGGCACCATGTACAGGCTAAAAAAACAACTTATCCCAGAGGCTAGACGAGCAATCACATCCAGTGTCCTCCTACCCACATTAACCTATGCTGCTCCGGTAATCCAGGGCATGGCAAAGGATGAGGTTAGCAGGCTTCAGGTCATGTACAACAAGGTCGTGAGGTTTGCGACAATGTGTCAACCAAGAAGCCACCCCTGCATCTCACTAGCCCAATTGCAATGGCCTTCCTTAGAGGCTCGTCTACAGTATCCCCTGCTCTGTCATGCACACAAATTGCAGAGCCCAGTGGACCCACCAAGTCAAACAGGAATAATCATGGCTAAGCCTAACCCTCAAATGCTCAGGACCTCAGGTCAGTCTCTACTGGCAATCCCCAGAATCAAGTCTCTCAAGGGAGGCAATTCCTTCACTCTCACAGCCCCTAAACTGTGGAACACTCTCCCACCTCTAGTACAGGAAGCCCCCTCGCTACCAGTCTTTCGCACTAGGCTTAAGTCCCATTTGCTCAGGATAAGCTCATGCCACTGTAAGGGTATAGGATAATCACCCTCGATCCTAATCACAACACCCATCCCCCCTCTCTTCTCACCTTAAGCTACATTAAATCATGCCTTAAATCCTTAAATCTTTCAAGTGTTGCACTTATGGTCTACGATTTGAATAATTGCTTGTACTGTTATCCTCATTATCTTGTCTACTTCTCGTAATCCTGTATTACTGGACTCTATGTATTGTATTGCTTCTGGATCACCTGATTGTATGTATTGTATTGCTTCTGTTCCCCAGGTCACCCCTGAAAAAGGGACCTTCATGGGCTCAGTGGGCCAACACGGTCATCAAAATTCAATAAATAAATAAATAAATAAAATGACTGTGTTACAAGTGAGCATTGCGCTGTTTCCACGCACCCTCGTAAGTTCATGAATTCGTAATATTTTCAGCCCAGATTTTCATCACTGGCAATTTTCCACACTTCCTTATGAACAGTACAGCTGTAATTTTTCACAACATGGCCAAAATGTGTTTTCACACTTTCTGCACAGAAATGCGTGGTCACTGTGGGAAATCACTGTTCAGAACAGATTAAGAAAATGACAGTGACATTGTTCATGAGCTGAGGTCCCAAAATGCCTGTGTTGACAATCTGCTGTAAAAAAAATCTCCAAAGTAATTACATTAAGGGTGTGTGTTGCACAGTTTCTACACACTCTCGTGACTTCACCAGTTTTTTTTACTATTTACACTGCAGATTTTCAACATTGCCATTTTTTACACCTCCCCATGAACAGTACAGTTGTCATTTTTCACATCCTGTTTAAAATGTGTTTTTGCACCTGTGGTGCCAAATGCCATGGTCACTGTGCAAAATCAGCTTTCGGCTAACAAACTGATGTTACCACTGTTCATAAGGTGGGGGTCACAAAAAACCCATGTTGAAAATTTGGGGTGAAAAGACCAACGAACACCTGAGGCATTAGGGTTTCCGACCATAATGCCCAGCCTGTAGAGACTGACAGGCATCATGGGTGTGACTTGGGATTGTCACCTGTGATGCTCATACCATTTCACCCCCACCCACACCCTGCAGCCAGTGAGAGGCATCGAGGTGTGCCTTGGACTCTTCAGCCCCAAAGTTCACCCCATTCTCCTATACTGCACCCATCTCACCATATTTCCTAATGGAATGGGGTGAGCATAATGGCCAAAGACCCCAAGGCTTACCGTAACACTTGTCGGTGTCTGCAAGGTAAGGTGTGGTGAAATGGCATGGTCATTGTGCCTGATGACCCAAAGGCACACCCCACCATTGCCAATGCCAGCAAGCAAACATCTGGCATTGACAAATGCTTGTTTATTTTAAACATAATCCATGACTGATGTTGCTCTCAAATTTATGTTGCTGTTATTGTATCCTGCCACTTGTTTTTAGTCTGTAACTCTCCCAGCTCATGCCTGAAAATAGGCATATATATGCCTAGTGAATCTCACCTGGCATCAAAAACTAAATAAATAAAGAATGGCCTTCAAGCTCTCTAAATGTTTTGGAAACAGTTATCTCAGCTAATGAGAGAGATATGTTATTTTAATTAACAAATGTTGAACTTTTTACTGTTAAAGAGACACTGACTTCATTCAGAATCTGCTACCCAACCCTCCACATGCACCCATCTGTCTCCAACTGGCAAGCTACTGCCCAGAATTCAAAGGGGTGGGATGAAATCTTTTCCACTATTAAACTATTGTAGACTTAAGAGAACACATTTTTTTTTTGTTTCTGTTTTTTCACATACAGTACATTACAATTGTCAATTTAAAGGAAAGGAAAAAAAATGTAGTTTCTGAAAATACAGTTGGGAGGGTCCGGAATTGAATGTATTGCCTCCCCCCCCCCCCCACACACACACACAGACACACACATATACAAATAGTAGTGTACAAAAAAGGTTTCAGCACTTAAGTGTGAAATTTAAGCAGTCTGTGACTGCCCCCTTTTCTTGATCATTACACAGCACCTAGTGCCTTTGTGAAAGCAAACTGGATTTTAAATTCTTGCAAGGGTACTAGACACATTTCTAAAAGCCTGTTATCCAGTTAAAAAGAATCTAGTAACTAATCAGGCGCATAAGCACTGGATCATTAAAACACTGCTGTGCTAGTGATTTTACAAAGTATTTTTTTGTCACAGGATTGTGGAGTACGCATGGCAGAGAAATGAAAAGTAATTGTTAAGGCTTTGGAGCTTTGCAAATGGCAACATAATCAAGATGTATGTTGTATGTGATTGAGAGGAATGGCGAACCTCTCCATCTGAAAATAGGTATCCGGGTGAAGAAATATCTTCATAAACATGCACTTGGGAAGGTTACACAAACCTGATAGGTGAGCCTTTCCCTTAACTTGTACTAGGTATTAATGAGGGCAACACCCACTGTACCCAAGGCATGTCAGTGGCAAATGACTACATTGCTGTGGCAGCCAAAGTAAAGCTGGGAATTTTCCTTTTAGGAAACAAGTAATAAGATGACATTACAGCTCCGAGGTACTCCTTTATTCCACCATGTGCTTTTTGTTTGGTCTGGACTATTCCCTAATCCTAGACATTAGGTCATTTACAGGTGTTACAGGGAGAATCTCTCTTGCTCTGGTGGATAACCCTGGCACAAGGTAAATAGTGCTAAGGCCCAAACTAAGCTTATATATGGTGGCAGATATCACCTTCCCTAATCCTCCCTCCCTCCCTCCCCAACTCCAACTATTGCAATGGCAAGTTTGCTATCTGGAATACAGCCAGAAACAACAAGGATATTCATAAGCGTGCTTTCCCACAAGATTCTGAACACTCCAAAGTCGTACGAGGTCAATGATTGCAGTACATTCTGGGTAAAAAGTAAGTGAAATGGTCCTGCCCCAAGTTTCACATGATGAAATTACTAGAGTTCTTCAGTGGCACACCTGTCTGACTGCAACAAGGAGGTTGGATCCTTTTGTTTTGGGAATGCCCCAAAGTTCACAATATATGGAATTGCATAACAAATAAATAAACTAGACCCCATTTTACACATTAAGAATTTTTTTTTTCTTTTTACTAAGGGTACTTGTTTTATGAACTCATACCAACATGCAATCAATAGGAGAAATTCTATCAGACTTACCACAATTTGTTTTCTGTTCATTCCATCATTGTCATTGGGCTATTCATTTACTATTCGGTCTATCATGCATCCCTAATAGGGACCCCGCCCCCAAGCTTTGACATCATCATGGAACCCTGACTCCTCCTCTTCACAGTGACAACTTGTAATCCTCAGCTGTAATTCTTTCAGAGCTGTTGAGGAGCCAAACAGCAAATAGTTCAAGTTCAAGTTTATTGTTACGAAATATGCATAAACATGTTGTTACATACAAAACAGATATAGCTTACATTAAATACATTCATATTAAAACAATGATACCACACCGGCCCACCGTTACAGTGGAAAGATTTATCGCTGTGATGCCAGCGACCCGGGTTCAGGAATGGACTCGGGTGTCAGAGGGCCAGAAGGGGAGAGAAGGCTTGATCATCTGCTGACTGCTTGCCTTCTCTCAGGGGCAGGGTGGGGTAGAGGACCGGTGTCTAATGACCTCTGGCGGAGGTTGAGGATACAGCAGTGCACTGGGTCCCCCTGTCTGAGGAGCATGACAGATGCTGGCGTTGCCTTGCATCTTGCATGTCATGCTCCTGCGGGAGAGAAAAACAGAAATATGGTGCACTGGCCGATCAAGTAACGGCCTCCTGGATCCTTGCCGCCAGAGCTCCTGGACCTCCATCAGCCACCTCAGCAGCACCAGGATCATTGGCATGGCCGGTAAGGCTTATTTCCTATGTAGGCAGGGACCCACCCAATGAAGGGATACATCGGGGTCCCTGGGTGACTGCGATGTGGGGCAGTGGGGTCAGGGGTAGCCGGGGTGAGGTCTCTGTGAGGCTTGAAAGAGGGATCGGCCAGGATGCGGGTTGGGAGCATAAAAAAAAAATAATGATAGAAAATATTACCATCTGTGCAAATCTAATAAAATTACAAGAACAGCCATTCCTGTACAGCTTTACATTTTCAACCTAAAAGTTAATATTTAAAACTTAGACTGCTCTGGCCACAAAGTTGCCTAAGGCAAGTAATGTTGCCTCTGAATCTGTGGATAACAGTTTTGAAGTCTTTTCCCTTATGCTTTGGCCTGCCATAATTTTAGTAACTGGATGTATCCATTTTTCCCTTTCCCTCCACATCTTACTACATTCAAAAAGAATATGAAGGACAGTAAGCATAATAGTCTCATCACAAATACAAGAATGCAGAGGTAAGTTGCTTGGAGAGCCTCTCCATGAATTAGTTAATATTGCACGTCTCAACTTACAAGTTTCTTTTCTATGTCAGGCATTCGCACAAAAAAGTAAGTATTTTTCCATTGAAAAATGGCTTTAAAGATCATGTGCAACGGTTTTTGCATAGTTTTAATAAAAGCTTTAAAAGCTGAAATTACAGTCCTTGTGTCATGATTAGTGTTTCCTGAAAATTTCATGCTGATTGATTTTGTGGTTTTCTTTAAATCAGCATTTGTTAACTTGCTCTACAGAGGCTGAAAACAGTGGAGTTATTTCTGTCCTCTCAGTCAAACTTAGAGTACAATGACATCATTTTTGAGTAGCTTACTATTTCAGAATCCCAATCAGAGCAGCACTCTGTAGAGTTTATGGTTTGCTGAGCTCTCCATGTTCCTTACAAACCCAGTCTCTGGTTTGTGTTTAGAAAGATCAGCTTAAAATATATCATTCTTTTACTTTAAAAAGCTGTTCATTTCAGTTTCAATGCTAAATTGAAGTAGTGGAAATCTTTTTCTGTGAGAAATCAGCTTGTCTGTATCACAGCTCTGCTCTTTCTAATCAAACCTAAATTTTTTTCTAACTATAAAACACAGGGCTGTTCAATCAATATAAAATCAATCTAAATGTTGTTCATTCACAGAAACAGTTTGTCTTTGATGTTGCCTTCATAAACACAATCATGTAAGAACATTTTTTTTTTCATGTCAGATTGACAAACAGGTGCTTGTCACACTCTGCTACAGTATTTCAAGCACATACTCGTCAGAACTCACAAATGTAAGCTCTTTGGTGGTTTCTGAGTGAAAATACATCACGTACATGTACAACTAGAAGCACTATGTGGCATCCTGATGCACTGTGTCTCTGCCCCGCAGTTGAGGCAGCTGCAGTCTACCTCCTGCCCCCTGCCCCACAAGCCCTTTACCTTCTGCACCACATTCGAGGCTACTGCACCCTGCTGTCCACTATCTTCTCCCACACAGTCATGGATTGTGTACTCTGCTGCCTCCATCCCCTGCCTAAAGAATCAGGACTACTGCACACTGCTGCTCCCTGCCCAAACAATTGGGGTTGCTGCACCCTGCTTCCCTATCTCCCCACCCTTACAGTTAGGGAAGCTGCACCTGTTACCCCCTGTTGCTGTCTCCACAGTCAAGGCCCCATGTGTCCTGCAGTGTGTGGCAGGGGACAGCAGGGTGCAACTGCCTCAACTGTGGAGGCATGCAACAGGGCACAGCAAATGCCCTGCATCTTGTGGCAAGTGGCAGCATGGTGCATCAGCCCAAACTGCAGCCGCATGGGGAACTAGAGCACAACAGGCCATGGCAACCCCAAATGTGTAGAAAGGAGCAGGGTGCAGCAGCCCTGTCTCTGGTGACAAGGGATAGAGGACAGCATGATGCAGAAGTCTCAACTGTGGTGCAGAACACAGGGGGCATCAGCCCTGACTATGAGATAGGGAACAGATGGTGCAGCAGCCCTGCCCATTTGGGGCAATGGAAGTGGGTAGCAGGGTGTAGCAAAAGCCCCACTGCTGGTGGCTAGGGCAGCATGGTACAGCAGCCCCAGCTGTGGAGACAGTGGACCTGGCACACTAGGGCTTAGCACAGCACAACAGTCCTGACTGTGGAGACAGGAACAGGGGTCAACAGGTGCAGCTTCCCTAACTGTGAGGGTGAGGGAGAAAGGGCAGCAGGGTGTGTCATCCCCAATTGTTTGGGCAGGGGGTGGCAGGGTGCAGCAGCTCTGATTCTTTAGGCAGGGCATGGAAGCAGCAGGGTGCACAATCCCTGACTGTGTGGGAGAAGACAATGGGAAGCAGGATGCAGCAGTATTGCATGTGGAGCAGAAGGCAGGGGGCTTGTGGGGCAGGGACAGGTGGTAGTAGACTGAAGTTGCCTCAACTGCGGGGCAGAGACATGGTGCATCGGGATGCCACATAGTGTTTCTAGTTGTACACATACATGATATATTTTCACACAGAAACCACCAAAGAACTGAAATTTCTGAGTTCAGACAGGTGCCTGTCATACTCTGCTACAGTATTTCAAGCACATGTACTCTTTGTCAATCTGACATAAAAAAATGTTCTTACATGAACATATTTATGAAGGCTACATCAAAGACAAACTGTTTCTGTGAATGAACAAAATTTAGATTTGTTTTATAATCATTAAACAGTCCTGTGCTATACAGTTAGAAAAAAAAATAAGATTTTTGATTAGAAATAACTGAAAGCTGTGATACAGACAAGCTGATTTCTCACAGAGAAAGATTTCCACTACTTCAGTTCAGCATTGAAACTGAAATGATCAGCTCTTTATCAGAAGATAATGATATGTTTTAAGTTGATCTATCTAAACACAAACCAGAGACTGGATTTGTAAGAAACTTGGAGAGCTCGGCAAACCATTAACTCTACAAAGTACTGCTCTGATTGGGAATCTGAAATAGTAAGCTACTCCAAAATGATGTCATCGCACTCTAAGTTTGACTGAGAGGACAGAAATAACTCCACTATTTTCAGCCACTGTAGAGCAAGTTAACAAATGCTGATTTAAAGAAAACCACAAAATCAATCAGCATGAAATTTTCAGGAAACACTAATCATGACACAGGGACTTGAATGTCAGCATTTAAAGCTTTTATAAAAAATAAGTAAGAACCATTGCACATGATCTTTAATTTCTTTCAATAGAGAAAATTTCCCAAGAGTCATGAATTCCTGTAATATCTTCCTGAACAGCTGCATCAGTTATTCTTTGACAGGCTGCTTTCACAAAATTATTATAATCTCCCCATGGCTCAAACATATAGTTTATTTTTTCAAGGCCAGTTTTACTTAGGGCTAAATCTGGTCTTCCAAACCCTATCTGTTCATTTTTTTAGTTGTTTAGCATCTGCCCAACAATCATAGATCAGACTGTCTACTGGGGCCAGAATTATCTTTAGTCAAAAATTATTTTCATGACTCTATGGTACGTAGCCAACGTCCTGTCTCAGCTCAGAAGACAACATTAGAAGATAATTTTGGGACTCCCAAAATTAGTTTTAGAAAAACATTCTATAGTACCTCTAATTAGTATAGGTTACAATCCAGTCCTCAAATTTCAGAACCACATGGGACTTGTGTACTAACCTCAGAACACCTTTTTAGTACTAGATATGAATTATTTGCAAATGTACAGTATGTTAGAAATGATTAATTGTCAAAATTGTTTTGGTTGCAGATTCCTTTACTTTTTCTGATATGGATTTTCCAGCTTGAAGAGCAGGTCTGGAGTATAAATATCCCCCCTGCCCCACCAACATATACTAGAACTTACCCTCCGGTTTAGACATTCTACCAAAAAGTTTCATTTGTTGCATGCTATATCTTAAGGAAAAAAACATTCATGAAACAGCTTCATGGAGCTGGTATCTCAAACAGCAACATTCCCTGACCCAGAGCCGCACCCCCACGCTTTCACAGTTTGTGATGTCAGTACAAGAACGGCATGGGGCGCTCTCCATAGACTACAATGGGGCTGATTTTTATAACTTGTTTTTATACTTTTAAGTGCCAAATTTGAGAAAGGAAGGCCACCGCTCAACTAACAGTGTCCTTGTTAGTTGAGTGGTATCCTTCCTTTCTCAAATTTGGCATTTAAAAATATAAAACAAGTTATAAAAATCAGCCCCATTGTAGTCTATGGAGCACACCCTGTGAAGGGTTGTGGGATAACAGATGGATGCTTGCACTGAAGTGATTCTCAGTAGTTCAGTATTTAATGAAATAAATTACAGGAACAAATAAAAACAGACTGGAAATGTTCGATATAAACAAAATAAATCTTGAAGGAAACAAAATAAAGGCTTAAATTCAGCAGTTTAACATGTTACCACATACAGCACTAGCAGGTATTAGGCTGAAGGGTGTTGTACCTCCAACACTCTTTTCAATTCTAACTTGCAAACACTCTCTGCATGCAACATAAAGGGGTTTGGACTTTTGCATTGGTCCACCCAGCTGTCATCAATCATACTAATATCGAGGTTTTACATTTTTACTTTCCCCTATTAACTCTTTTTCTCAGTTATAAGATTATATACATATCTGATACTTTATATACATCAGAACAATACATTGACATTGTAATTTTAACCACTGGATCCAGTTTTCTCTCAGAAAAGCCATTCTGAAGTCCCTCCTCCCACTCTGTTCTGAATAGAAGTAATGGAAATGAGGCCGGCCAGCTCTTAGAAAGAACATTAGCGTGGAGGGGAGTTCAACAGAAGACTTCATTTACCATCGTAAGCCTAACACAATACAAGAAAACATAACCTTTACTTAAACATATGCCTGCTGAATGCATTTAGTTTCATGCTCTTTCATTTGCCACAGTTTGTAACTTTCCTCGGTTCCCATTTTGGAACGCAGAGACAAGATGCTGCAGCTTTGGGCAGCTCTGAGAAATTTTCAAGCGTAGCAAATAGAAAAGCTCTTCTGCTTACAGAATGATGTTTGTCAAGAATTAACTCTTTACTTAAAACAACCATAAGTCTAGCCTAAGAGCTCGCCTATACAGGTGGACACTGCAGTTTGGTTTAGAATTTCTCTCGACAAAGCGCTTTTCCTAGTCTGCGGTTTTCCACTGCTGCGACTCTGCGCATGTTCGATAGGTAGTTTCACCGAACATTCTTTTAGGCGGAACAAAATAAAAAACAAAAGGTAAGAATACCAGCATGAACAAACAAGATATCTGCCTTTAGTGTCCTGGTACCTTACATGCCGATACAATACAAGGGAAAACAGTTAAATTTCAGTTAAAGAGTTCTATATCAAGGCAGCAAAGGCACCACATAAAGAGGTATTCACTACCTCTGCATAAGGAACATTTTCAGTCTGAACCCCTTCCTCTCTCATTTATTCAGTGTTCGATGCTTTTATTTTTAAATTGGTTGCTATCTACCTCAACTGACCCTAGGACGATTATGTCAATGTTTTATTATACCCTACATTCACAGTGCAGCCTAGTCAACAGGATGCTGGGGGGGGGGGAGACAAAACACCTATACATAATGCAAACATTATACATGGGTGGCCAGCTCATGCAGGACATACACACATAAACCAACAATAGGGTTTACAACATAAAACACTAAGGATTTCCCCAGCAAGCCTGTAATGCTGCCCAGGTCCTATCACATTCCTCCCTGCCTAAGATAAAACCACTGGGTTTTATAACTTTCTATAATGAGATACACCTGTACATCAGATCTCTCCTTTATAGAGAGATGGAGCCGTGGCCCACCCATCTCCATAGGCTCCACCTCGGGGTTCCTGTTTAAGTTTGCAAGAATTAACTTCTTACCTATACGTAAGAAGTTACATTAACTTCTTCCTTACCCCGAGGTCTGATGATAGGTGTATTATTCATATCTGGACCATATCTGGAAAGGTAATCTACATTACTATGGGCACTGCCTTTTTGATGTTTAATCGTAAAATGATAGGGCTGAAGGGATAGGTACCATAGAAACACAGAATTTGATGGCAGATAAGGACCGCTTGGCCCACCCAGTCTGCCCATTTCCTTACCTAGTGGATAAGCTGCAGATCCTAGTTAACCAGCAGCCTACTTCTTCCTACCCCAACCCCCTAGAATTGCCTTATGACTGTCCCATGCATGCTTGAATTCCACCACTGTTTTTGACTCCACAACCTCCTCCGGAAGGCCATTCCATGCATCCACAACCCTTTCTGTGAAAAATACTTCCTTAAATTACCTCTGAGCTGCCCCTCTAACTTCAAATTGTGCCCCCTTGTTCTTGCACACCTTTTTTGAAAGATGCTACCCTCTTGGACTTTGTTGATTCCCTTGAGGTACTTGAAAGTTTCTATCATGTCCCCCCTCTCCCTCCTTTCCTCGAGGCTATACATATTAAGCTCCTTAAGTCTCTCTTCATATGTCTTCCGGTACCAACGCATGATTCGTAGACTCAGACCTTTCATCACATGTAACCAGCATAAGGGATTATGATCGGTCCATAATTCGAATTCTGCACCCCATAAATAAAACAGAGTGCTTCAATAGCCCAACGTATGGCAAGGCACTACTTTTCTACTGTGGAGTACCATGTTTCCCTTTCATGTAGTTTGCGACTAGAGATGGTTAAAATGGCATCAATTCGCTCCATGAAGTGATTCGTGGAGTGAAGGCGAATTTGAGGATTGCTCCACCTTGCAAAGCGGAGTACTTCACATTATAATGGGTAACACGATGTCCATTGGAAACAATGACTTCGCGTTACTCTGCCTTCCCAAACCACTACTCCACCAATTCTTAAGGCGAAGTACATTGTACATTTAATTATAAAGAAGTTGAAAACTCGCTCATCAACCTAGACACCAAGAAAAGTGCCAGTGACAATGGTCTCAAACCTTTTTTCTTAAAAGTAGGCTACTTACATCTCACTGCCCCCATTCTGCATATACTCAATCTCTCTATTAACACAGCCACAGTTCCCTCTAGCTGGAAATCCACCCATATCCTTCCCCTATTTAAATCAGGGGACCCATGGGACCTAAACAATTATAGGCCTATCTCAATCCTACCCGTTCTCTCTAAAGTCCTTGAGAAACTGATTCATGCTCAATTAAAACACCATATCGAAACATCCTCACTTCTTAATCCAGCGCAATCTGGCTTTCGCACTAATCATAGCACTATCTCTGTGTTGGCAAAAGTCACCAATGATTGGGTATCTGCTATGGACTCTAAAAAGATCACTGGTGCAGTATTCCTTGACCTCAGTAAAGCGTTTGATACCATCAATCATAAACTACTAGTCACTAGCCTTACTAAACTAGATGCCACTCCCTTCACTGCCCAGTGAACTAGCTATCTCTCAGGAAGGACACAGAAAATCAAAGCAGATGGCCTATTCTTAACCTCCCAGACAATTATCAGGGGAGTCCCACAAGGCTCCATCCTTGGTGCTATCCTGTTCTCCCTGTGTATAAATGATCTGGCCTTACATATAACCAACTCCAAGCTACACTTCTTTGCAGATCACACAGTACTGTATGCCTCTGGCAGATCAGTGCCGGAGTTAAGGGATGTGCTTCAAGCTGACTTTGCTCAACTTGAACGTAATCTTATTAATGCTAAACTCCTTCTCGATGCCAAGAAAACCAAAGCAATGCTCTTCACTCTTAATACCACCCCGTCCGCCCCCCCGACTTACCCAAAGACTTTATTGTCACATCCTTAGGTGAACCATTAGAAGTCACCTCCAGATTTAAGTATCTTGGCCTTTAGGTCGACAATAAGCTCTCCTTTAATGACCATATTGATGACCTTTCCAAAAGATTAAAAATCAGGTTAGGCTTTTTCTTCCGAAACAGGGCCCTCTTTCCGATAGAGACTAGAACCAGGCTGGTCCAAGCCACATTTCTTCCTCTACTTGACTATGGGGACCTAATTTACACGTCAGCTGCAACCTCAAGCCTAAATAAATTGGATGTCCTTTACCACCATGCTCTACGGTTTATTACAAACTCTCCATACCGAACCCATCATTGTGATCTGTATGCCACCTTAGGTTGGATGTCACTTACCTCTCGACGCCTGATGCATGCTGGTGTCTGGACAATGAAAATACTTCTGAACAAGCTCCCATGCTATATTACATCTCTTATTCGAATCTTCCGCAATGTGTACTCACTCAGGAAATCCGATTATATTGCCCTTGATGTGCCTAGGACTCGCATTACTTTTGGCAAACGGGCGATATCATATGTTCTCCCATCCATTTGGAATCAGCTTCAAGCCACTCTGAAACTGTCTAGTACTGTCTCCGTTAGCTTTTATAAAAACCTAACTGCATCTAAATTTAGAGATAGTTGTAACTGCTATTAAGACTCTTCCTTTATGTATATGTCTCTCTATGCCCTCCCTATGTACTGGTATCTGCCATGATCCTATTGAGCCATATCTTACCTCCCTACTCCGTTCTTTCCCTTTTTTATTCACTTTTCTATTTACTTGGCTGCTTTATTACTCTCCTCCATTTGAATCTAACACCTGACTACTAATGTTCACAAGAAAATGTAATTCACATCTACCATGTTATGCCCCAAGTTGAGCAGGTTGTACCATATGAACCTACAATTGTATTTTATATTTTCCAACCTACTGTGATGCTCTTTTTTTTTTGTACCCTATGTATTGCTGTCCTTGTCTGTATATCTGTACCAGGACCTCCTTGTGAATGAGCTTGCTCAATGGAGCTTTCCTGTAATAAACTTGAACTTGGACATTGAAAACAATGTACTTCACCTCACTTCGCCTTGTTTTTAAGCTCCAAAGGCGAATTTTGCAGTGATTCATGGGATTTCAGGTCACATGGGCTCTAGATTATTCTGCACAGCCTCAGTTTGGGGTAGTGTGTGTAGGAAGCTGTGGGAGACAATCTGCTCTGAGAGCTCTCTACAATTCAGACCTTCTAAAAGCTGTTAGAAAAGCCTTTTTGAACCATTTTTTTTTTTGCTGAAACTTTAGTTCATCGATTATAGGAAACCCTCCTGTGCTCATATCATCGAGCGTTTATTGTTTGTGTGTGGATTTTGAATGTTAATGTACAACATTCAGTCTGTGTACTGAGAGACAGTGGAAGTGTGCTTTGGGGGAGGGGCGTATCTGTGGTGTAGGTAGATTAACTTGGAGAAAAAGACAGTGTTTTCTGTTGTGATATTTTTCTTGTATAACTGTGTTAATGTACACACAGTAATTACTGCCATTTTTTTTGCTGATTGTTGTGGTGCAGCAGTGCATAATTTTAGTTTGTTTAAAATATGTGGTTATATTACTGAAGTTTTCAATTTGCTACGCATTACTTAGTGTGTGTGTGTCAGTGTGTGTAACGCGTGTCATCAAATCAGACACCTGTTATTGTGCCACATAATTTCAGCAATGTGAACCTGCTATCCACTGCAGCTGTGTAAGTTTTGTACTTCTTTGTGGTATCTTTATTGGTACTAGTACTAGTACTAGTGACTGTTACTGCAGCAGTGCAGTACACTGCCCCCCCCGTGGCCTGCCCCAACCAGCAAAGGTATTCTTTTCCAGATTTGAATTTCTGATGGTGAGCACTGGTTAGGTGTTGTGCCTTTGCATCTGCATCTCTTCAGTGCGCAGCTCAATCTTAATCTGTCTGTGCATTTGCATCTCTTTAGGGCCCAATCTCCATCTCTAACTTAAGTCACAGTTGTTTCTTTGGCTTCTCTTCAGAGTACTGGATAGGTGTGGTGCATAATTCTGCATGAACATTGTACTCATTAATATGCGTTTTTAAGTCGGGACCATCATCACGAGTCACTCGTGATACAAATCACATTCTTCATCATCACGGTCACAAATGCAGTCACAAATCACGATTTATGATCATGTCACGAATCACAACATTAATATTTTTACTAGTTACTTGGATGTATTGTAAGCCTGTTTTGTAGTATCTCTCCAGGCTTCACCATCCCACCATTGTACTCATTAATAAGTGTTTTTAAGTCAGGGAGTTAGACAGTGTCTGCAGTACATACACAGACTGGAAAGAAGACTGACTGTACACATGCAGTTTAGCACAGTATACTTGCACTGCTCAGAATACAAAGTGTCACGCATATGGAAGACAACAAAAAAAGGGCATAATTATATACAAGGGTCGGGGATGGTGGAGGAATACATTTTATAACACAGCAAGGAAGGTGTGGGGGGGCACGTTGGTGTGAGGAAAAAAAGAACTAATGTGGGATCCCGTGGTGATCCAGCAGCAGTTGCCAGCATGGACATAATTTGCAACTGATGTCCCTCTATGCAATCCAGCCGCTGCTTCACAGCACTCACACTCTTGTTGTTCTCCTCGACAGCACTCCAGAGAACTGCCAAGTCAGCCTGTGTTACACACAGTTCTCTGAGATCCACATGTTCTATAGGCTGACCTGCTGGTGGTGGTAGGGGGGTTGGGGTGCTGGTGGAGCAGCAGGTGCTGCTGTGGCCCTCCTCTTCTTAGGGATGCTGCCATGCACAGCTGCACCCTCTGCCACAGAATGACCAGCAGGTGCAGGCATGGTCCATTCTGTGGCAGCCTGCCACTCCAACTGGTGGTGATTGAGCATATGGGTGTGCTGGCCCCCAGTCCCCAGGTGAGTCCCCCATGGACCACGGCGCACCTCCACCTCACATGGGCAGCACTTGACCACACTGCTGTCCACCTGACATAGTCAAAAAACTGCCAAACAATGGAGGTGCGGAAAGGACCAGGCACAGGCAGGGGAGGGCCAGATGAACTGGCAGCCGGCTGGTCATGGTGCTGAACAGGGATGGGATCCACATCTGGGCCTGGGGGAACAGGCACATCCTGCTCCAGAGGACCTGGTGCTGAACTTGGTGGTGGTGGTAGTTCAACTGCCTCAGAGTCAGGACAGGAGGCGGTGTTGGTCCTGCTTCTGGAGGGGGAAGACTCACAAGTTTCGAGTGGTCCAACAGGAATGGGCACCCATGCCCCCCATGCATGCACATGGTACAACGCTTACCACTAGCACACTCTCCCAGAGCTATCCCCGCCCCAGGCATTCCCTCACCTTGGTCCATCTCTCCTACTGAGCTCCCTCAGTCCGAGCAATCACTACTCACACTGTCACACAACATATACACAGTCACACAGACACAGACAAACAACTAACTACTCATAAAGGTAAGAAAAATAAAATTTACAGAAAGAACAAATTAAGTAAAAAAGAATACAGAAAAGACAAAAAAATGTAGCTTTTAAAAAAGCTGTTGGGTCTAAATCAAAGTTTAAATCTCCTCCTCGCTCTGATCTCAAAGTATCAGCAGTCACAAAACACACTCCTCTCTCTTCGTCTGCACAAGAGAAAGTAAAAGTGTCTGCTTGTATGACTCATTTCCTTCCTGCCTAGCTAAGAAGAGCATGTGACTTACAGTACTGTAAGCCATGTGATGTGTGGTGGGGCTGCCAAATCTGAAACACCAAGTGGATCACTTAAAATCATAATGAGGAACGCAAGTCCATTAAAACAATGACTTCACCTTACTGAGATTGCCATTCCACCTTAATGCGAGCATGATAGGCGAGTGAGCACATTGCATTGCCCACTCCACGTAGCGGAGTGGCAACGTGAAGTGCCCACTTCGCCGGTGTAATTTAAATTCACTGCATCTCTATTTGCAACTCATATAAATGATAGGATGCTCTTCACCCTGGATTATCTGTGTGAGGACAGCCCCTATACCCCAGTTGGAAGCATCTGTTTGCAAAATAAATGGTTGTGCAAAATCAGGTGTTTTTAAAATTGGTGAGGAACATAATTTAGCTTTTATATTGCAAAACGCTTCCTCACATTCAGGAGTCCAGATTACTTTATCAGGCTTATTCCTTTTGGTTAGATTGGTAAGAGGACATGCCAAAGTGGCAAATGCAGGTATAAAACGGCGATAGTATCCTGCTAACCCTAAAAAGGATCATACCTCCTTTTTATTAGTAGGTCAGGGACTGTTGGCAACTGCTGCTACTTTACTTACATCGGGTTTTATTTGTTCTTCCCCTATCTGGAACCCAAGGTATCGTGTCTCCTTCATAGCCAATGTACATTTGGATGGGTTGATTGTTAACCCTGCCTCTGTAATAGCGGTTAAAACGGATGTTAAATGATGTAGATGTTCAGTCCAAGAAGGGCTAAAAATGACTACATCATCTAGATAAGCTGCACTTTAAGCAGCATAAGGTGTTAATATTCTATCCATAGCCCGTTGAAAAGAGGCCAGGGCACCATGTAGTGCGAAAGGCATAACACTGAAGTGAAACAGCCCTAAAGGGATACTGAATGCTGTCTTCTCCTTGGCAGAAGGATCCAACGGTATCTGCCAATAACCTTTGTTTAAGTCTAATGTACTAATAAACTTAACATTACCCAAATTATCTAGTATATCATCTATACGAGGCATTGGGTAACTATCGCATTTTGAAACAGCGTTCAGTTTCCTAAAATCTAAACAGAGCCTCACTCCCCCTTCTTTTTTGTCAACTACCTCCATCAGAAAACACCATTCACTTTGTCAGGGTTCAATGATGCCTAGTTCTTGCATTTTCCGTAACTCCTGTACTACCTCTTCCCTAATTCTCTCTGGTAGCCTATATGTTTTTTGTCGTATTGGCATTTCTTGGGTAAGTGTGATGTGATGTGTTGCATTCTTAGCTTTTCCTGGTTTCCCTGTGTAGACTATTTGATGTTTTTGAAGTAGTGTTTGTAGTTCTGCAGCTTGTTGAGCTGTAAGATCTAGATTGATATGTAAGTCTGTTAGTTCCCCTACAATTTCTAAGCATTGATATGCTTGATTTAATTCACTGTTTACAGACTCAGGGTGTATAAAGCCACTGAAGAGGGAAGTTCTATCTACCCAGGCTTTTAACAGATTTGCATGGTAGATGCATTTTTGTTTCTTTTTATCATGTACAGCTACTTCGTAGGTGACAGGACCCATTCTTTTTGTTATTGTATAAGGTCTTTGCCATTTCATAAGTAACTTGTTGTCTAAAGATGGTAATAATAAAAGAACTTTGTCCCCTTCTATAAATTCTTTGTGATATATCCCCTTGTCATACTGAGCTTTCTGTCTCATTTGCTGGGTTTGATTGATATCATGTGCCTACTGTACGTAATCTATCAGTTTTTTTCTCATTTGACTCATATACTCAGAGGGTGTCATTCCTTTAGGATTTTTCCCTTCTTCCCATTCCTCCTTTACAATGTCTAAGGGTCCACTGGGATTGTGTCCATACAGTAATTCAAATGAAGAAAATCCTGTTGATGCTTGAGGCACCTCTCTATATGCAAACAGAAAGTAAGGTAAATACAGATCCCAGTTCTTCCCTTCCTTCTGTACTTATTTTTGAATCATCTTTTTTAGTGTCTGGTTGAAGCATTCTACTAGACTATCTGTCTGTGGATGATAAGGTGTCGTATAGACAGCTTGGATACCTAAGGTCTGGTAGAGCCGTTTCAACAACACTGAACAAAAATTGCTTCCTCGATCAGTTAGTATGACTTTAGGAATGCCCAGGTGACTAAAAATCTCACCCAGTTCATCAGCAATCTTGGTGGCAGTGATACTACGTAAGGGAATGGCCTCAGGATATTTTGTCATGTAGTTACTAACCACCAGAATATACCTGTTACCCTTTGAACTCTTGGGAAGGGGACCAGCAATGTCCATTGCAACCCTTTCAAATAGGGAGGTAACCAAGGGCATGGGCATTAGTGGGACCCTATCCCTCTTCCCAAGTTTAGCCACCTTCTGACATTCAGGGCAGGATTTGCAATAATCTGCTACCTGTTCATGAATGCCAGGCCAAACAAATTGGTGCAGAAGGCAACTAAGGGTACGATCCCGATCCATATGTCCTGCTAAGGGTATATCGTGTGCCATCTGTAACAACTGTTGTCTATAATCTTGGGGTACTAATAATTGTTCTAGTTCTTCCCCTGTTCTAGGGTTGGCACATATTCAATATAATAAACCATTGCAAACCCTATATCTATTCTGTTGTGTATCAGCAACATTCTCACCCTGTTGGAACAAAGGTTGCAAGGTAACATCACTTTGCTGCACACTTTTAAACTTCTGAGTCTGTACCAATTTTACAGTATTTTCATTTACATCATTATTAGTCCACATATATTTCTCCTCCCTTCTTTGGCACTTGATTTTTCTATTTTTCCCCTCCTTGCCATATACCTCCTCATCGAAGGGAAATAACTGTTCCAAAATATCTTTGGCAGCCACTTGGGCCCTGGTAACAATGGCACAGACATTGGAAGTGAGCAGAGCCAGGAATTTGGGATGGTCATGGCCCAGGAGTATTGGAACTGGTAGAGTCAGTACAACCCCTACAGCCAGAAGTTGCATATCTCCTTGTACAGTTATTTCAGTTGGTATCAATGGATAGTTATGTATGTCCCCATGAATACAAGTCACCTTAATGGTTGGCCCTCCAACTGGTGGCAGCTGCTCTAGCATGTTAGCCTGAATCAGAGTTTGCTTGCTCCCAGAGTCTAATAGCCCTTGTACAGTTTTACCTGCCACAGTTACAGGTACACTATATTGTCCCCAATTAGCCAGTACAAGGTGTGCTGCTTCAGCTTTCTTTTTTGGGCAAAACCTGGCTATATGGCCTTTGTTTTTGCATTCATGACATATAATTTCAGGGTTGTACCTTTTTCCTACAGTTTGATTATTTTTTACTCCAGTGATGTTACTATTCCCACTGGGGTTGTTAACAGAAGGAGAAGAAGAAGAAGAAGAAGAAGAAGAAGAAGAAGAAGAAGAAGAAGAAGAAGAAGATATTGGGAACATAAGCAGGAGTCTGGTAAGGACAGAGGTCTGGGGTTATATTCTGTTTTAACTGAAATATTTGAATAGTTTTGTACGTGAAGTTAGTTCTATGTGTTAAAAATTACTACTTTGAGTTAGAACTGTTACTTGGGCTGTGATATTGTAACTTTTGAGGCTTGGGAACACTTGTTTGGCAGTGATAATTAGAGTGAAATTTAAATGTGATGTTTGCCTGGAGTGAGGGGAGGGAATTAACAGGAATCACCTTGTCTTTCATTGTTCACTTGGGAACATAAGCAGGAGGCTGGTAAGGCCAGAGGTCTGGGGTTATATTCTGTTTTAACTGAAATATTTGAATAGTTTTGTACGTGAAATTAGTTCTATGTGTTAAAATTACTACTTTGAGTTAGAACTGTTACTTGGGCTGTGATATTGTAACTTTTGAGGCTTGGGAACACTTGTTTGGCAGTGATAATTAGAGTGAAATTTAAATGTGATGTTTGCCTGGAGTTAGGGGGAGGGGAAATTAACAGGAATCACCTTGTCTTTCATTGTTCACTTGGGACCATAAGCAGGAGGCAGGTAAGGACAGAGGTCTGGGGTTATATTCTGTTTTAACTGAAATATTTGAATAGTTTTGTACGTGAAATTAGTTCTATGTGTTAAAAATTACTACTTTGAGTTAGAACTGTTACTTGGGCTGTGATATTGTAACTTTTGAAGCTTGGGAACACTTGTTTGGCAGTGATAATTAGAGTGAAATTTAAATGTGATGTTTGCCTGGTGTTTGTAAGAGCCCTCCCACCCTGTTTTGTAGGCTTTCTTAAATACTGAAAAGCCACTGGGGGTTGGGATTGAAGGGCTGTGTATTTCTGTCTGGAACTGAAATTTGAAGCAACAGGAACTGGTGGGCCTGTGACATCATACGGTACCTGATGTCTGCATACACACACTGTTAGTGGGACTGGACACACACTGGACTGTATGTGTTTGTGAGACTTGGGAACTTTATTGGTGGGGTTGAAATTGGGTTTGTAAATAACTGCAGTCAGTATAGAGAGAAACTGTATTCCAGGGGGAAGGGACTGAGAAAAGGGGGTGTGCCATTATAAACAGAGGGGGACAAACAGGGTGGCCATATTCCACCATGGCAGGCATCTTCGGAAGGGTTGTAGGCTGCACAGGCTGTGGGATAGCAATTCTCAATTGGGCCTGAGAGAGGGAGGCTGCCCACTCTGTAGACAGCTATCTTGTATCAGGAGTGAGGTATATTGGTTAAGGAGTAAGCTGGGGAGCTGGGGGTGTCCAAGGATAAGGGGTGTGGATATGGGCATCAGAAGGGTGGGGCTGAGGGGAGATTGGGGCAACGCTCTGAAATTACAGGATGTTATGTTACAGCAAGCAGGAGGGGGGATATTAGGGACAGAGGACCCTTAGATAGGGATGTTGATGCTAAGGGGAAAGAGTATGGGGTGAACATTCCAAATACAAAGAGAGTGGAGGGGGAAGAGTCAGGAAGGGTTGTTGTGGGGAAACCTAGTAGAGCAGACATTGAGAAGGGAGGGGCTGTTGTGGGGAAGCCTAAATCAGCAGACTGTGGGAAGGGAGCTCCTAAGGAGAACAGAGCAAGAGGGGAAGAAGAGGGGCAGTTTAGAGGTGCAGTCAGGGGAAACTCTGGTTACTTGATGGAGGCTGACATAGAGTGTCACAATAAATTTGAGCTATAAGCAACCTACAGGGGGAGGAAGTGGTTGGTGGAAATGAGGAAACTGATACAGATGCCGGGGGGAGGGAGTCAGATACCCATAGGGCATCACAGACTGGCAATGGAAAGGATAGAGATAGTCCCAGAGGGAGAAGGAGAAACATAAATGTTAACCAGATGGGGGAGATGCAACATATTGCAGACATGAGGGAGGACAGCATGACTGGAGAGAAACTGGGAGACGAGGAGTTGGGAGAGGAGCCCCCCTTCAGCAGGGGGGTCAGTACCAAGGATGGGGCCCTAGCTAAAGGGGATCCACAGAGAGCCTCTGGAGGAAGGGGTACTATTACAAGGGGGGAGGATGGTGGTGTGAGGGAAGGGGAAACCATCAGGGCCAGGATAAATGGTTCAGATAAGAGAGGGTTAAAGGGGACACCTATTCAGAGGGGGTCTGAGTTAAGTGGGCAAAATAACGAGGGAGGCAGAAAGGGGAGGGTGACAAGGGGGTCTCTAATAAGGCAGGAAGACTCCCATGGAATTGAGATCATGAATAAAGGGGGGATGGGGGGCTGAGAGGGCATAGTGGAGGTAACCATAAGGATGATGGTGGTGTTAAGGTTCTGTTATTGGGACACTCGATGATTAGAGGTATCCAGTGGGAGGAACAGGGGGGTGGATGCCATAGCCAGGTGAAGGTAGTGAGTATCTCTGGGCTGACAGTGCACAGAGCAAAGTTCATGGTGTATGAACTGGTTAGGGATTGTGGAGGGAAACCGGTTTCCGGTGCATTTGGGAACTAACGATCTAGAGGGAAATAGTGTTTTGGAAATCCAAGCAAGGTTCCAAGAACTGCCAGAGTCTGTCGGGATAATGGATGCAACATTTCCTTTTCGGAGATATTGCCAGTACCAAAGGCCTCAGTGGAGAAAAAAATGAAGATCACAGAGGTTAATGACTGGCTCAGGAAGTGGGGTAGAGAGTGGGTTAGGGTGTAGGAACAGAAAGGAGTTTGGGAGGATAAGGGACTGTATGCCAAGGACAGGCTTCATCTTGCCCCATTAGGGAAGCAAGTCTTAAAACAGGGGATGGCTGACTACATTCAAGAAAGGTGGGGTTTAAACTCTGTGAGGGGAGGGATAGGAGGGGCTGACCAGAAGCCCTCTCCAGATGAGGGAGTAGCCTTCAAACCCAAGGGGAGGGGGGAACCGACTGGGGTGGAGGTTTCAGGAGGAGCAGAGGGAGGATGGAAGCATAAGGAACCTGGGTGGGGTTCGACAAGGGATCAGGGATAAGGGTGGGGGTTGGTGTTAGTAAATGCCGGAGCTTGGGGAAACAAGTTGCCAGAGTTCCAGGCCATGCTGTTCGAAGGGGGGCTGGATGTGGTGGTGGTCACGGAGACGCAACAACAAAAACCATGACTGGGACCTAAACATGCAGGGGTACACTATGCTTAGGAAGGATAGAAAGGAGGGCAGAGGGTGGAGTGGCTAGTGTTCATTAGAGATGACATAGAAATTGCTAGGTAGAAGAGACAGAGGGAACGTAGAGGCCTTATGGGTCACCTACAATCCCCAGCAGGAGATAAGGTCAAGCTGGGTGTAGTATAGGCACCCGGGATGAGTGATGTTCTAGAGGATGGTTTGCTGGACAACATCATTGCCCAGTGTGGACCAAAAGGAAGGAGTGGTGTTGATAGGGACCTTAGTATGCCAGGTACAAACTGGGGAACCGTGTCCTCTAAGGTGGCCAAGGAGCAGAGGCTGCTGGACGGCTTCCAGGATGTGTTCTAACACAGCATGTGATGGAGCCCACAAGGAGGAGCATGTCCTGGACGTGGTTCTGGCAGATGGGGATCTGGTAAGGGACCTGGTCGAGGACCCCTGACTGGGAGCGCACCACAATACTGTCTGGTTTCAAATAAGCATGGGGGGAAGGGGGTGAGATCTAAGACACTGGCAGTGGACTTCAGGGGGGCAGACTTTGTGGACATGGGAAATATTCTCAAGGATCACTTGAAGGGGATTACATCAATGACAAGTGTGGAAAGGAAATGGGAGGTCATAAAATGGGGACTTCATGAGGCAGTCAGGATCTGCGCTAAGTTGAAATGTAAGGGAGCAAGGTCACATAAACCATGCTGGTGGTCCATTGAGGTACAGGTAGCGGTCAGAGAAAAGAAGGTGGCCTACAAAAATATAAAACAACAAGAGGGGATAGGGATAAGGAAATGTACCATCTTGCATCTAGAAAAGTCACCCGGATGGTGAGGGAGCAAAGTCCAGTAAAGAGCAGTGGCTGGCACAGGGGATACATGGAGGGGAAAAGGGGTTCTTTGGTACATTGGGGAGCGGAGAAAAACTGAGGGCCATCTCAGCAGATTGAGATCAGAAGGAGGGTGGTTGGAAGAGGCGAGGGGCCAGGCAGAGGTATTTAACGAGTACTTTGCCTGTGTGTTCACTTGGGAGGGGGATAGGATATCTACAAAGCAAGGCATTATGGGGATAGAAGCGGCAGTGAGTGGGATCAGGGGAGCAACAGAAATGGAGCAAGAGGGAGGGAGAGGTACCCAAGGGGTGTCTCATCTGGATAAGGATAAAAAGGCCAGTAAGGTGGAGGGGATGGATGATGCTATCTCCGCCAAAAGGGTGTGATTAGCCCTCAAGGCCCTAAAGAAAGACAAATCTCCTGGGCCGGATGGCATTCATCTGAGAGTACTATGGGAATTGTCGGACATACTGGCTGCACCCCTGGAGGAGCTCTTCAACAGGTCACTTGAGACAGGGAGGGTACCTAGGGATTGGTGAGAGGCACATGTGGTACCAATCCATAAAGGGGGGTCGAGGGAAGTACCAGGTAACTATAGACCCATCAGTTTGACCTCGGTGGTGGGAAAATTATTAGAGAGTATACTAAAGGAACGATTGGGGGTGTACTTGGAGGAGGTGGGAGGTCTGGATAGTCGGCAACATGGGTTTGTGCCAAGTAGATCATGTCAAATCAATCTTGTGGAGTTCTACAAATGGGTAATATCAGAACTGGACAGGGGAAAGCCTGTGGATGTATTATTCTTGGACTTCAGCAAGGCGTTTGACTCTGTCCCTCACAATGGTCTGGTGGAGAAACTGATGGGTTAGAGTAGGCCCTTGATGGTCAGATGGATTGAAAACTGGCTAGCTGGACACATCCAGAGAGTAGTGGTCTGTGGGGAGCTCTCAAACCCTAGAGAGGTTGGTAGTGGGGTACCGCAGGGCTCGGTCCTGGGTCCGATCCTGTTTAATGCATACATATCAGACATCAGGGAGGGTATAGGGTGTGAAATGAGTCTCTTCGCTGATGACTCCAAAATGGGAGCAGTAGTTGAGGGAGAAGAGGGGAGGTTGGCCCTGCAAGGGGACCTGGACACCCTGGAAAGCTGGGCTCACACATGGAAATTAAATTTCAATATCACCAAGTGCAAGGTGTTGCATCTTGGGTGGGGAACCCCTAAACACAGGTATACCCTGGGAGGAGAGGCACTGGAGGCCTCAATAGGGGAAAAAGACCTAGGGGTCATGGTGGATGCGTGTATGAATAACTCTGTGCAGTGCAGGAGAGCGGCTAGCAAGGCAAACAGGATGTTGGGATGCATCATAAGGGGGATCACCTCTAGGAGCAAGGAAGTGATTCTGCCGCTGTACAATGGACTGGTTAGACCACACCTTGAGTACTGTGTACAGTACTGAAGATCACACTTGAAGAGGGACATACAGCTCCTGGAGAGGGTACAGAGGAGGGCAACTAAGATGATACGAGGGCTAGGGGATTTGACGTATGAGGACAGACTTGAGGAGCTCTGCCTGTTTTCATTGGAGGGAGAGGAGAGACAGGGGGGACATGATTGAGGTCTTCAAGTACCTCAAGGGAATAAATAGAGTAAACATGGAGGAGATCTTTAGACTAAAGCAGGAGGTATCACCAGAGGGCATGGTTTGAAGTTGGAAGGTGGAAGGGTGAGGGGGAAGAGGAGGAGGTTTTTCACTGAGAGGGTGGTAGACCCTTGGAATGCACTGCCTGGCGAGCTGGTTCAGAGATCCACAGTGGAGGGCTTCAAGAGAGGTGGGACAGACACAGAAAGCGGATGTATCAGATGATGGCCTGTCCCAGGGGGGGTGGGGATGGATGATAGGGGTTTCTGGAACACAAGGGAGGGAAGGGGAGGGCCTCGGCACCTAACTAGGGATCTGAGGTTCGAGCAGACTCGATAGACCGTAAGGCCTAATCTGCTGGCAAATAGTATGTTAGTATGTTAGTATCTCACCAGAGACTGAGGAAAACTGGGATGAGGGATTTTCTGTCTATAAGGCCTTGCTGCTAGAATATCCTCAGCCAATCTTATGGCTACTTCCGCTGTATCGGGCCGATGCTCTTTTACCCACAATTGCACATCTTGGGGAGGATACGAATGAATTGTTCCATTACAACTGTTTGTAGTATCTGATCAATAGTTCTGATGGCGGGTTGCAGCCATTTACCACTGAGATCTTTAAGTTGAAAATAAGCATCTTGAGGGTTATCAGCAGCATGATATTTATAGGTATGGAACCTCTGTCTATATGTCTCTGTGTTAATATCATACCTTTTCAATATGGCTGCTTTTACACAGTCATAATCATTCATATGGGTTATGTCAACATGGCTGTAGGCCAACTGGGCTTTCCCCGTTTAATATGGGGCCAGCCTTATGACCCACTGGCCCCTGGGCCATACACATTCAGCAGCCACCCTCTCAAAAGTTGTAATATAGGCTTCTATATCATCTTTCTCACCCAGCTTTGTCAATTTAATATCTTTTTGTCCAACACCTAAAGGAGCTGGGGGTGATCTGTTGGCACCTAGTGCCTGTATGGCACGAAGGGTATCCGCCCACCGGGCTTCACTTTCTTTGCAATCCCTCTCCCTCTGTCTTTCCATTTCCATTTGTCTAATACATAGCCATCTTAACAACTCATCTGATTCTTGAGGGGGGGCTTCCTCCTCTGTCCATTCCCCACTTGCTTGTGCCTCAAGGTCAGTTTTGTCCTCCTTCACATCCATTTGTATACGTAGCTCACCTGCCAATAGCCTCTTTTCCTTCCGCCCTGACCCCTGGCTCCAATCCGGATAGCAATGGAAGCTGATACTTTGCTGTCACAGATCTTGTACTCACTCCAGGAGGTTGTATTGTGTCCATTTCATCCTGTAGCATCAGTTGTCCACCAGGCCTTGGTCCAGACCTTCCAGTCGATCAATAGCACCAACAGAATCCCATCACTGCCACCATCTGTGAAGGGTTGTGGCATAACAGATGGACGCTTGCACTAAAGTGATGCTCAATAGTTCAGTATTTAATAAAATAAATTACAGGGCAAATAAAAATGGACTGGAAACATTCAATAAAAACAAAATAAATCTTGAAGGAAACAAAATAAAGGCTTAAATTCAGCAGTTTAACATGTTACCACATACAGCACTAGAAGGTACTAGGCTGAAGGGTGTTGTACTTCCAACACCCTTTTCAATTCTAACTTGCAAACGCTCTCTGCTTGCAATATAAAAGGGTTTGGACTTTTTACATTTTTACTTTCCTCTATTAACTCTTTTTCTCAGTTATAATGTTATATACATATCTAATACTTTATATACATCAGAACAATACATTGACATTGTAATTTTAACCACTGGATCCAGTTTTCTCTCAGAAAAGCCATTCTGAAGTCCCTCCTCCCACTCTGTTCTGAATAAAAGTAATGGGAATGAAGCCAGCCGGCACTTAGAAAGAACATTAGTGTGGAGGGTAGTTCGACAGAAGACTTCGTTTACCATGATAAGCCTAACACAATACAAGAAAACATAACCTTTACTTAACCCTCATCCTGCCGCCGACGAGATAACTCGTCATAAGTAACTGCAGTCTCTACTGCCACCGACGAGATAACTCGTCTTAAATATCACTTTTTTTTGAGCTGCACTACATAAATAAAGCTGCCCCTTTTAGAAATCTGCCTAGTGCATGGCAACGAAGGGACCTGTGGCTAACTGTTATTGGCTGATTAAGTATCCAATAACAGCCCACCAGAGGTCAGTAGCATTTCTGAACACATGACGAGAGAGTCATATAGATTCATTTTCTGCTTCTGCACTGAAGTTCGATAGAATCTATCGCATTGTCCTCAGAATCTGCGAGGTGCTCTGAATACACTTTTTGCAGAAATCCACTGCTTTGTTTCGTGAGGGAACTTGAAACTTTGTGAGGTATGTTTTGCCAGTTTTTGAAGAATGGACAATATAATGGTGAATCCAGCTGGCAGAAACAGTAAGGGTGTGAGGTAGGAAAGTGTTCATGGAAGTATTTAGAACAGGTAGTTAGTGTCTTGAAAATAACATTTTTTCGTCGGTCAGTTCTTCACGCAACCGCGAATTGTCATAGGGATTCTCGCCAGTGATTTGAATAGGCAGATTTGAGTTATCCTTTGTTTGTGAAGTAAGAGTTTACGCCAGTACTATTTCACATCTGCGCTGGTTGACTTATTTTACCACATCCCTTATAGCTTGCTGCTGTCATTCAGCCCCAAGTGATGGCTTCATTATAAACGGAGTGGTTCATTTTGATGTTACCTAATCCACCCAGTTACACTGTCAGTATAACTCTGTGGGCATGAAATAATCAAAGGTGGGCTGGAAAACAGTGCCACATTGGTACAGTATGTACATTTACTGTGAGTTGATCTTTTAGTAAAAATAAATAAATATTGGGATCTAATGCTCCATTTTTGCAGAATTTGAACAGTTCGCAAACCAGCATTCGAGGGGCGGAATTTTGCAGCACTAGCAGTTCTGTAATATGGGCTTTTAGAAACTGCCCAGCCCCACCAAAAAATGAGGAATTTATAAATTTGTACAATAGGCTTATGACAGGTTGTAAAGCGATCAAAAATGTTCATGCAATAGAGCTCCTTTGAGGATATACATAGCTATCTCCCGTGAGTTCTTTTTTTTGGCGGTGATTGAGCTGTTCACCAACGCTCTGAATCTCGCCACTCATTCTGAATCTCGGCTTCAGCAATCGGTAGGAGAGATAATTTTGTTTGAAAATGGTGCTCTCTCCTTTTTTACTTTCATTTTGTGTGTTTTAGTTTGTCACCCACAGTAATGCAGTTGCCATCCACACAGCTCAATTCGTTTTTGGGTGGTGAGGAGCTCATTGTGGTGTAAAGAGCAGCGGTAGTAGGAGTTGTAGTGACCAGAGGAGACCTGAAGTGGCCACAGTCTGTCGCCAATGCTTTTGAAGGCACTTTACAAAGGTAGGGGTTTATCAGCAGTGATTATTTTCAATCGGGCATGGAGCTGAACTGCGTGAGGGGATACTGTACCCTAAGGCCGGTGGATTATGTGAATAAAATTGAACTGCTTGCATTCACGTGAAGCTTACTGTGAACAAAGCAATCCCTGTTCACTAGATGTCCGTGGAGAGCATCGTTTTAGAGGACTCTAATATATATATTTTTAAGTGTTTTCTTACTTTGAGGGAGTGTTTGTGGGTTTTATCATGTTTTCTAACACGGTTGAATTGTTTATTCTCCTAAAATGATGTTTTACCTTTCCTGTTGGATGCCAGTTTGCAAGGGGTTGGGGCTAGGTTATGATGGATCAGAAAAATGTAAGCTTGTGTTTGGCTAGAATTTTTAATTTACTTTTTTGAAAGTACCGGCTTTGGAGATCAATGTCCTTTATTCTGAAACTTTGCTAGTGTGCCTCCAAGCAAAAGAGAACATGCAAATGATTGTTCCAAGCAATAGCATTTTTGTATGTAGGTCATTATATGAGAGGCCCCTATTGGAAGGGGAAAGGATGTTTTGGTAGATCAACTAAATTTAAGTTTTGGTAACTGGGTAAGGGCCATTGGGCACAAGTGTCACACAATATGTAAGTGGAGGTTGTGGGAATCAAACCTATTTTCTGCTGGATGTGCAGAGCTCCTTCACTGCTTGTTACTCTAATGTATATATTATACTGCCAGACACTTGAGAGGATGTAGTTGTGGGGGGGAGGGGGTAATGTCCATGCAAAAGGCAAGTGGGCAGACTAGGTGGGTCTGATGGTCCCTTTCTGCTGTCACATTTATATGTATTATATTCCCTGCTGTCCAGTGGTCCTCTACCCCCTTTGATCACAAGACTGTGCTTAGTATAAATGGTCCTCCACGCACAATTACCTGCCTTTGTCATGCATTAATGTGTCCTTGTGTTCAGTGGTTCCCTGCCCCCAAGTCATTTGTTCAAGATCTCCATAGTACGGAAGACCTCATTGTGTCTGCCCAGGACACACTACCACCACCCTTCTGTCCCCCCATGACCAGAGCCCACCCACTGCCATAACTGTCTCAACCCCCCACTCACCACCACAGAAGTACACTGTCTGAATGCAATCACATTCCTACAGTAGGTGCATGATTGTTCCATGTCATTCGATGGTGGCTTGCCACAGTGGTGAGTAGAGGGTGAGCCGGGTCACTGCAGCAGCAGAGCTGGAGTGAGCCAAAATGGTGAGGCATCTGTGCTATGCGAAGAAACTGAAAGGAATTAGAAACATAGAATTTGATGTCAGATAAGGACCACAAGGCCCATCCAGTCTGCCCATTTCTTTTTGTACCTTATAAATGTGCCATTGGCCTTTGCTCCGTCAGTGGCCTATCTATTCATACTCATTGCTCCCTTATGCCTATCCCATACCTGTTTGAAGCTCTGCACTGTATTCATAGCCACCACTTCCTGAGGTAGGCTGTTCCATGCATCCACCACCTTCCTGTGAAAAGAATTTCCTCATTCCCCCTTAATCAGCCACCCTCTACTCTCATGTGTCCTCTTGTCCTGCTATTTTTCTTATATTTAAACATGTTGGACTCACTTTTGTTAATGCCTTAAGGTGTTTGAATGTTTCGATCGATCACCTCTCTCCCTCCTTTGCTCAAGGGTATACATATTGAGCTCTGTTAATCTGTCCTCAATGTGCTTTTGGCAGCCCTAGTGCAGTGTTGTGAAGGTTGCAAGCTATTTTTCTCTGGTCTTTAATTGTATGAAAATTTCAGGAAAGTTTTATTGCAAAAAAAAAAAAAGAATGTATGTTTTAGGTTTTCTTTTTGCTTCCGTGCTCCACCTTTCATCAAGCCCCTGTGCCTTTAACCTCTTGGCCCCATCTGCTACTCTGCCACTGTTTTTAAGTCTTTTTCTGTTTTCCAATTCCCCATGCCGGAGGGTCGCCTACACTCTGAGACCCGTGCCATCAAACATGCATCATTGCTCTGGTGCCGCTGGTTCCACCCCACCCACCAAGATTTTGTACTTTTGTGTTTATTGTTTTTACTTTTTTTTTTTTTCCAGTTAGTGTTACTAGTTTATCTATATCACTGTTTGTCCAGATCATGGATGGATGTAACACAGTGGGATACTTATTTTACCTTTCTTGTGGTATTTTTCTTTCCTCACCCCACTCTCTGAGACCCAGTACCATCAAACATGCAGCATTGCCTGGTATCCGTTGGTTCCACTCCACCCACTTAGAAGTTGCACAATCACAGAAAAGCATCTCTTGTGTACTGGTTCCACCCACACACTCAGACATGGCAGTGTGAATGTGTATAGGCAGAGCAAGGGCAATAAGGGTGCTAGCTGCACATTCGAAAGAGGCTTGCTATACCTCTAGGCCTTTATCTGCTGGCAAATTTCGTATGTTCATAAGAGCAGACTGAGGAGACTGATCTAGAGGTGGGACAAGGAAGTGTTATCGCTGTGTTTTTTTTTTTTTTTATCTTCATTTTCAGGACTCACTGGTTAAGAGCTGATGGTTTCTCATGGCAGGCCATATCTTTTGGAGAAGTCATCGTATAGGACTTGGAGGAGCTACAAGGTGGCCAACAAAGACTACTAGCCAATATTAAGGTAGGAAAAATTGGGAACATTTCTAAACAAATTCAGATGGTAGATGTAAGGTGGGTTATATTGCAGTTCCTGGGGCACAAAATATGGTGGATGAGTTTCATTATAGAGGTTAAAGTAGACTGCACCACTGTGGTAAGGTAATTTATTACTTCTTCTTGACACTTTTTTTTCTGACCCAGGAACTGAAAACTAGTCAAAATTTGGTCCTCTGGAGTTATACAGCAGAAGTCAACTGTATCCATATGGATTGGGGGAGCACAGCAGGACACTGATATCTATATGATGTCATAGTTTTTAGCTATTTCTTTTTATATTTCATATTTTTGTTGACTTTCATAGAAAGATAGCGTTGATGGCAGATAAGAACTGCTTGGCTCACCAAGTCTGCCCATTTCCTACAGATTGGATAAGATTCTAGTTGACCAACTACTTTCTCTTACCCCCTCTATAATTGCCTTTGTCTGCCCCAAGCATTCTTGAATTCCCTACTGTTCTTGGACCCTATGACCCATCAGGAAGGTGTTTAAATGCATCCACCACACTCCATGAAAAAATACTTCCCTGACATTGTCCCTGATCCACCCACCCTCTATCTTCAAATCTCCCCCATGCCAAATAGAGAGTGCATTGGCATGTCCCCACAGGTGCCTTATTCCTTGGAGGAGGGGACCCATCCAGTGAAGGGTTATGCCGGTTACCGGGGCACAATGTGTGGCAGTGGCTGCAACCGGGTAGGATGGCAGCAGGGCATAGGCCACCCAAAGGAGAGGCTGGCCAGTAGCTAAGGGAAAGCAGAAAAAAAAGGATATTGTGGGATGTGAGTGTGCAAGTGGTATGCATTGTCACCGGGGATGCGCATCAGAAGGAAAGGGAGCAGATCAAGCGACCACAGAGTTGGGGGGGATGGATAGGAAGTGGTGGAGGGGAGACTTCCTAAATGTGCCTGGGTAACAAAACAGCTGAGCTCCATGCTCTCTCAGCTGAGGAGATGGTGGACTTCACAGCCATCACTGAGACTTGGGCAACCCAACCCAAGGACTGGGATCTGACATTGCCAGGGTACAAGATTACCAGAAAGGTCAGAGGGGTCGACGGTGATAGGGGTGGCAGTCTATGTAAAAGACGGGATTAGATGCACAAGAGATGAGGGAGAGGAAGGGAAGGGATGACAGTCTTCATAGATGCAGCTTATGAACTCAAAGGGTAAAAGCTGAAGTTGGTGATGGTGTATAGAGCAGCCAGTCCAAGTAGCTAGATAAGGAGTTAGCAGAATATAATAGATGGGCATGTAGAATGGGGAGTGTGGTGACCGTGCTTAGTCTTGGGAGGGTGGTATGTACCCACGGACACCTGGGAATGTGTTCTTTTTTTGACTGAACCTACTTCGGGACTGGTCTGTTCCCGCCCATGCCTTGGCTTATTACCCCAGGCAGGCTGCCGACGGGCTTCCACTCCTCAGGACATTGTGGGCAAGCCCCAGATTCCCCGGTAGGTGCCATGAAAGTTAATGTGAGGAAAATTTAATTCGTGAGCTTCAAATGGTGTGGTGGCTACAGGAATTTAATGTGCAACATGGCATGGTGTCAGTGCTTGAAATTACAGAGCAGCAGCTTGAAGAACACGGTTCATGTTCAGGTCACCATGCAGCCTGACTGCCATGGGCTTTGCAAGTCCTGGGTCTGATTTGGGTAGAGTGATTTGAAAGGGATTCCTGATATGGCTGTCTGGACAGTACCTTTCCCATGGGGTGTTAGTAGAATTGACAATGGAAAGGAGGCAGTCAACTACAATCAGGATGGAGGATTTGCATTCTGTTTGACTGCCCATTGTATAATTGTTTTGTTTTGTTTTGTTTGGGGGAGAGACAGAGAGAGAGAGAGAGAGATTACTCAATCTAGCCTCTCACCACCACAAAAAATACTAAACCGTGAGATAGAACTGAAAGAGAAGGATGGGCTATGGGGTTAGAGGGAGGAGGTACTCTTTGATGGTGAGGAGCTGTGGGGGTCTTTTGTGTTGCTACTGTATATTTTTTGTATTAACTCATCTCATTTCTTTTTAACAGATTTGACAGGATGCTAACTCAGTCCCCATCAGATATGTATTATTCTATGATTTACCTATCTTATTTTTCGTAATTACTCATTAAGATCTTACAGATCCTTTGTGACTCTTTTCATATATTTTTACTTTACAGTTTTGCCAGACGTCAATTCCCTTCAAGATTACTGATTTTGGCTCCCTATTCCCGCGGTAAAAAGACTCTTCATATTTTGCAAGGTTTTATTTTTACTGGGACAGTTACTATAATGTACCTGGGAAGAGGGAACACTGGGAGTGCTACAGTGTGTGTGGGGTGAGCTGATTACTAAAATTGTAGAAAGGGACCTGGATCATTTCTGATGAACTAAAGGTGTCTAGGCAGAGTTCAAAGGCTACAGTGAGGGCAGTGGTGTGCTGGGATTCATAGGTAGAGGTATCAGAAGTGTAACTCCCAGGTGGCGCTAACCCATGGGCTACTACCTCTGCCTGCTTGACTACTGACAGGTTGAGGGCCCCAGGTTCTATGGCGGTGCCTCCACCTAGAGTTCACGGTTTGTAGTGATTAGACTAGCTTGGTCATAGCTTCTGGGACAGTGAGACCTCCCTTTTATTCCCTCTAGTGGCTCACATAAAAGAAGTTATAGTCCCAATGCCCCACCTGTACACACTGTTCATTCATAAAGTACCAGTTACCCTCGAGACTGATTCTGAGGTTCTGATCTGGGGACCCCTGTAAAATAAGGTTAACCAACATACACAAACCAGTACAATGCTTGATATGTAGGTACTGGACACTTAGACAGTTTAAAGTTTAACAACATCAAATCTGGTTTATTTAGGGGAATAAAACATGGGAGGGGAGATCAGGTTAATTGGCAGAATTAAATCACAGTACTGTGCACACATACAGGGTCACACTCTGGGTACCCAGGTTGGGGGTGCTAGCCAGGGTCCATGTCTAGGCTGGCTGGCAGGAGCAGATGGACAGGGCCTGTAGAAGAAAATATATGCACAACACCCAATTGTAATCTGGAACCGGATGGCTCAATCTGTAAGAAGTGAAACAACAATAATTAGATGACACACTTGTAATTGACCAAGATGAAAGAGCTACACTGCAGCAGTTCGTGCTCAAATAAAGAGAGGTTAGACAAACTACATTTTCTCAGTCACTTTAAAATGATTTCTGACAAACAGTTATATCTTTCAATGAGGCTCCTCTGCACATGTAGCGCACGGCAGAAACTAAGCGGTTTAATGCCAGCAGCTCGGGCAGGATTTGAACATTAAACACACAGTCCCCCATACAAACTAATTAAGTCTGCAAGTAGACAGCTGTTAGAGGCAGTATGTGGAGGCTCAAATAATATTCACTTGAAACACACAGCTCAGGCACTGAACACTGTCCAGACTTGGAGCATTCAGGCAAGCTCCTGAAGACTTTTTGGGAACCCCATTTGCAAGGGGTTACACAAGCATAAGGTGGGAGGTGGTTATGCCATTGTTCAAGACACTAGTGAGGCTTCACCTAGAGTACTATGTGCAGTTCAGTAGTCTGCACCATTGCACGAACATGGTGTGGGGTGGACATGATACTGGACTGGGCTTGGATGTTCAGTGTTGTCCAGTGTGTCACCAGCTGGCACAGCTTAGGAAGGAGGTTGAGGGATTGGGAGGCAGCTAGGTCTGGGGGACGTATGGTGGGGAGGGCAGGGTCTCACCCACAGGACTGCACCAAGCAGTAGCTATGGGCATAGGGAAAGCAGCACAGGGCAGTACTTTGGGGTCACATTGGGACCCTGCCAGAGAGGGTCTAAAAGGAGGACACTCAAGGAAGCATGCAGGTAGCTGGTGCTGGGCAGAAAAAGCTGGGGGTGATTGGGGTCGGACATTAGGCTCAGTAACCACTCAGCCCTCTCCTTCTGCTTGAGGAGGGGAGTGCTGGGGATGATGCAACCATGACAGGGGTGCTTATGGAGGGAAAGCGAGGGTGCAGACCTGGCAGAGGTAGTGAGGAAGCCCTCTGGTCCCTAGGACGGAGAAAGTACCAGGGCTGAGAAACAATGTCCCGGCAACTGGTGGATATCCTTGTAGAACCCCTGGTGGACCTTTTTAGCATTTCTTGATGATGGGGTGGATGCCACAGGATTGAGGGTGCACATATCGTGCCTATCCACAAGGCAGGATCAATATAGGAGGTAGGGAACTACAGGCCCATCTGCCTGACATTGGGGTGGGCAAGGTGATGGATGGTATTATCAAAGAAGGGTTGGGGGTACTGGAAAAGTTGGAGTACCTTGATGATGGCATGGCTTAGTCCTGAGAAGTCATGTCAGACAAACTTTGCAGAGTTCTATGATTAGTTGATGAGTGCCCTAGACCTGGTAGGCTGGTGGACATCCTCTTTTGACTTCAGCAAGGTGTTTGACTTAGTTCCTCAAGGGGTCCTGTTGGATAAGCTTGGGGAAATGATGGTGGGTGCTGGCAAAGTCCAATATGGGGAAATTTCTTGTACTGGAAATGGAGAATTCCAGGGGGGGGGTAGGGGGGAGAAGAGACAACAGGGTCAACCCCCATTTTGAGTGCTGATTAAATGAGTAGACATGAAAGACCATTCGGCTTACTCTGCCGCCAATTTAATAAAGGAATAATGCACGACAGGGTGTGTATCGTGCTGGGATAATGTCATACCTGGGGTGATTAGGCACGAGGCCGCAGGCTGAGTGTGACTAATCACCCCAGAAGTGATGTTATCCCAGCATTTTATTTGGGAGAAGAACGTTATGTGAGCGGTAAAGATACTGTCTGCTTTTAGCTAGCAAAAGTCTAAATGAGATTTATGTGGGAGATACTGAAAATAAATAGCAGACACACTGTCTTTAGGAGGTCTGTGCTGAAATGAGACCTTTATGGGCAGAATGTTGTAAGTGTGGTCTGCGATTTGTATTTTTATTTACTGATTGGTTGGGGCAAGTGTGAGGATCGGAGCAGAGCTGCAAAAGCTGCTCGTAGGAAGTGGAGCGATTTATTTTTTTACACTTTACATGCGGTCTTTACTGTGGTGGGACTAGAGCCATGATGTTATGCTAGGATAGCATCACGGCTCCAGTGCCAGACTGACCAATGAGAACACTAGATTCTTTCTTGCCATTGTATAAGTAAGGAATAAGACATGACGAGGTGTGGTTTATGGCTTGATAAGAGCACGCCCCAGGTGCGTAATGAGGCACGAGGCGCTTGCGCATACTGTTGATGTTCTTCATAGAGTGCTCGGGCATTACATAGACTGCACCCACCAGCATTATGAGAGGAATCTAAAGGAACAATGAATTGTGTTACAACAAATAAAAAATATTTCAGCTGTAATGTCTCTGTGTTCCTTATGTGAGCTCTCACTGTCTGTCTTATGTATACGGTACTGAAGTAATTTACCTGCTATTCTGTTATTCCACTTAGCTGTTCATGTCAGCTGATGCCCAGAACCGCATATACATATGGGGAGTTCAGTTCTTCTTGAGGGTCAGTGAAAGTTGTGTGTCATTACAGTACGGTGAAGCACTATTTGGTTATGGTCAGGTAAACCTCGTATTAACACACATTGTAACACGCATTATTCAGAAGTGCACGACGTACCCGGATAGGCTGAACGTCATTAAGGGAGAGGGACCAACATGGCATTGTGAGCCGATAATGCCATGTTGGTGTCCTGGGAAGCGGGTTCACGAGTCCAACACGGCATTATTTCTCATAATGCCGTGTTGGGCTCGGGAACGCGCAAGAGCAACACGGCATTATGAGAAATAATGCCGTGTTGGGCTCGGGAACGCAATTCCCAGCACAGCAACACGGCATTATTGGCTCACAATACCGTGTTGCTCTTGCACCACATGATGGCGTTGCACCTATCGCGGGGCGCCCTCGTAGAGGTTTCAATAATGCCGTGTTCTAAAGCAAGACTACAGTCTATGAAGATTGCCTCAGTCTCCGGCGCCTTTTTCCTGAATCACTCTGCACTGTGCTCGTCCTAGTAGACATCACGCTTGTCCAGTAATAAGAGCATCATCATGCAGCCCGCCTCTACCGGTGACACGCCCGCTGGGGTTGAACCTCCGGCCCCTCGCAACAACGCCTCAGCGGGCATTAACTCTTAGAGGCCTCTGCCAGTGATTAATGCTCACTCAACACAGGCTTAGGACTATGGACAAACTGCCATCTAAAAGTTACTGTCTTCCATGACTTAACTTGTCTCGTGGTAAGCTGACCTACCTTGTAGAAAGAGAAATAAGTTAGAGTTTTGTTTGTAACCTATTGTGTAAAACCAGTGTATTTTATTTTCTGTAAAATCTGTTCCCTACAGTGTGTTGTAATATCCTGTAATATCTGTTTAATTGTCTTGAAATATAAAAATGTTCATAGATTTATAGAAGTGTGATGGCAGAAAAGTTCCAACAGGCCAACCCAGTCTCCCATTTGTCTAGCTATCTGCTAGGACATGCGCCCCCCCCACCCTCAACACTCCCATGCCTTTTTGAAGCATTCCAATGTGCAGCCCAACCACCCTCCATGAGCCTATTCCACTTATCCACCACCCTCTCTGTGAAATAGTACTTCCTAATGTTACCCCTGAACTGCCCCTCCTCCATCTGCAAGCCATGCCCCCTCGTCCTCTGATTTCCCTTCAGCTGGAAGATGCTTTCCACTGGCACCCAGTTTGTATGCTTAAGGTACGTGAAGGTCTCAATCATGCCCCCCCTCCTCTGTACCAGGGATAACTGGCGTAGATTCCCGGTTACCCTCTTCCCCACACACACACACACACACACACACACACACACACACTCTATGATTCAGAAGAAGAGATTATTTGTTTTAAAGGAAACCAGTCCTTAGCCCCCATCCCCTACCCCCACAAGCCTTAGTCACCAATTAGGGCTTTTCCAAATAAAGTGCCCTTTTCTAAATATTGCCATTGGTCACCAGGTGATGCTTAACCTGTTGTGTCGCCTGGTATGGGAGTGAATTGGTGGACCACTTGACAACAGGAATTGGGGGAGAGGGGGGGAAGGGAGAGAGACTGGATGTCAAGAGATCTCTCAGCTACTACGTGACAACCACCAAGGACCATAGGCAGGACAGAAAATGGCTGATCTTACTTCGAGAGGGTTCCTGCAGCAGGTCTTCACTTATAGGTCTGCACCCCCTGGCGTCAGGACTGCATTGCAAACTTGTAGATAGTAATCATCAACAGGGTCTGCGCCCCATAGTAAGGTGATGTGACATCAGTGTCACTATAAAGGGGCAGTCCCGCACCCGTCTGCAGTTCTTTCCCACCATCACCTTATTTATCCCTTTTAAGTACTTAAAGGTCCCAATGATGTCCCTTCTCTCTCTCCTGTCTTCCAGGGAGTACATGTTCAGTGCCCTCAATGTCTCCTCTTATACCTCGCTGACTGGCTTTCATCTTTGTTGCCTTCCTCTGGACCTTCTCCAGCAAGTTAATGTCCTTTTTGTGGTGTGGGCACCAGTACTGTACACCATAGTCTAGATATGGCCTTACCAGTGGCCTGTCCAAGGCAGTACAGTACAACCTCTCTCCCATTACTGATCTCCCAGCTATGCATCCCAGCATCTTGTCTGCCTTAGCTGCTGCTTTTGTATTGCATGGAGTGCTTCAGGTCACTAGTGATCATCACTTCCAGGTCCTTCTCCTTCTGATGCAGATACACTGACTCCACACAGGTATACTGGCTTCCTGTGACTTTCTTCCATTCCCACAGTGGGGCTCACTCAAAGATTTTGGAAGAGAGTTCCAAAAGGCCAGGCTCGCTACCTCAAAGGAGTGGTCTCCTGAGGATTGTAGCCCAGCCCTTGGAACTGCTAGGAGACCCCTTGGTGGAGGAGTGGAGGGAATGTACAGGTATGGCAGGTATAAGGAGGTCAGATGGGTAGCTAGGGCCCGAGCTGTATAGTGCCTTGCAGGTGGGCAAGTCCACCTTGAAGACAATCCTCCTCCTGACAGGCAGCCAGTGCAGGTCTTGCAGTACCAAGGTTACATAACAGGACCTGGGCAGGCCTGTCAGCAATTTGACCGCCACGTTCTGCACCAGCTATAGTCAGCAGAGGATCCCTCCCACTGACCCCAAACCATAGAGCATTACAGTTGTCCAGCCTGCATGTCACAAAGACATTCACCAGTGAGGGCAGGTCTTTTGGTGGAATCAAGGATTTAATCAGGGTGATGTTCTTAATGATAAAAGACACTTTGGACCACAGACACCTGGGCAGCAAGTGTTAGTCTGTCATCCAGGAGGACACCCAGATTTTTCACCTTGAGGGATGCCATCAACAGAGTAGATCCAAGGTCCAAACCTGTTACTGCCCCAGAGGCATTCCTATCATGCCAGCAACCAGGCTTAATTACCAGTACCTCCATATTGTTGGGATTCAGCCTCAGCCAGTTAGAGGACATCCAGTCCTGAATTTTGGTCATGCACTTGTTCAGCACTTCAATGGCACCATTAGTTCCAGGGGCAAATGACATATTCAGCTGGGTATGGTCTGCATAACAGGGGAAACCCAGACTTTACCGTCATCTAAGCTCACCCGGGGCAGCATGTACACTGCAAACAGCATTGGCGAAAGGATAGAACCTTGACAAACTCCACATGACAGGGTTTTCAAGGAGTAGGAGAAATTCCCCATCATCACCTGTTGCCTCTTGTCAGAGAGATAGGACTCAAGCCATTGGACGACAGTTCCAATGAGTCCTTAATACACTCTAGGGTGATCTCCTGGCCCTCACAAATAACACTTCAGGAGCTGCTGCACAATGAGTCCAGGCAGGGGAAAGTTGGCCCTTCCTCCAGGGAGGGCCACTATTCTCCTGGCCATCATGACCAACACATCAGGGAGCTGCTGCACAGAGTTCAGGCATGGGAGTAAGCATTGCTGCTTTGGGGAAGGGTCGTGGTTCTCCTGGTGCTGAAGGCCAACACCTGTGGGAGCTGTTGCACAGTGAGCCTGGGCAGGGGAGACGAGGCTGCTGCTTCGGGGGCAGACCGTGGTTCTCCTGGCCTAGGCAACCATTAAGGCTTCATTTAGATCAAGGGAGGTGGCAGGGAACTATAGGCCTGTCAGCCTGACATCGGTGGTGGGCAAGGTGATGGAGGGCATTGTCAAGGAGAGGCTGGGGGAGGGATCTGTATAAATCACGACCCACTATAAGCTCACAACACATTCACATGTAAGGAAATTCCACTGTACCAGCCAAAAGGTTCTCCGATCACAATTAAAACTAAGAACCTCTGCCTCAGTGGCAGGTAAAGATGGGATCAGTGGCCAAGGTCCCACGACCTATGCCGAGAGGGTGGCGCAATTATGGATTGTGCTGCCCAGGGGACTATTGGAGGCAGAGACTGTGGAGGTGTTCAGGAGGAGATGGACAGGAATAGGGGAAGGGGTGTGCTGGAAAATTATTTTTTGTTTGTTTTTTTGTTTTGTGGTTGGGCCTGGTTTGGGAGGGTTTGTGCGAGTTGACATTGTCCACCAGTGTATGCTTAACTTGTGGTGGCACCTGATATGCAATAGGATGTTTTTACTATCACACTTTGTCTTCCAGCAGGAGAGCTCCTGATTGGACATCTTACAGACCGACAAGAACATCTGTCTCATAGAGGGTCCTGGTTCGAGCTTTTCAGAGATTATCGAACATCAGTTTCTTCATTTGTCAAGGTTAGTTCTATGCATTACATGTTGCACTAATATGGAGGGAATTGGGTACAACAGAACAACAGGAATGATACAATTGTGGCAGTGCTTGGTTTATGAGGTATTGGGAGGCCATTGATGGAAAAGTGAGGTTGTTACACTGTGTACAGGCAGGGTAGGGGGAGATGGAAAGAGTTAGAGACAGAGACAGCAGGGGACCAAAGATACATTTATACAGGCATAAAAGTCAATAATAAAGTGTATTACATAGACTGCACCCACCAGCATTATGAGAGGAATCTAAAGGAACAATGAATTGTGTTACAACAAATAAAAAATATTTCAGCTGTAATGTCTCTGTGTGTATCCTTATGTGAGCTCTCACTGTCTGTCTTTATGTATACGGTACTGAAGTAATTTACCTGCTATTCTGTTATTACACTTAGCTGTTCATGTCAGCTGATGCCCAGAACCGCATATACATATGGGGTGCTCAGTTCTTCTTGAGGGTCAGTGAAAGTTGTGTGTCATTACAGTACGGTGAACCACTATTTGGTTATGGTCAGGTAACCTCAGGAGGCATTAACACACATTGTAACATGGCATTATTCAGAAGTGCACGACGGCGCCCCGGATTAGGCTGAACGCCGTCACGTGGTATAGGACCAACACGGCATTGTGAGCCGATAATGCCGTGTTGGTGTCCTGGGAAGCGCGTTCACGAGTCCAACACGGATTATTTCTCATAATGCCGTGTTGGGCTCGGGAACGCGTAAGAGCAACACGGTATTATTAGCATTAGCAGGTTATGTTACAGCCCTGTTAATCACACCTTGGGTGTAATGTGGCACGAGGCGCAGCTTGAGTGCCATATGCCCCAGGTGTGATTAACAGAACATTAACATAACCCTGAGAAATACCTATGGCTATTATGGTATTTGTAGAAGTATTATTTTTGTAATTTTAAGTTTAATTAAGTGGTTTGTGTACTGTTATTGTTATTTTTAGTAAAATAGTCCTTCCGCAGTGTTGAGGTCCGGTAGTGAGTGTGTTACCTAGGGATGGCATCGTATGAGGTGTCAGTAATTGTTAATTTATGTCACTGTCGCAGTATTGTAGGTTGCGTAAAGCGTAGGTTAATTGTACACCACGACAGTTTGTGTGAGAGTATTTTTTTTTTTGCACTTTCTAATATGTTAAGCAGTTTCAAACCGTTATTGAGTAGAGGTAACATTTAAATACGTGATTTTAATTAAATATATCGCTACTGACAGTTTATTTGGCGGTCTACTTGAAGCACAGTTCTTGATGACAGTGCTGATCAACTGAAAACTATGTGACACAAATGTTTTTACTTTTTTGTTTCAGTAATACGCTTGTATGTCGCCCCAGCGATATGATATTGTCCAATGGTATTGCTGTCTGTGTTGTGGCAACCTGTATACCCTATGAATATTTGTGAGGAGATCTATTGAACATCATGTTTTCATCTGTGGGCATCTTTGGGTTTGGTGCCATTATTGTCGAGGTTGCAGATTAATTCAATAGTTATTCTGGCAGGTTTTTTTAGTTGGACTTCTGTGATTACGCCGTGACTGCTAACTGTTTCAACTTTATTGATGACAGCAGCTGTTTCATCTACCGTCCAGTTGTCATTCAGATGAGTCACTGCTGTGATTTCTTGCCTGTTCACAAGTCCATCTCTATGTCCATTAGCTTCAATGACAGATCCATTTTTAGGTGCTTACAGATGGAATTTTTTTAGCATAGATACTGCGAGTGTGAACTACTTTATGTCAATTTTCTACTGTACTTGGTGATACATATTTTTTTTTTATAGAGACTGTCACTGCTACCAGGAGTGTTATAAACAATGGCGGTTTATTAGGCAGTTTTGCATTTTTTATAGAATGTCAAATTTAGAATTTCATTATGTATCACTGCTTTGTGATGAGGTTGTACAACATGTTAATCAAAGATTAACGAGTCTATTTTATTGTGTCACAATCAAATGAGGCTAATTGGATCACATCATTATATTGAGAAATACTGCTGTTGGCCTGGAACGCTCCTCAGACAGCAACACGGCATACACAATGCCGCGTTGCCTTGCACCACGTGTGGCGTACGGTATTGCAGGGCGCCAGAGGTTTCAATAATGCTGTGAAGCAAGACTACAGTCTATGAAGATTGCCTCAGTCTCCTCCGCCTTTTCCTGAATCACTCTGCACTGTGCTCCCGGTAGACATCACGCTGTCCGTAGTAAGAGATATCACTGGAGTCTGGCCTCACTGGGATTAATGCCTGGGAGTTGAACCCTCCGCTCCCCCGTAGCAACAATGCCTTTGCGGCATTAACTCGGTAGAGGCCTCTGCCGGTGATTAATGCTACTTAATACAGGCTTAGTCCGGCAATGTGGACTGGTAAATAAATATTGATTTGTTTGATGGGGGAGACAATTATTGGATAGAAACATATTTTTTTTCAACAGAATTAGTTGGGTCTGGTATGGAAGTGTGTTATTGACATTGTACACGAAATGCTTAACTTATTTATTTGCTTTGTTTACTGGTGCGCACACTAGACAACTAGTGTCTATTTTCAAATGCATCCAGGATGGTTAATGAAAAAAAATGATCATCAGATATACAGGGTTAATATACATCTTGTTTAGGCACATATATAACATAAGAATACAGCATATATTTTACTGTCACATAAATCACAAGTAAACTGTATTCTAGCACCAATGATTTTACAGGTCAGGCAAATGGTAGGTTGATTACAATGAGATGTTGGTTGTGTTAATGGTCTGTTAATCACGCCTAGGGGTGTTCTGTGGCACTGGTGTACTTAGTGGCCTGCGGGTGATTAAACATCTTGACATAACCTGGATTGTTTTATTTGCTATTATAATATAATTGTTTTTAAATAGTGTTAACCCTGTTCAGCATTTGATTAGGTTATACATGTATGTTAATCAAATATTACATAGGGCTGATAGAATGTTTACAACCAATCAGAAAACTATATTTCTCAGACCTTTTATAATTAAAAACATTTGATTTGCCAACCGGGAGGGGGGAAGAGACTGATGTAAGAGATTCTGCCTGGTGCGTGATAAACACTATGACCATAGACGAAACAACTGATCTACTTCATGGTTCTGCAGTAGGTCTTCACGATAGGTCTGCATCTCTGGCATCAGAACTGCAGCAAATTAGCTAGTAGTCGTCAGCAGGGGCCGTGCCCCATCTCGGGTGATGGGATGTCAGCGTGATTATAAAGGGGGCAGTCCTGTTGTCATCCAGTTCTTTCCCATTACCTTATTTATCCTTTCGGCACTTGAAGCTCTAATCATGTCTCCTCTCTCTCTCTCTCTCTCCTCCTTTCCCTGCTTCAGAGAGTACATGTTCAGTGCCTCAACCTACTGTGGATGCCTTTTCCTTCTTGCAGTGGACTGGTCGTTGTTCCATGATGTCCTATGACAGTCTCCCAACCTTGGACCTATTGACCAGCCTTGCCTTGGCCCCAGCACTGTATTGGTCCCGCACCAAGGCCCCTTCATTCTTCTCAGCCATCCTCCAGGATGTCATGATGCCGACGCCAGCAATTTATATGATGGCGGGTTGACTTGATTCCTCGTTGCTGATCTGATGATCGGGATGTATCTAGAGTCACTTGTTGCCTTTTGTTGCTTGGCACGTCCTCCCCTTCCTGCTCCTGCCTTGTCCTGTTTTCATTCTGTGATGTCCTCTCCAACCCCTCTCCTGCTTGTGCTGTTTTTATCCTCCTCCGCCACTCTGGCCCTGGTTAGTAAAGGGGGGCATGAATGTGGGTGGTCGAGTTAGTACTAAGATTTGCGGTTGCTATTGGTCTGGGTGGGTCCGTGCCAGGAAGAGGGTCGAAGGGGGCAAGGACAGCATTGAAGAGGTCAATTAGGGGAATGTATTCAGATTGGAGTGTGGAGTGAGAACTGTTGTAACTTTCCTGCTCTTGCCTTGAATACCAATTGATGCACTGGTTTGTACTCCATTAAGGCTTCCTTTAGATGCTACATCGTTCTTCCACCCTCCTGCCCCCATTCCTCCAGAGCTCTTGAGACCTTCCATTTGGCAAAGTCAGCTTTTTGAACCAAAACCTTTGTCCGTATGACTTGAGTTAGTATCTATCCTATGCTAAACTAAAATATATTGTGATTGTTGACCTGTGTGGGGAGTTTTTGAGAGTGTGATTAACTATCATGCTATTAGGTGTTATAGCACATGTTATCAAGTGCTGTTTGAGAATTGATGTCGAACTGGATTTGGTGGTACAAATTATGAAGGTGCATTGTGCTAATTTGACAGCATACATGCTGCATGCTAATTTGATGGTCTATGAAAATTTGTGATTGCGCATGTTATCAAGGTATGTTGTTTTTCAGTCGCATGGAGATTTTGATAGCGATGTTATTAAGGTATGTTTGCCAATTTGTAGTCGGATGGAACATTTGTGATGTTTATCAATGTAAACATGTTGTGCCAATTTGATGGTCTAAGTGAACAGTCATGATAGCGCATGTTATCAGGTAGTAGTTGTTAATTGACGGTCGAAGTGAACTAGATGCTTTATTTACAGAAGAGGCAAAGAAGAATCGGTTAAAAGGGTCAGTGAATGAACAACTGATTGCCCAGGCAATAATGGACAGTGAACCAAAAGGAATATCACCTATCCCAACCGGATACTACAGTCACTGAAAATTGGCCATCTAGGCAGAGAGCACTAGTCTTCTAATCATCTTTACTAAAAACAAATTTTCTTCTATTTGTTAACTAATTTTATTCTTTAGTCACATAATATTATTGTTATAATACTTTTCAACAGTAATTTTTCATGCATCATTACACTGTATGTAGTCTGATGTACCAGCAGTCCATCCACCATCGCTTTTATCTCATACGTATCTTTTCATATTAACCTATTGTTGTTTCTCTTTCGCATGCCTGAACATGAGGAACTTTCACCATCAGGTAAGTATTTTCAGTGAACATATCATATATTAATAATTTATTAAGAACTATGGATCCTGACCTATTCGTATTTTTTTTTCTGTACTGACACGTATGTGAGAAATGACAGCTGCACAGTTCATAAGGAGGTGTAAAAAATGCCAGTGTTGAAAATGTGGCATGCAAATATACCAAATTTGTGAAGCTACTAGAGTGTGTGGGAAATAAGCAATGCAGCTTGCAACACTGCCATTTATGGGCGTTTGGCACAAATTTTCAACATAGGCATTTTAGCGCACCTCTACTCATGTGCAGTGTCACTGGTATATCCTCAAGGAGATGTCCCAAGAAGTGATTTCGACAGCGACCATGCTATTCAGCGCGAAGTGCGAAACACATTTTGGGCACAATATGTCAAATGACGCTGTACTGTTCATCAAGAGGTGTGGAAATGGCAATAGTGAAAATTCAGACTGAAAATATCACAAATGCACGACGGCACGAGCATGCATGCAATCTGCCAACGCATGCTCAGAATACAGTTATTTTATGGAGTATCATCACCAAATTTTCAACATAGGCATTTTAGGTCCTCTGCTCATAAACTGTGTCACTGTCATTTTCATAATCTGGCCCAAACACTGATTTCCCACAGCGTACCGCGCTTATTGTGCGCCGAAGTGCGGAAACACATTTCGGGCAGGATGTGGAAAATGACAGCTGTACTGTTCACAAGGAGGTGTATAAAATGACAATGCTGAAAATCCAGCAGTAAAATATTGTGAATGCGCCAAGGTTACGTAGCCTGCATAGCAACTGTGCAACGCACATCAAACAGGCATTTGTTGGATTTTTCCACCAAATTTGGAACTTAGGCTTTTTAGAGGGCACCTCATGAACACCACCTCTGTCATTTCATTAATGGGTCCCAAAAGGTGATTTCGCGCAGTGACTGCGAAATCACCTTCGAGGCTGATAAATGCCATGACAGTGACAGAATCATGAGGAGGGGCCCAAAACCCCATGTTGAAAATTTGGTGCAAAATTCCAAAAATGCCTGAGATATGCAACAAAGTTGAAAACCCTATCTAGCCCATTATACAGCTACCGGGCATTTCCTCAGTTCGCGGTCGGCTTTGAAGAGTGCAGACGTGTTCCCGGTCCACCGAAGATCGTCGCGCTGACTCTGGAGGCATGGGGTGAGGGGTGGGGAGGCAGGGTGCACAGTGGGTGGGTGCAGGTTGTGGGAGGGGGCAGGGAGAAGCCTGGGACCGTTTTAATTTGCAGGTTTAAAAAAAAGACGACGTGGATATTTGCCATGCTGGGGTGGGCCCCAGCATGGCAGAAGGATGGCTGAGGGCGTGGAGCCGATGGGGATTGGGCACCCCTCCGCCATGGCATCAGTTGCCAGCTGGATGGAGCTCCCCAGTGGCACCCTGCTTCGGGGGACAGTGGAGCCGACGGGAGATTGGGCACCCCTGCCGGCTATGGATAGTTGCCATGCTGGGGTGGGCTCCCAGCATTGGCACCCTGTACTGGGGGACGCACGTAGTGGATATACTTCAAACAAAGTGCCGCTGCATGACGAGCTTGTGCTCCGATTGCAGCGGCACTGCTAAGTTATGTCAGTACAAATAATGTTGGTGTCAGCGCTAGCATGCTGGCTTATTGGGAATGAGGGCGCACCTACTGATGCATGCCCTGCTTTAGCCCAACAGCAGCCGCATGCTCAAAGCTACACTTCCCAATATGTTGACTGTCGCGTAAGCCGGCAAGCCAACATAAAAATGATGTGTGTTTCAGGTTTTGTAACAATAACCAACAATTTCATACATTTTAGTGCCTTTAGGTGTGGTCCATTTTTAAGGGTTGCTGAATGCTGCATCAGTATGCCTTCAGCCTGCTGATGTCATCTGTGGTGCTTGCCTACTGTGCCTACTAAATTGTATTGCTGCTAGAATAATGTCGGCAACTACTGTGCTGTTGCTCAGTGCCTGCTTTAGAATAAGTTTTAATAGGGGCCTTATCTGTGTTAATGCCTACTAGGGATGAGTGTTTTAGCCCCAGTAAGATGATCAATTCATTTTAATGTGGAATAAAGGATAGCTGAACCCGAGTCTGGAGGCCAGTTTACCCTACCTGATCTGCATTGTTGTGAAAGATGCAGATGAGTTGCATCTGTGCAAGTCAGGCAGTGTAAACAGCATGGGGAGTATTGCTGGCAGCTACATTGTGGCACAGGACGATCCCTGCTTTGGTCAGGAACTGTATCTGTACAGGCATTTTTGTGAGCATGTAAACACACTGCTTCATTGTTCTGTTGCAGCCCTGTGATACTACATGACAAAATTGGCCTCCACAACCATTTATATTAAAAAAAAACTATTATTTCTGGAGCTGACTTGTTTGATTTTGTCCATACTGCATCCAAAAGGCACAGCATTATGTCTGTTTGCTTGATTCCATGTAGCAGCCAAATACCCTACAGAGGAAATATGGCATGATCAGTGCAGTGCATTCTCATTGCCAGGTAGCATTCTGTTTAATGGATTAGGATTTGTCTCAGTTTAGTACTTTTCAGAGGTTAAACCACGAGACACCTTCACTATGCAAAACAGTTTAGTGGCCAGTTCGAATGGCGAATGATGACGCTACAGAACTGGCCTGACAGACGTTCCTCCTGAAATGCTGCAATGATCCACAGGCAGCTGTGTGTTACATAGAATTTGATGGCAGATAGGACCACTTGGGCCACCTAGTCTGCCCATTTTCCTACCTAACAGATAAGCTGCAGATCCTAGTTAACCAACAGCTTACTTCCTCCTACTCCCCACTAGGACTGCCTTATGTCTGTCCCATGCATTCTTGAATTCCCCACTGTTCTTGACTCCATGGCTTCCAGGGAGGCTGTTCCATGCATCCACAACCCTCTCTGTGAAAAAATGCTTCCTCACATTACCTCTGAGCTGTCCACCCTCTATTCTTCAAATTGTGCCCCCTGTTCTTGCACATCTCTTTTTCTGAAAGATGGTACCCTCTTGTACTTTGTTGATTCCCTTGAGGTACTTGAAAGTTTCTATCATGTCCCCTCTCTCCTTCTTTCCTCAAGGGTATACATATTAAGCTCCTTTAGTCTTTCTTCAGATGTTTTCTGGTGCAGACCCTGCACCATTTTGTTGCCTCTCTGGACAGCCTCCACTCTGTCTATGTCTTTATGGAGATGGGGTCTCCAGAACTGCACAAGTACTCCAGATGGAGTCTCCCCAACTGTCTGTACAGAGGGATAACAACTTCCTGTTTCCTACTACTGATGCCTCTCCCTATGCATCCCAGTATCCTCCAGCCTTCCTTACTGCCTTCTCACATTGCTTGCCCACCTTTAGGTGATCTGAAATAATTACCCCCAGGTCCCTTTCCAATTGAATCTGAGCTGCCATACATTTGACCATTCCTCCAACCTTGCCAAGTCCTTCTCATCCTTTCCACTCCATCTTGTATATCAACCCTGTTGCAGATCTTTGTGTTGTCTGCATCCTTATCGTCAGCCATAATGTCAGTTGACAGTGTTTAAAGGGGAGTCGTGGGCAAGCAGTGCAGATTGGAGCACAGCAAGCATGGTAATGTGAATGCACCTTGGGTGAAGTGAAGTAAGAACATGTCCAGGAGAAACCTATATGCTGGCTAGTGTGTAAAACTTTGTTAGTATGGTCTCAAACAGCATTACCTCCCCAGCTGTATTTACAGGCAGATGGGATTATTGCTTTAGCACCATCCTGAGCAATCACCTCTATTGCATGTCAGGTGTAAATGAGCACAACAGTCTTTAGTATGACAATGGCCATACTTTTACTACAACAGTGTCTGCCACTGTCCTTGACTGATACATATGCTAAAGTGAATACCTTAAAACATTTTTTGGCATTACTGGCATTGAACACAATGAAACCGCAGTCACATCAGCTAACTGGCTTTCCATTTTGCAGTAGGCTCAGAGCCAGAAAAAATAGTCTTTACAGACCTCACCAGTGTGACAGTCTCCAAGACTTCTCCATGACTTCTACTTGAGTGAAAGAGATTAACACCACAAATTACATCACCAGGGTGGGGACATGTTGATTACCACAGGGAACAGCAAGTTATAGCAAGTCACAGCATCTAGCAGTGTGGGTACGTGAAGCACAGCATACAACAAATGCTTAAAACTGATATGAAATGGTAGTTTCCATATAGAACACAAGGCGGACACTTTTTATAAAAATATTTATTGACTGTGCTGCTAGTTAAACTTGAAAATTGCATTGCAGATGTGCTTTTAAACCACCCCTGCAATGTGATATTTTGTGTCAGAATAGAGGTCTGAGTTAAACTCACCCCACAGTTGGGGAAATGTATACCAATGGAGTGAATGAAATGCAGGAAACCCTCTGATTAGCATATCACCTTACCCCTGGACACACTGGATCTCCCTGGTTGTGTCCAGCCTCTGCTGAGAGCAAGAGGCAGTTATTACATGGTGCCAGCCTCAGCTGAATACAGTACAGCAGCAGCTGAGTTGGTTACGTTATGTAAGCCAAAGACAAGGTGCATAAATGTATCCAGATACAAATGTGGTACATAATGTGATTACTTTTCCTGTGCTCAACATATTCCCAAAGGGTGGTATGCCAGCCAACAGCAGCTTGTGGTACTAAAACCCCAGCTGCCAGGTGTCTGACCAGGTTTCAAGCTTTGCCAGATCATCCTGCAACCCCTGCCATCCCCTAGGTCATCCACCACTGCTCATTATTGGTAAAAATGTACAAGCAGAGGAAGGACATGTTTTAACCTATGCCACAGAATATACTGTAGTGAAACATAAAGTAAAGCAGAACAGATCATCAGGAAGCACTGGGGCACTGTAGTGCAGCATGAAGGGGTGCTGCTCTCCTGAGGTGCCGTCTTTCTGATGAGATGTTAAACTGAGGTCCCATCTGCCTGTTCTGGTGGAAGTTAAGGTGGATGTTAAAGATCCCATGGCACTTCTCGAAAAGAGTAGGGAATTTTATTGAAATTTGGATTTCATTACAAACATCAAAAAGCAAAACAATAATTACTAAAAGAAAACTTATTTACAAATTATACATTCTTTCATGTCAGAATGTATACTTCATATTCCTATATTTTAATTTAAACCATAAATCACAATTAAGCCATAAATGTTTCATTTTTCCTCCGAGAATCGAATCACATCACACTGAGAAGTTTTACTTATAGCCTGCCTTATATTTTGCAACAGTTCCAGATGAGAAACATTTCTTGTTGCAGGACCCACATACATCAGGCCTGCCAAATGAAATATCTAATAATAACGCAGGTCACATGTACTATATCTGCATGATATTTCACAAATGTGCCATCCACAGGACCATACACCAATGTCTGATAACTCAGAGTTGAAAGGAGGGTCTCCTTCTAGGCTTCTGATAACATTGGCCAAAAGCGTTTTATGTAACTACACCCATAAACAAATGCTGCTAAGATTCTAAATGTGTCCAGAGCCTCCCTGGGACAGTACCGTTCAGCCAGCTGTTTGTTTATTGTGCGTTTTAATGCTTAGTCTGCTAGAGTTGCATAGCCAGATATCGTCCCACACAAGGGGGTGGAATTCTTGGATTGCTTAATTGTTGCAAAATTTACCCTTATGTGCTTCCGGACAATCAGGAAACACAATTTTAGACCTACACTCAGATTGTAAAATCTCAGTATAAATGATCTTCCTGTCTAAAGTCAGTAAATGAGTAGTAGTTATATTCCACTTAATTGCCATTTTAACTTCATCTATCCCATACTGAGGTAGTGGAATTTGTAGTTTCAACAGTCTGGGCTTTTTGTTTTCTCATGCAGGTAAACATGGCACCAGCCATTATTCTACTAAATATTCCATGCCACTGAACCAGGTTTCATATCTTTATTCATATTATAAGATAAAAGATACTAAAATAAAAGGCCACCGGTTAATCATGGCTACTCCCCTTTGTCTATGGGGTAATATGTTGTTCCTTTTCACTGGATTCAGGTGAACCCCAAAATGCTTGAAAAATATGCACATAATCTTGCTATAATCCCACCAGGAGGATATATGTAACTGAGGTATAAAAAGAGTAGGGAATTTCCTGGTGTCCTGGCAAAATGTCCCCCATTCAGTAAAATACCACCAACAGCTTAATCTGATTCAAGGTCAGTTGGCATTCATCTGTAGCCCCTCCCGGGTCGTGCCTGAAAATAGGCAGAATTTGTCTAGTGCACTTACCAGTAAACAAATCAAACTAACTAAATAAATAAAATCTTAAAGGCAGAGCCATGCCTAGAACATATAGCAAATGTTGGCCCATGAATAATGAGGAGAAAAGGAAAAGCCTAAGAGACATTTTAACGAAGAGCTTCTTTGTGGATCAGAAAAATATAAGACCAACTTGGATGTCAGAAGCACCTGAAGGAATTATAGATGCAGAAACTGTGCACACTTTAATAACACAAAACTACCACAGTGTTTAAACACCCATGGCCAGGAAGAAATATCCAATAAATAGTATTATAAACTGTAAAACACCAGGAGTGACTTACATGCTAAACTGTCCATGTGGCCTGGTTTATGTAGGTCAAACCAAGAGAGAATTAAAATCACAAACAGGGGAGCACAAGACAGTTATTAGAGTCAGTTATGCTGCTTGCCATGGCTAGACACTATGAGGAGTTTTGGGCATGGCTCCTGCTTCACTCAAATTCATTGCTATAGAAAGAGTTGAATTACCACCACATGGTGGGGACTTAAAACAACTTTACAACAGAGAGAGAGTTTCTGGATAAATTAACTGGACGCAATGGTACCCAAGGGTCTAAATAAGGACAATGTCCCCCTTGTTGCAGTGGCACCTATAGGTGTAGTATGTATAATTTATCAAGCTAGAACATAAATAAAATGTGTTAGAAATTATTAAATGAACTGGCATTAATAATATGGGCTGCTTTAAAAATTAACCAAACAATCAAAAATTTGAAAAAGGGATTTTTAGTGCGCATGGAGCCTAGGAATACAAAATTGGCAGCGATTCGATATCCATGAAAACAACTTGGACAGAAGCAACTTTAGTACACAGTTGTAATGGGTGATAAGTGCACTACTGAGCATTACTAAAATTTGTATATATATGTAATGCTGTGGAAAAGAGCTGCATACATTAACTTGTCATACTGAGCTCTAAAAGTTGTGACTGTTGCTCTCAAAAGCTCCATAGTACTGGCAAAGTTATGAGGGAGACAATATTTTGAGCACCACATAAAAATAAGAGCAGAGCTGTACTATTTGAATTAGTCTGGCCCCAGCTCGAGTATACACTAGTTAATGTGGAATGGGAGCGGTACAGATCTCATAAACTTATTACAACTGACATAATTGGTATGGAGACCAAACTGAACAAAACTGGGCCTGAAAACTGTGATACTTAGACTCTACATGTGCACCAAGTAAGGAAAGACATTTTAATGGTTCCAGTCAATAATTATATGTTTTGGCACTTGCAGCAAAAAGTAAAAAAAAAAAATTAGTCTAATAATCATATGTAACATTCTCAGAATCTAATCATCAAATTGAGGCTGTTTTTAAAATCACGATAATAATATTTCACATTCACTTATTTAAGTATTGTGTTGAGTTTGTGTTCATTCAATTATTGCAAAGTGTATTGTAACCATGGCAACCAGTGTTATAAAGCTAATCGCACTGGTTAGTCAGATCAGCTCTGATGAAGATGGCATACATCAGAAACGCAGTTCTTGTCTGTGGTTCCACCACATAGACTAATGTCTATGATGCAGGTCACCAGAAGGATTGTCCCGTAATGGCGGATAAAAGTTTTAAATAAAAGTGACCATGTGCATCCGACTTTCTTTCGTTCCTCACTAATTTCGCATCCGAGCAGCACTTTTGAGCAAAGGGAGTTCAGGGTGGATCCAGGAGTCCTACAGATGGGGAGCTCAAGTCAGAGAAAAAATAAAATAATAGGTCGGGGTCTGGTGGGCCATCTAGGCCCCCAGAAATTTTTTAACATTTTGGTGCAATTTGGAGGGTATTTCTAATGCAATTTCTACTTATTTCCTCCTCCCCATGCTTTGTTAGTTGCACCCTAGCACCATCCCCAGAGTCCCCACAGTCCACATGACAGTATGTTGTCTAAAATTTATTTAGTTTTTGTTTACCAGGTAGGTGCCATTAGCCAGGCATGACTATTTTCAGGCGCTACTCCAAATACCTTCCCCACCTCAAAAAGCACAAATGCTAAAAGACTGCAGTTGGGCAACAGCACACCTGAAACACATAAAATGAGAAAGTTGAAAGAGACTTGGTGATACGGTTTGATGGAACACTAATGTCCTGTCCCATCCCAGCAGCTGCCCCCACCCACTATAGTTTGTTTGTGACTGTGAAAGTCTTTTGTTTTTAAAGCAAGAAGTACCTGATTAAATGAAGACTTGATCAATTTTAGCAGGCTGAAGTCTATGTACCCCTAGTTGAGTACTGTCTCCGGTCAACTGGCCGCCAAACTCTCTCTCTAGACAGCACACACTGGCCCCATGACTCCTAATGAGCAGAGCTCTCAGCTACAGCTTGCTTCAGCTACCAGAAGATGACCTGAACATCACTCCAACAACTTGTGCTAATTTACCAAGGCCACACCGACCTCGTGTTATTGGACTGCTGCCCTGAAACCTCGGGCTTTGCTCTTCACCTGTGGGCTCCACTCTCTTTCTGTCTCCTCCTCAGTAGTACACTCACTCCTCTCTTGCTCCAGCATTAATCTTCTGAGTTAATGAATTACAGCTCACTTTTGTTTCAGCAGGCCAGACATTTAAAGAAGGCACCCCTTGCTAGCCACATCCACTACTAGATGCAACAGCAAATCAGGAGCAGTGAGCACCAGGCAACCTGGTTGAGATCTGTATTGTTAGGTCCACTCTGCTTTGCTGCAGCTATACCCCCAACGCACGTACCTCCCTCTGTGCATGAACAAAAGAGCTGCACCAAGCCTGCAAAGTAGAGAATGAATGCTCAGGCTCACTCAAGGCAAGACCAACTGCTGCCACAGTGCTGGGACCGGACCACATGGCACAGGATGAACGTTAGTAAGAAATTCATGCTGGAGACGGCAAGCCAAATCAACTATGTCATGCGGTGGGGGTGGTTGTTTACTGCACTACTAGGACACTGGAGGGCAGGGTCGGCCTAACCATTCTGGGCCCTGTGCAGCCCCTGCCAGGCCCCACCACTCCATTCCCTGTGGGCTCCCACACCCAACATTTACACCTCACTAACCCTGCTGTCCTGAATTACTAAAGCAGCACCAGGTCTACTAGTTTAACCAGCATCTTTTAATTAGTGCCATTGACTGCACTGCATTATTTGACTTCACCATTGGAAATGAATCTGACTGAGCCTGGAGCAAGAACTTAAGTAAGTATGGTACTACTGCCTTATTCATTTCTGTAAGGACAGGGACATCATCACTGGACACTCACACCTCAGATACTCTGATTTGCAAACAAGTTAAACAACTTAACTTTTCTAGAGGTGCAGTGAGAAAGAATTGAGAGGATTATCATGGGACACCAGTAAGGTTGCTACCTGTCAGTTTTTTTACCTGGTGATCAGGTTTTCAGGGTCCCTATCATGAAATCTGGTCTTGCTCTGTGCTGGTCAGGTTTTTGGTCCATTTTGAGTGCTCACATACTTTTGAAACATATTTTTGTCATATCATTCATTGTTTCACCTACATGTCCAGGTTACAAACAAGTTCTTTTGTCAATATAGCCCTTATTTGTGAAAGCAGTCAACCTGGGAGGTGTAAAGTATGGCCATTAACACCATTAGCACTTACTTAACCTAATCATTTCCACTGCAGCAAAGCTGCCCCACCTTTTGTAACAGTAACAGAGCCAGTTGTCTTCCACTTGCATTTGCTGGTAAACATTTTCATCTCTAACAACATTTAGGCATTTTTAAATGTTTTAAATTATTTGTTTTCCTCAAAGAAAAGCATGGGCCCCAAGGTGCAGGGGCACAGTCTGTACCTAGCTAAGGCCAGCTCTACTGGAGGACAGATGAGACCTGCGTGGTTCAGGCAGCTTTGTGATTAAGAATGCAGCAGTGTGTTACTAATGGAGGAGCTCCATGATGGGGGAGCTATAACACCCTTAGCCCCCACCTCTAAATCCGCCTATGGAGTTAGGCAATTGAGCCAAGAAAATTTACAGAGTTGCAATGTCATGGAGCGTCATAAAGTGGCTGAGCGTTGCAAGCTAAGCAAACTGACTTTCACATTTACTGTTCAGGAATGCTGACATTAGCAGAGAGGGTGTCGGCTCATTAATTGATTTGATGCACTAACTGGTTATGAGAAAAGCATCTTTGCATCTCACCTACATTATTTTAGTATTTTTTCACCGACTAGTGTTCTTCTGATATGAAGTAAAATCTACTTTTCTATAAAAGATCTGTATTCATCATTTGATCTGAGTGCACTTCAGGAAATGTAGTGCTTCAGTTACACATTCTGTCTTTAGCTTAGTAAATTACCCTGGAAGGAGCAGCACAGTTAAAACTTTGTGGTTAAAAATTTAGTTGTCGGAGATCACGGATGCTTCTGTGAGACTAGCAGCTCTGGAGGCTCACTCCCATCTCGATCCTCCAGTAAATCCCTCAAACACGTTTCAGGAAGGATCCGACTTCATCTAAAGAAGAAATCTGTCCCCAACGGACAGCCGTGCTGCTCCAGCAACTCGAGGGTTTCTCTTTCTCTGCCTATTAGACTCTGAGCAGTTCTATTAAGTCTTAAGGCTTAATAGCAGCATGGAGGCGAACAGGCTCTCCCACGGCATATGCCCCACAAACCCTGGAGAAGGGGCCAAAAGACTTAAAGGCCAGACCGGTGGCACCAAGAAGAGCCTTCATAATCCACGGCACATCGTTAACCAGTGGCGCATCTGCTATCAGAGCAAAATTCCTAGAAGAGCTACAGTCCTTTAAGATTGCTTCTGCAAGACATAATGACAGAGATAAAATCTCTTAGAGGGGAGCACCACACAAATCGGGCCATCTCCGACATCTCAGCCCGGCCACATCACTAGAGAATTGGAAGACCAAACTAGAACCCAAAGTAGTGATTCTCAGACAGCGCTTACACAAAGTGGAGTCTAAACTAGAAGACTTGGAAGGCAGTAGGAGAAACAATATTGTCATCTTGACCTCCCAGAAGAAGCTGAAGGAACATCTCCCATCTTATTCTTTCAAAAGCTCCTCGCTAAAATAGCCGGTCCGTCCCAACAATCCCTCATATATCATTGAGAGGGCTCACCAGTCATTCGCCCTAAACCTACGAATGGCAAACCTCCAAGACCAGTTATCATTAAACTACCTCGACAAAACTCACATCTTGGACCAGGTTAGAAGCCTGCAACATGTTCTTTGGAGGGCCAGCAGCTACGCCTGACACAGGACCTTCCGGCCACAGTGAGACAACGCCGAGCAGAGTATTACCCCTTGGTGTCCAAGCTAATTGCCCTGGGCATCAGGTACAAGGTTTAATATCCTCCAGGCTTGATGGTGCTACGCGCAGATTCCTGGCACTCATTTGACACAGCACAGACTGCAACCCCGCGTGCATAAGATGTACCCGGATCTGTTCCCTCGTCCGCTGAAGAGGCATAGAAAACGCACCAATACACTTCTTCTTATGAGGTGGAGAATGTTAATAAACTGAATTAATGTTGATCCCGAATGAAAAGAATGTATATCTGATAAATCGTCATTCGGCATAATACAATGCACTCTTACACAACTTGATCTAAGATTTCCTCCAGGCATTGCTTAAGGAGGACACATGAGGGCAGCATAGCTCCACGTTGATGAATGGATGTATTAGCAATCATCTGCAGTTCATTTTAAAACATTTCTACCTGGCTGAGTATCATAGCCTCTTTATGTTGCTAGATGAGAATCATCTATCAAGTGGCTCTCGGGGTGGATTGTTCTGTAATAACTGTTGTACAAGTTGTGTACCTGCCCCCCCTTTTTCCCCTATAATGAGAGGGATATACAGCAAAACGCAAATGGAAGTGTCTCAGGATACTGAACTGGAGGACTTGGGTGGGAGGCAAGAGCCTCTGGGTAATTCTGCAGCCTACACAGTGCACCATGCACTGGCATAGGTGGGATGGAAGCCCACAGGGACTGCCAGGACCAAAACCGAGAATCTATTATTAACAATGCCTTCAATTTCAGGATGGCAGAAAATACTGGTCCTCATCTTTGTTTTTCTTTTTGGTATAAAGCTTACCCAGAGGTGGGTAGAAGAAAAGGGGAGGGGCAGAATAGGGGAGGGAGGAGATAGATTAACAAGTGTGTTTGTGGAAAAGGGTAGTAACTTCCCACCTCATCTTCCTACATTTATATTATATTATGGGAAGGATTACAGAGTTAGAGGGTTAGCTGGGCTGGAATTCAATGGTTGTTGTTGAGGAGGGGGAGAGGATTTTGGGTCGCCACTAAATAAAGATGGATCATTTTATGGGGTAAGTCCCCTCAAGGGGAGAGCTAAGGACACAGAACTATAACTGGGTGTTTGCTTTGATATGACAATAGCACTTAAGTTCTGCTCTTGGAATGTTAAGGGTGCTCAACCCCACCAAAGAGCTAAGATCTTGCTGCATCTCAGCAAGCTTAATATAGATGTAGCTTTTATCCAGGAAACTCATTTACCCAATTCACAAATCCTCAGTTTAAGAAGAACATGGGTGGGAGTCGCGGTACTAATTGCTCGTCGTATACCTTTTTCGGCTGCTTCAGTCGACATGTGACTCCCAAAGGCAGATACATATTGCTGAGAGCCATTCTAGGTCACACTGAAATGGTAGTAGGATCAATCTATGGGCCAGTTGGGGACTATCCCAATTCTTTATAAATCTTATGACTAGTTTGGCACCCTGGTCCAAACTTCCCATAATACTCGGTGAAGACTGGAACTTAGTCCTTTGCAATCCCTGGACAGGTCTAAAATTAGACACATCCCTCATACCCCTGCACAATTGGCTCTTAAAGACCTTATGAACACCGTGGGCCTTGTTGATCCGTGGAGGACCCTTTTCCCCTCTACCCAAGATTACTCATTTCATTCCTTGTCCCATAATACATTCTCAAGAATTGATTTTTCTGTTGGGGATTGAGCACCTAGCGAGGTTCAAAACTGTGTCTACCTTTCAAGGTGATTTCTGACCACCATCCAACCTTGTTGCAGTGGTCTCACGTCCATTTCTGCTAACCAAGTCAAAGTCTGGAGATTTAATCCCCAACTACTAAGGTCCCAGAACATAGTCGATCTTCTTCAAAGGTACATAGAAAACTTCCAGAAATTTAATGCCCTGTCCATGCCTAAATTAGGCGGTTATGGGGCCTTGAATGCTCTCATTAAGATGTAAATTATTCGCTGGCCTCTATCAGGGAAAAGAAAATTTCATCAGAATCTTTCTTACTTTTACAACAAATCAGAGCTTTAGAACAGTCTTTAACATCCCAATCCCACTCACGGAATTTGAAAAATTAGAAAGCCTCTCGATTTCAATACAATACCCTTCTTGGCGATAAGGTTGAGTATCTTCACTTTAAGTCAAAAGTTACCAACTTTGGCCAAGGGATAAGGCAGAAACTCCTAGCCTAAGGCTCAGGGCACAAGTGACAAACAGGATAGTAGTCACTATTCAGGATCCAATAGGTAAGTTCCACACCACACCCAAAGAGATAGCTTCATGCTTTAAATCTTACTATCAATCTCTCTACTCCATGTCCCCTTCACTCCCTAAAATGCTGCATTAGATCTTTTCTACAAGGCATAGATCTTCCACACTTATCCCAGCACCAAAATAGCCATGTTACAAGCCCTCTGAACATAGATGAAATATATGAAGCTATAGAGGCTCTTCCCACTGATAAAGCTCCAGGCCCAGATGGCTATACAACCAACTTTATAAAGCTTTTAGATTTCAATTGGGTACAATTTTACTTGACACATACAATTACATAGACAAATATGGTTTATCAGACCTTAGCCTCACCCGGGGCTACTATCGTGATGCTTCTAAACCGAATAGAGACCCTACATATTGCCGTAATTATCGCCCAATATCACTTATAAATGTAGACATGAAGATTCTAGCTAAAATTCTGGCTAATAGGATGGCCAAGGTTTGGCACACATTAATTAGACCTGAGCAAGTTGGATTTGTGGCGCGCTTTCCTCAGATCACTTTCTTAAGATTTCTCACCTCATTTCCGTGTCCAGGGACTCAACACTCCCAGCAGCCTTGTGTCCCTGGACGAAAAAGCCTTGACCGGGTTTCAAGGGAATATTTGTTTGATTTACTTCGAGATATCGAATCCTGAAACAATTCATACAGTGGGTTAAATACTCTACTCACATCCTCTGCCTGGTATTATGCAATGGAGTCCTGTCACCGTCTTTTTCCCTTCAACAGGGCACAAGGCAAGTTGCCCCTCTCCCTACCATATTTAATTTATTCCTAGAACCACTCATTAGGAAGATTAATCAATCCATAGCAATATCCGGTATTTTGATCAACCAGTTTCAATACAAGTTATCGATGTATGCCGATGATATTATGCTCCACGTTACAAACCCATCCATGGAGAGTCACGTGATGCTAGCTTGTTGAGCAACAGCAGGGCTTGGGGCTCTCTACCCCATCAACTTTATCTACTTTAATCGGCGATTTCGGAGAAAGCAGCTCCAGCATTTACATCTCATCTGAAAGCCTACACTCCACCTATTGGCCTCAGGGCTTTATAATCATACCTTGAGCTTATAAGGGATGGAGGGAGAAAAAAAGGCCTCAATTAGGCACACGCCACCAGCCACCCTGAAAAGTTGCCTAAGAAACCGAGGAACCAGCCCGGCTTACCTCTGATAAAATGAGTGATAAAACCCTCCGCCTAATCCTCTCACCAAGGAGAAATTCCTACAGGAGCTGGCTCCACTGAAAGACGTTGCAAACCATCACTCGGACCTCAAGTCCATCCGAGGGATTTCTCCTCTCACTACGAGGGTGTCCCGACTCGAGTCCAGAATCCACCCCTAGAACAGCGGAACACTAAATCAGAGTCGGAGTTGATCACGCTAAATCAACAGATCAAGAAGCTACTATTAAAAACGGAAGACCTGGAAGGTCACAACAGGAGAAATAATTTGCTTATCCTGGGTCTGCCAGAACTCGAGGAGGAGCAGACCCCATCGCCTTCTTCAAAATTCTTAGCTAAGATAGTGGGCCCTTCACCTCTTAACCCCCATTGTCACCTGGAGAGCGCACAGATCTCTGAGGCCCAGACCTCCACTGGGTTCTCCTCACGACCAATAATCATGAAATTTCTTAGCTACATAGAAAGGCAACATGTCTTTACCAAACATGAGTTACAAACCATCATGTGGGGACCAGCCAAACTCGCATCACTCAAGATCTCCCTAGAGAAACCAGGATGAAGAGATCCGCTTCAACTCTGTCATCCAGAAGTTAATTGTCATGGACATTCCCTTCCATATGATGTATCCTGCTACCCTCAAGGTCACCACTGGAGACAATTCCCAAAGCTATGACTCTCCGACTTGGCCTTTAAAGACCTCTCTGTTAAGCTTCCCAATCTTTTAAAACAAATGGCTGAACCTTTAAACCCCAGTTCCAGCTTTAAGGCGAGGCCTTAAGTTGTTCATCCTAGGTTTGGTGCCCTTGCTGTCTTTTGCCCCTTTTGTACTTGTTTGTATTACCCGTTGGCCGAATCCGAGGAGGTTGCTATGGTGGGCGGGGGTCTCCATTGGACGAGCTGGAGGCTGGGGAGGTAAGCCATGATGCTTCTGGTTCTCGCTATTCACCCGGAACCAATCTGGGGTGGTTGCAGATTTCAGCCTTGCTGTTTTCGTGAGGTTTAATCTGGTCCCTCCCCAAAGTAGCTCCTGGGAAACAATCTGGTTTGAGGAGGTTGTACCCCATCTCATGCCCACTTCTGCCGTCTGCGCTTCTTCCTATAGCCCAGCTCCAGGAGGTGAGTAAACCCCTTTCTTCGGCTTTTTTCTTTGAAAATAAGTGGGGCTTTTCTGTGGTATCGCTACTCCTTGTATTAAGATCACAATTTTGTTGATGGGGGATTGTCTTGTGCCCTTGCAATTGCCGTAAGTTACATTGCGTAGCTTGTAGAAGGGGGTTTGCAAACCCAGTCCTATATTTTGAGTTATCCTTATTTCATCCGGTTTGGATGAGAATCACTTTTCTATTTTGGCTTTTGGTGTCCTGGAGATCCTCTAATCTGAAGGATTCTAATAACACAGGGCTCTGGGTTTGAACAGGGACTTGGCTCCCAGGCTTTTGTTGTGTTGTCTTCCCTTATAAATGCTCAGGCCTGGAACCAGGATGTATATAGTTGACTTGTTTTTTCAAGGGATCTAAGGGGAGTTGGAGAGGTTGATCTGTCTGCCTCTTTATATGTATGTTGCTAAACCAGTTATGTTCTGTTTGGTCATCACACTGCTACTTTTAGCATTCCCTTCATGGCAGACCATAATGAGTTGGGGTTTTGGGTTTCGAGTGTGCCTTTTTACTAGACTAGAGTTGGGAGTTCTAGTAACTGTTTTGTTCTTATCCTGTTTTTCAAATGGCTGTAAGTACTGTCAAAATTGCATCATGGAATGTGCGTGGCTCAGGGAGAAGGTCAAGAGGTCTCAAGTATTTAACCACTGCAGTTTTCAAACTGATATTTTACTATTGCAAGAAACCCACTTAACTAACTCAGAGGCTAAATGGTTGTCTCGTTCCGGTTTCTCACAGGTTTTCGTAGCAAATGGGTCCAGCTCTGCAGAGAGGCGTTGCTATACTCATTAAAGATATATTATGTTCCTGGTCAATATAACAATAACTGATCCGAAAGCAGATTTATATTGATCAAGGGCCCCTTAACAGTGATAATGTCGTTCTAGGCTCAGTCTATGGTCCAGCAGGGGTAGCTCTGATTTCTTTTTGTCCCTAGCAGACAAAAATAAGTACTCTACTTTCCTCCCAACTTATACTTGGAGGTGACTGGAGCGTTTCACCATCTCACCTATTAGACAAGACCCTCAATCAAGCCACCGCCTTCTCCGGTTCAAAGGTCCCTGCTAGATTGCCTGCACATATTAGGGTTATGTGACCCTTGGCTGTCTCTCAACCCTCTTCCCTTCGGTCCTTCTTTTTTTCTCAATCCCACGGATCCTGGTCTAGAATAGACTATATCCTGATTAGTAAAACTCTTCTCCTGGCCTTCTCCAATCTGGCATCACGAGGCCGATTGTACTCTCCGATCATGCTATTGTGCGGACAAGACTTTCCCCATACCCAATTTCCAAAGGGACACAATCTGGAAGCTCAATACTCAACTCCTTAAGGACCCCCACTTAGTGACCCACATTAAGACCCTCATTTCTGACTTCTTGAGGACAATCTTGGATCCACCCCAAGATTTGATATCATCTAGTGCTCCTAAAATGCTACCTAAGGTCGAATTATTAAATTAGCCTCAGCGAGAAAAAAGCAGACAATCTCGATGCCTCCCTGCTAATGAACAAAATCAAGGAGCTTGAAGCTCCCATTCCCCTTCCTCTCCTCTGTCCTCCTCGAAACCCTCCTGGCAGTCAAAAAGAATATACTGATCTTCTCAAAGAAAAAGCTGAATATTGCCTTTTAAGACTCAAACCAAATATATTGAGCATGGCGAAAGCCGGAAGGCTTTGGCCTAAGACTTCGGACTTTAGAAAGTTCCAGATTAATCCGGCCCTACAATCTCCTGCTGGTTCCATCAAACCTCTCCCAGAGAAATTCAGTAGATTTTTGAGAATTACTATAGGAATCTTTATAGTGTACCTCCCTTTCCCTTCCTCTCTCTCTGACATATCTGCCTACCTAGCAGAGCTTGATATTCCCCATCTTTTGCCCTCTCAAAAGAAATACTGACCTCCCCATCTCACTTCCCGAAATAGAAAATGCCATTGCCTCTATGGCCCAGATAAGGCTTCAGGTCCGCATGGGTTCCCCTCAAATTTCTATAAAGTTTTTCCAAAGAACTTGCCCCTTTACATCTCAAACTATACTATTACCTCTTCTCTTCTACCACCGGACCCCACTTTCTTGAAGCTACCATCATTCTAATTCTTAAACCGGACAAAACTCCCACTGACCCAGCGAGCTATCGACCCATATCTCTCCTAAACTGCGATATGAAAATTCTTTTAAGGTCTTGGCAGACGGATTAAGAAAATCTGGACCCATCTCCTTAGTCAAGAGCAGGTTGGATTCAGGTACATTCTCGGTCCCCATCAAGCACCTCAGAACCCTCTCTACATTTTCTCTCATCTCACTCAATCATCCCATCTCCCAACGGCCCTGATTTCGTTAGACTCAGAGAAAGCATTTGACAGAGTTGATTGGTCTTTTCTCTGGGCTACGATGGCCAAGATGGGCTTCCCAATTCCCTTTCTCAAGTGGATCCAGGTTCTATACAAATCCCCTCGCCAAGATTTATTGTAATGGTGTTTTTCTTCACTGTTTCAACTTCATACTAGTACCAGACAAGGCTGTCCTCTCTCACTTTTTTGTTCAATTTGTATCTCGAGCCTCTTCTCATCAAGCTCAAATCCTCCCCAGATATTCAAGGCTGCCGGGTGCACCAACATGAGCTAGTCCTCTCAGCCTATGCTGACTGACATACTTCTACATGTTACTCACCCTGCCACTTCCTAGGACATGCACTGCAACTAATCATTCAATACGGTAACCTCTCTCAATAAAACTGAATATTTCTAAATCTGAAATATTCCCATTAAACACTCACACATGCAAACACGAGCTTATTAAATTTGGCATGAGATGGTCCCTAAGTCGATTAAATACCTTGGTATTCATTTTACCTCAGACCCTTCTCTACTCAGAAAACTCAATTTAGATAACCTTAAGGCCCATATCCAACAAGATTTGCAAAGATGGACCACTCTTCCTATCTCCCTCTGGGGCAGGATTAATATTATTAAGATGAATGTTCTCCCTCATATCTTCTATCCTCTTAACCTGCTAGGGCTTTGGTTGCCGCTTCTTACCTACAACAGTTTCACGTAATTTTCAAGTTTGTCTGGCGAGGGAAGGCAGTTCGCTCATTTCTTAAACTATCTCTCCCCAAGAATAAAGGGAGTCTTAGACTTCCCAATCTAGTATTTTACTATTGGGCTGCCCATCTCTCTAAGCTAGGTAGATGGTTTCAGCCCATCCTGAACCCTTTCGATTTGGCTCCAAATTGAGAAATGGATCATTTGAGTCTAAATTGGATCCCTATGCAATTTTTACACTCCTCCCTCGGTGCTTTCACACTGGATAACTGACCAAACAATTTCACATCCTTAAATCTCTTTCCCAATGTTTATACTTCCTTAAATTTCCCTAAAATGGACCTAGCACAGCCCACCACCCTTAACCCTAATATCAAGCTGGTCAACTCGATGATTACCCCTGGGTGGCTCCTACAAATTAAAGAAACTAACTTAGAACACTATTACGATCAAGGATCCCTCCTTTCATCACCTGACATTTTGGCTAAATTTGGAATTCCCAGTAATAGGATTTTTAAGGTATATCAATTAAGGCATTTTATTGCTACAATTTGGCTCACAGTTTAGAGAACCCAAGGTTCAACCCTTTCTCTCTCACATCTTTACCTCGCTTCTAAACCACATTCCATTTCGCTAATATACTCTTTCTTGCTGGATTACAAATTTCGAAAACCGATCGAAGGTTCTGCATTTGGCTTTCTTTGCTCCCAGATTCCACCCTCAACTGGGCCCATATTTGGAAAGACCTGCACAAATACCATACCCAAGACAGGCTAAGACTTACTAATATTATATTTTGAACAATATGTATTATACCCCTAAGAAACTTTCCGGCTTAAAAACTAACTCTCTCCCTCTGCTCCAGGTGCTCACATAGTGATGGGAATTCCTCACATTTTGGTATTGCAATAAGGTTGTCCTTTGTGGTCTGCTATTCAACACAATCTTGATCCACTACTTGGCCTCACCAATCTTTTCACCCTGAAATCTGCATTCTCGGTGACTACTTTGGTATAGATTGTTTAGAGCACCGTTATCACATTGCCCTTGTGTCTATAGTGGTTAAGAGACTAGTTCTTAAACATTGGACTGATCAGCTGACACTGACTTATTCTGAATGGTTGGCTGAGCTTTCAGCCCATCTTAACATGGAAAGGCTGATAGCCAGTTCACGTAATCGCATGGATTTGTTTTACAAAAATGGGGTAAATTGTTTGCACTATATTTGCACCAATGATCTTTTGGCTTCCTCCCTGATGCCCGTGTGGTTTCTCTTTCCTCTCCTCTCTCCTTTCCCATTTGCCTTCTCGGATTTTGAAGGCAGGACTGAGTTGATGTTTCTATGAACTCGCTAACTGGTCTAGGTACATAGTTGTTTGGCACACTCTATGGGGGTTTGGGGGTGGGGGTTCCCCTTTTTCTCTTTCCTTTTCTTTATACCATGTATGGATACCTGGCATAAGATATGTAATGATCTTGTTCATGTTTGCTATGTTAAAATCAATAAACTTGAATTTCAAAAAACAAACAAACCCATCCATATCTATACCAGCCACCCTCACTATTATTCAAGAGTTTGGGAACTTTCTAACTATAAATTAATCGTCTAAAACAGAAGTAATGCCACAATAACTACACCCTAAAACAGATATTGAACAACTTGGGCTCACCTGGGTAAGGGATAAAATAAAATACTTGGGCATATACTTGTCTCAGTCTAATAGCAAAATGAGGCAGCTCAACTTGGATCAATTATTCACAAATATTAGGTCAGATTTGAATCGTTGAGCACTACTCCCCATTTCCTGTGGGACGATCAGTATTATAAAATGAATGTTTTGCCTCTTGTTATATCCCTGCAAATGTTAAATCATTCCCTCCCCAATCATGGTTTCTCCAAGTGCACAGCACCATTTCAAAATTCATTTGGAAAAATAAGTCACCTCAAGAGCAATTGTTAAACTACAGAGACCTAAAGAAAGTGGGCTACAGGTCCCCAATTTTATCACTACTACCTGGCCATTAATTGTGCCATAATTTCACGATGGCTAATACCTTCAGAAGATCCCTCACTGTGGTTACAAATAGAAAAGTCAATATGTAATGCAGCAGGAGTAAATATTAAGAGTCTTCCCTATCTGAGTACCAATAAAGTCCCTAAACAGTGTAAAACCATGCCTATCATGGCCTCTATTCAGAATACAGGCGCAAATGAACAAAACTTTTGGGGTTTTATTAATGAGGGACTTATCCCAACCTTAAAACCCTAACTTCAAAATAGGGGCAAAGTTATCACCACGTCTACTTGGCGGTGGATTGTGGAAATACGGTGCAGACTTAATCGAAAATCACAAATTACTTGCTTTTTCTTCTATGAGGACAAAATATAAATTACCAGCTTCCTTCTGTTTCAAATATCTTCAAATCTCACGTCCTAATACAGCATTTCGCAGTGGTTTTGGGACCGGTATATGTTCGACCCTATATTGAGTTACTTCCCAGGAGACCATCGTCTCATTATGTTGCCTTTATTATAAAGAACTTCAGTCAAGAGGTAGTGAACTAGAAGGTGCTCCCTGTTACACGTGGGACAGGTCCCTCCCTCCACTTTCAGGTACCCGCCAATGGCGACAAATCTGGAAAAGACTATATAAAGATGTTAGGTGGGATCGGTATAGATTGCTTCAATTTTATGTATTGCATGACCTGTATTACACACCTGTTAGCTCAATAAAATGGGGCATTATCCAACTGAATTGTGTACCAGATGTAGTCCCAGAGAGGTACACTTCTTCATATTCTCTGAGATGGATAGAAGTTACCCCATTCTGGGCTGCCATCTGATCTAAACTGGACCCCACATTGGGGCTACAGAATACTTTCCAACCAGAAATTTGTATCTTGGGAGACTCAGGAGAAACTCTGATAGGAAACCAAAGAGAAACACATGTCTTTGATATCTTTGTGTGCCAAGAAAATTATACTACATGCCATTGGTTGGATCAGCAAATTCCCACGTACACAGAATGGCACAAAGAAATTCTTTTTGGTCTACATGCAGAATATTTTATAGCAAATATATCTAAACATAGTAATAATTATCAGAAGGTATGGGCACCCCTACAAACTCTATTATCCATCTAGGAGAGCCTTAATACAGATTTGGACCTGACATAGTTCTGTGCAGGTTAATGATCAAGCGCCTTTATTTTCTTATTTTTGCTTATCTGACTATTCCTTCCACTATCTTGGAAGGAAACTACCCCTTAGTTATACATTGTAGTATGATATGGGAGGGCGGAGGGGTGGGAAGGGGAACAAAAGGTCCTCATCAGTTCTACTATATTACAGTATGTTTTAGTAGTTAGATACTCCTGTTAGTCAATCTAATAGTAACTCAACTTTGCCAGTTATGGTCACCAATGTTGAAGATGCCATAACCTATAGTTTCATACATTAATGGAGATGCACAGTGTCTTGTTATGTACTATGGTTGTTTTCTTAAGTGTCTGTACAAGAAGACTGTATAACATACTATAAATGTACTGTGACTTTTAGTGTTATAACAATAAAGCATATTAAATATATAAAAAATGTAGTTGTCATTGAATGCTAAATGCTATTTCTGCAGCGCACACACAAACCTCTTTTTTTCATTTTAGTATCCATTTGTAAAGGAAACAGAGGGTTATATAATTAAATATGCAGCATGCAACTTTGTAAATATTGAACCCAGGCATGGCTGAAAATGGGCCCATGTGACCTATCCCATTGCCTGGTAAAACAAACAAATAAATAAATAAACAGACTAAATACATACATGATTTTATTGGCTGGCATCTCATACATAGTTCATTATATTATTTACCGCGCTCTCAGTAGCTAGAAATTTTGCAGTGAAAGCATATACAGAAAGTCCTCTGAAACCCAAGTCAGTTTGCAGTTTGGCACATTTTTGCTCATAATTTGCTGTTTTCAAAGGCTGCATGTGCTGTCCATTGGCTGGAGAATAGGACACAGAGGTAATAGTACTGTAAATGGAGTCCCTCTGAAGAAGAGGGTTACTAGTAGGTACGCAGGGGTTTCGTATTAGGACGGTCCTCTTCAATGCCTTTATAAGTGACATTGCAGAGGACTGGAAGGAAAAGTATGTCTCTTTGCAGATGACACAAAGATCTCAGACAGAGTTGATGCACAAGGTGGGGTGGAAAGGATGAGAAAGGATTTGGCAAGGTTAAGGGAATGGTCAAATGTATGGCAGCTTAGATTCAATGCTAAAAAGTGCAAGTAATGCACCTGGGAAACAAAACCCAGGGAAGAGTACACAATGGGGGTAAGATACTAACAACAACACAAATGGAAAGGGACCTGGGGTAGTCATATCAGATGACTTAAAGGTGGGCAAGCAATGTGAGAGGGCAGTAAGGAGGGCTGGGGGGGATACTGGGATGCATAGGGAGAGGCATCACCAGTAGAAAACAGAAAGTTGTTATCACTCTGTACAGACAGCTGGTGAGACCCCATCTGGAGTACTGTGTGCAGTTCTGGAGACCCAATCTTAAGGACATATACAAGATGGTAGCTGTCAGAGGAGGGCAACTAAAATGGTGCAGGGTCTGCACCAGAAGACATATGAAGAGACTAAAGGAGCTTAATATGTATAGCCTCGAGGAAAGGGGGGACATAATAGAAACTTTCAAGTACCTCAAGGGAATCAACAAAGTCCAAGAGGGTAGCATCTTTCAAAAAAGAGGTGTGCAAGAACAAGGGGCACAATTTAAAGATGGGGGGCAGCTCAGAGGTAATGTAAGGAAGTATTTTTTCACAGAGAGGGTTGTGGATGCATGGATCGGCCTTCCGGAGGAGGTTGTGGAGTTAAAACAGTGGTGGAATTCAAGCATGCATGGGACAGTCATAAGGCAATTCTAGGGGTGAGGGTAGGAAGAAGTAGGCTGCTGGTTAACTAGGATCTGCAGCTTATCCATTAGGTAGGGAAATGGGCAGACTGGGGTGGACCAAGCGGTCCCTTATCTGCCGGCCAAATTCTGTGTTTCTATATGTTTCTCTGACCCCTACCCAGCTGTCCTGGGACCAACAGCATGAGAAACAAACATGGAGGCCCGCCACCCCACAAGTCTCTTTGCTGGGTGTAATGTTAGAAATTGTCTCCATCCTCAGTGTGCCTTCTGGCCATCAGGACTGGTCCCTCATAGACCCTGCTGCCATTTAGTAGGATTAGGGAGAATCAGTGGCAGGAGCTCTATGCAGTGCTCCCAAAAGAGTGTGCTCCACTGAGGAGTGGTTTCAGTAGTGTGGCAGAGGTTGTGTCTTGTACGGCTTTGAAAGACACTCAAAAAGTTACTGCTTCCTACATGTGCTTCTTTATCCCAAAGGCAGTCCATGTGACTAACGTTCCTGTATGACTGTGGCCACTGACATCTTTGGAATGGCTGCACTGAAGAAAGGAGCTGCAGTCCAACATTGTCCCCACTACCATAGTTCAGAGAGTTCAGAAGTTCTCTCCAGCCTCAGAGAAGGGGCATTTTCTGCCTGAAGAAATGAAGAGAGGTTTCAGTCGTGCCACCCCCATTCCTACAGCTGTAGTGTGCACTTGGACTGGGGTTAAGGGCAAAGCAGGGAAAGGTGGAAGCAGTGCTCCAGAAGAGAGACAGAAGGTAAGCCCTTCGGAGGGGGTTACACATACATTCCTTTCTAATTTATAATTTAATAAAATAGTGAAGCCCTTGTGTATGCAGTATGCAATACATGTATTTATTTGTTTTGCAGGTAAGCACACTGATCCAGGGAACTGTTTTCAGGCATGACCTGGGCCAGAGATGGCACATGTCAGCATGGATACACAACATTACAGGGAGTAGAAACAACATGTACAAACATGATGAGCTATGCAGAGTGCTGCAAGGTTACACAGATACAAAAGGCAGTTCTCTTGGGGTTTGTTTACTGTAATAAGATGCCAAGAGGAGGCCAGCATGACCCTGTAGTTGCAGCAAAAACCCTAACTAAAGAAAGAAGTCAGTATCTAGGCGAAAAACAACTAATCCTTACTACAGGCACTGTTGGTTAAAAGTTTACTTGAAGCTATTTAAGCACATAGCAAAATTATACGTGACATTAGCGGAACATTGTGTCTTTAAAAATAGCCACACCCTTACTTTTGTTAATGATCTTGATTTGCTGATGCTCCCTTGCTGTTTTTTTTTTTTCTTACACACCTACTATATTATGCAGCAACTTAGTTCTGGTGACTTAACGCAGCAGTATATCTCTTGTTGCAGCAGTAGAAAGCTTCACTTTCCACTTAGAGTCTGAGGCCAAAGGAAAGACTGCACAAGTTAACCATGCTCTGCATTTCTATCTCAAGTGGCCAAAGACTGGGCGAGAGCAGCTGGATTGGTACCAATGAGAATGCATTTAAATACCTGAAGCAGGATTATGATACCTTGAAGGCAGAATGCTTGCAGTCCGGAAACTGTTTGAAGATAAGGCTTTCCTGCCATTCTCCTCACTGGGATTTAAAGAACTGGGACCATATTCTGTAAAACCCAAGGTGTCCAATGGAAAAGGCCATCGGTGAGCTAATGCTCTCTTCTTTTCATATGAAATAATAAGAGGGAGACACCTACACTCAAAACAGTTTAACTGAATCTTGTTTTTATGTTTGTTTTCTTGCACCATTAATGTGTCAGGTCACTAAACTTTCCCTCATGGTGGTATGTTTTAAAGATTCTTAAAATAATTACCCAGACCAGCAACTTCTAGAATTTAAAGGGGCAGGAGTTCTCTCTGGGAGACAAAAACTATGATGAGTTCTTTGTTAAACTTTTGACAATATTCCCTGAGGAAATTTTTTGACCTGAAACATTGAATATGCTAGAAAAATAAATTAAACCTGCTTTACTTGAACGATTTGGAGCTGATTTGTCTGTCTCTCTTTCTAATTGGATTCAAGAGATGTTTCAGAAATAAAGGACATGAACACGGGTTTCATGATTTTTAGCATTTTCCTTTTCTCACACTAAAATTGTCCACTTGGTAGAGGTGACTTCTAAAATCTGCATGTTTAGCTTTACATATGTTTTTAATATCTTGAGTAAATGATTATTCCGATAACACACCACTGCTCTCTCTACTCCTCCCTCTCCATCTCTTCCTTTGATGCCAGATGCCTCAAACACTGTGCCTGCACATGGGAATTCTGCTTTGGCTCTCTGTCTCGAACTCCATGCCATTCTCCCTCCCCTCCTGCCCTCCAGAACTTTGCTTCCATTCTCTCTCCCTTCCTCCCAGGAAAACCTCTGTAATCAAGCTGGTTTCTTGGATGGTGGGTTGTTTTCCTAATCTCTGGTCCTTTCTTCCTTGCCTATCCCTCAGCCTCATCTCTCTCTGCCTCAGATCCCTTCTTTGTGACTTTGCCACCCCATCCTGCAACTGTTCCTGATCCCTGACCATTGTACTCCCTCCTCTCATGTTGTTGATGTCTCCCCTGCCCCCAGCTGTGAGTAACTACCCCTCCCCAGGTTAGCTGTACCTAAAACATTTAATCTTATCTGGTAAAATTTCTGCTCCTGACCTTTACTTCCTGTACTGGTTCTGATAGCTTGCACCTTAGTAGTCTTGGTGGTGGTAAATCTGCTACTGTCTGGCGTTGTTCCCTGTACTGTACCTTAAGGTATATTACATGACCTACCCTTGTTTGTGGTTGCACTGTTGTGCAGGCTGCTCCTTCAAGCTGCAGTGATGTGGTTCCCATTCACACAGCAGCTCCCTACACTGGTGAGACTAACATTCCAGCATTCTGGCTGAACTTCCATGGGGTGGGGCCAGGGCAGCTAACAGTGTTCAATGCAGTTTGTAGTTAGTTGAAGTGTGTTGGGCGCTCATCAGGCACATCAGTAGTGCAAAGATGGGTGTTTAGTGTTTTTTAGTCAAATCTGATAAAATAAAAGAATTGCTCCTTGAACTGATAGAAGCAGGAGAGGGCGATTACTTTCAAATCATCTGGGACCATTGGGGAGTGGTGCTAGCTGTTCAGCTGTTCAGGCAGCCATGCAAAATGCCTCCAGTACTCGTAGTCCCAAGGAAAGAGGGTTGTGGTGAAACAGTGCCTACAGACCCTGTGATGCGGATTATGTTCATATGACAAAAGCAGCATCCAGTAACAGCCTGCGCCACTCACAATGGTGCAGAAAATGTGTGAACAGCCCTTTCATTTCCATAATAGTACATGGTTAGGGCTTATTGTGTATGGGAAACAAAAGGTTTTCCAAATTTTGTTGTAGGGCAGTTCAGTTGAAATTGTTGTACTATCGTTTCGCCATCACATTGATAGTACAACTTTTATCCTTAACCTGCCATCTGATTGGCTGCAACAGTGCTGTTTTCAAAAATTCACTCGAAAATGGCCTGTACTTAACAAGCAGTGCGATCGGGTGAGTACTTCATAGACGCAGTTTGGACATGGACTACTAAAGTCAGTTCCATGATATCCAAACTGTTACTTTGCAGTTTTTTTTTTTTTTTTTGAATTACTGGCACAGTTGTCAGAGCAGAGCGTGACTGCTGTGCAAAGGACCTATATCTTCGGGGACAGGACTTGGGACAGGAATGCAGCGATGAGTACCGAATTATTGGGGACTGAAGTGGAGAGAGCGGGAATCTAGGCAGGACCAGTGTTAACAAGGTACAAACACATTGCGGAAACCATGTACTATATAAAATAGTAGATGGTCACCCATCCATAACTTTGGCAGTGTTTCCCATCTGAGTTGATGACATCATGGAGACCTCTCGAGGTCTATCTGATGTCATCAACACTCTGATGGAAACACAGCCTTGTTGTGGATGTGTCGCCCATCAACCATTCTATATGTTGTCCTTTATTTTGTTCCTCTGAGTATTCTGCCTGTAATCATGACTGTGCAATGTTAGGAATTGCTACTTTATTTTAGTGTAGGTATTTTATCTGTATTTTATTAATTACTACTGCACCTTACATTGCGTGATTATGTATTTTCGCTATATGTCATTTATTGTGTTTTCCCTTCCCCATCCCCCAGGACACCTCTAGAAATGAGCTGTTACTAGCTCAGTATGTCTTTTCTGGTGATACTTTTATTTTATTTTATTTAAAACATACTTACCAGGTGAACAAACAGGGCCCAGAAGATTTGTTTCCAACTGCTGACCTGGGGAGGGTAGCGAGGCATTAATAGGGCTTTGAAATTAAATCCATGAATAAATAAAATCCATAAAGACACAGTTGTAGTGAAGGAACCAAGGTCACCCTCAGACTTTCTAATCACAGTTCTTGGGAATCTTTTTATTTTCAGTTTTTTTAGATGAAGCATTAGGAGCAGCATGTGCGTTGATGTGAGGAAATGCATGCTCTTGTCCCTGACTGCACTTTTATTTGTTTGTTTTGTTGAATATTGCTTGACCGTAAGGCCACTGGTCTAAGTCCCTTTTCAGGGCGACCGGAGGGAGGGTATACAGATGGTAAGCAACTGAATTTGAAACCAGATTAAGCTGTTGGTGGTATTTTTAGTGAATGAGGGAAATTTGGCCAGGACACTGGGAAATTCCCCTACTCTTGTCGATAGGTGCCATGGGATCTTTAACATCCACCTGAACTACCACCAATCCAGGCAGATGGGAACCTCGGTTTAACGTCTTCATCCGAAAAGACGGCACCTCAAAAGTGCAGCACCCTCTCATGCAGCACTACAGTGTTGCATTGGGATATTAACCTATGCTAGATGTGGGAACTGAACTCACAGCCTCTGATCTCCCAGCCTTAGAGGCGGTAGTGTGCTACCTACTGAGCCACTGACACTGCACTGGTGTTTGTAAATGGATTCAGATCTGGTCCAGTTTGGGGGTCCAGTTTTATTGAGATATGTACAATTGTGTTTTCTTTAAAATTTGGCTGTCTGGCCATATCATCCGGGATAACACATACATCAGTGGCATTTGCTCTGGGGTTCTTTTGTAAGCTTCCTATTCCTTCCATTAAAATGTACACCTCTGTATATTTTCCTAATAATGTATATGCCTTCCTTAGAACAGAAACTAAAACAAATCTTACTATTTACAAATCATTGTGTTGTTTCTCCATACCTCCTTAACAATTCCACACAACTTTACTAACTTCATTATGCAGCCGTGGTGAGCTGACCAGATTTTGTTTTTAGCTTGCAGTGAAGTAGTTTACTGCTAACAAATCACAACCTTAATCAGTAGGGGGTCACTGCAAAGAATAGACCATTGTGTGATTATGATAGGACAACAGTACTTGAATTATGGAGGGAGCTTGTAGGGGTAGCCACACCCACATGCTCATGTTAAATAGCAGCTAGTGCAACACAGCCATTCACTTTTTTTTTTTTTTTGCCCTGCCCCTGGCCAGCCACTCCTTCAGGTCACCTAGGACCCCATCAGCACTCAGACCCCACCAGCAACCACCACCCTACATTGCAGCCTCCGTGGGAGCCCAACAAAACCCTTGGCCGGATGGGTCCCCAAGGGTAAAGGCACCAGTGGGGACTGGCCAGCGACTCTTACCTCAGCCTAGGGTGCTGCTGAGGTGGTCTGGGCTGTCCAGGGCTTCACCATGGCGGGGCCGGCAACCGCCATTCAGGTGGCCAAGGAGCTCCATTTTTCTCCTGTCCTCCCTGGGAGAGTGGTGTGCCACTGATGTCAAGGTGCATGCTGATGTCTGCCATGCTCCCCGATGTGACTGGGGTGCCATGCATTGTTGTTCCCCGGCCTCCATGAGAATCAACATGTGCTGGGCCACGGACCCCACCTCCCCAGGAGAAGGCAAGCAGTCATCGGATGCTCAAGCCTTCTCCCCGCCTGCCCTTTGTCAATCTGAGTCCATTCCAACCCAGGAATGCTGGTGTGGCAAGTGGAAGTCCTACTGCTGTGCCGCACCTGCTAGCCATTCACTTTTAGTAGAAGGGATCTTAGTTTACAGATGGAGTCCCCTTAGCTCCTGAAGTGCATAAAATGTGCCAACAGTGTGGATTGCTGAGGGGATTAAGCACATTTTTTGTGCATCTCTCCACATGCATACTTTAAAGCCTCAATCCTACAGCAAGGCATTATGGCTATGTAAATGTGTGTGCAAGTCAGGTTGATGAGACTTGGATAGAGCAGATAGTGCCTTTTAAATAGGCTTGTACATCTGATCCAGTAAAGGCTGAGAAGAACAAACTGCAGACATGTGATTTGTCCTCTTGGGACTCCACACTGTTGTGCAGTCGTTGTCTGTCAGTTACCAAGCGATAGCCCCAAGGCATCAGGCATTTACAACACTAGGAGTTAGCATATCAGACAGGCAGTCTGCAGGAAGAGTAGTGCATAGGATCCATTAAAAGGATTCCAGGAGAGAAGAAACATCTTATCTATCCCTTCATCCTGTGAACCTGTCAGCGTTTGCTCTAAACATTGTTCAAAACTATTTTCTAAACTGACATTTTTCAACAAAGTCCAATGAACTCTAGAGGTGGACGTGTTACAAGCAAAACTACAAAGAACCATTAAATAATGGATTTTTTCAGAGGCTGCAAAAGATTTAGTTCAGAACCTTACCTGCACCTCACACATGGACCAGACCTGCAGCAGTACTGTGATTTAAGTAAAAGGAGTCTTGTCATATAAAATGTCTTGGCCTGCTCTACCCATGGCATATGTAACCCCCTACAAATGGGGGCTCCCAAAGGACTTCCAGGGAGCTTACTTGAATGCTCGAGCCTGAATGGTGTTGAACGTTTAAGCCATTTATCTGTGAGTGTTTTAGAGCCTCTGGTACTGTCTCTTTAAGAGCTGTCTGCTTGCAGACATAATTAGTTTGTATGGGGGGACTGTGTGTTTCTCTGCTTTAGTCCCACTGAGCTGCTGCCAATTCACTTCGTTTTTGCAGTCGCTAGGAGTGCAAAAGGAACCTATCTGAAAGATGTAACTGTTTGCCAGAAATCATTTGAGTAATAATGAAAATACAGTTTGTCTAACCTGCTTTTCTTTGCAATCAGAACTGTGTTTGTCTAGTTCCCACTCTAGTTTTGAACTGCTGAACTAGACCAATCAGTGTGGTTAAGAGAGCTCTAAAATGGTGCCTGTGGACTGAATCAGAACTTGGACTTGTAATCTGAGCCAGTCCCAAGAGGATTGTATGGGCAGTGACTCTGGGAAATGTAGTTTGGACTTCGCGCCTTTTGCACCAACAGGGGGAGTCTATTGTGAGTGACAGCCAATCCAGCCAAGAACTGGGAGGAACTCAAAGGAAGTGCCCGGTTTTGTCTACTGGAGTTTCATTTTAGCTCTGGCAGTGAAGAGGGAGGGAGCCCTGTGCTCCTTCGGTGCGCAGTTTTAGTCAGGAGACACGGTAAGGCCCCAAGTTTCGGTCTGCAGCTTGTGCAACTGCTTGTTCAGACTGAATCCGACCTGTGAAGAGAATCAAGGAGATCTGAAGAGTAGAAACCAGGCTCACCCTGTAGAAGGCTGGAGAAATTGCTGAATCGCTACCGGTCTGTCAGGAACTGAATCTACTGTGTGTTCTCCCGTATTGTGCAGTAATTATGATCGGGATAGAGAAGCAGCCTGCCTGGTATAGTACTTTCTTTTTCCATATACATGTGTGTAGTGCTTGTGGGGACTCGTGTTTCAAATCCCCTGTACAGTGAATTGAGTGCATGAAGCTGCAAGTAAACCCCAGCTTAATCCAGACTACATCCATTTGCTCTGAACTGCTGGGGTCCAGTCACAAGGACCTTGTCCACATGGTCTGTTCCTCCTGGTAATCCAGGACAATCTGTCTTCCATTCAGTTTCAGCATTGAATTTGTGAGTACAAATCAGGGTAGCTCCTCGCCATCATCTAATTGCAAGTGTTCCATCTGATTACTTTTCCTTTCTTTCTCCACGAACTGAGCCTACCGGCTCTGGATTACAATTTGGGTATTGTGCATGCATTTTCCATCTTCAGGGCCCCAACCAGCTGCACCAAATAGGCTAGCCTCTTATTGCCTGGGTACCCAGTAAGAGTGACATTTGGGACATTTGGGATTCTGAAATATGTGCACAGTACTGTGATTATTAATGCATTTAAACTAATTAACCTGATTTCCCCTGTCCTTGTTATATCCCCCTAAATAAATCAGATCTGTTTGTTTCAGCAAAGTTACACTGCCTGAGGTATCGTCTATGTTAAAGTATTGTACTGTGGTTTTGCACTGTATCATCTTGTTTTACAGGGAGTCCCAGGAGTCACACTGACCGAACCAGTCCTGGGGGTAAGTGCATATCAGAAGGTAATTTGATATATTGTGTGGGCCACTAGTGGGAAGAAAGGGGGTCGCAGTGTCCCAGAGGGCTGTGACCAAGTTAAACTATTGTAAACCCTGACTCCTGGGTGGAGGCACCGCCATCGGATCCAGGCCCCTCAACCTGTTAGTGGCAAATCAGGCAGGGTAGTAGCCCTTGGGATAGCGCCAAATAGGGTTACACATACTTCTTCCTTGGGGCGTCGGTGCTGATTTGATAATTTGTGGGACCTTGCAAGGTTAGTCTTGTGGGGCCAACCTTTCTATTCTACCCTTCTGCTTTTGGCTGTGCTGTACCTTTGCCAGTTGCTTTGTTATTGTGGTACGAGTTCTGAAGTTTCACTTCAGTCTAATTTTTCCTCATGTGTGCTGTTCCAACAGGTCAACAGTTGGAGAAATCAGTAACTTTTAAACATACTGTATTGGCAGGATTTTCAAAGAGCAGGAAGCAACACTTACCAGTATGTCCATATTTCAGATGTGTTCTGCGTTCCTACAAATGCATCAGGATGTGTGTGTCCTATTTTAAACATCCTGACCCATTTTATTTGCAACATTTTCTGCAGTCTACGGCACCTTTAGCCACAACTGCAATGCGTGCATCTGTTTCCCAGATGCAAATGTGCACTTCATCCCACCAGCTGAATCAATTTTTGTGACAGAGGTGCACACTGTTTTGTATGGAAACCATACACAGGTCTTTGAACCCCCATTTAATTTTCACAAACTGATGCCCTGCATTAGCTCTGTGGGAGATATCAATAACATTCCATTTGAATTTCAAAGACCAATGGCTTGCATTGGCCCTGGCTACAAGGACTGAAAGTGCCTAAGACCAGCTATGCAGGATGGAAGGCTCTGACCCATCACTCTGCCACATGGGGAACTCACTGGGGTGGTGCCTCTGATTTTCTGTACCCAGTCCTCTTCAGAAAGAGGATCTTCTCCATGTCCCCCACCCTCCCGCGCACTACTTGGGAAATGGGTGAGAATTACATGCTATTACAGTCACTTCCCTTTGGGTTATTTTGACTGGATTATTTACCACCTTAACTGCTGCTGTATAAAATTTAAGTAAGGATTCTCAGATTTCTTTTGGATCCAAAGAATAGGTTAAACCATAAAATATGACTCCCTGAAAGGTTGAAACCACATACCTGTACATTATTGGTTGAAAGGGGAACTTTTGAAAATAGATTTCTGGTCAGACTCCCACCCTCACACACATGAACAGCATGTTTTACTGTATGTTTCTTGTTCAAACTCCAAGAAGTCCTAAAGTATTCTGGCATATGCAGTAAGACCTTCTTGTACTGCTCCAGAGGAAAGAGTTAAAGCCACATTCTAAGTAGGTGCACGCTACCGGTTTCAAATCACTGTCCCTGGTACATTCTAGTCAACCGTCAGATTCTTTACTCTGCCTTGCTGTGAAGATGCCTCAGAGATTTCTCCTTAGTATCTCATCGGTTTAATGGTTTTTCGCTACAGTTTCTTCTACTGATAATTTAAAAAACAAGCTTAAGTTTCAAGTTACTGTCCCTTGGTATAGGTACAGTTGTTTAAATTTTTGTCTTCAAACAGGGTAAGTCTCGGTTCTTTATTGGATGCCATCCAGCCGTGAGGGAACCAAATTCTTCTCTATTTTTCCTTTTAGAGTATAGTGTTTTAGCTCTGGTTAATAAAAAATGAGTTTGTCGTTTTTGTTCCTGACTGCAACACCAGTCTATTAACCAGGACTACTTTAAATTCTTATCCAGCCTAACCGCCATTAGGATAAGTTACAGATGGAGTCACAGAAACCCAAAGAAAACTGGCCCTAACGGGTTTCAATAATGTACTGAGTGTGGGGAAACTTTGCCAAGGTCGATCCTCACACTACCTGTGTTTTCTACTTAGGGTTTGAACACCTTCAGGCATACTGTGACATTTGCAAAATTTCCCTCAGTCGACACTGGACAGGTGACTTAACCGACTGAATGAGAAATCTGATGAAAATCTGCTAACACGGATGGCTGGACTGGTTCAGGTTCAAAGAACGGAAGGGGTACACCTTCTGACCAAGGCGATACCCCTTAGTCCATGCGGTAACCACGGAAACAGCCCTTGAACTGGCTACCACTAAAAAGAAAAGAAGGAAAAACATACCAAACCGGCTCTAAGCTGCGGGCAGTGCAGTTCCAACTGCAGAATAAATAACTAATGCTATCGCATTATCCAGTCTTTGCAAGCCGGCCAGCTGAACGTTGCAATGCCGGCTACTTCTCAGCGGTTCAAATTCTGAATATCCTTTTGAGTGTGATTATTCCTGGGATCAGGAATGTGAGCAAGTTTAGGAGGATGAAGAGGATTTTATAGTCCTATTGAACCAGAGGCATCTCCAGATCATGAGGAGGCATTTCTCCACCTAAGCAGTTGGAGGATGCCCTTACACATTTTTCCTTTATGAAAAGGTGGCTGAAACCCCAGTTACTGGTTCAGGAATCCTCAGAGGAAGAGGAAGAAACAGATTATGTAGAGATGATGGATGTCCCTGCCACTAAAAAGTTGGTAATACCCATGCATAAGTCTCTGAAGAGACAGACATTAGACTGTTTGAGTACTGCTACTTCTGTTCCTTCTGTGGATAAGAGGACAGGTAGGAAGTACCCAGTGGCCAGGAATGGCACAAATTTCTGTCTGGCCACCCCAGCCATGAAGGAGTAGTCCAGGCTGCTGCCTGTGAAAAGCAAGCATACTGTTAGCTTCCATCCTCCTGAAAAAGATTCCAGGAGAATTGATTCAATGGCAAAAGGCATACCTTAGTTCTTCCCTTATTGCCAGACAAGCTTCTTACATGGCCTATGTGGCAAGGTACCAAAAGAGCTATAGGAAGCAGTATCCTCAGGGGCAGCAAGAATTCCAGCTGATTTGGCTGCAGATTTGGGAGAAAGGGCAAGGAGTGGAATAGAGGCTTCTAGCAGTAATTCCACACGGCAGTGGATGCCAATGATTCACACCCAGGGTTTTGCTACTCTCCATCTCCATGAGAAGGTTTTCGTGGCTCAGAACCACAAATCTCTCTCAGGACACACAGACAAAGGCCTTGGATTTTCCTCTGGTTCAGAATTTCCTCTTTGGGGAACAAACTGAAGCCTATATGAGGAAAATGGATGAATATAGAACCTTCTATAGGAGTGCTGCAGCCAAGGAAAAGCTGCCACCCCTCAGAAACAGCAAGGTAGGGGAGGCGGGGCAGGCCTTACCAGAGACCCTTCTGTCAGGTCCAGGCTTTCCTGTCTATCAGCAACAGCATGGATATTTTAGAGGAAGAGGCAGAAGAGGTGCCACTCATTCCAGCCCAGCTTCCCAACCCAGGACACCAAGCTAAGTAGGCTCCCTGAAGAGCCATGGGTCACCTCCCCAGTTCTAGTAGGAGGCAGGCTTGCCCACTACTTCATGAATTGGCAGTCCATGACATCAGACAAGTAGGTTCTCGAAGTAGTGGGCAAAGGCCTTGCTCTGAGTTTCAAGTATTTTCCCAGGCTGAGAGCAAGGCTGTTCAAACCTGCCAGTCAAGCAGAAACCACCCTACTGGAAGCAGAAGTACTGTAGCAACCTTTTTCAGGACAGGGCAGTGGAATCTGTCCCTCTATCCCAAAAAGGAAAAGGGTTGTACTCGAGGTACTTCCTGACCTTGAAGAAAAATGGAGATTGACAACCCATTCTGGATTTAAGATTCCTGAACAAACATCTAACAAAACCAAAATTCAAGATGGTCACTCTGGCCATGATATTACCCACTCTCAGGCAGGGGGACTGGTTGATCCATAGACCTCAAGGATGCCCATTTCCATATTCCTATCCGACAGTCACACAGGAAATACCTGAGGTTCAGACTGCCATCAGGCCATTACCAGTTCAGGTCCCTGCCCTTTGGCCTGACTTCAGCTCCCAGAGTGTTCACAAAATGCCCAGTGGTGGTAGCACACCTAAGGCATTTAGGGTCTCAGTATTCTCTTACCTGGATGACTAGCTACTGGTAGGCTAGTCTCAGCCAAAGGTGGTAGAGACCTTAGCCCTCACTCAGAGCAACTCACGCTCACTAGGCTTCTTAATAAATACCAAAAGTCCATTCTGAAGCCAGTCCAGCACCTGCAGTTCATAGGGGCAGAACTGGACACAGTGTTGGGCAAGGCAAGACTTTCACCAGACAGGGTGGATAATCTAGTTCAGTTAGTGGACTCTTTCAAGCTCCACGTTTAAACCAGACACATATTTTCTGTGGCTGTTGGGACAAGTGGTAGCCTCAACAGCCGTGGTACCAGGGCAAGGTTTCAGATGAGGGACATTCAGTTCCATCTGAAGTCGTTCTGGTCCCAGAGCAGATTCTTTGTCAGAACTGATTCCAGCACCTTCTACACTACTTCAAGCTCTGCAGTGGGTGAGAGGAAAGGGCAATATCAGAGTAGGTGTCGCATTCCTCCAGGAAAGTCCCACAGAGGTACTTACCACAGATGCATCCCTTTTGGGATGGGGTGCATTTGGGGAACATACGGCTCATGGCACATGGTCCCCTCAGGAGTCCCTGCTGCACATAAACCTGTTGAAACTCACAGTAGTGCTACTAGCTCTCCAGTCCTTTTCTTTCATGATTCATGGGAAGGTGTTACAGGTCAGGACAGACAACAGCACAACCCTGTTTACATCAACAAGCAGGGTGGCACAAGGTCCACTGTGCTGTGTACAGAGGCCATGAAGATTTGGAATCCAGCTTACTCCATCGAGGTAACTCTGCCAGCAGTTCACCTCCCAGGAAGGACAATGTTCTGGTGGATTCTCTCAGCAGGATCAACCAGAACCACTACAAGTGGTCACTGAATCACCTGGTTCAAGGACATCTTCAGGCAGTGGAGCACTCCAGAGATAGACCTATTTGCAGCCCCAGACAATCACCAGTTGCCTCAGTACTGCTGCAGGCCTCTCATTCTGGGTACAGTGCCAGTGAATGCACTCCTACTGGGCTGGTCAGAAATTCCTGTATGCCTTCCCTCCATTTCCCTTGCTACTTAGGGTACTGACCAAACTCAGGGGTCAGTCCAGCGGTAATGATCCTGATAGCTCCAGACTGGTCTAGACAGCCTTGGTACTCGATACTGGTGGCCTGTCATTGACCCACCCAATTTGCCTCCCAAGAGGTATGACCTACTGACCTCCTCCCAGTGGAGGATCATGTACCCCAACTCGGGCTTCCTCAGACTGAAGGCCTGGCTCTTGCAGAGTTAGAATATGCTGGATTGCAGCTCTCTGATTCTGTTCTAGATATCCTTAAGGTTTCAGAAAACCATCTATTAGGAAAACCTATTTCTCCAAATGGAAGAGGTTCACCATATGGTGTGCTCAGGCAGGTGATGAGCCACAAGGAGTGGGCATTCCACTCCTGTTAGATTTTTTTTTTTTTATTAAATTGTATTAAAGGTTTAGTTTTCCAACATATCAACATGATAAGACAAACTGAAATAAATAATTTAAACAATATCCATAGTTCAATACAAATACTCATACACACATAATTGTACACTCCATTTGATCTCCCCTTTCTTTAACTAGGTGTTCCAGTACAGTCATAATCCCATTACTTTGATGGGGTCACCTCATTTCAACTCAATCAAAAGAAAACTAAAAATGAAACAGGAATAAAAAAATGGACATATAACAAATAACTTGCAGACCTATAATCAGTTGCCTTAATTTAAATTATGAAGGGAAACTCTACACCCCGACTGACTATCTCTATGAAAATACACCATTTCTTTATTTAAAGGGTTAAGGTGGTATGTGATGGGGAGCCCATTCAGAGTGCCAAGATTCCCTGAAAAGGCATTATAATGCTTGTTTGGCCAACACTTCCAATATGTCCTTACCCTGGCTTTTGACAGTATAATGAAAAAAGGCATCCATCTGCTAGTGAATTTATTTTTGAGACCTTAGCCAGGCCATTATATTTTTCCATAATTAATAGTGTGTAGCAATTTTTCAGCCATGCTTCCTTAGAAGGGCTTTTAGGGGTTAGTCACTTTTAGGTTATGGCTTTAAGTGCGGCAGCTATTAGTATATAATATAGATAGCTCAGTGGCCCCTTCTCAGCTCATTCGGTGGGATCCCCAACATCCAGAATTTCATGTCATGTGGGATCGAAATTTCAAACACCTTCTCTGCTTCTCTCCGCACCTCTTCCCAACATATCCCCAACGCAGGACACGTCCAAAAATGTGTCGCTGTGCCCACCTCCTGGTGGCCTCCCAACACTTGTCTGAAAACCCTTTCCCCAAATATTTTGTTTTATCTGGCATGTGGAAGTGTCTTATTACTATTCTCTATCGAAAATCTCTCTAGGAAGGGAGGCAGTAGTAAGATGGACCCCTTCCATGTCTGAACCCACTTCTCATCCGATATTACTATCTGCACCTCTTTCTGCCATTTCTCTTTAATTTGGTTTTGTTTCCTCCTCTCTTAGAGCAGTAAGAAATGTATAAAAGTTTGGATACCACCCCTTTTTATTTTTTGTCCCTTTGCTAATTCTAATAGTAGCGCCTACTTAGATTAGGAGTCTTTATTAAATTGCAAAACCCTGCTGAGAGCAATTATATAGTGCCTAAACTGCAGATAATGAAAGAAATCCCTGAAGCAAAAGAAAATTCCTGTGGAGCTGTTCATATGATTTCACTATCCCATTCTCCAATAGCTGGCTTACAAATACAATTCCCTTTTGTTTCCAGTGGAGTCTGCCCTCAGACAACTTAAATGGTAAAAATTCAAACAAGCTCTCATGAGGTATCTGTTCCATGGCCAGTTCCAGTTTATTCTTACAGCATACGTCCATCCATATTTTTTTAAGGTTACAGGCCCAACTACTGGGGGTACAAGCATATTTAAATTATCTATCCATAGACGGGAGGTTGCCTAACCTCGCCATCCTGGTTTTTTTCCAACTCCACCCAAATCGGTGCATCAGCCTGGCGTAAATGAGGTATAACGTGTTGCAATTGCCCTGCCCAATAGTAGCCCTTAAATCTGGAAGAGCCAATCCTCCTTTATCTTTTGAACTGGTTAAAATAGCCATCTAATTCTGGGTTCTTACCTCTCCAAATAAATTTTGAGAAAGTAAGCTTAAGATCGCTCCAGAAACTTTCTGGTGGATGAGTTGGGATGGATGAAAAAAAATAAATAAACCTAAGCAGGATGTTCATCCGAACCACCTCTACCCTCCCATTAAGGATTGAGGAAGCTCTCTCCACCTAGTACAATCTGCCTGGACCTCCCTCAAGAGCCTCAGATGAGTAGTATGGAATAGTTTAAGATCTCAAGATATCCATGCCCCTAATATCGAAACTGTTTTGTAGTCCATTGAAACTTTCCTATTTTGGGCAGTGGTTGATCTTTCTGTAAACAAGCTGGTTACAGTTTGGTTTTGGATTCATTTATTGTGAAGCCTGATATCAGTCAAATTGTATTAGTGTCCAAGATATGATTTATATTTTCTTCAGGGTTGGTGACATACAAGAGTGTCATCTGCATATAACAAAATACTCTGGTACTAGCCTCAGCATTGCATCCATGAATATTTGCAGCCTCCTAAAAAAAAAAAAAAAAAAAAAAAAATCTGTCACTCTCAGTGCTGGGCTGTACAACACTGTCCTGATGTTATGCCATTAGTCGAGACCTGACTCTGAGAAAAATTCCAACTTGGTTATCTCTCTCCCTAGCTACACTCTGTTCAGGGAGGACCATTATAGAGCAAGCGTGGTGGCGGGTGTGCAGTCTTTATGCTTGACACACTTTTAGGCCATGCTCTCCTGCCCCAAGTTCGGGTTTAGTGCCCAAGCCCTCATCCTTAAGATTACCCCTGACCCAGCCAGGGACCTCTTTTCTTATAGTCTGTTACATACCCCGAGGGACCAGCTGTCCACTCCCTCACTGATTACCTCACCACACTCCCACACAAGGCGGAGCAGCTCATCCTAGATGACTTTAATATCAATTGGCTGAGTACCACTGCCCCATATCAGGAACTTCTTCGCTGCCCTAGATATGACCCAACTAGTTACCTCACCCACTAGATTTAACCGGTCAGGCAGCTCCAGCACCCTCCTAGATGTAATTCTGTCCAACCGCCCTCATAAAATCAGGGATATTAATGTACTACCAGACTCTCTGTTAGTGACCACTCTCCTGTCCTCTGTCATTGGTCATCCCCACACCAAAACCGTGTCCCAGGTCACCTCACGCGGCGCTTTCACCGGGGGTCTCAAAAGCTAAACGCACCTAGCCCAGCTTGACTGGTTTCCAGTCCCTACTTGCAATGGATATTGACAGCTCAGCCCTAGCCTATTTCTCCAGTGCCTTCAGAAGGCCTGTGACCTTCTAACCCCCTGAGCCAGAATCCGTACCAAAACACAGTGCCCCATGGATCTCCCCATCCCTCATCCAAACACTGAAATAAAGAGATAATCTCTGGCATATTGCTGTCAAGACAGGCAAACTGGCTGACAGACAAGCCTATAATGCAGCACGTAACAAGTGCACCTGGGCTATAAGGCAGGCTAAGGTCGAGATATTATCAAGCCACCCTTGAATCCACTTGTGGCTCATCCTGTGCCTTCTGGGATAATATGAAAGAGCTCAATGGAAAAACACGTTTCTCCCACCATCACTACTCTCCACAGGCAAGGTACCATCACTACTGATCCTCCCGCATAGCTGAGTGCCTCAATATGGCATTCTCAGGACTAAGCTCTGGCCTCTCCCACTACTTTTTGACCCTATCCCTGCCTCCACCTCCCCCACCTCAGATCACCCCCTCTACCTGCATGCCATATCACCCCTTGAAGCCAGGCCTCATCTGCAAAAGCCTTAGCTAGCAACAACCCCAGCTGTGATCCCTGGACTCCAGGATTCTCCAATTAGTCCTACATACTGTACTAGCCCCTCTCACCAACCTTTTAAACCAGTCACTATGTCTTGGTCAATTTCCCAGTGCCTGGAAAATTGCAGAAATCACCCTATCCATAAGAGTGGAGATAGAACCTCCCTAACAATTTCAGGCCCTCTCCATTCTCCCCTCTCTCCAAAGCACTAGAAAAAATAGTGGCCATTCAGCTCTCCAAGTATCTGGCCAAATATGACCTGCTGTGTCCAGAAGCGACATGGATTCTGACGAACACAGCACCACTACAACCCTCCTGGAGTTCTCCCAGCACCTCCACTCTGCTCCCGACTCTGGTCATGTTTGGGTGCAGTGTTCATTGACCTCTCAAGGCCTTTGACACTGTCTGTCATCCCCTCCTACTTGACTCCCTCCACCAACTTGGCTTCTCCCTGGCCCACTGGCTTGGTTCATCAGTTACCTCTCTACCAGATCACAGCACGTGAAGGTAAATGGCAACCTGTCCAATACCCTGCCTCGCTCGGGGGTCCCCAGGGTTCCATCCTGGGCCCCATTCTGTTCAGCCTATTTCTCAACACCCTCTTCAGCTCCTGCTTGGACAATATGCTACTCTATGCCGATGATGTAGTTCTCCTTGCCTCCCACCCTGACCCTGCCTTTCTACAGGAATCCCTGCAGCACACATTCAACCAAGCCGAAGAAGTGGTTCCTTAACCACCGGCTGGTTATTAAACTTAAAAAACAAATCTATGCTTTTTGCATCACCAGAATAAGGCCAAAATGCCCCCTCTGCATTCTCCCCAGTAATGCTCACCCTCTTGAGCAGGTGTCGTCCTACAAGTACCTGGGCATCACCTTTGACTTTGCTCTTACATTCCACACCACATCAATTTCCTGTCCTCAGCCATGAACTCTCGGATTGGCCTTCTCTATCAGCACAGAGATTGCCTCCCCAAAACCACCCTCCAACTGGCCATCAACTCCTCCATCCTGTCCCTAGTGGACTACAGCCTACCTATCTATGCTACGGCCAACAATACCACCCTCACCAGAATCAGACCTCGATAAAAGGCCTGTGGGCTCTGACGGTGCATCTCTCTGCACCCATACTGCCTGCTCTATTCCACCACCAACCTGCTCACCTTGAAGGAGTGCCTGTGCTACCAAACCAGCTTACTTGCACAAAATCCCTGCTAGGACCCTTCCCCCAGGGTTCACCACGTCCCTGCGGCTTGCATCCCCATCTGTTGCCACTCGTAGCTCAGTTAAGGCCACCTTTCTGGTGCCCCATACCAAGACCTCCCTAGCCCAAAGGTCCTTCCACTACCGCACTCCCACATGGTTCAACTCCTCCACCCTCTGTCACTAAGTCTACCAAAATTGGTCCCTTTAAAGTCACTCTCCGTAACCATCTCTTTGGCGCCCAAGCTGTAGTTGCCCTTAATCAACCTAATGTTGTGGTCTCTCCCCGTTTCTGGCCCATAGCCTAGACAATGTCCATTGGACTGCTTTCTCCCCTTTTTTTTTTCTTTTCCTCACCCCTGTGCCCCCACCCTTCCACTAGGTATTTACCGTATGACCAGGGTTGTGACTTCTACTGTTATACTTTATATGATTGCTATTTACTGCATGTGACTTTATTCTGTTAACCACAGTTATATTGTGTTCTTTTGTTATCTGTATTGCACCTGTATGTTACCACTGTTATATCTCACACTGTAACCATGTCTACCCTCCTGCAACGAGGTGCTTTGTAAATGAGTCCTTGACTCAAAGGTTGTAAATCCACTTTCAAAATAAATAAATAAAAAATACAGATATCAGTGCCCCCACCCTATGCGGTAATTAGGATCCTTCCTGATCTTAGCCGCTGGAGCTCCATGTTAGGGCAAATAAGTGAGGATAGGGAGCAGCCTGTCGGGTTCCTCTCTCTATCTTAAAGTTGTCAGATAGTACCCCATTCCTCTCACCCTCGCCCATGGATTTTGATATATATTGGAGAACCACCCTTGAAATTTACTTCCAAATTCAGACCTCTCAGGGTTGATTGCAGAAAATGCCAATCTAGCCTATCAAAGGCTTTCTCTGCGTCTATTGAAATAACTGCTTTATGTGAGCTAGAGGCTGATTTCCCGTCATTTCTAAAATATTTAATAGTAAGCAAATGTTGTCCTGTATATGCCTTTCAGGAATGAATGCAGTCTGGTCAGGGTGGATCAGGCCTGGTATCACATGAAAGACCCTGTTAGCAATCAACTTTGTAAAACTCTTGGCATCTGAATTCAGCAGGGATATAGGGTGGAAATCAGAACAGGCTGTACCCTCTTTGCCCAGTTTGGGCAGCACCATAATTGTTGCCCTTTCCCAAGAGTCTGGAATAGCTTCTTTATTATGTGCCTCATTGCATAATTTTGTCAGAAAGGGTGCCAGCTCTTTTGAAAACAATTTATAAAATGTATTTATGCACCATCGTGTCCCAGAGTTTCCCTGTCTTTAAGGACTTCATTGTTTCTTGCATTTCAAGTACTGTAAATGGGGCATCCATGTACTTTTTTTGTGCACTCGTTAAAGAAGGGAGTTTGACTTTCCTAAGAATTCCAAGATATTTTCTATGTGCTGGTTAACATTCTCTTTTCTGTATAATAATTCATAATATTTTTTAAATTATTTTGCAATACTATCTGGATGTACCACCTCCTCAGACCCCTGCCCTACCTTTTTAATTCTGGTCACATATCTCTCCACCTCTTATTTTCAGACCTGAGTGCCAGCAACCACCAAGCCCTATCTCCCCTTCATAGTATTTTTGGTTCAAAAATGAATTGCATTTTCGGCCTTCTTTAAGGTTAGGTTATTAACTTTATCCTTGGATAAAGCTTGGGCAATATCTGGGGTTCACCCAACTTCTTGTGATCTGTTTCCAGTTCTTTTAATTTATCTTCCACCTGTTGCAACTTCTCTAGATATATTTTTTTAAGATACGCTGCCTGTGAAATCAGGTGTCCCCAAACCACCACTTTTAATATGTCCCAAACAAATTTTAGAGCAGTCTCCCTGAATCGGAGAAGTAATCCATTTGGAGGAAGAAGCCAGGGAAGAGTCAATCTCCATCTTCTTCCTCCTTATCTCCCCACTGCTCTGTTTAGCCAGGGCCTGATATCTGTTTCTGGTAAGAACCGCCTTCTTAGGAGAATGGCTATCTGATTTTCTCTTTCCCTTGCCCTGTCTGGAAGAAGAGACTGTAACAAAGGGTCTTTTCTCATGGAGGAGGGGCATAGAAACAGGAATAGGCTCAAGCGGCCCTGGAGATTGGTTCAGAATTTTGTGTTACCGGCTCTTCCACATAGCACTCTAGCAAATTAGGAGAAGGGGAGAGGAGGGTGCACTAACCACACCTTTGGGTGAGCTGATGCCAAATTTGGGTGAGGAGGCTGGGCTGTGGTAGAGGATGAAGAGGCCTCTCTCCTTTGCAGAGTCTGCACCTGGGACTCTGTGATGAGAGCAACCTGGCCCTGAGGAGGACTGTCCATCCAATTGTGGTTGCCCATTGGCGCTGCTAATAAGAATGATTTGTCTCATCACAAAGGGTACATCTCAGGGGTTTGGACACCCTAAACTAACATGTCCGTAAGTCAAATAGAGATTGCATTGTGGTTTATCACAAGTGTTACTGAGGTGCATTCTCTAACTGCACTTGTGGCACGTCCAGGGCTTCCCAGGGTAAAAACATAGCCCACAATCCCTGCCAATATAAAAGCTCCCTGGCAGGTGAGAGATACTATCATTGTACTTCAGTTGTACCTTGACCTTCCAGTCCCTGTCAAACCAAATCCTCATCCAAAATAGGGTGAGGGCTTTCAATATGTCTTAGCACTGTTTTAGCCAATACTGGACATCTGCTATGCTCACCCCTCACTCCTAAAATTAAAGTAATGATTTTAACCATAGGCTTAGTGAGGGATGACTAAAAATGGAGTCCAGAGTGATGCAGTTTTAACTTCCTTATATTTTAACTAGAATTTTCCAGAGCTTAAACATTCTTGAAACTAAGGTCATAGAAAGGTTCTCCTGCACATGTGTAAATGCAAATAATTCAGATGCAGCAATCTCTATTGAGTCCTGTAACATACTGTAAAGAACAGTTCTTCTATTAGGAGCATTAACAACATCCACCAAAATTTAAGGCAAACTGCTTTTCTATGCTGAGCTGGTTCACCCAAGTTTTGAAATAAGTCACTTAACTTGAAGAATGATTCAGTGGAATGTTCTCCTGATGTCTGAGCTGCTGAAGCTCCTGATCCTGAAGAATTCCCTTGTATTTGGTGGTCTGCAGTAGAAATGGATGGCTGAGAATCCACGTTGGGGCCCATGTTAATGTCAGTGGTGTTTGCTGTGCGCATTGGCCAACTTACAGCTGATTCATCAGCTGGCAGAATCAGAGAAATCAAAGGAGTCCACCTGCAGAAGGGCATGAAGCCTGAGTATTAATTGTTGGAGCAGGCACTTTCGACCGTCTGCTATTTGAGCACCATCAATGATTTCTTGTGCCATGATCGTTCACAGTGAAGTCCAGGTAGCTCCCTCCATCATTCTGGTCCAATCTGCGCCTGCAGAGCGGCTTCTAGTGTCCACGGGTTGTCAACGGCGCTACCTTCCCGGCGTCTCCCAAGGTGTAGTGAGAAAGGGTGGCCTGGGTTTGTGCCTGAATTACAAGAGCCTGCCTCGGAGAGTGCTGCAGTCGATGTACTGGGTAAAGCCTTGGAACCTGAGAACACTGCTGCAGAGTAGGTAGGGTCCGGGATTTGGGATGTTGCATCCTCTTGAAATAACTGAAGCAAAAATTACTTATGCAGTTTGTAAACCTGTCGTAGTTTACCTTTCGTAGCTGAAGTTAAAGTCATTTGATCGAGAACAGGTGTATCTTGTCCTGGGTTTAAGCATGGATTCTGCACACTGGTGCCAGAGTATTCAACACAGATGCAACAGTTTCCTCTGCAAATAAGTCATCCTTGTTTGAAGTTGATAGTGAATTACCAACCAAGGGTTAAGTGGATCCAAATTATGAGACAGCATTTCTCCATTACCCTCTTTCTCCTCCTCCATCCCGGATGTCGGCCATCATGGAAACAGCCAACAAGGATTCCCTACTGGCAGAGTAGGGGAATTTTATTAGAAAATGGACTTCATCACATCATATATACAAAAAGAAATATTTCTACACGTACATACATATTAAATATATAATGCAATGCCCAGCAATGAAAACCATTCAATTATTGTCCAGTCCAGTGTCTACAATTAATCCACAAATGTTTCACCCTGGAACTTGAGCCATGTTTGCAATCAAAATTAAAATATTCAGAACCTTTTCAATATTTCTAATAATTTCAATCTGTATAACCCATTTTGTTGCAACACCCAAAACGTCTCGCCTGCCTATATAAAATATAATAACTGACAGAACCACATATATTGTATCCTCATGATACTTCCTGATAGCAATGGATTCTCCCTGCATATAATCTCTGTGTATGTTAAATTTGTCAATATAGGCTCTTTTCATTCTCTAGCTAATAAACCCCAAATTATTTTCACAAAATCATATTCCTGAAACAGATGCTTTTAAGCGTCTCAGTTATCTGGTCACATGTATCTCTGGAACAATACCTTTCATATATCTGCTTATGTTTATGATTTCCTTTAACATTTAGCCTCCCAAATTCCCTAGTCAAATTGTATCCCAAACACAGGTGGGTATCCAGGGTTTCTCAATTGTTTTACCATTCTTGTTTTTGATCTGCTGAACACCTAGTATATTCAACCTGGTCCTTACACTCACTGCTAACATCTGTCTATAGATCACCTTCCTGTCTAACGTTAGAAAGTGACTGGCTTAAGATTTCACTTTTTCATCTGCTGTTAACTTTCTTTAGCATATAGTGGAAAATACCCACTTAATCCCAAAATCCTATGTTCACTCTTTTCCCAACCTGGTAAACTTGAGATCAACCATAGGTCTATTGTAGGTTTCTAAATTTTTCCCCTGGTCTGATTGCATTACCAAAATTGGAACTACAAAAAACACTAAAAAAGCCACTGGATTAATCATACCTATACCCCTTCTGTAATTGACCTGTATGTGAATTCTTTTAATGGGATTCAACCTTGATCCCTATAAGGCCTGAAAGAATACACAGGGTTTTATTTAACGCTAAAATTGATTAGCGTTTGCTAAATATATATGCTAAAACTGCTAAAACATTGTGAAAATGCAGACATATAATATCACTGGCATTCTCCTTTAAAGTGAGTATAGTGCCGGCTAGTTTCCTTTCCCCTAATGCTATTAACACTAACCGAGGTAAACAGTAAGTGTATCTGCCATCTAAAAAATTAAAAGGGAACACATTAATTATATTTCTAGTGTAATCCCTAGGGATCCTATACTTTCTACTTTGTCTCATTCGCTTGGTTATTGAGTCGTACTCCCCTCCCCACATCTTCAGTATCTGTAGTGGAGACACTCAAGAAGAATCTTATCCTTCCTCTTCTGACTCTCTCTAAAAGAGAGCAGCAAACTTTTTAACTGTTTTCCATGATTCAGGAGTTTTATCTGACCCAGACCTTTGATACACTGCCTTTCCTGCTCTGTTTCTTTTTTTGGGAACAGGTTTAAATTCTCTGATTTCTAGGATTTAAGGGGTTGTGGGGTAGGCATCACTTCCTGACTTGTATCCTGTACTTCTTCCATTAATGGTTGCTCAAGTGTACTGACATCTAACATGACTTGCTCCTGGGACTTACCTCCTGAGGCCTAGCTGGCTACTGTACTTGAATATTTTCTTGTCTTCTAGCCTGTTGATTTTGCCTCAAAGTCTCCAAACCTGCTCTCATACTTTGCTCTGCACCCTTTTAGCTAGTTGCTGTTGTGCTAAATTAATAATCCCTTCATGAGAAGGACAGTCCTCCCTATCGTGGGATGCTCAGGGACAACCCCATACGCATGCCCTGTACACTCGCATAGATTGCATCTAAACAAATTCCAATTCCAGACAGTGACTACATTTTACCGTGTCACACGCTGAGCTGAAATGTGCCCAAGAGCCACACTTGTAACAGGATCTAGGTTGTCCCACATAAAAAGGGACTCTCTATCCCGTCCCAAGTAAAAGGAGCCTGGCAGATGTACTGGGCCAGAATTAGTAGTGTATAGCTTGACTCTGATCCTCCACCCCCATCCCAAATCTGTTCTCCATCTAATGTAGGGGTTGGTTTACATAGAATTTCACATCGCTGCTTCAGCCAAAATACAATATCCTGTATGTTAACCCCCTCGTTTTTAAACATAATGGTGATATTCTTAACTGCAGGTTTAGTAAGAGGGACAGCGTGAAAAGGGGCCCAAAGGGAGAGTTCTTACAAGCATTATACTGGGTCCAAAATCTATCTAGGCTTAATACATTTTTATGTTGCTTGCATGTGCAAGAAACATAGTGCCATCACCGGAGATTTCGGAGGTGTCTCTCCTCCTCTAATTCAGTCAGTGTGCTGGCAGGCGCTGACCCTGTAAGCCAATGCATTTTGGAGCGTGTATGACAAGCTCTAAAATGCAGTGGCATTGATTGAAAGGGGAGCTAACGGTGAGTGAGCATATAAGATATCAGCTGCTCACATGCAGCTCAACACATCGCAGCCGTGGCGCGCCCGACGCACTGAATAGCCGACAGAGGCCCAATCCCGCCGGCTGAGCTGCGCCCCCGCCTCCCCAGTAGTAGTAGTCTTTGGCCGGTGGGGTGCCTAATCCCGCCGGCTGAACGCCTCATCTTCTTGTGCACGCTGGGAGCCACCCAGCGTGGGTAATAACACATGGCCGACGGTGCCTAATCCTCTGCCTGGCTGAACGCCTCGAACGTCCTTGTGCTATGCTGGGAGCCCACCCTGTGTGGCAAATGGTCCCACGACGCTTTTTTTTTTTTTTTTTTTTTTTAACCTGAAAAACGAAATGGTCTCGGCGCATCTCCCGACCCCCACAACCGCAGCCACCCACCGCGCACTCCAGTTTTCACACCCCTCACCCCATACTTACCTCCGACTCCGCCGCGATCTTGTGGACCGGGAACACGTCTTGCACTCTTCAAAGCCGACCGCGAACTGAGGAAATGCCGGTAAGCTGTATAATGGGCTAGATGGGGGTTTCAACTTTGTTGCATATCTCATTTTGAATTTTGCACCAAATTTTCAACATGGGGTTTGGGACCCCTTCTACTGATGTCACTGTCGGCGTCATTAGCCTGAAGGTGATTTCGCGCAGTGACTGTGCAGTGACTGCGAAATCACCCGTTGGGCCTGAATACTGCCATGACAGTGACATTATTCATGAGAAGGGTCCAAAAACCCCATGTTGAAAATTGGTGCCAAAATTCCAAAATGACTGTTTTACCAGCATGGTTCTGCAGTTCCTACGCGGGCTCGTAAGTTCACGAAATTTCAATATTTTCACTCCAGATTTTCAACTATTGCCATTTTACCACACCTTCTTATAGAGCAGTACAGCTGTCATTTTTCACATCTCACCTAAATGTGTTTCACATGTAGCGTAGAATGGCGTAGTCAAAAGTAAATCAATGTACGGACAAATTAAGAAAATCACAGTAACACTGTTCATGAGCAGAGGTCTTAAAATGGCTATGTTGAAAATTTGGTGAAAGAATTCCTAAAATGACTGTTTTACGAGTGTGCATTGCACAGTTCCCACGCACGTCTGAGGTTTGCGAATTTTCAATATTTCACTCCAGATTTTCCAACATTGCCATTTATCACACCTCCTTATGAGCAGTACAGCTGTTATTTTCACATCCGCCCAAAGCGTGTTTCCGCCCATGTGGCGCACAATGGCGAGTCGGTGTGCAAACCTCAATGTATGTGACACATTAACAAAATCACAGTGACACTGTTCATGAGCAGAGGTCTTAAATGGCTATGTTGAAAATTTGGTGAAAAATTCCTAAAATGACTGTTTTACTTAGCATATGCTATGCAGTTCCTACGCAGGCTAGTAAGTTCACGAAATTTCAATATTTTCTACCAGATTTTCAACATTGCCATTTTACCACACCTCCTTATGAGCAGTACAGCTGTCATTTTTCATCTCACCCAAAATGTGTTTCCGCCACGTAGCACACAATGGCGCAGTCGGTATGCGAAATCAATGTATGGGACACATTAAGAAAGTCACCATGACACTGTTCATTAGCAGAGATCTTAAAATGGCTATGTTGAAAATTTAGTGAAAAATTCCTAAAAATGACTGTTTTTATTTAGCTATGTTATGCAGTTCCTATGCATTGTAGGTTAGCTTAATTTTCATTATTTCACTCCAGATTTTCAACATTGCCATTTTACCACACCTTCTTATGAGCAGTACAGCTGTCATTTTCACATCTCACCCAAAACATGTTTCCGTCATGTGGCGCACAATGGCGCGTCGGTGTGCAAACTCAATGTATGGGACACATTAACAAAATCACAGTGACACTGTTCATGAGCAGAGGTCTTAAAATGGCTATGTTGAAAATTTGGTGAAAAATTCCTAAAAATGACTGTTTCTGAGCTACTGGATGCTGCCAGTTCCTACACACACACGCCCAGAAGTTCGCAATTTTTCAATATTTGCACTCCAATGACTTCCAACACCTAAACAGCACATAGAAGCAAGCAACATTCGGCGTTGATAAATGCTTGTTAAAACTGATATCATAGTTTGAGTTTCCAATTCTATCAGTGCAAAGATCTCAGAAGAAAAAATCTCAGATTCTTTTAAAAGCTTGCAAGCACTATACACTCTGTCTGGAGGATTACTAAGGCCTCCTTTATACAATAAGCGAGCTGCATTGCACAAGGCACAGGTTCACCTCTAGTCTGAAAAAGGTCTGATAATTTAAATAGGGTTTCTGCAGCCCCCACCACCACCACCACTTGCTATATTTCGTAAGCCTGCTGAAGATGGGCTATCCTCCTAGCATCATCATTCTCCATAGAGGTACTATTTTCTATTGGGGATGCTAACTCTATTTCTTCCTTTCCATCTCCCTCCCCTCAGCAGCTACAATTGGTACCTCAGCAATATTTTCATTAGGTTGTTCCATCCTTGTGCTACTTTCAGTGCTTGCACATACAGTTCTTAACATTAAGTTTTAGACATCAAAAATTACCCGTGTACGTTGGAGCTCTCTGCAGTGGTGGCCACATTCTCTGCAACTTTCTTCAGCATCTGTATATATCCTGGATCCTGTGAATCTGGAGTCCAAATGCCATAATTTTGTAACTCCCAGCCAGCGCTTTGTGGAGAGTTTTCAGCAACCAATTCAGTCCTCCTATATCGTTCTGCAAGTGACTTTTACTTCTGCATTAAATTTATGTGCCAAAATCTGTTCTTTAGCTTTACTCCATCCCACCTTGATTTTATCTGTGTGTAAACAAAAAGGTTTCAACCTTGGAATTTGTCATTGCTTTTACATGTTTGATTTGGTCCATTTTTCATTCTTTCTCATTAGACACTGTTCTCTTTCTCGCCAATACAGGCTTTTGGCATGTAGATTTACTGCACGAACTGCCAGCCTTATCCATACCGCCCCTGAACTTTGTCAATAACAGACATTTCTTTGGTTGACGAGTCAGCCCAATCCTTTGATTCTGTCGAGTCAAGGCCATCTGCATTCTGACTCATACATCGCTGACAGCCTTCTGCCCATTTTGACAGTCATAAAGACATTAGTGTCCATCTCTATTTCAGGACCCACAGTAAAATTTACTTCACAATATTTTTCTGTTTGTTGCATACTGTACTGTGTATGGAGGAGATCCTCATCAGTTCCTTACTTCAGTTCTTTTAAGGACACATTTTCTGCTTCATCCAATGATTCTTCACAATCCATTTCAGGAATCACTAGATTTTTTTTCTATGGCGTCTTGTGACACAGAAAAAGGAGATGAGACCTGCTCTCCTGCACTGTCTGCATCCATTTCCACCTGTGGTTCCTCCATATTGGCCATCTGAGCTAGATGGCCAAGGGTTCCTTACTGGCTGAGTAGAAGAATTTCCCAGTGTCCTAGCCAAATTCCCTACTCACTAAAAATACCATCAACAGCTTAATCTGGTTCAATGTCAGTTGGCATCCATCTGTATCCCCTCCTGGGAGGAGGCAGAAATAGGCAGAATTTTCTAGTTCTTCTTTCCTGATCAACAAAACTAAATAAATGATACCCTATCTAGTGGCAGGCTATCCTACTCTCCCTCTTGCTGGGTGAGAGACAGGAGAACCATCTTGGTCCTCCTGGATCTCTCAGCGGCGTTTGACACTGTGGACCATGAGGTGCTACTTGACTGACTACGGTTCTGATGTGCCCTGTCCGGTAAGGCCATCAAATGGTTCGGGCCATACCTACAAGGTAGAGTGCAGAGGGTAGTGATGGGTAGTGATTGGCCTCATCTAGCCCAAAGCTCTTATCTGTGGTGTTACACAGGGTCGGTCTTGTCACCCTTACTGTTCACAGTATATATGTTGCCATTGGGAGACATTATCAGGTGGTATGGGCTGGGTTTTTCACTGCTATGCAGATGAGACCCAGCTATACCTGTCCTGTGCACCAAGTAACCAGATGGCGGACTCTGTATTTAACAGCTGCCTGTCTGAGATCCGGACCTGGATCTCCCATAACTAGCTGAGACTCAGCCCAGACAAGACATAGGTGCTGGTGGTGGACCCGGTCATCATGGGGGAATGGGGTTTGTGGAGACCACCTAGTCTTGTGCTGGGGGTGCCCTGACCCCATCCGAATGGGTGAAGAATCTGCATGTGATCCTTGAAAGCAGCTTGACACTTAATACTCAGGTGTCGCCATTGTTAAGAGTGGATTTTATCATCTGAGGAACATTGCCCAGATTCTGAACCTGCTAACCCTCCCCAAGGACCTAGTCTCACTAGTACATGCTTTTGTAACATCCAGACTGGATTACTGCAATGCCCTGTACCTAGGGCTATCTGGAGGTAACCTCTGCTGACTGCAGCAGGAGCAGAATTCGGTGGCAGGATTATCGATGGGTGTGCGTAAGTTTGATCGTATCACACCAGTCCTCTGAGAACTGCACTGGCTGCAGGTTAGGTGGAGGATTGCCTTCAAGGTCGGTTTACTGACCTATAAAGCCCTACATGGAGGGGGACCAGTCTACCTGCAAGAGCTCCTTGTGCCTCACCGCCCATCCCGAGCTCTCCATTCCACCAAGAGTTGTCTCCTGGATATTCTAGTGTGAGGTTGCACCACTCAGGTGATCGAGCATTCTCGGTGGCTGCACCTATCCTGTGGAATCTACTATCTAAACAGTTGCAGGAGGCACCCTCGGTGGATACTTTCAAAAGGTTTAAAACTAATTTATTTAACTAGGCTTTTAATTTTTAGATAATTGAGTTTACTGGGATTGATTAGATAGATAGTTCTATCTTATTTATTATGTTTGATTGGATAGTGCTGATTTTAATTGTATTTTTTGTATAGTATACTTATAAAATGTTGTATTATATTGATCATGAAGCACTCCGAGTCCTTGGAAAGGAGCACTATACAAATAAAGTATCTATCTATCTATCTATCTATCTATCTATCTATCTATCTATCTATCTATCTATCTTCCTCCGAAACAAACACTAATTACCCCTTCCTCCTTATAACCCATGGTTTAACCCAAAGGGGAAATTGCTACAATTATTTTCTGTCTATGGCTCACTTGAAGGTGGACAAGATGATGCATCTTCTCAGCAAGTGCCTCAAATTCTGTTCCCTCACATACCTTTCCCACATAGGCCATCTTCTCTCTGAGATGTCAAGCCCAACCCAGGCCAGATCTCAACCACCCCTGCACTCAAACCTGTATCATGGCAAAACATCAAAGGCCCCAAAGTTGCACACACAATAAAAGAAGTCTATTCCCAAGCAAGATGAACTATTGGCCTGGGTCACGACTACCAACCTGATGTCCTGAGCTTAACTGAGACATGGCTCAAGCTAGCTACACCTGATAACCTGTGTGCTCTTCCAGGCCACGGTTTTATTTGTAGCAACCACCCTGCCCCCAAAATAAAGGCAGCACTCAAATATACTACAAATCCCACCTACAAGTAATGGCCCATCCCATCTCACTTGAGCGCCAGCACAATGCTGCTATGGTATGCTCACCTTAGGTGAAGCACAAAGCTGCATCTTCTCCAGTCTACATTCCCCAATGGATGTATGTCTGACTCTCCTGCTTGCTCCAGTCTGTTAGTTCACTAGTCAAAATAACAAATTCATTATGTTTGGTGATTTTAATACAGATTGGCTTAGTGACTGCAAGAAAAGTCACACACTCCTCAGTGCACCAAACGTCACCCAGGTCATCACAGAGCCAACACGGTTCTCCAGAAACTGCAGCACACAGACGCTAATTGACTGGATCCTCACACCAAGGTCAGACAGACTTGAAACCTCAGGAGTCCTTGTTGATGCCCTAAGTGATCAGTGTCCCATACACTCTGTGTGGTGAGCCAGTCTGCCCACAGCCCTCCAAGGTAATATATCTCAAGATATAACATGGACCCTGACCAATACAAGGAGGCTATAGCAAGTATAGTTTAGACTAACCTGTATAATGCTACTGATGTTAATTCAGCTGCCTCCTCTCCTCACCACTGTGCTAACTAGCATACAAGAAAAGTTCATCCCCTAACTAAGAGGGGGTGCAGACCACCTTGAGAAAGTGGCTCGGTCATAAGTCATTGTCAAAACTTGAAGAACAAAACAAAAAATGGAGGTCTACAAGGCCTCATCATTGCCCCAGGAATGGGATGCATATAGAGAACTATGAAACAAGTGCAAGCGGAAATCAGAATAAATGTATTTATTTATTTTAAAGGTTTCTCCAGGAAAGAGATACTGAGCTGGTAACAACTCGTTTCCAGATGCATTCTGGGGGAAGGGAAGGAAAGTTACAGAAAATTATTGAAACTGTAACATAGCAGGTAAAACCATAATAATCAGCACATACTTAACAAGTAATATTGAGGCATAAAACAGAGTACCTTGGCATTGATAGAACAGCAGAATGCATAATTAAGATAAATAGAAGTGTGCCATTAAGTTCATTGTGCAGTAATGCAGGCAAATAGAAACTAAGCTGACCAGTAAATAATTAGAAGAATCTATTTGGAGCTGGGGAAGGGGACTGACAGCAGTATAGAAGGTGAGGCGTTAGAAGATATGGTAAAGACAAGGTGAGGGAGAGGAAAGAGTGGAGAGAGGTACAGAAGGAGGTCGGGCAGTTACAGGGCTGAGAAGAGAACTTGAGGAGAAGACAGCATAGGGAAAAGGCAGAGTGGATGGAGAGGAGAGAGAATTCCAAAATTTGGGGAAGCGGTAGGAGAAGGCAGCCTGGCCAGCTGTGGATGTCTTCGTAGGGAGTGCAAAAAGCAAAACCAAGAATTACAAAGGTTGAAATGAGGAGGAAAGGAGTGAGTTAAGATAGGAGGAGAGAGCACAGCCAGAATTTAGCAATAAAGGAGGTACAGTGAGAGAGGTGCCTTTGCTTCAAAGGAGGGAAGGGAGAAGGAGATATAAAGGGAGCAATAATGAGTGTGGTGCAGGCAGTCTAAAGCAATGCGACAGAAGGAGTGAAAAGGAGGATCTAAAAAGCTGGAAGAATGGTCACAGAATTGGCAGCTGGGTTCCAACACTAAAATGCTAAATAATGCATATGGCATAAAACCCAAGGTGACATACCAACTTGGCGGGGTACTGACAGACTCAGATCATGAGAAGGAACCTAGAAGTAATTATTACAGATGACCTAAAGGTTGCAAACAGTGTGACAAGGTAGTGGGAAATCTAGCCAGATGCTGGGATGCATGGGTGGGTCGTACCTGAAAAAGGGCATTCCATGTCTAGTGTGCTTACCTGGTAAATAAAAGCTAATAAATAAATAACCAGCAGAAGGAGGTCGTAATACCTTTACAGATCACTGGTGAGACCACACCTCAAAAACTGTGTCCAGTTCTATCTTCAGAAGGACATAATTAGGGTGGAGGTGGTTCAGAGGAGGGCAACCAAAATGGTACAGGGCATGCATCTGAAAACATATGAGGAAAGGCTTATGGAATTGAACATGTACTCCTGGGGGTTAGGAGGAGGAGGGTACATGATAGAAACATGCAAGTATCTCAAGGAAAACAAGGTACAGGAAGGTAGTGATTCCAAAGGAAAAGATGCTGAAGAACAAGAGTCGACTATGAAATTAGAAGGGGAGGTTCAGAGAAATGTGAGAAACATTTCTTCACTGATAGAGTGGTAGATGGGTGGAACATCCTTCTGGCAGAGATGGTGGGGATGGAAACAATTAAGGGATTCAAGAGCTTGGGATAGACATCGGGATATTAGAAGTAAAAAAGGAGGAGTCAGACTAGGGTCTGCAGTGTCACAGTAGGATGAAGAAAAATAGGGCAGACTAGGTGGGCCATGAGGCCCTTATCTGCTGACATCTTCTATGTTTCTATGTTTAAGGGGAATCCAGTCTGAACAGGGTGGACTTAGGAGCAACACTGTAGACAATACCTCCATAGTCAAAAATGAGGAGAATCATCTGCTGCATAATGGCTTTACAATCCTGCAGGGGATGTTAGCATGGTTCCTGTATAATGCACCTAGTTTAGTGAGCAGCTTTTTGTGGATGGGATCCATTTGTCCAGAAAAGTCGAGATGATGATTGAGCCAGACCCCAAGGTACTTAAAGGAGAAACATCATTGATCATGGTCCCATCAATGGTGTGGAAGGAGGTGAGGTCGATAAACCTTGAGAGCTCGCCTAGTGCCAAGAATCATAGAGACTTTTTTTGGCATTGAGGGACAGCTGATTTGAATGGAACCAGTGCTGGACATCGTCAAGTCCTACTGGAGCTTGACCATCTGATTGGGGAATCGCCTGCATACAAATGGATGGATGCAGAGATGCATGCAGTGGGAGGTTGTTCAGGAAAACTCTCAGCCTTGGTGGACACCAGTGGTGGAGTAGGGCTGGAGAGGATTACAGAATCACAGGTCGAACTGATTGAGTCCTACCAAGGTGAGAAAGCGGAACCAGTTAGTAGCAGATGTTGAAAGCCCTGCTGCTGTATGTTTCTTAGTGAGAAGGTGGTGGACTACAGTGTCAAAGGCTCTGGCCAAGTTGACAAAGATGGCAGAGGTTGTAAGGCCCTGATCCATGCCTGAGAGAATGGAGTCAGTAGCTCATAGAAGTGAAGAGGAAGTGGAATGGGATTTACGGAAACCAGACTGGAAAGGGATGAAGAAGGAGGATGAATCAACAAAGGGAGAGAGTTGAGGAAGAACAAGGCTTTGAAGTTTAGCAAGGTGGGAGCAGTGAGATAGGTTGATAATTGCCAGGAAAGATAGATCACCACCTTTAGGAAGGGAATGACAGTAGCATTTTAATGCATCAGGGACTGAGGCAAGGGAGAAGGAGAGGTTTAAAGGAAGGAGTTGTAGAGCAATAGCAGGGCAGAGAGATGTAGGAGTTTTGGGTCAAGGCCATCAGAACTGTTGCCCTTGAGAAGGTTTAGGGCTAGGAGGGACTGGAGACTGACAGCAGGAGATATAGGAGGAAAGGTGGAGGGAGGAATTGGAAAGAGAAGGAGTAGGCGAGGTGGTGACAAAAGTGTTGAATTCAGAGGCAACATGGGGGTCAGAAATGGTGACATCGCATACACTGAGGACTGGAGTGGAAGACTGGGTGGGGGAGAAAAGGGCATGGATGACCTTCCAGAAATTAGAGGGTGGTTAATGTTGGTCTAGAAAGTGGAGGCAAAGTACTTTGCCTTGACAAGCCTAGTGACTGTGGTACAGGCATTGCGAGGGCATGATGCTTGAGAAAATCAGTTGAGGAACCAGAGGACTTGTGTGCCTTCCAGGCAAGATCTTGAGCACAGTGGCAACAAATAAAAGCATTTATTGCAAAACACCCTTCAATGCAACAGCTGCAAACCTCAAACTGTTCTGGCATGAGAAATAAAAAAAATGCTAGGTAAACAAGGTAGTCCTACATCATCAGATATAGTAATCAGTTGGGTGCACTGCAATACTAGTGCTACAACTGTAATGCATTCAGTTTCCTACTTCTCAGATCTCTCTGCCTATGAAGATATCTTAAATGAAGGGTCCTCTGCTCCCACTCAATCAAATACCAACACAGGATCATCCTATACACAGTCCCAAGTTCCAACCCCTTTCTGCTTTGAGTAGGTCTGACCCTCAGAGGTCTGTAGACTCCCTATGTGGCTTTAAGACTCTAAACCTGTAGGCCTGAATGGAGTTGAACTGAAACTGCTTAAAATCACAGCAAAGGAATTAGCCTCGTATAAGAAATTAAGCAGCCTGCAGTATCCTCTCAACAGGCATAGTACCAGGTTATGGAAAACTGCACGCATTGCACCAGTCTTCAAGAAGGGAGACCACAGAATCCTGAACAACTACAGACCCATAGCAATCCTTCCTGCCCTAAGTAAAATACTAGAGAAGGTTGTGGCCTCACAACTTACCAGTTATCCCACAGAGCACAAACACAGTATGTCCCACGGCGGCATAGATTCATTAAAGGCCACAGTACTACCATGGCCCTTTTCACCCTCACAAATAGCATTTCAGCTGCCATGGATGGGATATACTATGGTATCCTAAACTCAATATCCTGAGTCTTGGGATACCACCGCACTAGCCTGAAATACATGTTCCCAAATCAATCAGATGCCCGACAGTGCGATGTCGGGCATCTGATTGAAAATACAAAGGCAATATAGGGGGCTTCGCCTGGTCCCCACACCCCCATAACTAAAATAACTAACTCCAAGGAGTGGACCTCAGAGTTAAAAAATTAGTTACGGGGTAAATGACTGGACACAGCACGGAATAGAACCCAGGCCTCCCAGAGCACACTGGCTGAGCTGCAAGTGGTTTAGCCCTCAACACCACCAGGGCAGCTTAGCCAGCCTCACGATTCCTCCAGGATTTCAAGCTCATCAACAGGGGTAAGGTAGAAAGCCATCACATCCATTACCTTATCCCTTTGAATGTCCATCGGGTTTCCTACCGCGGATACTCACTATCCGGATACTGAACCTGTCAGGCAATACTACACGGGTAGGTCAGTGTCACTATAGTGAGTCTTGGCAAATCGTAAGAGTACCCATGGACGTAAGCAATCTCACAGGTGCTGTTTTATTGATCTTACAATAGCATTTGACCTTGTTGATCACACCATGCTTACTGCCAAACTTGCTGACCTGGGCATTTCACAAACTGCACTCCCTGGTTCCAAAACTACTCGGCAACAAATCCCATTAGGTCTTATACATATCTTCACTTTCAAATTATGCACCTTCCATGAGAGGTGTCCTTAGGGATCCATACTTGGTCCCCAGCTGTTTGCCTTACACATAAATAACATCTCTCAAAGTATAACCACTCCTCGCCATACTATACGCTGATGATCTGGTCCTCTATAGTAGCTCAAAACATACTGATCATATAAATCAGCATCTAACAGTGAACCTCAATCAGTACACACCTGGCTATCACTGAACAAGCTCATCTTCAACACTGCCTCTGTGCTATTTGGCACTACCCTAAACTTAGAGCCTGCCCCTCCCATTATTGGTTACTTATCAAGACGGCTCCTTGGTTCCAGCAAACCCTCTCTTCACATGCCTCAGACTTATGCTAGGTCCCTCTCTGAACTACACTGCACATGTGAAACATATCTATAATTTTGTGAACTCCATACTTGGTGCATCATATAAAAGGCAAGGCAAAGTTTATTTTTTCAGCCACCCAATCCCGGAGGCTCTAGGTGCCATACAAACAAATATCGCTATTCATAAAATACAACACAAAGAAACAACATACAAATAATATAAAGTTGCTCAAGGCGTGACCTCAAGTTTATCTAGCCATTGCCAGAGAATGCTGCTCCCAATTGCTATACAAAGCGCAGTGTACTCCTCAGCTGCCAAATACCACTCCAAAAATGGAACATCACCTACAACATTTGCCGATTTGCATCGCAGCCACCCACCCTCACCCACCACTGTGCATTCTGACAAACTAGACTGACTTTCCCCCGTCATCACAGCCCTACAGTTATGGTGGTATCATCTTCAATATAGTGAATAATGGGCTGCCCAGCTCCCTTGCATCTGCTCTCAGACCAGTTGAAAATGGCTACCCCGCTTAAATCAACTGACTTTGACTTGCTTGCATTCTCAAGAATCAGGTCTAAAACAAGGAAGCGTCCTTTGCCTACTCTGCCTCCAAACTATGGAACTCCAATCCTCAGACATTCAGCAAGGTCCCTCCTCTCATTTGTTTTCATACCAAATGTCTGTTTCTCGTAGTCAGGTGCACTACTACTACCTCAGCACTTGAATCGCCTCAGATCCAACTTACTGTGAAGATGCCACTCCGCTCCCCTCAGGACCTCATTGCCTCTATGCTAGCTGTGCTTTACAACTATGATTTTCATCATAGATCCACTTGGCTCACAATTGACTTTCCTCCTTTCTCCTTGTCACCAAGTTAATTTGTGCAATATATAAGTCAATATTTGCTGAAAATTGAAGTCTTGATGCACTATATGTCAGGTATAAACTTGCCATCGTGTGTACATTACTCTGTTGTATCCTAATGATTTGTATCTTCATGCATTGTACATCCTTGCTGTAATATGCCTTGCTATATTATATTCTCCTACTATGAACATCTTAATTATATTGTATTGTATTCCTCAAACGTCTGTATTAGTGTCAGTGGCTCAGCAGGTAGCACACTTGCCTCTGAGCCAGGAGATTAGAAGGCTGTGGGTTCTATCCCCACACCAGGCACTTGGGTTAAATCCAATGCTGACACTAGTGCAGCATGAGGGGGTGCTGCACCCCTGAGGTGCCATACTTTCGGATGAGACATTAAACCAAGGTCCCATTCGCCTGTTCTGGTGGTAGTTCAGGCGGATGTTAAAGATCCCATGGCACTTCTCGAAAAGAGCAGGGTAATTTCCTGGTGCCCTGGCCAAATTTCCCCATTCACTAAAAATACTACTAACAGTTTAATCTGATTCAAGGTCAATTGGCATTCATCTGTATCCCTCCCCGGTTGTGCCTGAAAATAGGCAGGATTTGTCTAGTGCACTTACCGGTCAACAAAAATAAAATAAATATCTTTGTAGCTGTACTCTCCAGAGTCGCACCTGGAAATAGATATTTAATTGCCTAGTGTGGTTACCTGGTAAACAAAAGATAAATAACTAAAAATGGTATCTGTATAAGTTGATCAGACATGAAGAAAGTAGTTACAGTGCTTGCCCTATCAGCCTCTTCCTTTTATGCCAAGAGCCATAAGAATGATCCTTTGCCTTGTAACAGTTAGTAGTACAGTCAGTGCAAGGTCTTATTTTATAAATAAGGGATGTAGGTTTTGCCAGTCATTTAAGTTGGTGCAGTGGTTGTATTTACAGAGCTATATCTAATGCAGAAAAGAAAGAGAAAGCTGGGAACTGGGTAGTGTACTAAATATCTCCAGCACAAGAGCTGATTCTGAAACCTGGCTCAGGTTACCCCACTTGCATGAATCTGATCTCAGGTTAGTTCCTTTTGAATGCTAGCCACATTACGAAGTGCCCACCCAGTCTGACACAGTCTGCTAGGCAAAGCACATGACTTGAGTCATCACTGTGTACATGCAGTTGGGAAACAAAAACACCAAAAACAAACACATTGCATTTGTTCTCGCCTGCATCCTGTTTAAGGTTTACATGTGACACTCATTTGTGAGGCAGTATAGCCCGAGGTTAGAGCAACACGCTTTGATACATTCAGCAGACCTGGGTTTGTCTCTACAACTCCACGTACATACTATGAGACCCTAAACAAGTCAGTTAACTTACCAGTGCTCCCAGGTCACCCCTGAAAATAAGCCATGTGCCCAATGGACCTTAGCTCCTGGAATTCTGATTCCACAGACATGGAATTTTCCACAGAGTTTGCATCATGCTGCAGGATGTATATAGTGTCACAGAAATCGTGGTTCTTGGCCGGTGGTGCTGAGGTGGAGGTACTGGATGCCACACCCTACGCTGGCGACCTGGGTTCGGGAATGGACTCTGGTGCTTGGGGCCCTGCAGGAGTGAGGAAGGATCGAGCATCCACAGACAGCTCTCCTTACGTCGGAAAGTGGTGGCTGGGTGTCAGCTCATGCACGCTGCCAGAATGGGGAGGGATCCCATGTCTAGGGCATAGGCTGCCTCCGTGGTGGCGGAGCCCCGCCACTCCACCCATTGCACATTCATGGGCCCAGGAGTAAAGCAGGTGGAAAAGCGGGGCTGGCAGGCTCCATGATGGCCGATGCGCCCCCCGCAACAAGCCACCCCAATCCTGGATTATGCTCTGCAAGGGAGTTGCTCCTCACCTCTGCAGGGGAACTACAGGGTATGGCTGAGTGGAGAACAATTGGGCTCAGAGGATGAACCTCCTAGGGAGGGCCAGAACCACCTTCCAGCTCCGTGGATGCAGAGAAAATATAAACACAGAAAGAAATCATGGTTCTTGGCGAATTTTGTTCACATACAATATACAGTTTTCCATAGTGCCCTTCTCCATCTCTTTTATCCTGAAGCCCTCCCTTACGTTCAATATGTGATGTCATTGATGACATCTCATCATATTTAGCCAATGGAAAGACAGCATTCCGCCACAAAATGAACAAATCAGGCCAAATAAATCAGAAAATGCCAGCAGAAACTTAACAGCCCTGCTGCAGAAATCAGAACAAAGTGCAGCAGAACACTAGGGCCAAAAAAAAAAAAATGTAAAAGTAAATTTAATTCCAGTCGAAGCCCAATCCAGCACCACAATGGATGCCCTTGTCTGCAGAGGCAGGGTATCATGGGATACAGCAGTCTGCTTAAGGACTGCTGTTACCCTGTCAGAACAGCTGCATGATTTCTTTTAAACAAATGTTGCCTACAGTCATCATCCTCAAACCAGCCCTCTGTAGCAGGGAGGAGGGTGCAGGTCTATAGTAGTGGAGCATGAACAGGTCCTCTGAGCGGATGTTGGGATGTGTTACAGCAGACCTCTGGCTGGCATAACAAATTCCCCACCCTTACACTGGACTGGAAGTGCATAAATAGCATCATACATGCTGGGCTCTGCCAGCCCATCCACTGACACCCCCACTCCCCAGCCCTGACCGTCTGCACAGCTGCACATGTTTCACCAAGCTTTGGGGGATGGGAGGGCAGCAAAGCACTGAATGGTTATTTGTGCATCTACTGGTGTCCAGTGGACTTCCAGGATGGTCCTAGTTTAACCCTATGTGCCATGTAACGTGGTGCACAGTGCCATCAATTTTCACTACTTAGTGTCCGATGTGCTTGAATCACTCACTGTATTGAGCTTCCACAAGACATTCAAAACGTTTTGTCATTTTATTAACAGTAGAGTTTGTCTTATTTCCATTTTGTAAATTAGTATTGTATTACTTGGTTTTAACTGTATCTTTTGATTATATTAAACTTTTCTTATGATTATATAGCACTTTTTTATTTTATTTAGTTTTTGTTGACGGGTAAGTGCACTAGACAAATCCTGCCTATTTTCAGGCACGACCCAGGAGGGGATACAGATGAATGCCAACTGACTTTGAACCAGATAAAGCTGTTGGTGGTATTTTCAGTGAATGAAGGAAATTTGGCCAGGACACTGGGAAATTCCCTACTCTTTTCGATAATTGCCATGGGATCTTTAACATCCGTCCTGAACTACCACCAATTCAGGCAGATGGGACCTGGTTTAACTTCTCATCCGAAGCGGCACCTCAGAAGTGCAGCACCCCTCTCATGCTGCACTACAGTGTCAGTACTGGGATATTAACTCAAGTGCCAGATGTAGGAACTGAACCCACAGCCTTTCTGATCTCCCAGCCTCAGAGGCGAAGTGTGCTACCTATTGAGCCACTGACACTGATACACTTTAATACCTTGAGACCTGTATTTAAATCCCACAACTGCCACTTCCATATCATGTGATCCTAAGCAAGCAACCTAATCTCCATATACTAAATGCTGTCTCCTGAAACAAGCTTCAGCTTTCACAGCCCAAAATTCAAAATAAATACATTTTGCAAACTGCCTTTTATATACTACCTGTGCCTGTACTAAATAGCCGTTTTCCTTTGTGTTGACTTGGTCATTGGTTGAGACGGCAAACATTGATTAAGTTCCAGCAGGATGAAACATGCCTATGAATAGTTGCAGAGCTCTCAGCTGTACTCAGATTTAAAAGCCCATGTTCAAGAAAACTTTGGTCACGCTGGACTCTTGCACTTTTATACTACATGAGAAACTGCATATTACAGCCCATTATGTCCTGCATTGGATTTAGTGCTTATTTTGTTCTTGTTGAAGGGGCCATAAAAAAAAAAAATCCTCGAAAGAATGAATCACTCCATTAATCCTATCATCTACGCCTTGGGTGCTATACACACCATCATTGAAATATGCCTTGCACCTGGCTGCATTGTGCTCACCCTATCGACACACAAAGGTAGTTTTAAGTTTCAGTGTCTCTCACCTTTCATAATCGTGACTACATGCATTATTCATGGTAAACCACCAGCTGTGCTAATTGTTATAGAAGAATAGTAGCATCATGTAGATGTGATAGTTGCAAATATTAGAGGCCCAAGCATACAGGAATGGCAATAGCAGTGCCCTCTAGTTGTAAGAGGAGGTACTTCTTCACTCACAGGGTGGTGAATATTTGGAATAGTTTACAAAGGCCATGGTAGGGAGCACAAAATGTAATAATCTTTAAGACACAATTAGATGTGCACTAGAGATGCAGGGAATTAAAACTTCACAGATGAAGTTGGTGTGAAGTCAGGGGCTCAATTTTCAAAGCGTGGCACAGGTCTGGTGGTGTGCCAAACCTCTTTACCATAACTGCACCTGATTCGCCAGTCTTGGGTGCGATTGTGACAGTTTCCACATTTTATGGCAGCTGGCACAAATATCTATCTTCATAAATACCTCCCTGGGGAATGCCACAAGCTAGACCAGAAGGTGGGGCGAGGGGGAGTGAGGATGAGGATCGGGTATGGGAGGTTACACTTTTAAACTGAGTTCTTGTAATTTACTACGGATTGTGCATTCATCTCTGTGTGTTTTCCTTCACACCAGTATGTGTACTTGTTTATGTTCTATGTATTTTATAGAACTTGAATAAAGTTTATTCAATTAAAAAAAAAAAAGCTAGATTAGAAAAGTTGATCTAACTTGCGGCACCTGGCTGCAGGTTGAAACTCCCAACCACTGGCTGGGTGATTGCCTGAAGCCCGTGCCATATCTTTGGTGCACTCGGGGTTTTGACAATCAGGGGCTTTGAAAATTGAGCGAGGAACTTTGCATTACACATAGTAGGGTGAAGTTTCAGAATTCACCACCAATTTTGTGTGGCAAAGTTCTTTTACTTAAAGCACCTTTTCTAAAATGTATACCACCCCAGCCACTGTGCATCAATGTCACTACACCCACCACCCAGACCTTTACAAATAATTCCCCTCTCCCCACCACCCTAGCAGCACCCATCTCCTTCCTCCCCACCAGCAGTCCTGCAAAGTTTCAGAAAACCGTAAATAATAGTATTAAATCACTTCACTTGACTCACACATATCCTGTAACCCTTTCTCAATCCCATCAGACATCCCTACCCTCAAAATTATGTGTCAACCCCCCCTACTTACCCTGTAGAATCCAACCTCCCTCCTCCCCACAAGCCCCTAAAGTTTAAGGATATATTTAGCACCTTGAAGGTAGAACTACAGAAAGCTGTCCCTTTGAGGAGCAATGGTGTCTTCTATTTAAGTCTATATTAACACCTGATTGACTCACAAGAGGTCAATCAAGGGTTACTAGGAGACCTCATCATTCACAGCAGACTAATGCCCTGGACACAATACAGAACTGTTTTTTGAAAACCGTTTTTAAAACCAGTTTAGCTAAACCATTTCAAGTGCAACCACACTACTCAGTAACCATTTTTATGTTGGCTTGCATGCGCACCAGCCAATATATTACAATAATGTAGATTTGGAGTCTGCGGTCTGTGGGCGAATGCAGTGCATGCATCAGTAGGTGCGTCCCTCATTCCCCAGTAAGCCAGCATGCAGGCGCTGACACCAGCAGTATGTAAAGGGGCCACCAGATCTAAGAAAAGTGCCGCTGCAATGAGAGCCAAGCTCATCACACAACAGCACAACAACATGCCTCCCGACGTGCCTTTCCTGGTGAAGCAGTTCAATAAACATGGCGGCACTGACTGCCACCACTCAGAGTGCCGACTTCAAGGGTGTCCAATCCCCTGTCAGCATGCCCCGACCACTTCATCTGCCAATAGGGGGCCCACTCCCCGTCAGGTGATAGCCCCCTCCCATTCAATTATGTGTGCCAAAGGGGGTGCCCAAGCCCCTTGGCATCATGCGTCCCCAACAGTCTTTCCTTTGCCGATGGGGCCCACTCCCAGTGGCATAATGTCACCCAACCACGATTCGTGCAGCCAGGGGTGCCCAATCCCCCTCGGCATCATCGTACGTCCCCCCACACCTGTTTCTGTGCCGCCAAGGGCCCAATCCTGTCAGCTGTGGTCCCTCCCCGTAATGCAGGTGATACACTGGGAGCCCACCTCAGTGTACCGAACACCTGTAAAGAGAAAACAGTCCCTCATAGTCTCTTCTGCACCCTCCCCAACCCGCCCACCCTCTTGTACCCTGCCTACCCACACACCCCTCATCCCTTACCTCCAGAGCCTGGCCACGATGATTTTCGGTGGACTGGGAACACATCTACACTCTTCAAACTGATAATAAACTGAAGAAATGCCGGTAAGCTGGTATAATGGCATAAATATGTTTTCAGCTTTGGTGCATATCTCTGCATTTGAGATTTTGGCACCAAATTTTCAACATGGAGTTATTGGGACCCCTCCTCATGAATTCAGTCACTGTCATGGTGTTATTCAGTCCCAAAAAGTGATTTTGCAGTCACTGCTGGCGGAATCGCCTTCGGGACTGATTAACAAAATGATGAGTGCCACTGTTCATTAGGTGGGCCCTCAGAAATCTATGTTTCAAATTTGGTGAAAATCCAAAATGACTTGTTTTATGAGCGTGCTAGCAGTTTCCATGCACACTCGTAACTTATGTGAATTTGTAATATTTTCACTCCAGATTTTCAAAACTGGCATTTTTCAACACCTCCTTATGAACAGTACAGCTGTTATTTTACATATCCTGGCCAAAATGTGTTTTTCACACTTCTGGCGCAGAATATGCAGTCGCTGTGGAGATCAGTTTAGGGACAGATTAAGAAAATGACAGTGCCACTGTTCATGAGCAGAAGTCCTAAAATGCCTATGCTGAAAATTTGGTGACGAAAGTCCATAAAATGACTGTGTTAAAAGCATGCAGTGAGAAGTTTCACGCACCCTTGTAACTTCACAAATTTTGCAATATTTTCAACACTGGCATTTTCGTGATCCTTATGAACAGTACAGCTGTCATTTTCACATCCTGCCCAAAATGTGTTTTCACACATGTAGCGTACATAAATGGCGTAGTGGCTGTGGAAAATCAATTTTGGGACAGATTAACAAAATCACAGTGCCACTGTTCATGAAGGAGGTCCCAAATGCCTATGTTGAAAAGGTGGTTAAAAATCCCAAAAATAATTGGAGTTACAGCGTGTGTTATGCAGTTTCTATGCATGCTTATGACTTCACTAATTTTTCATATTTTCACCCAGATTTTCAGTGTTGCCATTTTGTACACCTCCTCATGAACAATACAGTTGTCATTTTTCATCCTGCCCAAAATGTGTTTTCATGCCTTTGTCGCCAAATGGCATAGTCGCTGTGCAAATCCACCTTTCAGCTAACAAATTGATAATTCCACTCTTTATGAGGTGGGGTCACAAAAAGCCCATGTTGAAAATCTGGAGTGTAAATACCAATAAACACCTCGGCATTAGGGTTCCCAACTGTAACACCCACCCTGTGGAGACTGACAGGCGTCAGGGTGTGACTTGGGATCATTGGCTGTAATGCTCATGCCATTCTAACCCCACCCTGCAGCAAGTGACAGGCATCGAGGTGTGCCTTGGAGTGTTTGGCCTAAAGTTCACCCATTCTCCTACTACACCCATCTCAATGTATTTCCTTATGGAATGGGGTAAGTATAAGGCCCAAAGACCCCAAAGCACACCATGACACTGTCAGTGTCTACAGGGTAAGGTGAGTAAAGCATGAGCGTTATAGGTGATGACCCAAGGTACACCCCAATGCCTGTCAGTCTCTGCAGGATTGGGAGTGGGGTTAGCATCAGTTCAATACTTCACTGCCATTCCTGTTATGCATCTCTAACTCCTGCAATGCCAATGCCAGCGAGACAACATTCGCACTGACAAATGCTTGTTGATAATGGTTAAGTGTGGCCACACTGCTAGTGTTAAACCTGTTCCTTGTAACTATTTTGTGTTAAGCCTAACACACAGAACTGTGCTTGCCTGGACACACTGCAGCTAGAACTGTTTTAGTTAAACCATTACAGCTTAAAACACTTTTACTGCTGGACAGACCTGTGAGTAAAACCATGATAGCTCCAAAGCATTTTTAAAATGGTTTAAGACTAGGTATCTAGTAGAGTTTAAGAACAATTTTGTTAACACGTTTTAAGGGGCTTGTAGTCTGTCTGCAAACAGCGCTAGAGGATTTAAACCATTTAAGGCACTTAAACCATTTCAAGTTCCCCAGTTTGTCCTCTAAGGGACAACGTTCTGTATTTCTACCTTCATGGTGCTGAATATCTTTAAACTTGGTGGGCTTAGGGGCAGATTGGGTGATAGAGTAGTTATGATGTGGGTTGACACATGATTTTGGGTCATGGTGTCTGACAGGGTGGGGGATTTGGTGCAGTGGTGGTGAGGAAGGATTTAATACTAATAGTTGTGTTTTCTGAAACTTCCCCAGTACTGGGGGCAAGAAATAGTTTTGAAAGATCTGGATGTGGAAGGTGGTGGGACATGGTGTACAGTGGATGGGGTTGCATATATTTTGAAAAGATGTTTTATTTAGAAAAATAGGAAAACTTTGCCTAATTCTTCACTGGCAAAGTGCTAGCTCACCAGGCAAAACTACTACAGTGGTATTTCACCAGTGAAGTGTCAATGGGCAAAGAACTACATGAACTGCCGCTTCACACCATGTGAAGCTGGGAAACACCATGAAGATGTTCAAGAAGTGAAGTTTCCTGAATTTGCACCCCCAATGTATACATCAGGGGTCTGAAAGTGGAGGGATACTCGTGATGGGCCTTAGCCATCTTTCCTCTAAGATGTTAATGATGAGGAGGAGGCAGGTTAGCTTATTGTCATCATTGTCATCATTGTCATCATCGTCATCATCTCATCATTGTCATCATCATCATCATCGTCATCATCATCATTCCCTGATCGTAGTAGTAGCAGTAAAGTCAAAGACACATTCTAATCTCCCAGCTAAAATTTTTCCTTTAACTAAATGGTCAGAGTTGCTGACTTCAGGACTCGAGGTCCCACATTTTATCCCAACAAGAATTGGTGATCCTGCCTAAAATGGGGGTAGATAATAGCAGACAGTAACACTGGTGACCTTCTCAGGCATTTGCCAACAGTATATAATCCATTTATGTAAAATGTCTGCTTCTCTCTTATAGGCTGTAGCTGCCACTCCAATGTCATGTTTTATTTTACATGGATTTCTGCTTTAGATATTAAAACTTCAGAACCTTAGGGTGGACCCAATGATGTAGTGGCAGGACTCTGTACTTCTGCCTGGAAAACAGGCTATCCCTCATGCTTGTGTAGCCACCGCCTCCCCAAACGTCTAAGGGATGGCTGAAATTGCTGATGAACTGGAGGAGGGGCCCCAGCATAGACATGCTTCTGAAACTGCACAGCATGAAAGGCAGAAAATAGCTTATCTTACCTTTCGATGTCTTCTTAACTTCTGTGACCCTAGGTTTCCACTCCAAATATTGCCGGAAACATCCCAGGCACTCCACGATGAACTGCAGCCACGGCTCCCTCGGCCCCTAACAGGTGCAATCTTCTGAACAGGCGGTCCCCTGGAAATGCAAACACACGAATTGATTAAAACTGAGGATTTATATTTTATTTGCCCTATTGTTCCACACAAAATCACAACTTATTGTTTCTGTAGTTTGTGTTCTCAGGGTAGCCTGTGATCCACAGCAGTGACCCAGCGTACCTCAGTATTCTTCCATTGCCAGTGAATGGCTTGCTGTGGGAGGGCCGAGGATGACAGTGTGTGTTGTAGAATTCCATTAAAAACTATCTGTAGTTTGAATACTCAGGGCAGCCTGTGATCCACAGCAGTGACCCAGAGCATCAGTCGTCTTCGTGCTAGTGCTTGACTTGCTGAGAAGGTGGCAGCATGCATCTCAGAATTCCTTTAAAAAATTATATCAGTAGTTGGAGGTATCAAGGCCACAGTGTAATTCACAGCAGTGATGCAGTATGCCTCAGTTGGCGGTGTAGTGCCAGTGTCTTGCTATGAGGAGGGCAGTGTGCAGCTCTGTTTTCCATAACAAAAAAATAATAATTTAGTTTGTATCTGTAGTGTTGGCGATTTCAGTGGCAGTCTGTGATCACAGTAGTGACACTGTGAACCTCGGTCTCAGTGCTAGTGCCAGTGCCTTGCTGTGAGGGGACAGTGTGTGACGCAGTATTGGAAAAAAATCATTATCGTATCGAACTTGCCTGATTTCAACTGTTTAATAAAATGGATTATCTGAAATTTCTTTGTCAAAAGAAAAGACTATATCTGAAGCAGTGGGAATAGTTACTGATTCATAAATCAATGCTATTGTTGCATTCCCCAATTCTAGTTCATGCACCACTGCGCTGAGGAAGCGGAACCAAGCACAAGCAACCAACACAGTCAGAGTTGTATGGATATTAACACAGAAAGTATGGATAAAATCAACAGTGAACTTGGACATGTACAAAATGTAACAGATTTGGGAACACTTGAGACAGACCCGTTCAGACAAATTTACCTCATTACTCACAACGAACATTTGGTGGGGAAAAAGGGGTCAATCCAGTGCCATTGGTTTCAAAATCACAATTGGCTAGACTATTCTGTTACTCTAGATGATGCCTTTTGCTTTTTTTAGATGCTTTGGCCTAAAATCTGGATCCAGTTCCCTACTGAGGATACTTTAAGTACAGGTTTCATTAACTGGAAGAGGGCACTTGACTCAGATAGCATGAAAAGACTTCATACCATGCAAAAGCAGATGCCTTAAGGGCTGTATTTAAAGAGACCAAGAACAATGGCGACATTGTCCACAAGTTACTAAGGGCAAACATCAAAGAAGTAAATGACAGGCAATGCTATCTTGAGTGCGTCATTGCTGTCACACTGTTTTTGGTAAGCAATAACTTTCTTTCAGGGTCAGGATGAAATGGATGGTAGTTTAAATAAAGGACGTTTTCTTGAGTAAGACTGAATTGCCAAAGGAAGAATCATTTGCTGCAAAAATTACCTGAAACGAAAATGAAGAAAACAATTAATACAAGGGATGTTTATAGGCTACTAGACCTCTTATGTTTCCACAACTCAAGCAGCTGGTTCATAAGCACTAAGTATTCCAGTGACAAGCTGTAGCTGTGAGCGCTCCCTTTAGAGCACTGTGAAGGCTGGCATACATGGCTCAGAGGCACTATGAGTCAAAACAGACTACATGATCTTGTGACTCTAGCAGTTAAGAAGGAAATGAGTTGTATTGTCATCAGATAGATTACTTACGGTATGCCAAGAAAAGCATCAGAAGGCATCGTTGTTATTACCAGAGAAAGAGAAAGCTAGGAGAACAAGAGAGTGTGCAAAATGATTATGCAGTACAATATAATACTGTTCTTTGCTGTTGTGTACTTTAGGGCTGTATTTTGAGCGAGGACTTGCCATTTGAGTGCAGAAAAAAGAAAAATCTTTTAATAAGGACCAATATGAGAGTAAAATGTTAAACATGCCACTTTCATATGCGTCGTCCACATTTCCCACCTTAGGTTAGGTGAGATAGTTAGGAGAGACATGTGTTGCTCAAACAATAAATTCCATTTTGTGTACCTCCCTTGGTATATCATACTTTGCTCAGATTTGGACCATAATTGGATAAGGGTCACTCAGGAGGCCACCTACCAGTGCCAAATGCTCATCTGTGCCAGATGCTCATCTCCACCTCCGTGAATCTCACTACCCAAATCTATGGATATTTAAAAAGTAGAGAATTGATTCTATGACCTTTAATCCACAATATGAAATGTTTACCTCACAAGTGAACACAAAGAAACAGCTAGGGCTAGACGGATTATTCCTCAGGTGGTTAACTGACTAGTTGGCCAATAGATCTACAACTAGTAAAGGTGGAAAGGTGTCATATTGGGTCAGTGTACAATTATAGATGGTGTTCCACAAGGCTTTAATTCTTGGTCCACTTTTGTTCTTCCTTTTTGTAAATGATACGTCGGAAAAACTGCGGAGGGCAAACCTCCTGCTCTACATAAATTATGCCGTTGCCTGTATCGCAGTGCCATTAAAATGTGTTAGTCTTAATGCCCAGCTCACTAATGACTTTAGCATATTGGAAGCTTGGTTCTCAAACAACAAATTAATCCTAAACCTAAAAAAAAGACCAAAGCTATCCTGTTTGGCCCCAGGCACCTTGGGGCAGTCCACAGAACCTACTAAACATTAATTCAAGCCATGGTGGTCCCACTGAGGTTGTGGAATCCATAAAATAATTGGGAATTTACCTGGACCAAGCCGTGACACTTAGACCCCATGATGAGCATCTAATCAAGTCTATGCACCAAAATGGTGGGCTGCTGTATCGCCTCAAAAACGACATAACCAAACAATCCAGACTAGTGATTTTGAGCTCCACTCAACTTCCCATTCTGCTATATGGTGCCCCATACTTAGGGCAGCAAGGGTAACAGAAATGAAAAACTCAATTCCCTCTATCACAGTGTAGCTCACTTTGCAGTAGAGTTCCCCGACAGGTAGCATCATTGTAAGATACTGAAACTGCTCAACTGGCCCACATTGGAGGGCAGACTAGATTATTCCTACTCAGCCTAACATTCAAACTGATAAACGGCCCTGCACCACTCAACCTGAAAGCTATTCTGTCAATAAACCCCCAAAGAAGGTATCTCCGGTCCTCCAACCACACATTTACTAGAAGTTTCATGCGAGGTCCAGTGAAGGGAAAGATCCTTTGCCACTCAACCTCCATCTCTATGGAATAATCTTCTACCTGCCCTCCAAAATTCCTGCCATTAGAGGATTCAAAAAGAGCTAAAGACGTACTTAGTAAGTGCAATGTATGCAGCTGTCTTTGTTGAGTAGGTCTGTTCCCCAACAAGTAGTCTCCTGCCCCTACTCTGCACTTGACTATCCTCCAGTAATCTACCCACCTCTCTTGACTATGGACATGACTTACTGGCCTTTCTTGAGCTGTAATTTATATCTTATCTGCCACATGTGTTTGAAACATAGAAACATAGAATTTGACGGCAGATAAGAACCACTTGATCTACCTAGTCTGCCCATTTTCTTACCTAATGGATAAGCTGCAGATCCTAGTTAACCAACAGCCTATTTCCTCCTACCCTCCCCAGAATTGCCTTATGTTTGTCCAATGCATTCTTGAATTCCACACTGTTTTGACTCTCTGACCTCCTCAGGAATGCTGTTCCATGCACCTACAACCCTATCTGTGAAGAAATACTTCTCACATTACCTCTGAGCCTTCACCCTCTATCTTCAAATTGAGTCCCCTTGTTCTTGCACATGTTTTTTTTTTAAATATGCTACCCTCTTGGACTTTGTTGAATCCCTTGAGGTATTTTAAAGTTTCTATCATGTCCCTCCTCTCCTCCTTTCCTCGAAGCTATACATCTTAAGCTCCTTTAGTCTTTCTTCAATATCTTCTGGTGCAGACCCTGCACCATTTTGGTTGCCCTCCTCTGGACAGCCTCCACTCTGTCTATGTCTTTTTGGAGATGGGGTCTCCAGAACTGTACACAGTACTCCAGATGTGGTCTTACCAACTGTCTGTACAGAGGGCCAACAACTTCCTGTTTTCTACTGGTGATGCCTCTCCCTATGCATCCCAATAACCCCCCAACCCTCCTTACTGCCTTCTCACATTGCTGGCCCACCTTTAGGTAGTCTGATATGATTACCCCAGGTCCCGTTCCATTTTTGTTGTTGTCAGTATCTCACCCCATTGTGTTCTCTTGCCCTGAGTTTTGTTTCCCAGGTGCATTACTTTGCACTTCTTTGCATTGACTCTTAGCTGCCATACATCTGACCATTCCTCCAACCTTGCAGAGTCCCTTTTCATCCTTTCCACCCCACCTTGTGGATCAACCCTGTTGCACATCTTGTGTCATCTGCAAAGAGACATATCTTCCCTCCAGTCCCTCCGATAATGTCACTTATAAAGACATTAAAAGGACCGATCCAGTACTGAACTCTGCGGTACCCCACTAGTAGCCCTCCTTTCTTCACTGTGGACTCCATTTACTATTACCCGCTGTGTCCTGTTGTCCAGCCAGTGTTTTACTAGGCCACCACCCTGGGACCCACTCCCAGGCTGGCTAATTTGTTTATTAATCTTTTGTGCAGGACTGTGTCAAATGTCTTGCTAAAGTCTAGGTAGGCCATGCCACAGCCCCTCCCTGGTCTACTACTTTGGTCACCCAGCCAAAGAAATTAATTAGATTTGTTTGACATGAACTTCCTGCTGTGAATCCATGCTGCCTTGGGTCATGTGCCCCACTGGCCTCTAGGTACTCAACAATTCTTTCATTCAGAAGTGATTCCATCATTTTCCTACCACTGAGGTCAAACTGACAGGTCTGTAGTTTCCTGCCTCTGTCTTGCTCCCACTTTTGTGAAGGAATCACATTTGCCCTTCTCAAGTCCTCAGGTACCACACCATCCTCCCATGATTTATTAAAAGGGTAGTCAGTGGTGTCACTAGTTCTTCCTTTAGTTATTTTAGAATTCTGGGTGAATCCCATCGGGCCCCATTGCTTTATCCACCTTTGAGTTTTAAGAGTTCTTTCAGAACCCTTTCTTCTGTAAAATGACAAATATCAACCCCTCCATCCAGAGTGCTTCTATTGACTGGATTAGGTCTCCACCCAGCTTTTCCATTGTGCATACTGAGCAGAAATATTCATTCAGTATCCCTGTTTTTCACTGTCGCTTTCCTCCCAACCACCTTCCTCATTATTCAGCTTCAGTATCCTTGCCTTCATCTTTCTTTGCTCCCTAATGTACCTATAAAGGTTTTATCCCCTTCTTAACTGAGTTGGCTATCTTTTCTTCAGTTTGGGCCTTTGCTATTCTGACTGCCTTCCCTGCTTCCTTCTGCTTTAACTGGTACAGTTCTCTGTCCTGCTCCTTCTGTGTTTGGTTCCAAAACAATGTATTACTGGTTCCATGTACCTATGTGTTATATGTAAATAACCAAGTGTTATCACCAACTGCTGCTGTACGTCCAAATTCTTCTCTGTCTGTACCTTACTGTAATTAATTCCAGGTCACCCCTGATAAAGGGACATCTGTTTCAATGGGCATACCTGGTCAACAAAATTCAATAAATAAATAAAGAGGACACAAAATAATGAAGCAGGAGTGGGGACAAAAAAACAATACTAAAGTAGCAGAAATATGTTATTTTGCACCAGAGAATACTAAAATTTCTACAGCTGCTGGGGCCTAAGCAGCCCCAGACCCCCCACCTGCCAATCCAGGGTCCAGGTCCAGAATAATGTCTCATGTTAGTAATGCCTCTGGCCTTAGGGTTTTGCTGAGTGTTACTTGGTGGCTAGTTCCACACCCATTCAAAGTGATTTACAAGCAAGTTATTTAAAAGGATAGCCTAGCTGAGATGCCAAATCTCATTTCCTCTGGGTTCCTTCTTCTGCTTGTGACAGCTTGATGCCTCTCAGTCTCATTGGTACTGTACTTTGATTAAAGTGGATGAACATTTTAAAATGCATTTAAAATGCATTGGCAAGTCACAGTGATACTTCTTTGCATTGACATAATCATCCACACCTATAAATGTGTTTGACATTTTTCTACAGAATGCATGTTTTATGTAAAACAAGTATGGAAATGATGTAATAACTATTTGTTGAAAATTAAACATCTTTGTTTAAAATACCAGTTAAAATGCCAGGATCACAAGGGTTAATTGTTTTGCAGCTGAACCACTTGACTTTCAGCCCCATTTTAGCTACAAAACAGATTTTAGGATTACATATTGGCCAAAATAATTTTGATTCTAATTTTTCTAAACTGACAAGGTATAAGTGGGACAATTTATGTGAGGTCAACTTAAACACAGAAACATAGACTTTGACTGCAGATAAGAACAGCTTGCCCACCCAGTCTGCCCATTTCCCTACCTACTGGATAAGCTGCAGGTCCTAGTTAACCAACAGCTTACTTCCTCCTACCCCCCACTATAATATATAGAGAAAATTATGTATACTGACAGGAGCAGCCTTGGAGTTAAGGTGGAGGATTCTAGTTAGAATTAGAAGATGCTAGTAATCTACACCTTTTCAAGTCTGCATGCCATACAGTATTTGCTATTGAGTCAAATACCTCTGAGAAAAATACTATTACTTTTATCTTCAGAGTGTGGCTCCATGGTAGTTTCTGGCCTTCGGACCAGCAGGTTGTCTGTGAGTTCAGTTCCGAATGTGGCTTATACCCAATGCAAACACTGTAGTGCAACACCAGGGGTGCTGGTGGGTAGGAGTGGATCTAGGTATTTTGTTGTGAGGATAGCCCTTTTCCCAGAAAAGCGTCAGGAGTTCTTTTAAAACTATGATTCCAGAAACCTGTGTACTCCTGTGAAATCGCTATTACCTTGCTTCACTAGGTTGTCTGGCTCTCCTTACATGAGAAAACGTCCAGAAGTTCTTATCAATGAAGTAACATCAATCCAGTTTGCTGCATGCCTGATGTGTAACCTTCCCGGTCGTGCCTGAAAATAGGCAAAATCTCTTGTCTAGTGCACCTACCTGGCTAACAATAAATAAATGTATGTAAAATTAGATTTATTATGAAAATAACAAAGTGCAAATGAAGCAAGTGAGAGAAAAGATCAGTTACTGGCCACACTGTCTCTCGGTGCTTTGGGTCCCAAGACCCTTCATCGGGGTATGGCTAGTGTAACACAGACTTCACCTTTTGTACAAGTATGCTATGAATATTTATTACATACAATCTGAATGCCCCAATAAGTGAAACAAACTAATTTCATATCAAAGTGCTCATTAGTACAAAACTGTGATGGTTAAAACTTAATGATCAAAACATTTAACACATACAGTATATGCCTAGAGGCTGCCACATCTCTGTGGTGCCAGTCATAATCCTATAAGATGAAAATCCATAAAATGTGTTTAAATATTTCTATGTCATTTAACTACAGTGAACGGACCAGTAACTAGCAACACTGCATAACACATTATGATAAAGTACAATTCCATAAGAGTGTTCACTGAGCAGCACTGCTTAGAGGTCAAGATTTATGGGAGGTCAAATGGAATATGGGAGGGCAAATAAGAGAGCAACATTAAAGTCAGACTATTGGAAGTAAAGCAAGAGAGACAACAGAACAGAAGGTCAGATATGATGAACAAGGTCAAAGTTGCAAAAAGGCAAAGTAAGGATCAATCGCCACTTATACCCCACTTCTTAACAGGTGAATCAACATGATATTTCTAATTGTCGTAAGAGAGTAGAAGACCTGAAAAAGAAATGGAAATTCATTTAAGCAAAACCAAATTAATTACAATAACATTTGACAGTAACAATATATACTTAATGATTAAAACATATGCTATAAACTCAGTCATTTCATATATAGTGGAGGGAATAGAGAAGGTTAGTAGGTGAACGCCTTTGAGGGGAAGGGGAGTTTTTATTTAACAGATACAGTTTAAAATCCCAGCCTTCATGAAATCCTTCTGGCTTCACTGTTTTAACATAAAATGCAGAAACTCTCTCTTGAGGAGTGGATTTTCTATCCCTCAATGTTATATACAGTACGTGCTCCAACCCCATAGAAAAGCATATCTGCTGGATCAGAACAGTGAAAATCTAAGAAATGGGTCCCTACAGGGTGTCAGATTTATTATGCACTATTTCAAGGGCCCCATAGTGCAACCACGTAAACCAATCTACATGTGCACATAATCCATACACACAAATGGGGTATTGCATGTTATGCATTCCTTACTTCAACAGAAAATTTATATCTGTGTGTTCAAATTTCATGCAGGTAGTTGCATATTTACATATTTTGCACTTTGTGCATCTAAAAAATCATTTTATTTTGTATGGCAACCATACCATTCCAACCCTGGGTTCTTCTTTAAGTCTACTGTGTACCAGGGTGTCTCTGAGATTTTGTCTCTACAAAATGACACCCTAGGTTTTTCCCCAATTGCCATTTCTACATTAATGTCTGTATGTAGAACTGGCCAGTTTCTAAAACAAATATTACCAATCTGACCTGTAATAGTATTAAATTGTCACAAATGTTACTTTTTATTCGCTGATCCAGTTTCTGTTCTAATATCTTTTCATGTATTAATTCATTTCGGTTGTTCTGTGCAGCTTTGATTTTGACGTCTTCTAATAGGTTCTCATTATAACCTCATTCTAGAAATCTTGTTTTCAATTCATTTTCTTGGTCTTCAAAACCTGATAGGCTACTGCAGTTCCGATGTAATCTAAGAAACTGGCCAAATTGAATAGATCTCTTGAGAGTTTTGGGTGTGCACTATCTCATCTTAACAATGAATTGGTGGCAGTAGTTTTTCTGTGGCATTTCATCTGCACAGCCTGCTCTGGCGTGGCATAAATTGTAAGGTCTAAGAAACTGACACTATCTTTGCTCATAAAGTATTTAAAAGAAAGGTTACAGTCATTAACATGTAACCACTCTAGGAAATCTGTACCCTCTGATACCTCTTCCTCCCACACACACACATGATGTCATCAACAAAAGTATGCAGACTTTTATCCCACTGATAAAATGTGATGGTACACCCAAAATTCTCAAGAGGTCTATTCCATTTGGCCAGTTTCTTAGATTATATCGAACTGCAATAGCATATCAGATTTTAAGACCAAGCAAATTAATTGAAAATAACATTTCTAGAATGAGGTTATAATGAGAACCTATTAGAAGAAGCCAAAATCAAAGCTACACAGAAAAATAGGAATGAATTAATACATAAAAACAGATTAGAACAGAAACTGGATCACAGAATAGTAAAGTAACATTTGTGACACAATTTAATACTATTGCAGCTCAGATTGGTAATGTTTTTTTAAAATGATCAATTCTTATAAAGACATTAATGTAGGAATGGCAGTTGGGAAAGAACCTAGGTGTCATTTTGTAGAGTCAAAAATCTCAGACACCATGGTACACAGTAGACTTAAAGAAACATATGGGACTACCTGCATGAAATTTGAACACTCACATGATATAAATTTTCTGTTGCAGTAAGGGAATGCATAACATGCACGATGCCCATTTTGTGTATATGGATTATGTTGCACATGTAGATTGGTTTAGACGCGGGCTGCACTATGGGGCCCTGAAACAGTGCATATACATCTGACACCCTGTAGGGACTCATTTCTCTGATATTCATCATTCTGATCCAGCCGATATGCTTTTGTATGTGGTTGGAGTATGTACCTACACGGAACATTGAGGATAAAAAACATCTACCTCAAAAGAGAGAGTTTCTGCATTTTACATTAAAACAGTGAAGCCAGAAGGGCTTAACTAAAGTTGGGATTTTAAACCATATCTGTGATATGAAAACCTTCCCTTCAAAGGCATTCACCTACTTAGCCGTCCTATTCTCTCCACTATATATGAAATGACTGAGTTTATACATATGTTTTAATTCATTGTTACGATCTGTTGTTATTGTCAAATATTATTGTAATTGACTTGGACTTGTTTAAATGAATTTTCATTCTTCTTTTCAGATCTTCTACTCTCTTAGACAATTGGAGAAATATCATCCGATTTACCTGTTAAGATGCGGGGTATAAGTGGCAATTGATCCTTACTTTGCCTTTTTGCAACTTTGACCTTGTTCATCATATCTGACCTTCTGTTCTTTCCTGTTGTCTCTCTTTGCTTTATTTCCAATAGTCAGACTTTAATTTTGCTCTCTTATTTGGCCTGCCCCTAAATCTTTACCTCTAAGCAATGATGCTCAGTGAAAACCTTTAATCGATTGTACTTTATTATACTGCATTATATAACATTGCTAGTTACTGGTCTGGTCACTATAGTAAATGACACAGCAATATTTAAACACATTTTTATTTATTTATTTATTTATTTATTTATTTATTTATTTATTTAAAGTTGGTAGCTGGGAAAGGCATCATGAACTGAAGCTCATTTCCAGATACGACACGGGAGTGGGTACAAAGCTTATCACAAGATAACAAAACAATAAATAAAACAAAACTGAAAAATATTACAATACAGGGTATATACAATCTCAGAAACCATTTACAAAAGCTGACAAACATTTCTGGTAAAACATGTGATATGTTATAAGAAAGATGGTGTGGCACAGTAAAAGGAGTAGTAAAACAAGACACATGAGGGAAAGGGGTCTAAGCAGGAGAGCCGATACAGGAGGTAGTGGGGTTGGCTTAAGAAGGCTCTTAAGGGCAGGAAAGGGAAAGAAGGAGAGACACTGGTTTAGAAAGGAAGCTGTTCAGAGGGTAGGGACTCTATAGGAGAAAAGAGTTTCCTAGCAGTGGTACAGACACGTTGGAGTAAGAAAGTATGGGCAGAGCTGTAATATGAGTTGTAGGACACTGGAGAAGCAGGAGTAAGGAGGAAGATAAGGTAGGAAGAAGGACCCAAGCTAGAATTTGGCGATGAAGGTAGAGCAGTGATCAGGCGACACTCTGCAAGGGGCTGAAGGGAGAGGAGGAGTACAGGTCACAGTGATGAGTTATGGGGGTGAGTTTGAGGCAAATCTACAGAAGGAATGGAAAGTACATCTAGTTTGGTGAGGGAAGTAGATGGGGCTGCACTGTAGACTATATCTCATGTAGTCAAAAGTTAGGAGGATCCATTTTAATTAGTAGGTCACATCTAACAGGGAGGGAGAGGCTAGCCTTATGACAATAGAGCCCTAATTTAGGGTGTAGTTTAGTAAGTAATGCATCAAGTGAAGAAAGATATCTAGGAAGGATCGAGCCAGAAACCAAGGTATTTGTAGGTAAGGGATTTTCTAACGGTGTGTTGGTTAAGATGGAAAACTGGTAGGGTGGGAAGGCTGGCTAATTTCTGTTTGGTGCCAAATGTCATGGCAACAGTTTTTGGTGTTCAGATTTAGACAGTTGCCTAAATGCTCACTGCCAGGCTCCTGTCCTGCGTTTTAGCAGTTTAAATGTGATTGCCAGAGAGTGCCTGTATAGCCTTTGTGCACTGTCTCTTTAAGAGCTGCCTGGATTGCAGTCATAAGTAATCTGAAAGGGAGCTCTGCTGAAAGATGTAACTATTTGCTGAAAATCATTTAGAGTAATAATGATAATGTAGTTTGTCTAACCTGCCTTCTTTGCAGCAAGGACTGTTTTATTTATCTCCACTATCTTGGTCCTGGACTGCCAAATTGCACCAATTAGTACTGGTGGGACCTAAAATGGAGGCAGACTACAGGAGTTGTCTAGAGTCAAAATCTGTAGGAATTGTAGTTTTTGGGCTTTTGGCACCTTTCTGCACCTGAAGGGGAACCTTTGTTGTGACTGACAGACAGATCAGCCAACCGAAACTTTTAGATTCTGGGAAAGTCCCAGGCTTGCTGGCAGTTGAGTCAGATCTAAGTTGAGACCTAAAGAAGCAACAGCTTGAGACAGTCAAGCAGCTGTTCTGAGTAGTTTTGCATGGGAGAACTGTGGAAAGGCCTGAGTTGTGGCCTGCATGTCTGCCGCTGCCCCTGAGAGGGAGAGAAGAGAATTATTTCAGACTAAATCCAAGTTTGTGAGAACGAAATAAGCCACTGATTTTTTACCAGGCTCATACCTGAAGAAGAACAAAAATTTTGATGAATGCGATTGGCCTGTCAGGATTTCCAGCTGCTTTTGAATCCCCAGTTTGTGCAGAGACTTTGCGATCATGACCGGAGAGCGGTTTACCTGGTACAGTAGAATTTCCTTACATGTAAATGTGCTGTGAGTTGTTAGTGGGTCGTGATTTGGTTCCCCACTGTGTGAACTGTGTTCTGCTTGCTGGAAGCTGTATCCAGCCCAAAACGGACTGTATCCAAATTTGTCTTCATTTGGCCGGGCCTTGCCACACTGGCCCAGCCAGACTACCCGCTGCACAGAGAAAGCCATCGACGAGACCTGCCTGGGGATCAGACCTGCTCTATGCTTGAACAGCAATAACTCCTCAGCGATTCATGTGGGCCCTGCTTCTCCTGGCACTCCAGATTAACCACCTGCTGTCTCAATTTTCGTCCAGCCTGTGTCCAGTCTTGGGTATCGTGAGTAATCATCAGGGTAGCTCCTGCAACAACAGCCTAATCTAAAAGTGTGTCATCTGATTGTCTTGTTGTTTTCTTTTCACAAACTGAGCCCTTTGGCTCCAGATTACAAATAGTGTGTGTTGTGCATGTTGTTTTCTTCCTTCACAGGGCCCTAACCAGCTGCAACATTCCTGGCTAGCCCACCATTCTCCATCTGGGTACCCAGAGTGTGTGACTGTTTATGGACCCTGAAGTGCATGCATAACTGTTTGTTTGATACAGCCTTTAGCAAAATAACCTGATTACGTCCCTCCCTTGTCCAAGTCCCTTAAATAAATCAGATATAACTTTTTTGCATTTACTCTGACTGTGGTTCCAGTTTGTGCAAGAGTACTGTACTGCTGTTATTTGCTGTGTATGACCTAGTTTTACAGTGGGTCCCTACAGGCCGGGCCAGAGGAAAGCCCCGGGTAAGTGCAAACAATGTGGATACTTGTGTGGTGTATCAGGGGTATTGTGAAAGTGATTATTGTGTATTATTCTGGCCACTAGTAAGGAAAGAGGGGTTACAGTGTTCTGGAGGGCTGTGCCCAGGTTAGCTTGACCACTACCAACCTTGACCTCAGAGTGGAGGCACCTGTTTCAGAACTCAGGCCCCTTAACCTGCTACTAGCTGGCAGGCAGGGGTAGTAGTCCTTGGGATAGCACCACCTAGGAGTTACATCAGTGATGGAGGGGTCACCACCCTTGAAGAGAGAAAGGACTGTGGCATACTTCCAAGCTGAAGGGACAGTAGCTGAGGAGAGAGAGAGAGAGAGAGAGAGAGAGAGAAAGGTTCAGTATGAAAGTTACGGGGTAACAATGGAGGGGCAGAGATTTTGATAGTTTAGGTGCAGGCCATCGGGCTAGACTTGACTGGGTTAAGAGAGGAGAGAGCTCTCAGCACTTCTGATGGTGAGATTGGTGGTAGTTGGAAACCTGGAGATTGTAAAGGGAGTTTAGGGTACTGGATGGAGAGGTGAGGGACTCCACAGAAACAGCACAGGTTGTTAAAAAACTTGTTAAAGGCTTCAGTGACACAGGCAGTAATAAGTGTGCCAGCCTCGAGGATTGAAGGAGGAGGGTGAGGAGATCCTGCCAGAAGGAGGCAGAGAACTGTTTGAGGGGAGCAGATGTGATTTAAAGAAATTGGATTTAGCATGGCAGATGCTGAGAGTGCAATTGTTACGGAGGGCTAGAAAGGCCTGAAACAAGGCTTGGTTTCCTGAGGACTTAAAAGGTGCAAAGCACAATCACAGGCTTTGCACATGACCAGAATATCAGGGGTGATCCGGGGAATGGTGGCTGCATTTAACTCTAGCAGTTTTAGAGGGGCATGGGCATACCAGACCTTAGAAAAATAGATTTGAAGTGTGTGAGAGGCATTATCTACCGAGATGGAGGAAGGACAGATGACCAGTTGGCCAGGGCTAAGTCCTGTAGCAAACTGCCCACATTGAGGATTTGAGGGGTGGTAGTGGGTGTATTAAAGTGGGATGGGAGGAGGCCGGTCTTCCTGATGCAAAAGATAGGGCAGTAGTCACTGAGCACATTGGGTAGAATACCGACAGAGCAGATGCAATGGGAGTGAGTAGTAAGCATCCAGTCGAGCAGGAATGCAACTGAGTTCTAGGCTTGGGATGGTAGGGCCTATGATCAATTGGAGTGAGGTTAAGTGCTTCAATCTGCAGGTGTGGATTAAGGGACAAGGGGGGAGCCAGTCTAGATTAAAGTCACCGAGAAGGATTAGTTCACCTGAGGTAGCAAGGGCTGAGGCAGAGGTGATGCAGGAGACAAGAGATGAGGGGATGAGGTTTGGGGAGGCATAAAACACCCACAAAGGGGAGATGAAAATGGAAGGTGAAGTTGGTTAAGAGGATTTCATGGGAACCAGTGACTGCTTCACAGTGGGAGATAATGCACTTTAGGAAGTGGCAGAAATAGATAGCCACCCCACCACCCCATTTTCCATGATCTTGCCATAAGAGGTTGATATCAGGAAGGGCCAGTTGGGAGTCGGGGATACAAGAGGAAAGCCATGTTTCAGAAATACATTGAATATCAAGGGAGTGTAGAATGATCCACACTTTTAGTTCATCGAGTTTGGGGAGTAAGATACATACATTTATGTGAAACATCTGCAGCTCTTTAGGAAGAGAGTATGTACGGGAGGGATAGGACTAGAGGGACCAGGATTGGGTTCAATGCCACCTGCTAGTAGCAAAGGAGGGCCAACAGGTATAGGTGTTAGGCATGATACTTGTGCTTGATTCAGAAGCCATGAGAGGGAATGTGCAAGGGGATATTGTCGGGAGGAGTTGTTGAATAGCAGCTGCAGTAACAATTGAGCAGCTGAAAGCCCAGGGTGGATAGAGAGGTGGGGGGAGGAGTTGGGGGTAGGAGGTGAAGACAGTGGGAGTGGACAGGTTATTATAAGGCAGGCAGACGATGGATAGGGAGGTGCTAGAGTATAGTAGGATCGGGGAAGGGAGGAAGGAAAAGGAGGACTAGGAGAGGGAGGAGGAGGCACTAATGGAGTACATGGGGGTAGTGAGAATGAGGAGTGAATGAGAAAATTTGCCCATCGGGTACCATGCAACATAGGGCTGTATAAGGCAATGAGACAGGAGGTACTAATGTCAGAGCACTAACAAGTGTAGGAAGGGGAGGAAAGAAATAAAATAATCTGAGGCACAAAGAAGCACAACAACTGAGGACTACTGCAAATAATGCAGTGGTAGGGTTGCCGCTCCATTGTGCAAGGTTGGGGTACAAAAACTGAGGGGGACAGGTAGAGCAGACAGGAGGGAAGTACTGAAGGTGCAGACTGAAGAAGAGGAAAAGGTAAAAGAGGTTGGAGACAGGGAAGTGAATCAGAGCTGTAAAGCTGCAGAGAAAGGAATTAAAACAGTGACTATTAGTGGTAACAGTATAACTTGCAAAAAGAAAGTGGGAAGATGGGTTTAGGCAGTTGATGTTATGGTGATATGGGCTAACAGGTAGCCCAGGCAGAGATCCCATGACCGTTGAGTCTGATCCCAAAGTCTCTCACCTTGCTGTTCTAGTTACAGGGGCTGGCTGTAAAGGTGTGCCTTGTTCAGGGAGTGAGGTGGAGTGCCCCTGTTGAAACAAAGGAGAGTGGATAAGCCAGCAGGACACAAAAGAATTACATTAGTATGCGGGAGGCTGTGGGAGCTGGTAGACATCCTGGCAGAGCCATTGGCAGACCTATTTAACACCTCTCTAAATATGGGGTGTGTGCCCAGGATTTGAGGAGGCACATGTAGTACCTCTCCATAAGAATGGGCCCAAGGATGAGCTAGGGAACTACAGGCCGGTGAGCCTTACCACAATTGTGTGTAAACGGATAGAGGCTATCCTCAAGTAAAGACTGTGCAATTTCTGAGGATAATGATCTACTGACCACAGGCAGCATGGGTTTGTCTCTGGCAGATCCTTCCAAACAAACTTGGTTGACATTTTGACTGAGTTGCGAGGGCACTGGACAATGGCCGAGTGGTGGTTGCACTCTACCTAGATTTAAGCAAGGCCTTGATTCAGTGCCACACGGTAGGTTACCTGAAAGTTGAAGTATCTGGGAGGAGAGGAAACTGTCAGATGGGTTGAAAAACCTGGCTGCTGGAGAGGCAGCAGAAGGTAGTGGTAGGGGTGAAGCATCAGAGCCCAGGGCAGTGACAAGTGGTGTCCCACAGGGCTCGGTACTAGGACTGGTCCTGTTTAACATTTTCATCGCTGACATAGCAGTAGGGATCAAGAATAAAATCAGTCTCTTCGCAGGCAACACCAAGATCTTTGCTAAGGTGGATGGGGTGGAGGGGGCAAGGTACTCCAGGAGGATTTGGCAAACTGGAGGAAAGGTCACACCTGGCAGCTTGGGTTCAACACCAAGAAATGCAAAGTGAGGCACCTAGGAGCCAGGAACCCAGGTTACAGCTACTGATTGGAGGGTGTCCAATTATCAACTCCTGAGGAGGAGGATCTGGTGTACTTGTGACCAAAGAAATGAACCACTCAGCACAGTGCAGGAAGGCAGCAGCAAAGGCAAACAGGATGTTAGGGTGCATAGCAAGGGGAAATACATCTAGGAGTAGTAAAGCCATGTTGCCCAGGTACAGATCCCTGGTAAGGCTGCACTTGGAGTACAGCGTGCAGTTCTGGTGCCCCTACTTAAAGAGAGACATCAAACTGCTGGAGGCAGTGCAGAGAAGAGCAACAAAGATGATCATGGGGATGGGGGATCGACCATATGAGGAAAGACTGAGGGAGCTCAATGTGTATACCCTGGAGGATAGAGAGAAAGGGGGATATGATTGAGACTTCAAGTACCTGAAGGGATGAACAGAGGGCACCAGGTGTGTGCCTCACCTCAAGACCGGAAGGGAAACCAGAGGGCACTCTGAAATTAGAGGGGGCAGATTCAGGAGGGAAATGAGAAGGCACTATTTCACCAAAAGGGTGGTGGCAGGGTGGAATGCACTGCCAGAGGAGATCATATCATTGCAGACAGTGGGAGCTTCAAGAGGGATGGGACAGTTTCAAAGGAGAGTACAAACTGGGGAGGAAGGGAATTGTGGGAGGGGCAGCTGCAGTCTAATGGACTGAGTGCTGCACAATCGAGCAGACTAGATGGACCATGGGGTTTGTATCTGCTGGCAATTTCGTATGTTCGCAGGAAGAAGACTGGAGCGGGGTAGGTGAGGTGCACTACACATGTGCCACCCAGGATTGAACCCGACCAGCTTCAAGAACACAGGGCAGATTGCAAGACTCTTAAGGTAACATCAAATGCATGCACAAAACTGGTGTACTGACAGAAGAGGGAAACTCTGTTGCTAAATCCCCACAGCAACGCTTGACAAGTTTCAAAATGTCACTGTGGGGACCCGCCAGTGAAATTCCGCCCGCCAACTTCTTTGCCCCCACTTTGAGTTAACTCTGACTCTGAGTTCATCCATAGAAGGGGTGCAGCCCCCTGCTAGAAACACAGACTTACATCTGACAGGCGAAATTTCACCTGTCGACCATCGGGCTGTCGCTATGCAACGCCCACAACATTGTTGTTGTGTCGCATAGGTAAACTCACAAAACTCCCTGCTCATCAGAGGCCCTTAAGTAACTTATATATCAGGGTTCAATGCAGCTAGTCAGAGTGAAATGAAACAATCACTTGCACTCTGCCGATCTTTAATCTAGCTTGGCCGAGTGCATACTCACTAGTGCTACAGCTAAAACATTTGTTTTTCAATCCGCAACCAGGTAGCCCAAGCAGAGATCCCACGCCACTGGGTCCAATCCCAAAGTCTCTCATCTTACTGTTCTAGTTGCAGGAGCTGGCTGTAAGAGTGCACCCTGTTCAGGGAGCGAGGTGGAGTGCCGCTTGCTGCTCTAGTTGCAGGGAGCTGGCTGTAAGGGTGTGCTCCTGTTCAGGAGCGAGGTGAAGAGCAAGGTAACAGAGATTTCCACAACAGTGTACAGGTTTCTGGAATCATTTTATGGATTTTCATCTCATATAGGATTGCGATTGGCACCGTGGAGATTTGGCAGCCTCTAAGCATATAATGTATGTGTTAAATGTTGTGATCAATACGTTTTAACCACAGTTCTGTAGTAACAAGCACTTTGATATGAAATTAGTTTGTTTCACTTATTGGGTCATTTGAATTGTATGTAAGGAATATTCATGGTATACCTGTACAAAAGATGATGTCCGTGTTATACCAGCCACACCCCTGAGGAAGAGTCTTGTTACCCAAAGCACTGGGGAGAGGTATGGTCAAGTGCAGTGATTGACTGATCTTTTCTCTCACTTGCTTTCTTTACACTTTATTTTCATAAAAAATATCATTTTATATGCAGCAAACTGGGCTGATGTTACTTCACTGATAAGAACTTCCGGGATGTTTTATCATTCAAGTGGAGCCAGACAGCCTAGTAAAGCAAGATAACAGAGATTTCCACAGGAGTGTGCAGGTTTCTGGAGTCATGGTTTGCAATTGGGGTGGCCCTGTGTCCGCGCACCCACCTGGCAGTGATTTTGCAGTTCTGACTGTGGGACTTTTAAAAACTGATTAGGCTGAGACAGCTGTTGTTGAGAGTGGTGGTCTAAGGGGTTAATGGGTGCTGCTTCACTGTATAGTTGGATTCATTTGTTATGCTCCTGGTACCATACTATAGATGAGATGTTAAACTGAGGTCACAATCTGCTCAGCTCTAGTGGCTTGTGCAGGTGTAAGGTTAAAAGTTAGTGGCATTAATTCATAAAGTCTAGGTATATTTCCCAATGTTGCAGCCAACACTACTGCTCATAACAAAGTGGGTACTCAAACAGAACACAGTGAACCCCCTCCCGCCCCAATGGCATTCCCTTAAATGGATTTTCTTATTAATTTTTTCTATCACTTCATGATTTTTCATAGGGTGGTTCTTAGGTATCAGATGGCCGTTGAGATGTGAATTAAGCTTAACCACCAGATGACAAGGTGAACCCCATGACAAAATGTGTTCTGCAATTATTTGTCACTACTGTATGCTTAAACGCTTAATGGCTGCCATGTTTATCTACATGCAGTCATATACACTACCGGTAATACACTTATTGATTTGAACCAATCAGAGGGGGGTATTCTGAACCTGGTGCTCATGAACCAGAACCTCAAATAAGGGGTAAATTAGGGCAAATGACAACTTTCTGTGGTTAAATATCTCCCTTAGCGAGGCTACTGGTGCAGTGAAAAGATTCACTGCTGTGACACCACTGACTCGGGTTTGGGAATGGACTTGGGCGTCGGAGGGACAGCCAGGAGTGAAGGCTTGAGCGTTCGCTGAGCTCGCCTTCTCTCGGGGAAGAGTGGAGTACAGGACCGTGGCTTCTGATCCCTGGCAGAGACCAGGAAACAGCAGTGCATCTGGTCTCACTATCTAGGAGCGTGACAGACGCTGGGGTCCGCCTTGCATCCTGCATGTCATGCCCTGTGGGTGAAAATTGGAAAATGGCGACTGGTCAATAAGGTGATGGCCTACTGATCCTTGCCACTAGTGCTCCCAGACCTATGATTCCCCACCTCAGCAGCACCTAGGACCACTGGAAAGGCAGGTAAGGCTCATTCCCTATGTAGGAAGGGACCTGACCAATGAAGAGATACATCCGGTACCCTCAGTGGCTGTGATATGGGGTGGTGGGTGGTCGGAAGCAGCGTGAGACGAGAATTGGCCCATAAAGGGGTCCAAAAGACTGATTGTCCAGTGTGAGGGGAAGCAAAGAAAAATATCTTCCTTAGGTGCATACACCTGAACTCCAAAATGAGTTTTCTGGACTTTACTAATTTCAGTAACATGTGGAAATCCCTAAGGCCATGCTCAGTGGCAGCTGAAAGGTGGAGGAATAATTGAGGCTATGAAAAGGAGATCCAGAAGGTCACCAAGGCTTTCCTGAAGGTAGTAGAGAAGAGCATGAAAAGGAAAAGGCCAGTGTTGTTATGGGGAGGTGAGGAAAGTGGTAAGTGAAAAGAGTTGCCTTTGGAGGGCAAACTACTTGAAAATGCTCAAGGCAGCCAAATGAAAAGACCAAGGCAGAGACCACGCTCAGGATAGCAGAGGGAGGAAAGTCAGTGAAAGGCCTTCTTCAGATATGTCAGTGTAAAAGAGAGCACTGAAAGGTTGGCAAAGGGGCTGGAGTTGGGTAGTGGATGACCAGGAAAAAGCAAATGTACTAGCCTCCATTCCTTGAACAAATGTTGAGAGCAAATTCAGTCATCGGGTCCTTGTGTATACACACACACACACACACACACACACACACACACACACACACACACATTACTGGGGAGGGGAGGATCTGGGAGCCTGTTAGATGGATCTAGGCAGGTCTTGAGAACTAGATTAAAATCTCTTCCCAAAAGAATGGGAGTGGAATCATCTCAAAGGTAATGAGACCCTGACACACAGCACAAGAGAAGTATGGCGTGTCTGAGCTCAGCACATAAAATATGCCTTGCCAGGATTAGAGGAGCTACACTGTGGTCATTTTGAGTAACAACCACCTACCATAAGCATCAAAGAGCTGCTTAACAGTTGACCATTTTATAGGTTTGTGGAGCAGAATTGAGACTCCATGTCTGGAGGAGGGGCACAGCTGTATGACTCCCACCCTACCCATTCCCTCCTTAGTTTGGCTGCCTCTGTGGCCATTTATTTAGTTTTATTTATTTATTTTTTTGCCATTGAGGTGTTTCTAACACCCAGGTGGATGGGCAGCTCTTCAGCCCAACTCCATTGACCTGCATCCAGCTTCCACCACCATGGGGTTCCAAGTCTCCCATAGACTCCATTCCTCCCTGTGTTGGAGCTAGAAGGGGAAGGGTCCCCCAGCAGCATATCCTGATGTCTCTGGTCCATGGCTTGGTGGAGCAGGCTCCAGAGAGACAGTCAGGGCTTCAATAAGGGCCCTGACCTCACACCCCCATTGTATTTTCCACCGGTCTTCTTCCGGACTGTCTCAGCGATCACCACTGATTTATATGGTACGGAAAATTTTCAGACCTAAGGCTCCGCCCCCATTCTCTGCTCACCAGGTCCTATAAATCCCTGGATCCACAGTGTTCCTAAATGACTTACACAATGCTGATTGGTATTTCATCCCACGCGTACCGATATTGACGTTGTCCTTGAATTTTTCTTGACGAGATTCCTGGCTATCTGGGATCACCATGCACCTCTTAGAAGATCCAGAGCAAGGAGTGCCCAATTGACCTGGTTGACCACTGATCTCATTGATTGTTTTCACTCAGGGACCGCACCTGGAAAGCCTACAAGGCATCAGCTTCCCAAACGGCTCTCCAACACTACGTCACTGCGAAATGCCTGCACAAGTGTCAGTGGCTCAGCAGGTAGCACACTCACCTCTGAGACCGAGATCAGTAGGCTGTGGGTTCTATCCCCCATCAGGCACTTAAGTTAATATCCCAATACTGACACTGTAGTGCAGCATGAGGGGGTGCTGCACCCTGAGGTGCCGCCTTCGGATGAGATGTTAAATCAAAGTCCCATCTGACTGTTCTGGTGGTAGTTCAGGTGGATGTTAAAGATCCCTGGCACTTCTCGATAAGAGCAGGGGAAATTTTTATTCAAAATTCAAAAGTATAACATAAGGACACACAATATATATCATAGTGCACGTTGAAACCAAAAACCCAAAATAAAGAAACGCCTCTAAATAGAAGATAATGTAAATCCTCATCTAAATAACCCAAATACCCCAAAAACATGCTTTTTTTTGTTTTTAAGAACAAAACCAACAGCTAAATCATACAGAACATTCTTAAATCATATTTACAAATCTACAAGATACATTCAGTAAAACAAAAATGTTAATAAATGTAAAATAATAAACTTAAAACAAAAAGAGTTTATCCCACCCATCCTACATTCCTCCATAGTTTAGAACTCACTCCTTGTCCTAAAGTACGAAATTCATAACTAAATATTTTATCTAAATCAGCTTGGATATTAAACAAAACCTCCTGCTGTGAAATTACTTTGCTTTATAAAGAACGTAGCATCTGGCTTGCCATAAAGACCATTTAAACATGCCAAAATAACAAAAGCCGTACTCTTAGCCCATTTCATCCAGGATATAAGTATTTGGCCCAATACCAAGATGTCATATGTCATATTTTTAAAAGAGCTTCCCACCATCTAGCTAACTGATCCCAAAACCATGAACATTCACACAATCAAAATAAATGATGCATAGTCTCCATCTGCTCCTAGACACTGAGGGTCTCCACAGCCCTCTCACTAACTTGTTTATGTTTTTGATTACTCCTACATTCAACTTTTGGTGTCCACATAACCAAACAAAATCCTGCATCTTAAGTGGTATCCTAGGTTCTAGAATGCTTTCTAATAACACATCAATGTTTATGACTGCAGGGACCTGAAATAAAGGTTCTTCCTTATACCATTTTTGTAACATAAACTTATAAAAGGCTTTTTTCCTGACCTAAAACCAACCCAACTCAATCTTCCAGGTTCTTATATATTTCAGAGTAGTTTGTAAATATCCTGGAAGAGACCTATCTGATGAGTGGCATTTACCCCTGCCCCAGGCTGTCAAAAACTAGGACCCCGTATTTCATAATGAGAGCCCTGAGCCCTCAGATTCTAATATGACCGAACGAATGGAACTGAAAAAAATTCCCAAATAAATATAACAAAGGTTGAATCATATTTAAACCTCTTGTCTTCAGAGACCTATACGTATGAACTCTTTTAACTGGATTCAAACGACTCCCATAAAAGAAGGAAAAAGACCCATAACTTTTGTGTGCATGTCAAATGGCAAAGGGTATACATGAGAAATATATAAAAATAGGAGCTATATATGTGCCCTGAGCAGATAAACCCTCTTTTATGGGACATTTTCCAAGACAACCAGGACTTCACTTTCAGATCAGCCTGATCATATGCTGTCACCCAATTCTTCCTTTCTGATTCCCAAGAACCAAAAACATACCCAATATTTTTATTTCATCAGTTGTCATAGAAATATGAAAATCTTCCAAAGCATGAGCCATACCTAAAACCAAAATCTCACTTTTCCAATATTAATCCTAATACCAGTAGTCTCATAGAGTGACTCAAACAATCTCAAAATCTGCTCTCCTGACTCAAGATCCGAGATAGTGAAAAACAATCATCAGCATAAGCAGTGACCTTACGAAAATTACCCCATTTTATTTTTAATGACTTCAATGTTTGAGTCTTTTCTATACGCTGAAGTATGGGATCTAAACCAAAACATACAGCAGTGGACTCAATGGACAACCCTGTCTCACACCATTTTTAGAAATAGTGGTATGCCCAAGTGTCCATTCACCATCGGAACAACCTGAGCATCTGTATACAATGTTTGTAATAATGATATAAAGAATCCGTATTCCATAATGTTGTAAAAGTGGCCAAATATGCTCCTGCCTAACTGAGTCAAAAGCTGTTTCTTGATCAATAGACATCAAATATCCATCTAAATTCCTTTGCAAACTTTGTTCTACCACTTCTCTAATGAAAACCAAATTTTGCAAAATATTCTACCAGGAATAGCACAAGACTGAAAAGGATATATAACAATTTGTGCAATTTGTGATAACCGATTTGTCAAAATTTTAGTTAAGATTTTGTAGTCTGAATTCAACAAACTTAATGGCCTCCAATTTCTGATGTCTTGTTCGTCTCCTTCTTATAAAGAAAGGACATAACGCCTTCATTCATAGTAGGAACTAACCTATTCTCCTCCCATATAGCTGTAAACAGAACCTGCAGCCAAGGGATAGTATTTCACTATGACATTTATAAAAATCATTTGAAATCCCATCCAACCCTGGAGCTGACTGATGCGACAATTTCGAGATAGCTTGCTTAATTTCTAAAATAGAAAAGGGAGATACCAAACTCTGTATTTCATCATTACTTAACTGTGGAATATCTAAATCCTTAAAACATAACTTTGGACTATTTACCATATTTTTTGAAATGTTAATCTCAAATGATCTTGAATAAAAGCCAATAAACTGTTAGTATCTGTAACTACAGATCCATTTTTGTTTTTAACTTTGTCATGACCACACGCTGCACAACATGCAGGTCCTATATCAAATGGATTCACTTGCTCTTAGAACCCTTAGTTTGATATTTTGCTGCTGAGCTGCTCTATTTTCCGAACCCTTTAAATAGGAATACATTTTATCTTTTACTTCTTTAACTGCATCATATGATTACTAGAAGGAACAGCTCGAGATAATAACTGCATATATTTAGCCCTGAGCCCCAGATACTGTGTATAACCATCGTAGCTTTTTTAGAAATATCAGTCAAAAGGATCTTCAAATCTCTTTGTATCTTCCCACCAATCAATAGGGCTATCATACAAAAGAGACATCAGCTCTAACATAAAGAATTCCTAATGAAAACCTGTGTGTCAACCTCCTGAAAAATAGTAACATTCATTCTCCAATACCCTCTCCCTATAGAAACCTGTTGCAAAGAACCTAGATCCAGTTTAACAGCCACATGATCAGACGTTTCTACTGGAATAATCCTCACATCCTGACAAAAAATCCTTCTGGATACAAACCAAAATCTATCCTAGAGGATAATTTACCCTTATTAAAAGTATGTGAGGGTTTCGATCTAACAAATCATATGCATCACAGAGATTATTTGCTTTAAGATTCTTAATAAAGAATTCAATCACTAAAACCTTTAGTTGTCATCCTTCCCCATCTCTTTTCATAAGGCCACAATTAAAATCACCTCCCCAAATCACCAACTTTGAAGTATGCAAATAGGGTTCAACCCTCCTAAAAGGGAAGACCTATCTGCCCTACCTGAGGAGCATAAATGTTGATAATCCTATATGTTTCTTTACCTAAAACAACGTCCAATATCATAACCCTTCCAGGAAATGCATCAAAAGATGTAATACTTTAACCTGTATACTCATAAACAGAACCCTAACCCAGAACAAGGTACTTCACCTAAGGACCAAAAAGAGACCTCCCATCGCCAGTCCCTTTGTGCATCCCCACCTCTACTAATGAATGTAACCTAGTGTCTTGCAATAAAATCACATTACATTTCCCTTCATTTACACTGGCAAAGGTGACACGCCTTTTATCTAAGGTTTTAATGCTGTTTACATTAATTGTGAGAAAGGAAAGTTTCCTGGGCATAGAAAAATAGAGGGAGAGAAAAAACTCAGGAACATAGATAAAAAAAAAAAAAACAATCCTCTTCATCTCTTCTTTTTCCTCTTTCTGGGTTTATGCTTATCCATAGACCCTCCATCAATGCTCACATCTGCCTGTGAAGAGGCAATAGAAGATAAATCCGAATCATGACTTTCTTCTTCCCCTTCTTGCTCGAACAATAAAGCATAAGAGTTCTGGACTGGTATAACATCCAAAATCTTAGATTCTGTAGAAATCTCGACAGAAGATTTTCCTGCTTTAGATCTTGTAACCTCTGAAAAGGATCATCCTGCTGAAAAGTGGGTGGGGGCATAGATTTTTCTCTGAATCAACTTCCATTCTTTGTACAGGACCTATTTTAGCCGAGTTTGAGTTAAAGGACTACCTTCTTCCTGAACAAGAGGATTATTTAATGCGGCAGATTCATTTATAATAAGGGGATCACTTTTCCAATGGAGTCTACTGAGGGCCCCTTTGTGCAAGCAGAGGATTCGGTCAGTTTCCTCCTGACTGGTAATTACTGGAGGGAATCTATGTGGAACAAGGCATTCCAGAAGGGGTACATCCTTTTGAGGCTTTGTAAGGAGTAAGTCCATCATACGCTGCTTCTCCTTCTGTGCCTTGGTAACATAAACATCTTGCTTGCAGATGCCAAATCTCTACTATTATGAGATGCCCATAAACAGTTTCTAAAGGTATGACCCTGTTCCTCACAAATTACACCTTAAGGTTGCTGACACTGGGATCCAAAATGGCCTATTTCACCACATAGGCCACATTTTTTGTTTGTCACATCATGCTACTTAAATGCCCCACATCCCCACATTTAAAACATGCTCTGGGTTGACCTGGATAGAAAATAACCCCTCGATCTCTCCCCCAAAAACGGTTTGGTAGATGTTTAGTCAAACCTTGTTCAGATTCAAAGTAACCTGATATTTCCATCCTCCAGTCCATAATTGCTCATCATCCAAGATGGGCTCTGGGTAACCTTTACCGACAACGTTGTTGTAGCCAATAAGTAATATCTGCCACATTAACCCTTCATTTCTGAATAAGACCGTTATTTTCTTTGTCAAGGGTTTAGTCAGAGGTACTGCTAAAAAGGCTTCCATAAAGGAGAGAGCTCAGCAGTTGGTATTGCTTCCAGAATCTCTCCAACCCTGCAGGATGTTTAAAACTTATGTCAAAACCGAGTCCCGGTATATGTATAAGAGCATACACCTCATAAGCATAATATTTCATGCTATTCTTTAATAAAGATCTCCCACAAAATGCCTATCTGGAACATCTGCAGCATTACCCCTGTATTTCAGCCTTAGACATTTCGCCTCATAGCAGGTTCAGATAAAAGCCTTGTGTCAGGGGAAAGAGTTGATCCCTTACCCTTTCATGCCAGACTGTAGGGGCAAATCTGCATTCCCAGAAATGGGCTGATTGTTGGGGACTACAATATTATGATTTTTGTTAATAATAAAGGGGTGGTCTGACTTCCCTCCTGAATAACAAAGGAAGAATCATCCATAATAACAGGGTCAGGGCATCCCTTCCATTTCTTTTATTGCCTGTAATAAATTGTTTTCAGAACTAAGCTGTGTAACAGGATCTTGAGACTGAGGCATCATCTGTCCTGCTGGTATATCAGAGCCATCAGTAGCACAAGGTTTAAAATTAGGAACTGTTTGGGAGAGGTAATGTCTCTCCAGAGAGATTAGAGTCCCATCCTTTTCCTGTGCCATTTTAACCCATCCAGCCACTAATAAGGCAGAGGAAATCCAGTCTGCCGAAACAGGGGAGAAACTGAATCCAAGGAGCCAGAGTAGGACTGAGCTAGAGCTGAGGCTTTCACCTCGTGCTGAGAATCGAATCTCCATCTTCCCACCCCATCCTTCCTAATCAACTCCCCTTGGGGTTCCGATAGAAAACGTTATTGAGCTAAAGCAGGCAGTTCAGTGGATTTTCCAAGTCACTTAAAGGAAATGTACTTATCTGTAGGCCTTCGTCCACAGCCTGTGAAGGATCGATATTGCTAAGCAAAGACTGCTCACTGCAAGATTCCAAAACCAAGGACTCGGTACTAGCAATAGTTGAAATTTCTAAAATGCCAGGAGAAACATCAGAAAGAACGGGACAGGTAGCGATCTACCTCCCTTGTACTGATTACGCGAGCAACGGCAATACCTGCACCCAAAACCACTCCGGTTTGGGATATCGCTGTAGCTCCTCCTGCCTTTGCAAGTCTTGCTGCAAACAAGACCTCTCTCCACATATTGCTGCTCGGCCAAAGCTAGCTGCAGCGAATGTCAGCTAATTTCATTTCTTTAACAATTTCTTGATCGAGAATCTGACCTTCAGGTCCTACTACTGGTTCCACCTTGCATGTAAGGCTTTCCATCTTCTCAGCGACCTTTGTATCCAAAACTCCAAAGCTGAAATTGCCTTCATACTGCCTAAAAGAAAAGGGAAGGCCGAGGAGTAGCTGTCTCTCAGCCACCCGCACGCCCTTCTCCGATGAAAGCTCGATCACTCTGGCCACTTTCCCACAGCAACGCAGTGCCCTAGCCTCCAGAGTAGGGAATTTCCTGGTGCAGTGGCCAAATTCCTCCATTCACAATAAATACCACCAACAGCTTCATCCGTTCAAGATCAGTTGGTAATCATCTGTATCCCTCCCCGGTCATGCCTGAAAATAGACAGGATTTGTCTAGTGCACTTACCCAGTCAACAAAAACTAAATAAATAAAATAAAAATAAATAAAAACAAGGCTTGCCGTCAGGCCAAATCAAGCTATTTTAAGGCATCCTCAACACCAACTTCAATCACCCAACAAAGTTTTGGAAGTCAATTAAACTCCTCTTGTCCCCACCAGTCCAGCCCCTTTCACCAGCCCTCAATGTTGCAGAAAACACTGTCACTGCCCCGAGTGAGGTGGCCACTGAGTTACACTCCCATTTCACAAGCTGTGCATCCACCCTCCTGTCCTCGCTTCTGCCCCCCCCCACAACCATCCAATTCAACCCTAGCTATGCCACCACCCCATCCTCAAATTTCTCCTTCCTCGCTAGTAACACCTGCAGAGGTTTTAAAAGCCCTAGGGCTCCTCAACCTCACCAAAGGTAAGTGCCCCTCGGGTCTGGACACCAAATGCTCCTCGTAGCTGCCCCAGTCATTGCCAGCCCATTGGCTGCCTTTAGCCTCTCCTTCATGCATGGCTTCACTACCATCTTCTTGGAAACATGCTACAGTTATCCCCTATAAAGGCTGTGACCGGTCCACCCCAGAAAACTACTGCCCTATCTTCCTTCTCCCCATCTTAGCTAAATTGCAGGAGTGCCTCGTCCTCTCTCAGCTCTCCTGATATCTCAACTCAAATTCTTTCTTCACTCAGTACCAGTCTGTGTTCAGGAAATCTCCCCACCATAACCTCTCTCTTAAGACTCACCGACACCATCCTCATGGGTATGGATAATGGGAAATTACCTCAGCCATATTCATCGACCTTGCCAAGGCCTTCACACGGTATCCTACACCCTGCTACTGTCCAAGCTCTCCCAGCCAGCCTCTCACATTGGCCACCAGTTGGTTCAATTCATACCTGGCAGGCAGGTCCCAATCGGTCTGAATTAGCTCCTCCATCTCTTCCCCTCCCTGTCACTACAGGGGTCCCACAAGGCTCCATCCTTGGCCCAATGCTGTTCTCCATCTTCCTGAATGATCTGCCCTGGCCTACCTACATACTTCCTTTCACTTGTATGCAGACGATACAGTACTGTATGCCTCAGGCTCATCCCCTTCTGAAGTAGCAACACGCTTCAACAGGACTTTGAGAATGTCCAACTTTGGTTTCATGCAAATCAACTTTTCTTAATCCCAAGAAAGCTGTCTCCTGGGGGTCTTCTTGTGTCAGTTCCAGTAAGACAGTAGTTTCCTCAAACTGAGTTTCCAATCACATATTTTATATGTAATAAAAAAAAAAATAATACAGCACTCAAGCACTCAGAGCTGGCTGTCTGCGTCACAGACAGCACTGTTTGTAAACAAACATTTCTCTGTCCCCTTCTCAGAAGGCAAAAGTTTACTCAGCGGTAAATATGCAGGTATTTCATTTAGTGCAGGATTGCAGTATGAGGTGGAACTGTTTAAATACAAATTGGGAAGGGTATGAAGCAATGTGACTCCTCCCCATGGAAGACTGCCACCCCATCTCTTTCCTTCCTGCTCTTGCAATGCAGAGAAAAACTCTTCCTTGCCCGACTCTCCTCCTTCCTGGACTCCTCCTCCGTCCCCTGCACTCTCCAGTCAAGTTTATATAAACCCCATCCCATAGTCTCATCCTCCTGCAGCTTACAGATTCTGTTCTGAAGGTAATGGAGCTGGAGCTGTTTGCTGCCACTGTTTCTGTCAACTTTGTCAAGGCTTTTGACACAGTTTTCCATCCTGTCTATTTGACAAAGTCAATTGACCTCTCAGTCATTTGTTTTACTCCTGCCTGTTTCACAGATACCAGTCGGTCCACGTGGTTGATGCCCCCTCCCTACCCATTCTCTCAGCACTCCTCAGAGGCTCAGACCTGGGCCTCATTCTGTTCTCTTCTTCCTTCCCCAGTGATCCCCTTCCATCTGTGTCTCCTCGACATCCACACATACATGATAACACTGTCCTTCTTGCCCTGGGACCTCAGTCCTGGAGCTGGAACTTCTCTACAGCATGATTTTAATTGGGGTTGCTTGGTTTCCAAATCACTGAATCTGATTAATTAGATTCCAACATGAAATTTTGGAATTGCAATCTGAAAATCTTAATGTCGTAATTAAAGGCTAAAACCTGTTTTCACATGGAAATTGAGGAATCAGGTTTCCAAATCTGATTGGATTCTGATTGCAGGGTCCTTTTGAATAGAAATTGATTTCATATCAGAAACCCCTAAATTCCTAAAAGTCCTATAGGATTGGACCTGGTCCATTTGGAGCATCTATAATAACATTCAGCACTGTTCTGTTTAATGCAGAGAAAGCCTCTATGACCTTTTGCAACAAAAGAATCTCACCATCTCCACTAGACTCCAGCCTTCAGGACTCTGGATCATTACCCATTTCACATACCTTAGGGTGTGCCTGGGTCAAAGTCATGCCTTCTGCATCCATATTGATATCATCCATTAGAAACTCATTCCCAGTCTTGGTGAACTATACTGCAACAAATCATGGTACTTGGTGACAATAGTGCCATAAGAACAGCGTGAAGCAAAACAGCATAGAGAAACAGCAAGTACCATCACAGTGATGGTATCGAACAACCTATGTGCCAGGTGTAATGTGAGGGCTTTGCCCCACACACCCTTAATGCAGAGGAAGGTTTGCCCCCACCCCTGTGGAAATGTAAACATCCTCTAAGTTGCACTTACAAGGGGAGAGCAGCTAAAATCAGAAACGTAATTTCACCCATGCTGTCCCTGCCAAACCGCTTATTTTCATCATGCCATTATGCCCGCAGCGCTGTTCTTTATGGCGCTATTTTCACCAGACACCACAAATCATACACTCCTGCTCACTAGGAAATCTTCCTCAAAATGATCCTGTTGGTTTGTGATGATGCATATGTGGTGCACAGTGTTGCCCTGATCTGTGTCCCGACCAGTCAGGACCCCCTTCTATTCCTACTGCTATTTTCCTCAACTGTCCTTCCTACAGTCACACACTCATATTCCTTCTACTCTGACCTCACTTTCCCTTCCCTTAATTCCAGGTGCCTTCTCATGGTGCCATGTTCCTCTTTAAATTATGGTTTAGTTCCTCTATTCTGCTTCCTCTCATTCTCTCTCCTTCCCTCCCTCCCCTCTTGCTACTTCCTCATTCCTCTGATTCCTGCTCTTGCTGTCCCTGCTTTAGAACCCCAGCCTGGGAATCGTCCATCACCTCCCACCTTCTCCTCCTCTAGAACAACCTTCCTCCACCTCTCCCTCCTCCCCATCCTGGTTTTCAAAGGCCTTCCTTAAGACTTCTCCTCTCACACCTGCTTATGTAGTTATAGTTGCCGTTCCTCCCTCTGCCTCCACTTGTTTTTACTGTCTGCCCTCTTCCCCACTTTCTGCTGCTGACACTTTGTTTATTTTCTTGGGACAGTCCCTGTCTGCCTTTTTCCCATGGGTATACTTCCCCCATCGCCTGCCACCCAAGTGACTCTCCAGGCTTTATAAGTCTCATGGTTTTCTAACATTGATTGATCAATGATTGATTGACTGAAGGAGTGTTACCAGGAAAGCCCTACTAAGCTTTAAAAGCTCCTTTCCAGAGGTGTTGTGGGGAAGATGGTAAATTTATTTATTTAATTAAGGAATCAGATACACCTTTGAGCCAGGGACTCTTTACAATGGTTCCACTTCAGGTTACTTGAAACATTAGAATAGGCAGGTATTGTGCAAAAGAGAAATAAACATAGCAGCCAGAGAGGGCTTTGTCAATTACCAAAACATCACAATTGTGCAACTACTTTATAACAAATTAAACAACATAGATTTGTATAGGTAGCCATCCGACAGAGGGAGGCGAGATCAGAGGCTGGTGTAAAGAGGGAGAAAGAGAGGAATGGGGGTGGGGCAGGGGCAGAGTCAGCGAGGAGGTGTGTGGAGGGAGCAGAGGAGGAGGAAGGAGAAGGAAGGGGTGGGGGTAAACCATTTAGGTGTAGCAGTCGTGAGGAGGCACAGGAGATGAGGTATTGACACAGGCTGAGCTTAAATGTAAATAGGAAACACTACAGCAAAAAATAATATAGAAGCTATATACAAGGGAACCAACAGTTGAAACAAGTATAGAATCACGGGTTACGTAAGCATTTAGTTGCGGCTATTGATTTTTGACACTACCCTGTCTCCAATTGACTTACCCTGTTTTAAAGTACCAAAATACTTTACTATATATTTATTATCTGAATTTCTTATATCAGTTCTGTACAATACTGTTTCAATTCACAATTACAACTTATTAATATTTTTACATGAATTTAATTTTTACAGTACTGCATGTTGTCACCTATTTCACTTTTCCATGGTGTATTGACACTGTAGTGTTTGAAATATTTTTTTATCATTCTTCCCTTCTGCACAGTAACCCCTCCCGAGTTGTTCCTACAAATGAGGTTTGACTCAGTGTGCCTTTTCAATTAAACCAATTTCAAAATAACAAATAGAATGAAGAAATGTCAGGAAACATGTTCTTCTCAGTGTGTAGTGAATAAATACTATAGCCATACTGCAGTATTTAGGGTGGCAGAAGGCCTAGAGTCCCATCTGGTCAACCCTCACTATTCAGTGGTAGTAGTCAATAACTGCCCATTACATACTTTGTGTTTTGTCAAGTTATTCCTTAAAGGACGTTTTGTCTTCTAGTTTACTACATGTTCTGGCAACAAGTTCAAGTATTAATGACTCTCTGAGTGTAATAATATTCCTTTAATCCATCCTGAAACTCTTCCTTTTATTTGTTTTTGTGATCCCATAGTTGAATATCTATATTTGTGAATTCAAGATTGAGTTCCTTCTTTTAGGTCAATGTCACTACAAATATTAAACAAAACAATAGATCACCCTTATTCTTCTTCTCTGTAAGCTACACAGCCCTAATTTGTTTAACATCTCTGAATATATGCATGTTATTCACTCCCATATTGTTTTCATAAATCTCCCTTGTACTATCTCCACTTTGTAAATATCACCCTCAGGTGTGGTGCCCAAAACTGCGAGGCAAGGTCTAAGTGTGGTTGAACACACAGTATGTCCTGCACATTCTACCCCAGATGGGTTCATTCCTACTGGTCACACTACATTGAATATTATGAATAATTTTATTAACTCTCATTACAGCCACATCACACTGGGCTGTGTGCTTTAACTCCTTATCCACTATAACTATTAAGCCCCATTCTGATTTCTTTGTTTCCATCAATATACTGCCAAATTTTGCTGGAAATAAGAACATAAGAATTTGCCGCAGAAGGAGACCATGTGGTGCATCTAGTCTGCCCGGGTTTTCTACCCCCACTATCAATTTTTCTTGCCAGGTGACTATACTATCTATCCTGGCCTGTCTGAATTCACTGACCATCTTGGATGCCACTACATCCGGTGGCAGGCTGTTCCAAGGTCCACCACCCACTCCATGAAAAAGTACTTCTAATTTTTGTTTTGAATTTACTCTCACGAGGTGCATGTGTCCTCTAGCACATGCAGCCCTGTTTTCCTGGAAGAGGTTCCTGGTTTGTACTGTGTTGATCCCTTTAAAAAATTTAAATGTCTCAATCATGTCTCCTCTGTTCCTCCTCTGTTCGAGGGAGAATAAATTTAGCTAGCTGAACCTAGCTTCATATGCTTCATGGTGCAGACCCTGCACCATTTTGGTAGCATGTCTCTGCATGGTTTCCAGATGGTCTATGTCCTTTTAAGAAGAGGTCTCCAGAACTGCACACAGTACTCTAAGTGAGGTCTCACCAGGCACCAGAGACCTGTACAGAAGGAGGATTATATCACGTTTCCCTATCAGCTTTGGTACAATTCCCATATTAGCTAGTGTGGACAAGTATGGGGTAACAACAGTAGCCCAGCAATTTGCACTATCTCCAAGACTAGTAAATTAATATTTTATAATTGGCTTTTGCTTTATATTCCAGTGTTACCCATTATTTTGACATGTCAGTTCTCCTTTTCCCATATGGTTTCTTTAACATCCCAGAGTAGTATAAACTGACATTACAGAATCTCTGGGTGACCTAAAACAAACAGTGTCAAAAATGAACAGGCAAACTGCAGTGTATCCTCTGCAGCAGTAAATAAAGGAGCAAAATCATGTGTTGGCCAATTTATTTTCTTCCAAAATATGAGAAGGTTGAACAGGACTGGAATCATTTGAATGTTCAAATATTTAAAATGATTTTCGATCACTTTTGAGAACTTTATATTGCTCTTTCTGAGAAATGAGCAAAATGAAAGTGTGTAGTATCTATCAACAAAATAAACAACAATGAATTATATGGGGGAACTGCTGGATCCACTAAGTCTTGGGTTCTCAAAGGTTCCCATCACTGACTGGTTTTCCTCTTATCAGTACCAGCATTATATTAAAAATAAGACATTATTTTGTACACAAATACATTATTAAGACACAGTGTTCAGTATCACAGTTGTATAACATTAATATTATAAGAACAACATTTATAATATTAGTACTAGGATTGTATTGAAAATAAGGCATTATTGTGTGAACAAGAGATTAGCAAATCACATGATGGTCGATCTCTTGAGGTAGCAGAGACTGAACTAGATGGGCCTTTTGGTCTGTCTCTTAAATCCTATGACTGTAGTATTTTATGTTTTTCAGTCTTTCACTCTGCCACTAACACAATACAATAACAGCTGTGCAGAATGGGTCCCAGCTATACTGTGCACCAAGATTTCCTATGCTCTCAGTATGTGTACTATTGCAATATGTCTTCAAAACACAAATTATGTTACCTAGGAAGTGGGGATGCTAACAAACATTAGGTCCAGAGTTACGGCAGGAAATTAATATTAGCGAGCAGGATGTCTACAAAGAAGTGAGACATTTCAGTTCATAAGGGTGTGTCTGGAGACTGGTGTTTTCCTTACAGAAACAGCTTTCAGCAACCTGAAGTTAATTGGGCAGATACTGTGGTTGACCACTAATGAATGCCTTATAAACTGTGTGCGTAGTTTGTGGAAACCTGAGACTCAAGGGTTCTTATTCAGCCATTAAAAGATTAGATGTGATGACTACAATGTTTATATGGCTTTTCTTTCACAACTGAGTGTTGACTTAACATTCTGGACATTTTAATTAATTGTCACTGGGCTTGGTTACAGTGAATTATGTTCTTGCTGCAACAAATCTGCAATTTACATTCCTTGACCGGAGTAACAGGTATTGTTTTTACCACTTGTACTTCTTTCTTTCTCAATAGCCACTGACTTTTATTTGTTTTGCTTTTTCCAGTTCCTTTTTTCTTTGTTGAGATTTTTCTTCCTGCATCCATGTCTATTGATTAAGGGATTTACCTTGGTTCCAGGGATGCACTCTGTTCAGGCCTGTCTCTCTGGCCTCTCCTGGTAGCCAACTGGTTGCCACCATGGTTGTGCCCTCCGAGGAAGGGATCTGGGGAGGGGCGACTATGATCTAGTACCAGCAGGCACTAGGACTCAGGGGAGCCAGGACCCAGGCCATCATTCAGATGTCTGTGGGTGTTTGTCTCCCTATTTTGGGTCCCTCCCATCTCCTCATATGAGCACAGCCTCTGTCGACTCTCATACAAATGCAACATGTTCCGCTGCAACAGAAGCAGGCTCCTGGTCTATCCCCAGGAGTCACTTTGCACTAGAGCTTGCCATCCACCCTTCCTGGCTGTGACATGCTGCCACACAATAGCTACCTCAGCCTAGCCTGTCTCCGATGCAACTAGCTGTGTTTGCTTACAAACCTAGGTCACCCTGTGGCAGCATGATGTGCTACTGTTGAGCCATTGAGCTGGCTTTTAATGTTTTGTGTAAGCAATAGAATTTGACTGGGTATTTTGTTTTTGTTTTAACTGTATGACCCAGTGTGTTGTCAGGCATGAAGCATTTGTGCTGAGTGCCTTCAACCACTGGATGTGTGCTTTACAGATATAAATCCACACTTTGAGGTATCTTTTGCACTTATAAAATGGGTAGCAAGCACGAAATTAAACAAGCATTTGTCAGTGCTAAATGTTGGTTTGCTGGCACTGGCATTGGTAGTGCAAGAGTTAGAAAGATGCACAATAGGATTGGCAGTGAAGTAGTGAACTGATGCCATCCCAGCCCCACCATGCAGAGAGTGACAGGCACTGGGTGTGCCTTTGGGTTGTTGGCTAGAACGCGATGCCATTTCACCTCACCCTACCATGCAGAGACCGTCTAAGTGATGAGATGTGTCTTGGGGTTCTTTGGACCTTACGCTCACCCCATTCCATAAGGGAATAAACTGACATGGGTGCAGTGTAGGAGAAAGGGGTGAACGCTGGGGCTGAAGAGTCTAAGGCACATCTCGATACCTGTCACTGGCTGCAGGGTGGGGAGGGTGGAATGGCATGAGCATTTCAGCTGACAATGCCAACTCACACTCCTGATGCCTGTCAGTCTGTACAGGGTGGGACATTGCAGTTGAAACCCTAATGCCGAGGGCATTTGTTGGTATTTTCACTCCAAATTTTCAACATGGGCCATTTGTGACCCCACCTCATGAACAATGGCACTATGAGTTTATTTGCCAAAAGGTGATTTTGTACAGCGACTGTGCATTTTGGTGGCACAGGTGCAATAACACATTCGACAGGATGTAAAAATGGCAGCTGCACTGTTCATGAGGAGGTGTAAAAAAAATAAAAAAAATGGCATTGCTGAAAATCTGGAGGAAAATCTGGAAAATTGGTGACATCATGAGTGTATGAGAAACTGTGCAATGCACGCCATAACGCAATTATTTTGGGTATTTGTTTTACCAGATTTTCAATATAGGCATTTTAGGACCTCCACTCATGAATAGTTTCACTGTGATTTTGTTCATGTGTCCAGAACACTGATTTCCACAGCGACCACGCCATTGTGCGCTACATGCATGGAAACCTATTTTGGCCATGATGTGTAAAATGACAGCTGTACTGTTCATAAGGAGGTTTGGGAAAATGCCAATGTTCAAAATCTGAGTGAAAATATTACAAATTCGCAGTTACAGTGTGTGTGGAAACTGCACAACGTACATTCGTGAAACAGTCATTTTGGGATTTATTTCACCAAATTTGCAACATAGGCTTTTTGAGAGCCCACCTCATGAAAAGTAGCACTACTGTTTGGTTAATCAGTCCCGAAGGTGATTCCAAGCAGTGACCGCAAAATCACCTTTCAGGACAGAATAACACCATGACAGTGACTGAATTCATTAGAAGCGGTCCCAACAACCCCATGTTGAAAACTTGATGCCAAAATTCCCAAAATGCCCGAGATATGCACCAAAGTTGAAAAACCCTATTTATGCCATTATACAGCTTACCAGCATTTCTACAGTTTGCAGTCCGCTTTGAAGAGTGCAGACGTGTTCCTCGATCCACCAAAGATCATCCCGCCAGGCTCCAGAGGTAAGTATGGGGTGATGGTGTGTGTGTGTAGGGAGGTAGATTATGCAGAGGGTGGGCACAGGTTATGGAGGTACACTGAACACTTCGAGGACTGTTTTCATTTACGGGGATGGACAACGCGGTCGTTTCTTTTTTCACAGGCGTGCTTGGTAAACTGGGGTGGCTCACAGTGTACCACCTGCATTTGTGGGAGGGGGACCAAGCTAATGGGGATTGGGTTCCCATCGAACAGAAATGGGTGGGGGTGCATGATGCAGAGGAGATTGGGCACCCCTCAGCGCAAGCATTGGGGCCATTATGCCAACAGGGAGTGGGCTCCCTCAGCAGCTGGAACTGGGAAGGGGGGGACTGAAGCCAATGGGGATTGGGCCTCTGTCGGCAAAATGAGGTGCACAATGCTGAGGGGATTGGGCACCCTCTCGGCACACAACTGAAATGGAGGGGGCATTATGCCAATGGGGAGTGGGCCCTGTCGGCAAATGAACTGGGTCAAGGATGCCGACAGGGTGACTGGGCACCCCTGAAGTTGGCATTGTACGGCGGCAGCGGCGGCAGTCACTGCCACCATGTTTATTGAAATACTTCACCAGGAAACGACATCGGAGGCATGTTATTGTGCCGCTGCATGATGAGCTTGCCTCTCATTGCAACGGCACTTTTCTTAGAAGTGTTGACCACTTTAAATATTGCTAGTGTCAGTGCCTGCATGCTGGCTTATTGGGGAATGAGGGACACACTCACTGATGCATGCCCTGCATTCTGAAATCTACATTATCAAGAAGATGTTGACTGGCACGCAAGCCACAAGCCAACTTAAAAAGATACACTTACAGTGCTCATTTTTCCTTTTAAAATTAATGATGAATAGAAAAAATAAAGGAGTCCCCAGACTGTAGTTGTTTAGGCAAAATATTTTCTTTTACTCTCATTAAATTGAGCATTGAGGTGGGTATTGTCCTTCCCCCACAAATGCACAACCACCATATCCCCACCACAAATTAGCCCCAGTCCATAACTCCAACACACCTCTTCCTCATTCTTCACTAAAATAGCAACCCAAACCTTTCCTACTACCCCCACCCCAATCCCAATACACCGTCCATCAAATCTTCCAACCCATGTCACTTCTCTTCCCTCTCCTCACTGTTTGTTTTTTCAGTACTCAGCTTAACACTTGGGGGAGAGGGCAGTGTCTCAGTTTTTCTGACAACAGAATTGAAGTGTTATGAATTTTTTTATTTCAAATTAATTCACACCTATTGTGGCTCCATTTTGTTTGTTTAGCTTTCTCGGTGGTGTGCCAAGTTGTTGTAGATATGAGTGGAGAGGTGAATCATCATTCAGACGAGTTCTGGATTGGAACTCCTTATTTGATCTTTTTTTTTTTTTTATCATGTAATATTTTATTGAAGTTTTCAGTTTTCATTTAGTTCATCCTTATTTGATCTTTAACATACTTTCTCAAGGCAGTCTCTCAGGTTGTTGTGAAGCAGTTTAGTGAGTCTGAGCAGAGACAAGTTGTGAACTGGTGCACCATGAGAGGCTAGGACATTGTGATATTTCTTTTGTGTTCACTACAGTGAGCCTGTTTAAACCAAAAGCAAAGACAGGTGCTCCTGACGCCTGTAACAAAAGACTATAAAAAGGTTAAAACTATTTTACGTATTTTTAGAGAACATAGATATGGAGGGTTATCAAAATGTGCAAATGTAGTATTTTAAGCATACTGACAAGTGGAGGTTTTTTACTGTCAACATGACTGCCAGAAAATGTTCTAAAATCATTTTGTGGTACTGGTCCAGTGGTGTGGAAGGCTGAGGCACTGCAAAGTGCCTTACCTCCTGCCATGCCAGCGACCGGGTTCAGGAATTGACTTCAGTCATCAGGTGTTGGCCAGGAGGGAGAGGATTGAGCATCCAAGGGACTGCTCTGCTCTTCCAGGAAGTTGTGGCTTATCATCCCAGCCTCGGCTGCCCACAGGTGGAGGTCTGGAGTTAGAGTGGGTCAGGAGGCAAAATATGGGAGGGACCTGCAGGATACGAGGATGGGCATGCCCCCATGCGAGGAGTACGCACTGCAGAAGGGTTGGGATGGGAGAAAACCAGGAGGAAAATGGATGTCAGGGGCTCCATGATGCCTGGCCCAGCAGTCTCCCACCAGAGCGCGCCCAGTGAGCAACTTGGTCCACCTCAGATCTGATGTACTTGTGGGGAGATGGCTTTCCCTCAGCCCTGCCACAAAAGGGGAACTCGTGGGGAGAAACCTTGACCTAGTGCAGATCGGGAGGTGGAAAGCTGGCCTGGAGGAGCTAGGGATTGGGGTGAGCAACTTCTCCCAGGACGAAGGAGGATAAACACTTCTATAACAAAAAAATCATTTTGGGGATGCACTGATACATTATGTGCTGCACCCTTGTTGCTGAAATAGATGTGAAACCAGGTGTTCTTTCCCTAAACGCATAGATTTTTAACCTTTTCAGCCAATCAGGATGCAGGATTCTTCCTTCCATTTTATAATATCTGTATGTTCTAAAGGTGCTGCAGCCTGCAAGTACACCACAGTTGTTACAGGATTACTTTCTGTGTTTTTTTGTTTTTGTTTTAAATAAGGGCTGAGTTTATATTACACTATACAGGCACAGGAGGATGCTAACCCTGCTAAGTCTGTCCTTTCCGTGATCTGAGTGGCCACATCCTTTAGCATTTGTCCAACCCCTCAAAATTCCTCAGTGTTACCTGATTCTACCAGTGAGCAAGGAAAAAATCACATTCAGTGGCATGATTTGCACCCGTGAAGTATTGCCTCCATTTGATCTGTCCATTCCTCTTCCCATGAATATTTGGCAATTGAGGATATAGCAAGCTCAGCCCTGGCGATTCACTTCACGGTTAATCACATTTCTTATAAATGTTTTGTAGCGTGGTGCTACTGGTTTGTGGTCAATATCAGAAACAAATAGAATCCAGTCCACTCCTCCACCACAGCCCAAAAGAGACTGTTATTTAAGGGTTCTACATTCTTACTTGTGTTCTTTCTTCATTCAATGGTTTTAAAAGGAAAATTTCCACCAGATACAATTAAGTTTAGAATAGAACATCATATAGACAATGAATCAGACATTATAAAATGGGTAAGAACAATCCTGCATCCTGATTGTCTAGGAGGAGTGCATTTTGGGAACATAATCCTCTGTGAGAAACAAGTCTCGCCAAGCAGGATGCAAGACAATCTAAAATGCACAAGCCTCTTCAAATTTTAAAAATAAAACAGCCACCATTTTATTTAGACACCAAGAACAATTACTGAAATGCCTGCCATATTAACAGAAACTCAGGCTACATTTAAATAAATGCTGAAATAATATAACTGGCTATATTAATCATCTATAATAATAGATGTTGAACGCTTCAGTCATAACGTTGTCTCCTGCTAATCATGCTGTCATCACAGCCACCTGTGATCCACTGACTACTACAACTTCTCCATCTTTATCAAACTGAATGATGTTATCAAAAATATACATACTGTATATTTAGCTGCCGCAGCATTTAGTTTCATATTAGAAACCTGACATGTCAATGTAATGGAAAAATACATAGTTCAAGTCAACTTAACAGACCTACCCCACTCTACACTCTCCGAACTATCAGCCCCAGCCGTATACTCAGATAAGCAGTACTTTCTTGAAACTCGCTACAGCAGATGATAGCGTGCTCCGGCAAGACTGCTATCCAACAGCGGTTATGTAATTCCAGTCAGCAGCATTGCCAGTCCACCCTGACTTGCCTCCTTCTTGATCCTATCAGCAAGCTACTTTATTTAAACAAAAATTGACTTGTTTGGGGAGAGGAGGAGAACAGCATACTAGTTAACAGTTAACAATCCCTGCTTTCGTTAGACTTTCACTTTTGGCGGCATTATCAATCTGCTTATATCAGTTACACCAGCACAGATTCAGGTGGCGTGGTGAGGGGTGTTAGGGAGGCAGCCTACTGAATAGACCTCCGTAAGTCTAGTATTCAAAAGAAGAGTTTAAAATCACATATCACCTCTATTAGCAGTGCCTATCAGCACCTGTTAACAGAGGAACTATTTTATCTTTTGTGTCTAAAATTTTAACTACCGTACATTTCTTTTATTTCTTTGTTTAATGTTCGTAATGATTAAACATGTCCCCAAATACCCATTTTATAAGCACAATAGTACACTACAGGGGTGTACATTACGCTGTGTTACCCACACTCCCAGAGGCTGAAGCACTCTGTCTACAGTCTTGTGCCTAACTATGCCCCTAGAGTGCAGTTGTCACAGAGTAATGCACACCCTGTCATGTCTTAGTGCTTATGTATTTCCTCATAGGCCTTGCCTCCTAAACCATAATCAGCTAGGAGATCCTCCGCTGGATCCTCTCAGCCTCTTGAACATCCTGACTGTACTGTGGTAACCAAAACTAAATACTGTACTCCAGGGCCCAGATATTCAAGGGGTTGCTGCGCATGGGCAACAGTGTTGCACCATGCACAACCCACTGATGCGGCCGCTGATATTCAAAGGGGAAAAGTGTGCTGCACAAATCCCCATGCCAGAGCGCATCAGTATGTATGCAGGCAAGGTGGGGGGCATGCCCATGCATAACCTGCACAGCCTGATATTCAGCCTGGGATGTGCAGAGTCATGCATCTTGTAACCCCTACCTGTGCCTGCACAAAGTTAAACCCCAAAAAGGAACAAATGACCACACCCACAGGTGAGCTGCCTGTTGCAGGCGCAACATGGCAGCTGCCATGGGTGGTCATCGAGTCCCTGCCGCACCTGGCGCGCCTCCATGTCCCATTGTGGGCATCCATGTAAAGACACCCTCGCCAATATCTCTGGTGGTCCAGTGATCATATTGTAAATCATAGAATGTCCATTTGTGGTTCTGAGTTTTCCTTCCTCCTCTCCCACTGAGCCCTCACCACCTCGCCTTCTGGTCAGCCGGTGGGCAGCAGCACTCCACCTGCCTGCCGCCACGCCGCCTGCCGACCGACAGCCTCGTGGCTTGCATCGCCTATTGTTCACAGCGTGAACCATGGGCATGCAGCCCATACTGCATTACACAGTCCAGATATGTTTCATCTACATATCTGGGCTGTGTAGTACTATATGGCTGCACGCCCACTGGCCCTGCTGTAAACCATCGGGTGTGCAGCCCACCAGCTGTCAGTCGGCAGGCGGCGGGTGGCAGGCGGTGGGTGCTGCCACCCTGGCTGACCTGGGGGAGCAGGACGGTGGGGCCCAGTGGGCGGTGGGAGGGGGCACACTAGACCACCAGGGTAATAGGACTGTTCTATGTCTTTAGATGCCCGCGATCGGCAGAGGCGGTCCACTGGACCACCAGGGATATTGGACAAGGGGTTTATACCAATGCCCGCGATCAGGCACATAGCGGTCCACAGGACCACCAGGGATATTAGAGGGGGTTTCTTTAGATGAATGCCCACGATCGGGCTGCAGGAGCGCCAGTCCGACGGCTGCTGCCTGGCAGAGCGCCAGGTAAGTCGTCGGATCGGCGCACCTGCATGCTAATGGATGCAATGGGGCTATAATGACATGCAAATGGCTCCATGTGTGCCTTGTATATTATGGCCCCATTTGCATGTCCCCTTTGAATATCGTGAGGTGCTGTGCATGGCGCAATGGCACTTGCGCTAGTGCATCTCCATGCTGCACTCTGGCCACTTGCTGGTGCAGTGTTACTATACCATGCCTATGGGTGGCTAGGTGCAATATTCAAAGCTGCTGCGCCACAGCACAGCTCTGTTGAATATCGCCCAGGCCACACCCCTGCACAACAAAGTTGAGCTGCGCCCAGGCTTGTGCCACAGCCTGGCGTAGTTTGAATATCCGGCCCAGGTGTCATCTAATCAAAGTCACACCTGTACAGAGGAGAATCAGCTATGTTGACGTGCTGCTTACCCCACCAAATGCATCCCAGCAATGTGGTTTCACTCTTGATTGAGGCTGCCTGACTTCAGCTTGCTTACTGCAATTATCCCCAGATCCTTACTTGATGCAGTTCTACCTTGCCGGAAATGACAACAGCTTGTCGAAGTTCAGCATGGCGAGATCCCTAATGTTGACAGGCATTTTGCCTGTCATACATTGTGTGTTTTCTATCAGAGGGAGGAGCTGTGCCTCGAACCCTCCCCAGGATATCTAACTCCGAGTTGGAGTTGTTTCAAGGGGGGGCGAAAGATGGCGAAAGGATGAAATTTTTTCTTGGTCCCTCATAGCAACAATATCGAAACCTGTTGAGATTGTCGCTTTGAGGGGTTTCACCATTCGCGCTCACTGTGCGAATGGCATATCCTTGATGCTGTGCTGTGTTGTCCACTGTTGCACTAAACAGGATGTATGTGTGACTTGAATTCCTCTCCTCTAGCTGTGCATCCCTACACCAAACAGTCATTTTAGCCAATACCCCAAAGTTCTGCAGGTGCCCATGCAGACTTTACAGAATATAGTGCATACATGCATGCCACATGCTTAATAAGCATGTGGCATGCATGCTGTGCACTTGTATTTCTGTAAGGGAACATCCCACTTTTTCTATGCCCACTGTTCTGGCAAGAGTAGCATCATCAGAAACTTTAGCAACTTGCTACAGACACCAGCCTCAGGTCATCGATGAATATGCTAATGACTGAGCATCAGACCCAGCACCCATACATATTTACCTCCTGACCCACAAATCAGGAACAGGGCTTAAAAATGCATGAGAAATTAGAAACATAGAAACATAGAAGTTGTCAGCAGATAAGGACCTCTTGGCCACGTGGTCTTCCCTGTTTTCCTGTCTACTGTTCCAACGTAGACCCTACTCTATCTCCGTCATCTCTTCCCTTGCCTTACAACCAAGGTTCCTTGCAGCTGTCCCATGCATGCTTGAATCCTGTCACAGTCTTGGCACCCACCATCTCTGCAGGAAGGCTGTTGCAGGTGTCCACCACCCTCTCTGTGAAGAAGTATTTCCTCCATTTCCGCAGAACCACCCCAACTTCATAGCATGACCCCTTGTCCTCAAGCTTCTTTTTCCTATGGAAAATGATACCTTCCTGTACCTTATTAACACCTGTTAGGTATTTCAATGTTTCTATCATATACCTCATTTCCTGCTGTCCTCCAGAGAGTACATTTTCTGTTCCTTGAGTCTCCTTCTTGGGGATTTTGACACAGGCCCTGCACCATTTTGGTAGCCTCTTTGTACTGCCTCCACATTATCAATGTCCTTCTGGAGGTGGGGCCTCCAGAACTGGACACAGTACTCGACGTGGGGTCTTACCAGTGATCTATACAGCGGTTATAGTACCTCCTTTTTTTCTACTGGTGATACCCTGCCTAACCACCCCAGCATCTTGTGAGCCTTCCCTTTGACTAATCACCTTGCTTGGCTATCTTCAGGTCATCAGAAATGATCACCCCTTCCCTTCTAGCCCTTCTGCAATGTCGCTAATAAAGATATTAAAGAGGTCTGGGTCTACTACTGAGTCCTAAGGCACCCCACTGGTCACCTCGCTTCTCCAGAGTGGACACCATTTACCACCACCTTCTGACTCCTGTTGCTTAATCAACTTCTTACCCAGTTTATAACTTTTTGACCCACTTCCAGACAGGCCAGCTTGTTTATCAGTCTTCTATGTGGAATGGTGTCAAAGGCCTTACTGAAATCCAGGTAGGCCAAATCTACTGCTTCTCCTTGATCCACTACCCATCACCCAGTCAAAGAACTCAATCAGGTTTGTCTGGCAAGACTCCCCCTGTGAAACCATGTAGCCTTGTTTAAGTGACTTGCTCAAAAGCCACACAGCACAGGTGGAGGTTGTGGAATCAAACCACAGTCTACTGGATTTACTAAGTTCATTCACAGCTTGCTACTGTAATCTCCAAGCTATACTGCTGGCCCAAATTACTAAGAAAAAGGATAGAAGAAATTCTACTCCATTATATAATTACGCTTCAGTAAATATCAAGCATATTCAAAGCATCCTAAAAAGCCCAAGCAATGCTTTATTATTTAAATGTAACATGAACACCCTGCATAGACAAACCAATTCACAAAACAATGTTAACTGTATCAATCATTGGTAAGACCCCACCTGAATGTACGGCAAGTTCTAGAGACATCTGAGGAAGGACATAAACAGGGTAGTAGTGGCTGTCCAGAGGAGGGCAACTAAAATGGTGCAGGGGCTGCTGCATCATACTCCTATGAGGAAAGACTGAGGGCTCTCAATATGTACACCCTAGAAGAGAGAAGAGGGAACATGATTGAGACCTGTAAATACCTCACAGGGGTGACGATTTTCAGGTGAGGAGTACAAGACGCAGGGAGCACACAATGAAGCTGGAAGGGGAAATTAGAAGGGTGGTAAGGAAGTACGTCCTCACTGAAAAGGTGGTGAATGCTAGAACAGTCTTCCAATGGAAGAGGGTGGTACAGAAACAGGGCCACAATCATGCAGGATAGGCACAAAGGAATCTTGGTAGGAAAGCAGGGAGATGGGAGTGGCCGGAGATCAAGTAGGTTCTGAGATAACAATATAGAAAGCAACAAATGGGCAGACTAGGTGGCCCAAATAGTCCTTATCTGCCGACAGATTCTATGTTTCAAACTAACAATATCTAAGCTTGTCATCAAAAGAAGCATAAACAGTTTGAAATTGCTCATGTAATATGCAAATACTGTATTAACTTCTAGTTAAAACATCAACATCCCATACACAGTCACAAACAAACAAGTACAAATATTAATGTTTTTCATTTACTGATATTGTCTTCATCTAGAAGGATCAACTTTTATAAAATGCCAAAAATCAAATAACTTTAATTGGATAAAATCAGTCAGATGACCATGCATTATTAGAGCATAATGTGCAGTCATCCTGGTCCAAACCTGACCAGATTTGTTAATAGCCATATCACACAATGAGCAAATAAGTCTCCCTGCAATATAGTTGCTATGTTAAGTAGCTGCCATCATCTTATTATTAAATCTAGGCACTTTTCTATTGGTGTGTGTGTGTGTGTGTGTGTGTAGTTAGGGTCCCACTCTTACCATACAGTACATGTCATAGGAATATCTTGCCTTGGTTGCATTACCCTACAACCAGAACCGATCTTCCATCAATACACCTACAACCAGAATTGACCTTCCATCACAAACATGGCTGCTACTTTTACACAGCAAAACCTTCATTTGGGCTCTAAAATAAAATTAACTGAAATAAAAAAAAATTAATTATATTGTTTCCTAATTAGCATGCTCGCTTTACACATAAATTAAATTAAAAACATTTAAGTATTGTTCATAGTTTTCATTACAAGTGTTTCTTTGCTGACAATGAAAAATCCTCCTTCTATCTTTACTTGCTTATCAGGAAATCTCTTCTGCTTGCCCTGACAGAGGTGACTCACTGGCTCCATAAGAGACCTTTGTTATGTGTGAGCACAGTATGTTGGGAGAGGAACATTCTGTCAGTGAAACTGAGCAGAATTTTGAATCCCTGTGTTTCATGGTAAGCATTCCATATGTTGAGTGTGAGGAAAGATAGAGAATAAAAGGATGAAGAAAGTAGGCAATAATACTTTAAACAAAGAGAATAGGTGGGAAAACACAGTTACATAGACAGAGGCAGACCCAAATTGCTCAGATACATTCCTGAAGTTTACAAATGCACATACATTTGAATCATATATGGGTGTTTTCAGGTGACCCCCCAAAAAAAAAAACAACCTGGAAGGTTCAAAGTTTAAACACATTTCCATTAAAATATTCAACTGCCGATATGGAAACACACTTAGTTGTAGATGGTCACCCATCCACTGTTTTATATAGTATATGGTTACCCATCCATTCTTTTTGTGTGTTTTTATTTGGTGGTTACCTTCAGCATTTTCTGGTGCCTCTCTTGCCCATTCACTCCAGCTTCTCTAATCTGTCCTACACTGTCCGTTTGTCAAACTCTAGGTGATTCCAACTGTTCGGACAGAATTCCTGTGTAGCGATTTGACCGCCTGTAATACTCTGTTTATTTTTTAGAATGTCAAAAAAAAAAATAATAATTTAATTCCTTATCGAGATGGAGCTCTCAGTGTCTCAACTATGGTAATGCACTGCTCAGCACTTGCTAAATCGCATCACCATGTTTGTCCCACGCTTCCTTTAAGAGCTTGACGTGACCCAATCAGATAGCAGGACTAGGCTTAAAAGTTGTTGTACTATCGGTGTGATGTCAGAATGATAGTACAACAACTTTTTGACCTTTGAATTGTCCTACAACAAGATTCAGAAACCACTGTTTTCATCTACAATAAGCCCTAAATATATACTGTATACTGTAACTCTCCTTGTAAAAACACTTTGCATCAAAGACACCCTTTCTGGTCAATAATTACAACATATCCAGCCCTTGCTGGATCTGTTATGTGGTGGCAGTGAATTCCTGTTACATGATATGGGTAACTTTGGTTTCACTGCCATCCTCTGGGCTGGTGGAACTCAAAGGTGATGTGGTACCATCGGCACCAGCTTCAGGGACACTGACACCCACAGAGAGATAAAGGTTGGAAAAGGGATGCATTAAGAGTAGGGTGCTAAACCACACAGACAGTTCAACTTTATGTAAAGAAAATGAGCAGCACATTCACACTTCAGAATATAAAAACACCTTACTTTTATTCTACAAAGCTTGTCTCACCAGAGACTCTGATGAAGCATTAGATGTGGTGATGTGGCACATTAGTCACGTCTGTATGACCAAAGGGATGATGGTCAAGGAGCCTGCACAAGCTTGTGGTTTATGCACTGTGCACTTTGTCGAATAAAAGTAAGCTATTTTTATATTCGGAGTGCTGAAGTGTTTTGTCCAGTAAGCGTGCTGCTCATTTTCTTTACATAACTTTGAATCCACATCAAGTTATTTTGCTAGTTCTTGACTTTAACTGTTTGTGCATGCTGCCTAAAAGAACAGCATTTGTCAATGCCAAATGTTTGCTTGCTAGCATTGGCATTGGTAGTGTAGGAGTTAGACAGATGCATAACCGGAATGGCAGTGAAGTATTGAACTGAAGCCAACCCCACCACCACCCTGCAGTGACTGACAGACATTGGGGTGTGCCTTTGGGTCATTGGCCATAACACCCATGCCATTTCACCACACCCTACCCTGCAGACACCACCGTCCGAGGACAGCCAGCCCAAACTCGGGAGCCAGAGACAGGACGTGAGCTACCACCACTGTCTGCTACCTCCAGCAGCAGCACAAGAGGATGCTAGGGGATTCCAGCTGGGAAGGAACGGGTCTGAGTCCCATGTGAGGCAGCAGGCAAAAGCAAAACCACGGCATTAGTGCTACTGGGTAGGTCCCTAGTGGAAGCAGAAGAGGAGCCGAGCAGCAGCGGTCCAAGTGGCAGTCACACACGGCGGCACCAGGGCAGCCAGAAAAGAAGATGAGAGAAGAGACAACAGAAAGAAAGACACACACCCAAGCCAGCCCGGCCCAGGGAGCAGACCACACTACAGGCCAGCAGCACCAGCATTGGAGCCTGAGGAGAGGGAGAGGGAAAGAAGTTCAGAGCAGCAGCATCACCTGGTTGGTAATGTAACCCCTTCCCTGAACCCCTTGCCTTAGCCAATAGCCATACGTGTCCAGGCCCATCCCAGGCAGCAGTAGTGAGCACACTACTAACCAGGTAAGGTGTGGTGGGGATGGGGAGGGATGCAGGCTGCTGATGAGTGACAGTCCAGCCAGGACCACCACTCTTTGACTAGTGAGTCAGTGAAAAAGTCAAAGTTTAAGTGACTATATATATATGTGTGTGTATGTATGTATGTGTGTATATATATATATATATATATATATATATATATATATATATATGACTGAGTGTACTACTGTCTGACTACTGACTTTCTGTCTGTCTGTTTGTACTGAGTGAGTTGAGTATCAGTGAAGTGTGGGGTGCTTGTTGGATGTAGAAATATAACAAGTAATAAGCCACAAGCAGATTGAAGATAGGGTGGCAGCCAGGGCAGTCTGTTGTGCCTACCTACAGTGCCTTAATGACCACTGGCCACCACTGAGTTTAATAACTGTTATTGTCTGTTGTCTACCCCATACTGGTGTGATAATAAATAACAATGGTGGTATGTTCTATTTCACATAAAAATAAATACAGAGACAGTGCATACTGAAGTACTTTCTGCTCCTATTATACAGTTCCTGTCCCTGAATTATACTATTGCAGGGGAAGCATGAAAAAGCAAATAAGCAAGTTAAGCAACAGCTGGGTGGGTTAGGTTCTTCACTCTTGTAATGTGGCTACTTAAAATATTATATTGTGTATGGCTGTTGGATTGCAAAGACAGCACAGGTATTGTTGTTTGTGTGATGTGGCTTGATGGTGAGCAGAACTTCTCTTAAGGTCATAGTGGGCTGCTATATCACAGATTTTACAGTGCATCTTCCAGGGGTGTCAGCTGGCATCGGGCCTCTATCTAAACCCAGTGGCACTATCAGTCTAGCCCCCCTGAGGAAGACCCATTTGATAGGGTCAATATGTAGGGATGTTAACCCAGGTGTCTACTATGCTTTTGCATTTTGCTAAATAGAATACCTTCTAATTTCTCCAGGTCAGTGTGTGCACAGGTTAATTTTTTTATATTTACCCTTAGGGTTTTCAGCTATAATAAAAACAACTTCTCCCATCAGAAGTTAAGTTATTACTTTAGTTTGTAAAAGTCTGCACTCTTCAAACATGGCAGATGCTGCTCAGAATCTGGATCCATTTCCTATGAAACTGCGATGCTGCAGCAGCACCACCACTCACCTTGCCGCCTGCACTTTCATAGGAAATGGAACCTTTACCACGATTCGTCTGCCATGTTTTGAGATTGCAGACTTTTACAAAAGAAAGTAAAGTAAGTTCTGATGGGAGACATTTTTTTTTATTACAGCCAATACGTTTAATTGGGTGCTGGGTGGTTAAGGTTTGTGGGGTGGGGGTTTCTATATAAGGACCATACTGGAGAAGGCAATACTTCTTTTAAGTATGTACACCAACTGGGCCACTGGAAATATCTGTTGGGCTGGTGTTTTTCCAGCAGTAACTAGTGCATGTGTTGTGGGTACCTAACACTTGTTTTATTGTACAAGATGCCATGGTGACAGCAGCAGATGTGGGTAGTTTCTTTGTGGAGGAGGTTGTGTTTCATATCACATTACCCTCCCACGGCATTTGCTGCTTGATTGTTCAACTCTAGGAGGTTGGAGATGGGACTTTGGCTTACATGCATGCATCCAGTCTTGCTGCTTGAATGCTGCCTTGCTTTAAAGGATAACTGCTGAATATGTAACTCATCTCTCCTAGAGGAGGTTTTCAAATACTTGTTAAAATTCTGTTATTGCTTCAGCTAACCGGGCTTTTTAGCTGTCCTTCTGGGTATTTATGAATGTTACAAAGAACCATTTTAGAACAGTATGATGTAGAAATATGTCCCTGTTCTACTCTTCTATTCTTGGCATGATGCTTTCATGTTGTTTTGTGGAACTCCATGGCTGACAGGGACATCAACTACAACATACAGTTTTTCAATGGCAGCGGCGCTTAACACCATGTAAAGCAAGAACATCCACTGAGGTTACTGAAAGACATGCAAAGATGGAATAATAACAGAATTTTAACTAGTACCCCGAAAGCAGCTTCTATTAGGAAAAAGACTTAGAGGTTAAGCGCAGTTCTCCTTTTTAGTGTCATGAAATGTATAGGAGGTGTGGTGATGGAAGTTGGTAACTGAGTTCCACTGTGCTCCTCACCATTTAACACCTCACCACGGTGTTGATGATTAGCACTAGCCTCCAGGGTTGGACTGAGGTAGTAGTGGTGGGGGGAGGGCTGGAAAGTTGACATGGGGGCAGGGGCCCATGGTCCCACCCACTCTGGATTTCTGAAAAATCAGGGAAGGTCCCAGGGTGACAGACTGCCAGCCCTGCACTGGCACATGATGTAAACACACATGTTGTACCAGACCCTTGGGAGTGTGGCTCCCAGCTCTGGTCTCTGTGCAAGTGCCATGGGCCCATGGCTGGGAAGAGGGGACTACTGTTATACTAACCACCACTGAGGGACAGGTTGGAGTGGTTGGATATAAGGCAGTAAAGAAGGTTCAAGAGGGTACCATATTTCAGAAAAAAAACTGTTCATTGACAAGAACAAAAGGTTGTAATGAGGCTGGAGGGTAATGTGAGGAACTATATTTTCCCAGAAAGGGTGGGTGCTAGATCAGGGTTTAAAAAAAGGTCCAAAAACTGATTAGCATGTTTCACTTGTAAAAGTGCTAATCAGTTATGGAATGCATAGCACTTGGCACCGAATGGTTGGCAAAATAAAAAAAATTAATTCTATTAATTTTGTCCACTGTTGCATGGACCCCCATTAAAAATGGATAGCCATTTACTGCTACCCATTTGTGGAAATGGGTAGCATTACCCTTACCCTTGTTTTGTGCACCATTTTACTGTGCTATACCAGGCAGCTATTTAATACCCTGGATGCATGGAATAGCCTCCTGTGGAGGTGGGTGGTGGGAACAGAAATGGTAGGGGAATTCAAGATTGCATGGGACATTGCATGGTCACGCTCCCCAGTCCCCATCTCCTGAAGCCTGACTGCCTGGAGATTAGGCTTTCTGTATGAAAACACTTGCAAGTGCCTGCACTTACTGCCTGTTGCAGTTCCCCTCCTAAACTCTGCTGCTAGGCAACTTGACAGTTGTAGTGTGGTGAGGTACCCTCTCATGTTAATGTGTGACACTGCATTGCTTGCTGATGAAGCATGTGAGAGTAGTGCTTCAACGTACATCGATATGAGATGACATCATGCAGAAGGGCCTGATATGCTGCCAACTGGTGAAGTTTGAGGATGACCATCACCGTGAGTAAGTGTATGGGCACTTAATGTTTTATTTTTAGAAGTCTAATTGTGTCAGGTGGTCAGGCTTGGGATGGGAGAGGTGGCAGTGGGGTTAACTAGTACTATACTGGTTTTAAATCTGTAAACTGAATATGTTGACATCCCTACTTAGTCTCTTAGTTGCATACTGTGTGTGTGCCTGAGTCTCCCCAGATTTATGGTCTTCTATCTTGTTTGTAACAGCTGCTTGATCAGTAATAGTTAATGTTCCTTTAAAGGCAATCAGCTGTCAGCTGAGTTTCTATGACATCTTATAACCTAAATTTAGAGTTACCAATACTCAGTGTGGCAGTATGTGCACTGACAAAGAAATCATGATATGATCATTATATGGTCATTATATGGTCTTTCAGCAGCAATATGTTTCTGATTCTGACATCTTATGATCATGCTTCGATATTTCTGCTTTTCTTAGGTCCTTTAGTAATTAATGACTCACATCAGTAAAATTACCTCAACTGACCACATGCAAATGCAATTATTTCAGATTTCTGGTCACTGAAGTTGCCTGTGAAATTTGTATGCTACGTTCATACTGTGGATGTATTAGGAAGGCGTTGCCAACTTGACACATGTTCCTGATGGTAAACATGATTCACTTTGCAACTGTAGCACTTGGTGAAGGGAGTGTGCCAGACACCCACATTATGATACAAGGTGCTCTGCTCCCACAGACCCCTGGTGGTGGTGGGTTGACCTCTGACCCCAGCCCATGGGGTGGGGCTGTGACCCCTAGAAGCCCGATGGTTAACCTCTGACCCCTGAGATGGGGGACAGGGCCTTGACCCCTAGGCCAGGGGGTGGGGCTTTGACCCCGATCCCTGGGCCCCACCAAAAATTTTACAAACCCGACTCCTATGTTTCCTACATCAACATCTACTCACAGCCTTGGACAGTTATGCGAAGGAGAGTGGTGGTCAGGACTCGAGGAAAAGTCCCCATGTCTTGCGAAAGCCAGGGACACTCAGCAGGGCAACACCAACATTGCGTTGAAGGTACCTCATAGGAAGAACAGTACAACAATCTGTCGAGAGGGGAAAGGTAGCTCTTACAAGTGTGCAACTGTGCTCAGCCGTCGAGCTACATACAGTACAGTTCAGCAAGTAGGAATGCTACAGCACTAAGTATTCATGCTTTCTGTAGCTTACTCTTACCTTTGGACCCGATAGTGCTGGCATATAATATGTTGAGGTTCTGTATGGGTAATGTACATCTCATTTGAGGTCATAGGAAACAGACCTGGCAAGTAATTCTTTTTTTATGTAATAGGTAGCGCTAATGGGGCATTAATGAACTGTATACACTCATCGCACACACGGTAGAGGCCCTGTTTAAATACACACACGCACACACAGACACAGAAACGCACACACACACACACACACACACACATACACACATGCAGACACACAGGGTAGACACCCCGTGTAAATCGACCCTATGTACGGAGGGGGAGAATGTTACATTACTTACAGTGAGGGAATGGAACCTTGTCTGTGACTCCCTTCTACATGTGCCGGAAAGATAGATAGATAGATAGATAGATAGATAGATAGATAGATAGATAGATAGATAGATAGATAGATAGATAGATAGATAGATAGACACACTTCAGCGCTGACCCATGGTTGCACAGTACTGACAATAAGAGTACTACCTTCTCCAAGCCTCACATATCCTATGCAAAATCAGTTTTTTATTGCCTGCTGAATGCTTTTCGTTCACGTTGTATCCCAAAGTGTTGTACAACCGATGCAAGACATGCAGTGAAGTGAGTCAAGCAGTGTGTAGCGACTGTATCCTCCTAGGGAGGTTTCACAAAACCTGAATGCCAAAACCTTCGTGTAACCATGTCAGACATGCCCATATAATATTTGAAAGCTGAAGTGCTTGTCTAAAATTCCTTACATGTAACTGACAAATAGAAATGCTAAGTTGCTGTTACAACATATGCTTGTTCTTGAAAGCATGCAAATAAATATAGCTTGTGTGAATACAGTGGCTGGCAGCGTTAACATATAGCTATTGTACTGCATTGCTGAAGTACTTCACTTAATGTAGGACACAACAGTAAATTGCAAATGATACCGCCTTTTAAACATAAGTCAATGTAGAATGCTTAGCTGATGTGGTAAAAGCGAGTTTGTTAAGTTGGCTAAGTTTGTGGAGTTAGGCCTTCAAAACAGTTGGGATCGAGCTGTCCCGCACTGGCCATGCCTAGAAAGTAGCTGAAAATAAGGAGCCAGGTGCAGGAAAGGTTTAAGATCAGTATAGCAAGGTCTTACATGCACAGTTCCAATTTCCACAGCTACAGACACACACTGTTGCCCTGGACCATTCCTTGGTGTGGTTTAATAGAACTTAAGGCTTAGTAATCACAGCAAGATTCAGCATTTATATACCGCTTTTGGTCACATTGTATCCCAAAGTGTTTTACAAGCAATGCTAGAGATGTACTGAGGTGAGTGAAGGTGTAGTGACAGTCGTTTCCTACATCAACATCTGCACACAGGCTTGGGTAGTTATGCGAAGGGGACTGATGGTCAGGAGTCGAGGAAAAGTCCCCATGTCTTGCGAAAGCCAGGGACACCCACCAGGGTAAAACCAACAATGCGTTGAAGGTATCTCATAGGAACAACAGCACAGCAACCTGTCGAGAGGGGAAAGGTAGCTCTTGTGAGTGTGGAACTGTGCTCAGCCATCGAGCTAGTTACAGTACAGTCCAGCAAGCAGGAATGCTACAGCACTAAGTGGTCACACTTTATTCTGCTTACTCTTAGCTTCGGAACCGACAGTGCTGTCATATGATATGTTGAGGTTCTGTATGGGTAATGTACATCTCAGTTGAGGTCATAGGAAACAGACCTGGCAAGTAATTATTTTTTTATGCTTGCTTGCACGCATGTGCAAGAAACATAGTGCCACCATACGAGTTTTCATAGGTGTGCCACCCCACTTCCAATGCCCTGCTCCTTTTTGCAGGTGCAGCCGCACCGCACCAATGAATGTCCGAGCTGTCTATGACAGCAGTTCAGATGCAGTGGCATACAGTTGAAAGTAAACTACCGCTACTATCAGCGGTGGTAACGTGTAGACAATTTGCATACTGCCGCCTGCACGTATGCAAATTGCCTACACGTCTACACTATATCTGAACTGCTGTCATAGACAGCAGGTTTGTACACTTGCTGTCCCTCTCTCTCTCTTGCTCTCTCCCTTAGGCAGCATTCCCTAGTTTGCTAACATTTTAGTGTGCATGTCACTCCAGTTCTCATCCTTGGAGCACTGGAACTGTTATTTAGCAGGCAGCTGTAGAGCTGTGCCTCGTTCATTCTGAAAAGATTGTAACTGTTTTTTTTGGGGTCCATATCGTAGGTAGCACAGAGCTTTCAGATTGTCACCACAGCAATACTCACATTGTTAAGGTGTGTGCGCAGACAAGCGCCAAGAGAAATGATAGAACACCCTAACAAGTTGGAAAAACTTCACCAACCTCCTGTTTCCAGTGGTTAAAAAAAATCCTAACTCACTCAGTAATGCAGATTTTCTCTTGCCAGTTAGAGAACTTGAAAGGACCACTAAAAACTTTACATTACCAGTGCTGTACCTTAATAATTCATATTCCCCTTCTGCTCCACGCATGCACGACCTTGCAGCCTCTTTAATGTTCTCCAGTAAACCAAACTGCACTTGGTGGCACTTGCACAACTGGCCAGGGCTGACATAATAACCACATATCAGCCTCAAGTCTGCAGCCTGGTGGTCGTTTTACATTTACAAACCAAAGAGTTCGAGAGGAGGTGATTTGTTACTGAAAAACCTGCTGCCACATCTCCGGATGGAACATCGGTCACTGATGCTGAAAACAGGAGATCTAAATGGATCTCTCAGTTCCTATCGTAGTCTTTTCATCCCGGCGGGATGTAGGTTTTTTTTAAGATATGACATTTGTCACAAATGTTATTCTTTATTGCACCCTGAAAAAACATAACCAACATAAACACTCCCCCAAAAAAGGCATAATGCACTGTAGTAGTTCCGGGTTGTAGCAAATCAGTAAGAATGTTTTTCTTTGTGATCCGTAGTTGTGATCATTCACTGTCTATTTGCCCATTGCAAAATATCAGGCACTGCATTCGACCTTCCCCATGGATGTGTGTGTGCCAACTCCCTCGGCTCACTAAATCTAATAGTGCACTGTCCTGACAGCAGGGCACAGGAGGTGAGTTAGTTTTCTGAAGGAATTCTGAGCCCTACTCAAAGCAAACTGTCTTAGTCCCGGATCTCAGTACTAGTCATATTATGCTAAACTCTGGGTAACTCTTAATTTTGCACTCTTCGCAAATACTTATATAAACATTAAACTGATTTCAGGCGATCAGGTGCCTCCAGTACTGCTGTGATGTTCTATGAGCACACCCTGCTGGTCTGTAGTCCCTTCTATAGTGCAACTGTAGACAGGTCAATTCCTCTATGCAGCCGGTAGTAGGTGCTCATGTATGGTAAACGGCACAAATCAGCCCTTTCAGTTACGGGCAACTTGGCAGCATGTTATTTAAAAAATTACACACACAAAAAAAAACATCTACTAGAGCATGTGCAATGAAACCCCAGGACATAGCCACATAATAAAAAACATAAACACCCCCCCCCTCAAAAAAAGGCATAATGTCCCGGCATAATGTATTGCAGTAGCAAATCAGTGGGGATGGTTGTATTTGTGATCTTTCCCTGTCTATTTGCCCATTTCAAAATATGGGGCGTGCTGCTTATTGCATGTAATGCACTGCATTTGCCAGGGCAGTCGCCCATCCCCATGGGTGTACGTGTGCCAACTCCCTCAGCGCGTGGCATCTAATAGTGCACTGCACAGCCCATTCCCTCATTGAATATAATATGGAGTGTCCCTGTCCCCAGTGTTCCTTGTGTCCTGACCTGTGAGGCAGTTCTCAGGCTGCACCTGCGCCTATTTTATTCACTCACTGCATATAATGAGGTGCATTCATCCAGCGTCTATTCACTCATTGCATAAAAGAAGGCATACTCCTCTCCATACCTAACTGTCCCTAATTTTCAGGGATGTCCCTGATTTTGCCTTAGAATTTTACTCTGTCCCTCCTACAATTTTCCATGGCTAAACAGTGGGATTGTGAGTGCAAAATAATGTCAAACATTACAGTTACGGACTTGTTCTTCTTTAGAAAATGCATTTTGCATTAAGCTCCATATTCTACCAGCTTTCTGGTGGATATTTCAAATTTTTAAGATGTGTCCTTGATTTTGGTCCTTTGTTCCTGATTTTTAAGCCTTAAGTTGCCCCTGATTTATGAGGCAGGAGGTTGACAAGTATGCTCCCATCCCTTTGTTACTTGTCTTCTGGACTAAAAGTGATCTAGTGCCTCAGTCTGTTACTCAGTCTGCACTCAGGTGCCCCAGGGGCTTCTGCACTTGACCTGTGCTGCACGCCCCTGTCCTGTCCCCATGCCTGTCCTCAGCCTGTGGCCGCCATTCCTGTCCCAGTGGGCTCCTCATTGGTAGGCCAAGATGGCATTTTTGAAACTGGAGCAGGTTCATGCCAAATCCCTGTCTCCAGATATGATGTGCTTGCCAAATCAGAGTCACATTCTGAATCTGATTGGGCAGCACTAAGGTTTAAATTAAGATGGGCAGTGAAGGAGTGGCAAGACAAGTAAGTGTGTCAGCGCATCAGCAGAGTACCAGAGTTGGGAGCAGAGCACAGCACCAGCGTGGTCTTGAGTGTGGTCTATCCACCATCAGCGCAGAGGACCAGCAGGTCAGCCAGAGATAGAAGGTTGTCATCTGGTCCAGTCCAAGGAGAAGAGAGGAAGCCACAAGCCAGAGGAGGAGGACTAATAGGAGGGACCAGGAGGGCTGAAGATGGCATGGCAAATTGTCCCCAAGAAGCAGCAGAGTAGTCACCCACCAAGGCAGAAGAAGGCAAGGCATCAGCGAGGAGTTGGAGGGAGATTCCATGGGGTCAACTGTCAATTGTCGAGGTGAGGAGGAGGGAGAACTCTCTGAGTTGGAGGAGTGGTCCGTGGCACCCACCAACCGTCACTGGTCAAGTAAAGTAAACTGGACTGGGAGGGCTGGGAGAGAGATCCCGGCACCAGGCTAGCTGTGCAGAGCCAAGAAGAAGCCAGTGAGTAGAGCAGAGGGTAGCAGGGCACTCAAAACGACACAGGGAACCAGCCATGCCTAATATTCCAAGCCCAGATTCCAGGACACCGACTGCCTAGTCGGTTATTGAATGTGGGCCGTGTGGGAATGAGTTAGTGGGAGCAGCGAGTTGTTGACTGAGACAAGGCCATGCGGCATGCCATGGTTTATTTCCCAGTTTATTTATTTTATTGAAGCTCAGATAGGGATTCCCACAGGCTGTGTGGAAGGTGTGCTGGTGGCCCCGGCTGGTGGAGTTCAGTGCATAGGAACAGCAAAGCAAAGTATCCAGGCAGAATCTGAATTTAATTGTTGTATGTAGATAAAAAAAAGTCTACTCTGCTGTTATTGGGACAATTGTGTGAATATAAAATCTGCATCATAGTCCGGGATCACAGTCTATCACTGTCCTGATGGAATGTTGCCCGGGAATGTTGCTTTGCAGAGACTGTGGCTATTGTTAATATAAGTAATAACTGCAGACCACACTGTACTTTAATGTTTATTACAGTGATCCTATCTTATCTGTCAAACCTGTAAAGCAAAACCTTATTTGTCTGTTGCATAATGTTTTATGGCCATCTGTGTTAGTGTTTGAGTGGTCTGCCTCTGGCTAATTGCCTGCGCTGTCTTGCTTCTCCCCAGTGAAGTAAGCTGTCCGTTTATTTTATTTGTCTCCAACACTAAGGTGGATACCAACACTTTTTTCAGGTTAAATGTTCCTGTATTCAGTGGTTGAGTGCAGAGTAGGACATTTTATTTTAAAGAATCTTACATTTTATGAAAGCCATTTTTTTTATCCATCTATTAAGTTGATGTTATAAGGCCCCTATATATTTCGTGTTCAAGATAGTTTTATTTGTCTTAAAATTTGTACTTGGAATGTAAAACAAACTATATTTAAGTGCCAATCCATAACTAAATACAAAAGATTTGCACGCTTTAGGAGATGCATTTAATTTGAATATCCTTTACTGAATTGTGTCCATTGCCCTTAGCTTTACATGGCCTGGTTTGTAAAATTCAGATTCTCAATTTGTAGTTCTTGAGGACTTCTGCTCTAGGGAAGCAGACAGCTATATAAATGTGCAGACCCAAGTATGAATCCAACCACCACAATAAACAAACCATGTAACCTTGAGCTTCACTTCTGTGTAATTACTATGTGATGTACTGTATGGTATTATTTGGAATGTCTGTACTATTTGAACAGTCAACACTTACTGGATGCAACATTAATTGCAGCTGGTTGAGTCTCAGCAAGTATGTCACAAGCTGGTGTTCTGGGGCTGGTATAGTATGGGTGGTTAGGTGCTGATCTGGCAGGTACATTGAAGTACAGGTGATGCAGGTAATGTAGTGCTGACAGAATGTTACAGACAGTTGAGTGGAAGGAGTGCATTACTGACAGCTGGTTTGGTACTGGTTACGGGTACGTTGCAGGCTGGTCAGGTGCACTGAGGTAGGCACTGGTATATTGCATGCAAGTGACCTGTAGTTGGCACAGGTACACATAATGTGGAAATGCAACAGGAGCGTGATTTCTTTAGGCCAAAAACAAGGAAAGGGGTCATTTTTGAAAAGTGCACATGAGCATGGGTACCACTTTTTATAGAGTGTGCCACCACCGGGGATTTGATAGTGTTGGCATTGTTCAGCTTATCCTGATAACAGAAGTCAGCTGGGGCAGGGTGCAGCCCACGCCCACTGGCTGAGGGTGCGAGCAAAGAACATACATTAGGGTAACAGTCCATTGTGCTGTGTGGTCCAGGTGCTAATTGTTTTAAAGTTAACGGCATCAACTTACACCCTCTCACTCCCTCCTTCCCACTGCGTGCTGGCTGCCCCACACCCTACACTCCCCCAATGGCACCCAGCATTAAATTAAACCCTCCCACTCCCTCCCACTGCATGCTGGCCACCCTGCACCCTCCATTCCCCCCCAGCACCAGGCATCAAATTCAACCTCCTCCTCCCCCTCCCTCCCACTGCATGCTGGCTGCCCCACACCCTCTGTTCCCCCACCAGTGCCTGGCATCAAATTAAACCCTCCTGCTCCCTCCTACTGTGTACTGGCCACCCCCAACCCTCTGATCCCCCACTGGCACCCAGCATTAAATTAAACCTCCCGCTTCCTCCCATTGCATGCTGGCTGCCCCACACCCTCTGTTCCTCCACCAGCACATGCCATCAACAAGCAAGCAAACATTCGGCATTGACAAATGCTTGTTTTATACTGCTTCATTTTGCTTCCTTTTGGGGAGGGAGTTAATGCATCTCTTTACCTTTCTGCCATTTGAACTGGCCACAAGTAAGTAGTGTGGGGGTGGGGAGAAAACAGTGTCTGTCCTGTATTGCAACTGAGGTCTCTCTCTCTCTCTCTCTCTCTCTCTCCCTTCCCTACTCCCAAGTAGTACAAGGTAGCCTTTCTCTTGCTTATTTATTTTTATTATTAATATCTTTGTTTGCACAGTAATTTCAGCAGTTTAATATCTAATTTGGTACTGCAGGGAGAAAAAGAGAGAGAGAAGTAACTTTCTGGATCTGAAACTTTTGGCAGTTCTATCCTCTCTGCTACACCCAGTGGTATACAGCAGCTTTAAACAATGATTACAATCACAGATTTAAAAAACATGCTGCATTTCTGTTACTGTCCTGTACAGGTGCTGTGTGAAACTGCATTGTTCCAAAGTAGCAGCAACCACATACATTTTGATACATCAGGTAGGCAAGGGACATGAAAACGTTATGCATGCGTGGACCAAGTAGATTAAGATGCACAACGTAATGCGTATTAAATGCTGTTATCTTAACTACATGGCCAACATCAATGTTAGAGCAGTACTTGATGTATGTCACTCCTTATTTCTTGGGCCTTACTTTGCTTGCCTGATTTCTTTGTCAATGGCAAACTACTACAGTAGAGGCAGCAAATAACCCATTTCAGTCAGTCATAGTGGGACTCATGGATCAATAGCCACTCACTTATATTCCACTTCGGGAAACAGTCGGATGTATGAGTTCTGTTTGTCAGTTCAGGACAAGGACACAAAAAATCAAACTTTTATTTTCACTTAAATGCCTGGAACAGTTCTTTTTTTTTGGGGAGGTATTTTTCTTTTTTTAAAAAGGCTGTAAGCTAAAAAGCAGGTCTCTTATAACATACAATATAAAGTGACCGAGCACTCTCTTTGCCTTACTCCCAAGTGGTAGAAGGTAGTCTTTTCCTGGCTTATTTATTTTTATTATTCATATCTTTGTTTGCAGAGTAATTTTAGGAGAGAGAGAGAGAGAGAGAGAGAGAGAGAGAGAGAGAGAGAGAGAGAGAGAGAGAGAGAGAGAGGGAGAACTTTCTGGATTTAAAACATTTGGCAGCTCTGTCCAGTCTGCTCCACCCAGTGCCATACACAGCTTTGGATAATGATATTATTAGCCTGTGCATGGAAACAGCTTTAGAAATATACATTTTGCACATACGATCAGGGTGTTACTTTGTTTCCCTTTTTTTCCTTAGGGAGCTCAAGGAACATAAACTATCAATCAGTTTCACTGAGCACCAGGCAGGTACTTCTGTTCTGCTACAAAACTTAGTATTTTCCTGAGGTAAAACTTCATACATGACATTCCAAACCGTAATACCAACACAATCTGAGATGTCTGCCCAATCAGGTACATTAAGTAATGGATAACAAAACATGTCTATAGCATTCACAACATTAAATGCAGCAGATAATTACCAAGTAGTACATTAAGAAGAACGGTAGACAGAAACCATGATGACTTGACTGAAAGGATTGCCAATTTCTACCTGTGATGCGTTTTTAATTGTCAGTATATGCTACATATGCATTCCTGTGCACCTCTGCTCTTCCAAACTGTGAACAGACACCTATAGGAGACAACAATTTCAATACAATGATCTGTTTCTGAGTCTCCGCTGTTCTTCTACGCCAGTAAACAGCCATAGGAGACAAAGATCTCAGCCAACCTTTCATTGTACAAACGTCTTCTCTTCAAGGGAGTTCCCCACCCACAAAAAGGTACTGATCCCGTTCCTCCCACATAGGAGTTAGATAGATAGATAGATAGATAGATAGATAGATAGATAGATAGATAGATAGATAGATAGATAATGAAGAAATTGCAGCAATGGTACATGTAAAACAGTGTCTGACAAATGACATGATAAAACAGTGTAATGTGACTCACAGGTAGAATGGAGTGTGATGCTGGAGCACTCAGCCAATGCCTGTGAATTTTCTCAAGAATTTTGATGGTTTGCTAGTGGAATAAATGTTGATCATTGGGAATAATATAAACATAAGGAACATAATGGCAGTAAAGAAACCTACAGCTGTAATAGCTGCAATGGAAATGTATGGTAATAGTGCACAGCAGCTGGTAAGCATGCAGTGATCTAGCATCTGCATGCAGACTTGATCAGGAGGGTTTTGTTTTGGAATATTTTTATGGCACATCTCACTTCACAAATTTTTAGCTCTGCACTAAATATAGATGAGATCTTTGAAGTGTAAAAGTGATACAGTGCCAGTACAAGAAACAAAGTGACAACATACTGTTACATTGCATATTTAGAGCATCATGCACTGAGTACAGGAAACAGTTAACAGTAGAATGCTTGTGTATTCCTTTATAATGAATTGGGCACGAGCATAAGATGTAAACAACATCACAGGAATATGAACTTACATGTCTGTTGCAATGTAAGCATTGTCCCACAACATCGTAAGGTACACGATTTGAATAAATCGTGTTTTCTCCTGTTTAATAGACAAAGTGATGATCGTGAGAATCTCAGTGAGATTAATTGGCACCATGTACCCAGATCCTACTGTCTTTAGCCAATACTGTAAACCACAACCATTGTTCCCCATGGAGGACACCAGTTGTTTACTGTCGTAATGATCGTGAAGAGGACAAATGGTTACTTGTAGTAATTTGCACCTGAAAAATGAGTATATTATGCAATTTTTATGATTATTATGAATTAATGAGCATTTGTCTATATATAGGACTACATAGGGAAGATGTAATGTCCATGGGACAGTGTCTATTTTCAATTACTGTATTGTGTGAAGCACTGAGAGGGCTAATGTTGTAGGCACGGTGGTAACTTGCTGTCTGATTCGGGGTGGGGGGAGTTATACTGACTTGCAGGACACAGTTCACTTATTTTGTTTTTGCTACACTCCCACACCTGTCAAAGTGGTTATCAAACCACACATGTATCTGATAGAAAAACCTTCTGCTGTGGTGCTGCAGTTGTGAACATTTTGTATGACTTCCATGACTCTATGGCCATTTTTAGACCCTGGCCCAGATATTCAAACTGCACCAGGCTGTGGCGCAAGCTTGGGCACAGCTCAACTTGGCTGCGCAGGGGTGTGGACTGGGCGATATTCAACGGAGCTGCGCCATGGCTCAGCAGCATTGAATATCACACCCTGGCCACCCGCAGTGTGCATGGCGCAGTGGCACTGTGCCATCACAAGTGGCCAGAGTGGAGCATGGGGATGCGCTAGCACAAGTTCCATTGCGCTATGCACAGCAACTGCGATATTCAAAACTTGACATGCAAATGGGGCCAAAATGTATGCAAGGTGCAAATGGGGTCATTTGCATGTCATTATGGCCCCATTTGCATGCAGGTGCACTGATCCCCGGCGACTTGCTCCTGGTGCCCTGCCAGGCAGCAGAAGTTGGGGACTGATGCCCCCCTGCAGCTGCCAATGTGCTCCACAGCCCGATTGCGGGCATTTGAAATAAAATAAAGACAAATTATGTCCAATATCCCTGGTGGTCCAGTGGACCGCTATGTGCCCAATTGTATGCATTTGAAATAAATAAATATCTCTAACCTCTCTGGTGGTCCAGTGGACCACTGTGTGCTCGATCGCAGGCATTTGTAATCAAAACTAAAAATATGTCCAATATCCCTGGTGGTCTAGTGGTGCCCCTCCACCGCCCACTGAGCCCCACTTCCCCTGGTCAGGCTGACGGCAGCAGCACCCCACCTGCCTGCCGCCCGCCCGACGACACCGTCAGTGAGGGCTGTACACTATTGGTCCACAGCATGAGCCAATGGGCGTGCAGCCCATACCGTACTACATTCGAATGTGAATGGGATCCCATTCACATATCTGGAATGTCTGTCTGTGTGGGCTTCATGCCCATTACGCTAACGGACCAATGAGCGAACAGCCTACTGATGTGTCAGTCAGTGGACGCGGCGGCAGGCAGGTGGGGTGCTGCCGCCCGCTGGCTGACCGGGGGGAGGCAGGGGCCAGTGGGTGGTGGGAGGGGGATACCAGCAGACCACCAGGGATATTGGACACATTTTTAGTTTTGATTACAAATGCCCGTGATCGGGCACACAGTGGTCCACTGGACCTCCATGGAGGTTAGGGAAATTACTTATTTATTTCAAATGCCTGCTATCAGGCACATAGTGGTCCTCTGAACCACCAGGGAGGTTAGGGATATTATTTATTTATTTCAAATGCCTGCAATTGGGCACACAGCAGTCCACTGGACCACCAGGGAGGGTAGGGATATTATTTATTTATTACAAATGCCCGTGATCGGGCACACAGCGGTCCAATGGACAACCAGGGATATTGGACATAATTCTTCTTTATTTTATTTCAGATGCCTGTGATCGGGCTTGGGGGGGCACCACCAGGTGCAGCCGGAGCTCGGGTGGCCACCCACAGGTGGCAGCTGCCATGTTGTGCCCTGCAATGCGGCAGCTCACCTGTGGGTGGCCATCAGTTGTTCCTTTTTTTTTGGATCAACTTTGTGCTGGCACAGGTAGGGGTTGCGCATACATGGCTCTGCACATTCTGGGCTGAATATCGGGCTGTGCAGGGTATGCATGGGCACGCCCCCCCTGCGCCTGCATACATTACTGATGCGCTCTGGTGCATCGGGATTTGTGGCATCCACTTTTCCCTTTTGAATATCGCGCCAGGGCACATCAGTGGGTTGTGCATGGTGCAACAATTGTTGCGCCTGCATGCAACCCTTTTGAATATCTGGGCCCTTGTATACATTATTCAATCCACCATCAAAACCTTGTGCCTTGAATCCAGCCGCTGCATTACTACATACAGTTATACAAATCAATTTCATTACTCTTCTCTGACATTGGCTAGCACACTTAATTTCATGTAGCCACCACCTTCCTGCTTTTCTCATAGATCAAGCAAACAATATACATTCACTAACATTTACAGCACAATGCACTTTGCATATAAAATGAAACCCTTACAACCCCATCAAATCACAATGCAATGCTAAACTTGATGTTACAGACTCCCAGCTACAGCTGCTAGACTTTCTGTCTCTCAGACGAATTATTTTACATCCTTCCCAAGTAATACACAACTCCTAAGCCTAGCAAGTACGTGTTACAACCATGTCACATTCACATGGCAACCTCTTATGCCTCAACATATTTTTCGGACCTTGGTGATGTCATGGATCACATCACATCACCAACATTCACTGCTGAAGGAAAATTATCACTAACATTCCTTATACTCCTACTATAATACACTAATAAGGAAGTTAGTCTCCATGGGCAGCAAACTATCTGTTATACTATCCATGCAATGTGCTGGTTTTGGACAAGACAGTTCCTGCAAAACCTGTGTCATGATGACATTACTTTGCTGTCATGTCACGGTAGGTGCAACTTTCTGTTCCTGGATGTTAAGCTAGATCACAAAACACTGTATATCCCAATGTTTCCTATGTCTGTGCATCACCTACATTTACATTCAGTACTGCACTATGTAGGTGGTTTGATTGTTCCTTACCTAAAAGTTTGATGTTACATTTCTAATACGTTTACTCAGAGCTGGATTCTTGTGAAATATGATTCACTGATTACTGTTTCCCAACAATGAAATATTGGAAGTGTTTGTGTTGGGGCTCAAGTACATTTATAATCTCCTGTTAGTAGCCACATAATATAGATCTTAATGTCATGGTCATATTTAAATGCACTCAGTAGTTTATTTATTTATTCTTTGTTAACGGGTAAGGCCCACTAGGCACAAGTGCCCTCATTCAGGGGTGACCCGGGGGCTTTATGCTTTATGCATAATACTAACATACTAACATACTAACATACTAACATACTAAAATGCCAGCAGAATAGACCTAATGGTCTTTCATGTCTGCTCATTTGGTCAGCCCCCACCCTGGGTGCTGACCTTGCTGTCCCCCTCACCTTCTCTGGCTTCTCCCTTCCCAGTTCCGGATATTCTTGCTGCATTGGATTTTGCTTCCAGAACCCTTCCCCTGTACCTGTCCCACCCCCTCTTGAACCCCTCCACTGTCTCTGCCTCCACCAGCCCCCTAGGTAGTGCATTCCATGGCTCCACCACCCTCTCAGTGAAGTAGCACCTCCTCCTTTCTCCCCTGAATCTTCCCCCCTCCAGCTTCCACCCATGCTTACTTTATCTTAATATTATTTATTTATTTCAATGTACTGCACAAGTTTCACCATGAAACACATACTATGTTGTAAGCATTATTAATTATTAATTATTAATTATTATTAGCATTAATTATTAGCCACCACAACATTTTTATTTCATATGGGGTACATTATATACTTTACTGCTTGTGCTAACCAGAGCTAACCAGGTCCATCTTGTAATGAGCTGCTCAACGATGTTCGCCTGGATAAAAAGATTTTGATTGCTTGATTGATTGATTGTTTAGCCATTTGGAGCATGAATTTTCCAATTTGCAATCTAGAGTACTTTCAATTTACATTTCCTTGGCTGTCAATGTTTTATTTTCCTGATACTTAATTTCCTTAACACAAATCAGTTACATTTTTTTTTATTGTTCGTATAATGACGGTTCGTTCTCCCAGAAGTTTGTATGGGTAGTCATATCAGATTACCTAAAGGTGGGCAAGCAATGTGAGAGGGCAGCAAGGAGGGCTGGGAGGATACTGGGATGCATAGGGAGAGGCATCACCAGTAGAAAACAGGAAGTTATTATCCCTCTGTACAGACAGCTGGTGAGACCCCATCTGGAGTACTGCGTGCAGTTCTGGAGACCCAGTCTCCGCAAAGACATAGACAGGATGGAAGCTGTCTAGAGGAGGGCATCTAAATGGTGCAGGGTCTGCACCAGAAGACATATGAAGAGAGACTTAAGAGCTAAATATGTATAGCCTCGAGGAAAGGAGGGAGAGGGGGGACATGATAGAAACTTTCAAGTACCTCAAGGGAATCAACAAAGTCCAAGAGGGTAGCATCTTTCAAAAAAAGAGGTGTGCAAGAACAAGGGGGCACAATTTGAAGATAGAAGGGTGGCGCCTCAGAGGTAATTTAAGGAAGTATTTTTTCACAGAGAGGGTTGTGGATGCATGGAACGGCCTTCCGGAGGTAGAAGACTTGGTTTGCTGACCAAGGCACCTAGCTTCACCTGAGCTCTTTCCCTCTAAGACTGCTTGAAAGGCAGAGTAGAGAAACTTACCAGACCAAGGGAAAAGGATTAAGACTTAGTTTGGCTAAGCAGATTTACTGTGTGGTGGTGTTTTTATTTTTTACTCACAGGGATTGCTACTGTTTGTTGCTAACATTTCATTGCTTTATTTTTTCTCTGATTCAAATTGTTGTTGCTGGTATACCTTCTTCTGCATTATTACAAGGTGTGCCTACAGGTGTGTGCTAACAGATTACTCCTGTAATCTTCTGATTCAAATTGTCTTTTGCAAGGTATATCTTCTGTTACTGCTTTATTTTTCTCTGTAGCAAAGTGTTTCTTACAGCGTATATCTTCTCTGAAATTACTGTATTACAGGTGGAGCTTACACTTTTGTGACTTTTTTATCATTGGGCTAAGCAAAATTACTGTTTGACACTGTGTTTTCTTTTATTCTTGTTTGTTGAAAAGGTTTGTTGTCTCAGAGGTGTTTCAGTCTCCTTCTCACATTGAAGGAGCTAATTGCTTTTCCTCCCACAGCTCTTCCAAAGGATTAGGTGTGTATGTGGGGGTGGAGCTGGCAAACTGTCAATAATTTCCAACAGAAAGAAGGGTTAAAAAGTCAGGTTAGTTGATATCTTGGAGGTAGAAGACTTGGTTTGCTGGCCAAGGCACCTAGCTTCACCTGAGCTCTTTCCTTCTAAGACTGCTTGAAAGGCAGAGTAGAGAAACTTACCAGAGCAAGGGAAAAGGATTAAGACTTAGTTTGGCTAAGCAGATTTACTGTGTGGTGGTGTTTTTATTTTTTACTCACAGGGATTGCTACTGTTTGTTGCTAACATTTCATTGCTTTATTTTTTCTCTGATTCAAATTGTTGTTGCTGGTATACCTTCTTCTGTATTATTACAAGGTGTGCCTACAGGTGTGTGCTAACAGATTACTCCTGTAATCTTCTGATTCAAATTGTCTTTTGCAAGGTATATCTTCTGTTACTTCTTTATTTTTCTCTGGAGCAAAGTGTTTCTTACAACGTATATCTTCTCTGAAATTATTACAAGTGGTGCTTTACAGGTTTTACAGTTTTATCTAACATTAGGATAAGCTTTCAGGGTTACTGCATTTGTTGTTGACTGATTGTTTCTGCTCTTACCTCCTTGTTCTTTTGTCCGTGGTTCTTCTTTTTAGGCAGAGGAAGGGCCCAGCCAACCACCCCATGCTACACTCCTTTTATAGGGTACCACAGTTGTGACATTTCCTGTGGCAGAGCAGGAAGGGGCAGATCAGTGGGGCCTCCACAAGGTGATCTCATTTACAGGGGCACTAGTAATTTAACTTGTTATAACAAGTTAAACAAAGCACAATTAAACCATTACTTGCATTTTTTTCCTTTTTTTCCTTCTAATTACTCTGACTAGGTTACAAACCCAGCAACTTATTTGGAATGGATTTCATTAACTGCAGGTACTGTGGAACAATTTTCAGAAGGACAGTCTTACAGGATTTAGGACACTGCCCTCACATGCTGGGCCTTGGAGATCTTAGGGCTCAGCTCCGGCAGCATGGGCAGAGATTGCACATCTCAAATTTCATATTGAAGAGGAAATACATTATAAGAACCACCCGCCATTTCCCCAGCATCCAACAGAAAACCCTCGACCGCAGAGGGTAGTTGGTCCAGGAGGTTGGCAGGTGGTTAGGAGGAGCAAATCAGGTGCCCCATCACTCTCTGCTCTCCAACACATTACCTCCAAAAACCATATAAACACTAAAACAGGTATCTGCCTCTATCTCTGAAATCAAATAAAGAGGCAGAAGACACTGCAGAGCAGGACACTGCGGCACAGGAGCTAGCACAACAAAACTCACCCAAATCAGGAACCAAAACAAAACAAGCACAAAGGAAATCCAAAAAACTTCTGATCATAGGAGACTCCATGATTCGGGGAGTTGATACCCATCTCCAGCCAGGGGTGATGGTCAGATGTCTCCCAGGTACATCAGCATGGAGAGACACTGACCGCATTGCTAACATTGTTCACAAAGCAGGAGAAAACATTGATGTCCTAGTACACATAGGGACTAATGATCTCGCCAGCCGGTCAGTTGTGGAGACCAAGGAACACCTGACTAGGCTGGGTGACAAACTATCATCTATTTTGTCAGCATCTCCTTCTCTGAGATCCTGCCAGTCTGGGAGAGAGGAGCAGATGGACGGAAGGTCAGAGAAGGGGAGATAGGGGAGCTAAACACATGGCTCAAGGACTGGTGCCAGGAAAAGGACACAGATTTGTAGGGAACTGGCAACAGTTCTGGGAGCAAAGTTCTTTAAATTTGATGGACTGCATCTGACTAAAGAGGAGTCAGTGCATTGGGGCAGAAGTTTGATGTCTTTGCAGAATATTTAAACTAGCAAATGGGGAGAGGGTGCAGCACCTCATACGTCGAATGGGAAGAACACCCCTCCCCCCTCAGCTAGTGGTCAAACAGGAATTCAGCATGTTTGCCGTTCATTTGCATCACCAGGTAAAAAAAAATGTTTGTCTCCCCATACGACGCACTGGGGTAATGCCAAACTTCACCCAACAACTAACACACTAAAATCTGGCCAATGGAAAATCATGTACATAAATGCTCACAGCCTGGGAAATAAGATCCCAGACCTGTAGGCAATAATGTCAGAGGCTAAACTGGACATAGTAGCAATTAGTGAGACGTGGTTTACCAGTAACCACACTTGGGAGACTTCAGTACCTGGCTATGTATTGTTCAGAAGAGACCGAGGTGCAAAAAGGGGGGGAGGAGTGGCCCTGTATGTTAATGAAAATATCAAAGCTACAGAAATTCAGAATACACATAAGGAGCCAGAAGAACTGTGGGTCACCCTGGAAACAGGAAATGGGACAGCCATAAGAACTGGGGTTGTCTACAGGCCCCAGACCAGAGGAGGACATAGACACATTACTGTTAGAAGATATACAAAACATGACAGCTAAAGGGGAGGTTCTGATAATGGGAGACTTCAACATGCGGATACAGATTGGTCAATACCAGCAGGAACATCTGCCAGAACTAGACTCATAGTGGATTCCCTGCAGGGGAGGGCCTCAAACAACTGGTACAGCAACCCACAAGAGACAGGGCTATCCTAGATCTAGTACTGACTAACAAAGAAGGGATCACAGATCTCACGTAGAAGGTCACCTGGGGCCAGTGACCATCACATGGTATGGTTCAATTTGGCTACTACATCTAAATCATCCCATTCCAAGGCAAAAATATGGGACTTCAGAGGAGCTGACTTTGATAAGATGGCCAACAGAGTTAAGCTAGCCCTGGCAAAAATAAACACAAGTGAGGGGGTACAGACAAAGTGGGCAAGCATTAAGGATGCAATACTTGAAGCAACATCCCATTGTGTTAGACAGAAAAGGAAGTGCAAAAGAAGAAGGAAACCACTTTGGTTCTCAAATACAGTAGCAGAAAAGGTCAGAGCCAAAAGGCTGGCCTTCAGGAAATATAAGGAACACAGCGGGATGAAGATAGAGAGGCATACCAAACTGCCCTAAGGGAAGCAGGTAAGGCAGTAAGGCAGGCAAAGTCCCAAACTGAGGAAACACTAGCACGAACAGTAAAAGAAGGTGACAAGACTTTCTATAGATACATTAGTGAAAGGAGAAAGTCCAGAGGGGGTATTGCTAAGCTTAATGGAGAAAAGGGAGCATGTGAGGAGGAGGACCCTGTAAAGGCATCTATCCTAAATAGATACTTTTGCTCAGTATTTACTGAAGAGAAGGTAGGGCAGGGCCCACAGCTCAGCATCATGGACACAGGGGAGGGAGGTGAGCACTACCCTTCACAAAGAAAGGGTCCTACAAGAGCTTGCTAAACTCAGGTGGATAAGGCAATGGGACCTGATGGCATACATCCCAGGGTACTTAAGGAGCTAAAGGAGGAACTAGCAGAGCCATTAGCAGAATTGTTTAGTGAGTCTCTGAGCACAGGAGAGGTCCCAGAAGACTGGAGACGGGTCATGTGATCCCGCCTCCACAGAGTGGTAGCAGGGAGGAGGCGGGGAACTACAGACCGGTCAGTCTTACCTCAGTAGTGGCAAGATTATGGAGGCACTCCTTAAGGAAAGGATAGTGCAACACCTGGAATCCATAGGGGCACAGGATCCAAGACAGCATGGGTTTACAAAGGAAGGTCCTGTCAAACTAATCTCATAGATTTCTTTGACTGGGTAACCAGAGTGGTGGACCAAGAGGAGCAGTTGATGTCGCCTACCTTGACTTCAGCAAAGCTTTTGACACTGTTCCACATAGAAGATTGATAAATAAGCTGGTAGGCCTGGGGTGGGTCAGAAGTTGGTCAACTGGGTGGCAAACTGGTTGACGGCAGAAAACAGAGAGTGGTGGTAAATGGCATACAGTCAGAAGAGATGCAAGTCACAAGTGGGGTACCTCAGGGATCAGTCCTGGGGCCAGTCCTCTTCAACATCTTCATTAGTGACCTTGCAGATGGACTAGAGGTAAGGCTTGTCTGTTTGCAGATGACACTAAGATCTGCAACAGAGTAGATGATCCAGATGGGGTGAGCAGAATGAGAAGAGATCTGGATAAACTAGCAGAATGGTCAGAAGAGTGGCAACTGGGATTTAATGCAAAGAAGTGCAAAATCATGCACATAGGGAAGAGAAACCCTGAAGCCACCTATAGGCTGGGAGGGGAGTTGCTAGCAGTCACAAAGGAAGAAAGAGACTTGGGCATCATCATCACTGATGACCTAAAATCATCCAAGCAGACCTCTAAAGCAGTAGGTAAGGCTAAGGGGTGTTAGGGTGTATTAGTAGGGGTATCACAAGTCGTAAGAGGGAGGTAATAATCCCACTGTACAAGACACTGGTTAGCCCCATCTGGAGTACTGTGTGCAGTATTGAGGCCACACCTTCACAAGGACATTAACCAAATTGAGGCAGTCCAGAGAAGGGCAACCAAATGGTGCATGGACTGCATCAGAAGACATATGAGGACAGATTAACGGAGCTCAATATGTATACCTCTTAAAGGAGGGAGAGAGGTGATATGATCGAGGCATTCAAACACCTTAAGGGCATAAACAAGGTGAAAGAGTCTAACATGTTTAAATATAAGAAAACAGCAGGACAAGAGGACACAGCATGAGATTAGAGGAGGCCGATTAAGGGGAATGTGAGGAAATTCTTTTTCACAGAAAGGGTGGTGGATGCATGGAATGGCTTACCACAAGAAGTGGTGGCTATGAATACAGTGCAGGACTTCAAACAGGCATGAGATAGGCATAAGGAGCAATACAAATGACTATGAATAGATAGGCCACTGACAGAGCAAAGGCCGATGGCACATTTTAGGTAGAAAAAGAAATGGGCAGACTGGATGGGCCTTAGGTCCTTATCTGCATCAACTTCTATGTTTCTATGTTTCTAGGTTGTGGAGTCAAAAACAGTGGTGAAATTCAAGCATGCATGGGACAGTCATAAGGCAATTCTAGGGGTGTGGGAAGAAGTAGGCTGCAGCCTAGGATCTGCAGCTTATCCATTAGGTAGGGAAATGGGCAGACTGGGTGGGCCAGGTGGTCCTTATCTGTTGTCAAAATCTATGTTTCTATGTTTCTGTTGTGGAACTTTTCCATTCACTATGTCTCTCTCTACTAGCATGACTATTGGTTCCATATTTGTTCAGGAATCTATCTTATAATGCCAATATCTTGACATTTACCTCACCTCATGAAAAACTATAAAATGCTGTTATCTTACATAACTGGCCAACATCAGTTTTAGACAGGCAGTTGTTTACTGTTTTGCAGTTGTACATCCACTCGAAGTGGTCACATGTGGGGGGTACAGACACAGAATGTGTCTTTTCTGTATTGTGTCTGAGCAGCTCTCTCTCTCTTCTTTACTCCCTATTATTAATTCTTCATCACATACTTCTATTTGACATTATTACATGTCTCCTGTGGTAAAGCAGGAATGCATGTCTGTCTTTAATTAACGTGCTTATATACCCACATTCGGTCTTGCATTGACAGGCGAGAAATAAAAAAAAAAAAACTATATACAGCCAAAAGACTCAAGTGAACAAACTTATTTCTTTACGTTATGGCATTCAATATTACATCTTGTTGATGCTCAGGTACAGGTAGTACAGTTAGTAGTACATGGCAAATGATCTCTAATCATGTATAAATACGGTAATTAGTTCACATATGGGGGTGTCAGAGATAGCATTTAAAAAGAAAAAGGAAAACACAAGATTCCAGTGAACAAACTTATTTATTTACATGGTACCTTTCAATATTACCTTTGGTTGGAGATCAGGTACAGGTAGTACTGTGAAAATCAGCTCTACTAAAGTAAGTCTGGAATTCATAGCACATGAGGGGTTGCCTGTGACTGAGGTTTCAAAATGCAAAAGGTTCCTGTGCTACATTTCCAGGAAAAGCAGCCAGAATCACCGCTGTGAGTTGCCTTATAAAGGGACAGCATATTTATGCCTCTGAGTTTTGTTTTTACTTTCCACTATAAATTACTGTACATATAAAATGCCGTTACCTTACATACCTGGCAAACATCAATTTTAGAGAAGTACTTGGTAAATGTTTTACATTTCTGTAGCCACTCAGACAGTCTACATGGGGGAGGGGTTAGGGGGAGAGAGACTGTGTCTTTTCTTTACTATAAATACACGTCTCTCTCTTCTTTACTCCCCACTGGTATAAAGGTGCCTTTGTCTACTCTGTTTGTTTTTATTAAGGTTATTGTTGGTTGCAGCAATTGAAGCAGGTTGCTAGCAAAGTCGGTAGCAAAGGGAAACGGACATAGACAGAGAGAGAGAGAGAAACAGAAAAGACAGAGAGAGAGTTAGTTTATTGAGTTTCCAACGTTCACAGCTCTCACCTCTGCCACACCCAGTGACATACATCAATTTGAAACAATGCTGTTAGCAGCCTGCAAGTAGGGAAAGCTGATAGGAAAAGTAGGAACAGTTTTATTTTTAAAGGCTTACACCAAAGAATCCATTACTGTTACAATGCAAAACGGACAATTAGCTGGCACCTCGATCCTGTACAAAATACAAACTGTTTCTTATCCTACCATTGCAAGACATCGAGTAAGCCTTGTAGACAGCATCACTTCATGGGGATACATTTATTTTACCTTTCTGCCACTCAGACTGGCCACAGGTATATATGGGGAAAGGGGAGAGAAGAGAGAGAGAAGATAGAGTCTGTCCTGTTTTGCAACTGAGCATCTCTCTCTCGCCTCCCTACTCCCAACTGATAGAAGGTGGCCTTTCTCTTCCTTATTTATTTAACATCGTCATATTCAAAGCAGTAAAATTGCATATTTGGCTATTTAAAAAAAAACCCAGAATAAATGCATGCATAAAAAAGTGAAAAGCTAGGGTGTGACTAGCACTGCATAGTCTGCACAGCTGTAATGTTACTTTGGATACAGCCTCTGTCCTCTCACCATGTCACTCCCGGTTTTAGCAGGTCAGATGTCCATAAGCAGAGAGCAACTGACGTACATCCTGAAAACATAAAGATATCAAAGATACTGTACGACCTATGAAAATATTTTTACACAACTGGCCAACATCAGTTTTAGACAGGCAGTTGTGTACTGTTTTACAGTTGTACATCCACTCAAAGTGACCACATGCTGGGGGGAAGGGGGACAGACACAGAATGTGTCTTTTCTGTATTGTGTCTGAGCAGCTCTCTCTCTTCTTTACTCCCTATTATTAATTCTTCATCACATACTTCTATTTGACATTATTACATGTCTCCTGTGGTAAAGCAGGAATGCATGTCTGTCTTTAAATAACATGCTTATACCGACATTCCATCTTGCATTGACAGGGGAGAAATGAAAAAACTATATACAGCCAAAAGACTCAAGTGAACAAACTTATTTCTTTACGTTATGGCATTCAATATTACATCTTGTTGATGCTCAGGTACAGGTAGTACAGTTAGTAGTACATGGCAAATGATCTCTAATCATGTGTATACATGGTAATCAGTTCATGTATATTTAAACACTTTGAAAACAAGTTATAATAATTTCTATGTCAGACAGCAAGAATGCATTGTTTTCTACATAAATGATCTATGTTTGAATTCTTGTTTTTGTTTTCACGCCAACCACAGTAAGTCACACACAATGTTCAGGATACGTTTGAAATTTCCTTTATTAATAATTAATATACATCGGAACAGTGCTTTTGTAATGCAATCACATTCGGCATGGTTGGCCTAGGGGGAGCAGGCAAGTGTTGCTGGATATGCATTTCATTCAGTCAGGGTTGAGGAAGTGGAAATGGGGCTCTTTTCATGCATGCTCTCACATCTAAGATGCCCTCTCCAGCCTCTTGGCTGCATCCTTCAGCTTCCTACCAAATCCTGTAAAGGGAAACAACACAGAGCTTATTTAATCAGTTGTCTTACCAAACCCTGAAGCTGCACTGGCACCAAACTGAGTCCAAGAATGAAGAACAGACACAGGTAAAATGACAATCAAATTCAGAAAGTAAACATTTTACTTTCATAGTTCAATCAGAATCGAACAGACTCACCACGTAGGGGGACGTGTTGATTGGCATTCGAACTCCATTGCTTACTCCTAAATTATAGTTATTTATACATGAATTACATCACAAGCTGAAAAATACTTAAGTATGTGTTTATAGGGGCTCGGAAACAAATTTTTATTTGATACAGTGAACACTTTCATTTGACATAGTAAAGACTTAAAATCACATTTTTAAGAACTCATGGGCTGTCTTTCCAGGACACTAAAAAGACACAATAAATAACAGAGCTGAGAAACGGTATTTATGGGCCAACAATTAACTCTGCTCAATAAGCAGTGCTTGAATGTAGAAATATGTTTTAAACAAACACACGTCACATTCTTAACATAGTAGACCCATATGTTATTGACAAATGAAAACAAACTAGAGGGCTTTATAGGGTAGAACATAATCAGCTTGGAATGAACCTGATACAGTATTACAACAATCCATACAAATTAATGTTTTATTCACATGCAGAAACAGATAATTTGCATTCTATTTTAGAGGCACCGTTGATTTGTTTAGATCATTTATGCTTCATCAAAAAACTGTTAGATCAATTCTTTCAAACAAAGGGTTCACGTGGTCTAGAAATGGGGATTCCAGAAAAATGCAAGGCAGCTTTGGGTATCACTCTTCACAGCAATGCAACATATTAAATAGCTGTTCTCTAAAAAAAAATACTTTACAATATTGCTATTAAATATTTTCTAAAACTTCAGGCTGCCACATATGAGACACATTATGCCCAACTGCCTATTAAAACCTTGTTGGAACAAATATGCCACAATTGTTTAACATGCTGAAATGTGCAGTGTCACCCACAAACTGTTTCCATAATTGGACGTTTGTAGGAACTTAAAACAAATTATGGAATGAAATGATTCATGTGCTCAAGAAATGGGGATTCTGGAAAATGCAAGGAGAGCTTTGAGATATCACTCGCCACAGGAGTACAATATTTTAAACAATTGTTCTTTACTTCACAATATTGCTATTAAATACTTTCTAGAACTTCAGACTGCCAAATATGGGATACATTATGTCCAATTGCCTATAAACCTTGTTGGGAACATGTGTGCTACAATTGTTTAATATGCTGAAATATGCAGTGTCATCCACAAAATGTTTCCATAATTAGATGTGTTGTAGGTATGAACTTGCAAACACATTAACAAATGAAATACACTTTTTTTTTTGCTACACCACCTGGTACCACTAACACAACAGGAGGGACATGTTATTGTGGTCCATGGCAGACTGGTATTCAACCAGAACCTACAACAAAACAGCAAAATGTGCAGCTATACCAAACTGCTACATTGCACTTCAAACTGCATTCCACCTTTTAACATCTCCAAATTGTTTTGTGATGTCTCCACGTTTTTAGGGGAAAAATCAAAGGCTGCAGTAGAGTAGGTAAGTGCCATATTGTGACAGTGTCCAGCAGCTCCAATAAAGTTTGAGCTCACCTTTTCGACTGTGTTTCTGAGGGATTTCGGTCCCTTTGCCGACAGTTCTTGAACCTGTTGCTGACCTGAGTTAGGGAAAGCCTGATGATTTTCACTAAGTTTCTCTTCTCCGCCAGGGATGGGTAGCGATTCTGCTTGTAGAGTTCTTTCAGTGCATTTCAGGATTTCTCCTTGAAGCAGTAGATCATCTCCTCTCCATCCCAGATGGTCCTAGGAAGTGGGTATTTCCTCCTCAGCCTATACTTATCTACAGCTCCAAGAGCCCTACCCTGGGCTTTAAGTCTGACTCCAGCGTGCACAGGGCTGCTACCCCCACGCTGCAGGTGTGCTGCACGCCATGGCATGCCAGATGTATCGGTAGGGAGGACAGAAATGGAAGGGATGCTCATAAAAATTAAATGCCCACTGTGATATAGTGCAGTGCTGCAATCCATAGGGATGACATGGGTGGATTGCTTTTGGGGAGGGTCAGGTGGAGGAAAAACAGTTCCATGGATGGAAAACATGATGTCATCCCTTTTCTACATGCAAAACGTCTGCAGGTCTCCGCCCATGCAGCCGTAAAAATGCTGGCTGCCATCACCACACTTCTGTTTTTTTCTGTTTTATTTGTATGTAGTCTTTTTCCACTTCCCTCTTCACACTTCCTAAAATTTAGGAATGCTTACCTCCAATTCCACACACTGATATGGTCAACTTCTCTGTCAACAAAATGAATTGCTAGCCTACTTACTACGCTAGCAATTCCTTATGTTGTGGAGATGTTGACTGTATTGATGTGTGGAATTGCTGTTGTTAGCAATCATTCCTAAATTGTATAATGTGTGATGAGGGAACTGGAAAAAGACTAACTACAAATAAAGCAAGTGTGGTTAGGTCAGTCAGCATTTTTAACTTGTGCCCGCAGTGGAGGTGGTCTTTTTTTGTGAGGGAGGGGTGGTGGTGGGGTAATATCAAGAAAGTATGCAGTGGGAGAGGAATAAGGACTGTAAACAAAGATGGTTTTGTTTTCTCACGTCATGTGGACACATCAAATATTATGGCAGACAACAAAAGATACTAAAGAATTAGCTGTCTCAGCAAATACTACAACATTTTAGGTCATAAAGGAAAGTCAAAAAATGTTTTTTAGACAACTGTGGGCAAAACATGTCCCTTTAAAGGCAAAAACACTGACTAATATGCATATCTGCATATACCCTTTATTTTGTATGACTGTTTTGTCAGTGTGTCCTCGACCTCTTGTCGTACATAATGGCTAGGAAAAATACAAAAAGATAGACAAAAATTAGGGACTGATGACAGAACAGTCATATAACCAATGCTTTTACAGAGACATGTCAATCCCAGTCATACCATAATTAACAGTTGTTTAAAAAACATTTTATGACTTTCCAGTGATTGCATGGAATGCGATCACTGACCACCACCCACCAACTGCAAGTCAAGTGAAGATAACCATGATCCTCTGGTTATTTTGAGCCTTCATAGCTGCCTGGCAGTGAGAAAGTAACACTTGGTCTGTTGCAGGAGGGGCTGTTTCTGGCTGCTGCCCCCCCCCCCACAGCACCAGTGGTCGGCATCCTGGCAGAACCACCCTCCAATCACACTGCTGTGTGCACAAAGTAACTCTGCACTCTTTTCTCTCTCCTTAGTTTCTCATTTATTATTCTGTAGTCCTTAGTACTATTATTAAATGAGTTCAACATAAATACATAAATATAAAACCTGCAGGAGGCAGGCAGTAACAGGGGGTATCAGTTGGCTCCCAAGGGGTCATACTACCAAGGCTGATATTAGAGCCCCGAGGAGCTAATTTTATAATAGGGAGTTGAGGGGGGAGGGCTACACATGGGCCAGAAAGGCCCATATATCATTCTACAGGAGGGGTGCCTGTCCTGGCCCCTCCAACCTCCCCAACTGCAAGCAGCACTAGCTCGGTCCGGGGTGCCTGTCCTGACTGCCCCCACCACTTGCAAGTAACAGTGACCAGCAGCGCTGTGACCATCTGGCAGACCACTCCCAAAGAATGTGGTGTGCTGTGGATGTGCTCAGATGAGTCAGGGCACACAGTGATTCAAATTGACTTTTATTGCTTACTAGAGGAGTAGGCCAGTTTTGAGCCTTTGGTCCTAAGATAAGTCCTCTCTTGTCCCTCCAAGTAGTCCTGGCCTGCAGTGAGCTCATCTCTCTCTCTCTCTCTCTCAGCTGCTTGTGCTGCTTTAAAATGCTTTCCGTCCCCCCCACTCCTGATCGAGACAGTCAGCTGGTGATGCTCCTCTTGCCTCTCAATGATAGCAGAGTAATAGATCACACTGACAGACCCATCCCCAATGTTGATGACAGCTGATTCACTGGGCTGGTGACCTAGAAACAAGATTGACCGGTCCGACTCATGGTCAAGTCAGCTGAGGTACTCAATACCCTGGCGCTGGGCTGACTCCACAAATTTGCTTGCCCACTCATGCCCAATCTTTTTTTTTATCTTGCTACTACTTGGGGGAGGGGGGCAGTTCGGGACCACCACACCACTGGCACCATGACAGGAGACAGGATGGAGCAAAGGATAACAGAGATAAAGCCGTGGCTCAGTGTCTCGAAAAGTCAAAATGTTCCCGATGGGAATCCAACTTAGACTTGTCCAGTCTGCGTGCTGATAATAGTGACTATTCGCTATAGACTAGTATTAGACTATTAGTCTAGACATCTTGACCACCCACACCAGTGCACCGGCTCAAGACTCATGGGCCACTCACTGTCACCTCACGCAAGTAACTCATGGCTGTCAAGTTCCTTCTCCCACCAGTGTCAGCAGTGGTCAGCAGCTGACAAGGAGAACAACTACCAGCAGCGGTGAAGGGAAACACCTAAGCTGCTCAGATTCAACTGTCCTGGGGTTTGTTAGCGAGAGGCACCCTCTGCCTGCTGCACCCCAGTAACGCACCAGCAAATCATCTGTTCTGGTCATTACCATGTGGACGGGGATGCTCCATGAGTCAGATTGTCCTGCCAGCTAGTCGCAGTCAGTGCTCAGGCATAAACATGCTAAATAAGGGGGAAAATGTAATGTAAAGGAGGCTTTGCTGGTACAGTTGGATGGACTGAAATATTGGAGGGGCACATGTCCCCTTGGGCCCTATGGGCATGATGCCACTGTCAGTTGGTGTTATTTCAGTCTCCGATTTCCACTGAAGTCTTTGTCTCCACTGTGACACAGCTAGCATGCCCTCCTCCTCCTCCTTCACCTCCAGGGTCAGCCATCTTGCCAGCCAGCAGGACAGCCACACAGTGCCACCCTCTGAAAAGCAGGGACGTTTCCATGATGACCTGGCCAGATTTTTCTCATTCACTAAAATAGTGCAAACAGCTTAATCTGGTTCATTTTCTGCTGGTTTGCATTGGTATTCCTTCACCCCGCCAGGACTAAGGTAAAAATAGGCAGGATTGACTAGCACAATCAGCAAACAATAAACACAACAGGGACGTAGCTACAAGGGTGCAGGGGGTGCAGTGGCACCCAGGCCCACAATGTTTGAGGGGCCCAAATCATAAATTTGATGTTTATTCAAAACCGGGGAGGGGCCGTGTAACATCAGCTTGCACCCAGGCCCTTTGGGAATTTGCTACACTACTGAAACACAGTAAATAAAAAGCAAATAGGGAGGTTGTTGCATTGGACAGAGAGGTTGAGGAGGGAAGGGGCAGTGGAAAGTGGATCTTAGAGAGGTTAGGTACAGGATTAGACATGGGTAACATGGTTACAGAGAGAGAGAGAGAGAGAGAGAGAAAGAGTGAGTGAGAGAGCAAAAGAGAGAGTTACAAACCAGTGGGGACACAGACGATTGGGGGGGGGGAAGGATTAGACCAAACATGTGTGAAGCATGGCAACTCTAAGAGGAATGGCAACCACATTATCACAGCTAAGCAATCTTAATAATGACCAGCATTAAAATGGAGAAAGCAAACTACTCTGGAAGCTTTCAGATGTTCACATTCAGAAAACACAGAATAACTAAATGAGGACTTCACCTGGGAAGAATGTATCATCATTGGACAGATTAGGGAATGGCTGTGCTGGAAGGAACATTGACATGGAGTCATATGCGGATGATGGAGAATGACACATTAGCAGCATGGAAAACAACTTTAGAAACAATAGTTGTGTCAGCTCTGTGGTACCCAGTGGTGGGGCATCAGTTTTGTATGCTGGCAACCCAGGTTCATGTCATGAGCCCTGGATGACAGGAGTGGAGGCTGGCAGAGAGGGTGACAGAGTGCTTGCATGAATGCTCTCCTCTTGGGGAGGGAGAAGTAGAGTACCTCTTGGAGTGGCTCCTGTTAATGGTGTGGCAGTGGTGTCATGGGTGACCATACACCCCTCACACACCCCCAGGACACTGATGCATGCTCATGTGGGTGGAGATGGGGGGTGGGAGAACAAGAAAACTCATGGCACAGGCTGGGAACTCTGGATGATGGTCCTCTGTCCTCCCATGCCACTAGGCCCCTGCACGCACATCCGCAATCCTCAGCCAGCAGGTTCTTCATCCCTTCCCTTGGTCCCTACCATGGGGATGATGGAAAAGGGATACTCCAGAACCTGGCAGCTGTAGGAGGACAAAAGGTGCCAGATGATTACAACTGGTGACTGGAGAAGAATCCAGCAGGCCATGAAGCCTGAAGGACTAGAAGGAATGGAGTGTCCAGGGGGTCTTGGGAAAGAACAACAATTAGAAGCAATCATTGACAGAAGAAGCAATAAAATAACAGGATGTTAAGAAATGGCTAGCAGGCAAACAGAACAAAAACAGGAAACATGAAGGTGGATACCCTGGTGGAGAGGAAACAGTCAAAAGAAGGAAGCAAACCTGAAAGAGTGTAAAGAAAAGCAGTGGATGACTTTCAATACAAGAAAACCAATTATTATTTGTTCATTTTATTTATTTTAAACATATGTAACCAGATGGGAAAACAGAGACAAAAGTTGTGTAGTTTTCAGTTACAATGTCGCGGGGGCGGGGAGGGAGATGAAGCAAAGGCAGTACAACATAAGAACAGCGAATACAATGTAGCAAAGGCACTACAACATAAGAACAGTGAATACAATGTAGCAAAGGCACTACAACATAAGAACAGTGAATACAATGTAGCAAAGGTAGCACAACATAAGAACAGTGAATACAATGTAGCAAAGGCACTACAACATAAGAACAGGGAATACAATGTAGCAAAGGCACTACAACATAAGAACAGTGAATACAATGTAGCAAAGGCACAACAACATAAGAACAGTGAATACAATGTAGCAAAGGCACAACAACATAAGAACAGTGAATACAATGTAGCAAAGGCACTACAACATAAGAACAGTGAAAACAATGTAGCAAAGGCACTACAACATAAGAACAGTGAATACAATGTAGCAAATGCCACTACAACATAAGAACAATGAATGCAATCAATCAACAGTGGAGAGAAGCAGCAAAATCACTGACTCCTTAACTGGGGTTACCATCTGTCCTGATTTTCACAGGGCAGTCCTGATTTGGGCAGCTGTGTCCTGCAAAAAAAACATGAAAAATACTACATGTCCTGACCTTATTGTAAAAAAAATATTTTCTAACTTTCCACTAAATGTTTCAGAAAACTATAATACCTTAACTAAAATACATTAAAATGATAAGAAACAATATAAGCAACTAGGAAACTACAATACTTAGCCTTAATTCTGATTATATAGAGAAAACAAGTCTGTTCTATTGGCCGAGGTTACATACTGTCCTGTAAAAAATCATGTTTCAGTAAGAAATGTCCCACTTTGGGCTTCTTAAAAGGTGGTAATCCTGTCCTTAACCCTTGGGGAAAGAGAGTGGTACCATCTGTGTCAGCATTCAGCAACATTAAAGTGCTGGCAAACTGGTAATTTATATGAAATAAAATCTCACTATGTTTGCGCTTCTTTAGCAAGCGCGAACATTCTTTTGCCGCAAAATCTAATTGACGCAAATATTGCTATATACATACTTAAAAGAAATGATAATTTGAATACCAGAACCAAAACGATCCTAGTCACAAGCCTCTAATTGTATCTCTGTATTATCTGGCACAAGGCTGGATCCACACACAGTAGAGGAGCTAATTTTTTCTGTGTTTAGGGAGTAACGGGAGAAGTGTGTAGTCTTCTGGGTCATGGTTGGAATGAGTCACAGTGTGCATGGTTTTCTTTCAGTGGCTGTTTTTTTTTTTTTTTGTTAGGGCAGGCACTGCAGTGAAGAGAAGAGCTGCAGTGGGCAAAATGGAGGGAGCAAGTGCTCAATACAAACCACCTTAATGACTTTTTAAGTCCCTTGCCAAGTCCCACAGATCACAGTAAGAAGCTGCATAAAATACAAGCTGGGCTATCACATTCAGTCAGTCAACAATCTGCTCACTTCTTCATTCTTGTTCTGTCTCTTCTCTTCAGTCGGCTTATCGACACTGGGTTTAAAACAAATACTGGCATCTGATTCGACTGGTAATCCAGTAGCAGTGAGTGGCCGTAATTAAAAGCTGGTGAGTTTATATGGGTTATTAAAGTTTTAAAACAAAAGATAGTGCTGTAACTGAAATTGTAAGTGGTCGCCAATTGACAAATGACTAGAGTGAGGTTACTGAAGTCCGCTCAGTGTGCGAGCACAAACTCAACTTGGCGCTTGTAAGTTCACTGAGCCTTGACCGCTAAATTTGCTTTGTGTTTCATTCACCCATTTTACAGTACCTAGAGGTTAGAGTAATGAACGTGGACATCCAGCAGACAGACCTGAGTTTGATTCCCACAACCCCACCGTGTACTGTGACTCTGAGCAAGTCACTTAACTTGCCCAGCGCTCCCGGGTCGCCCCGGAAAACAGGTACCTGTGCCTAGTGGGCCTTACCCAGTTACCAAAAGAAAAGAATAGAAGAAATGCTGCAATACAAACTTTACCATTTATGTACAGCACTTACATGTCCCCTGTGGCTGAGTCCCTTGCAAATGTAGTTGGAGGCTCAACTGCAGGGAATGGTGGGGTGGGTTATGCACAGCCATTGCACAGGTATGTGGCAGGATCCATCAGATAGAGATATAAAGCATTTTTCTGATTCCCAGCACAATATTCCTAGTTGGCATTGACAGAACTCAGTTACACAAAATTCCCCAAATCAGAATTTCTGGACATGCAATCATTTATTACTAAAACATTTTATATGAAAACTGGCTCTGAGTCTTAGACATTATCTATTCCTGCTGCTTTATCTACCCTGAAGTCCCAGTTCTCTGCTCGTAATGTCAGAATCTTTTCTGTGGTAGCAGGATGTGATGTCACAGCAGAGGATCATGACTTAAAAACAAGAAAACCAGCAGTAACAGATAAACTCTAAATAGCAAAGAACCTCACATACTGCAAATGTCTAGTAAGAAAGGACAGAATGTCCTGACATCCAATTTAATTTGGAATGTTAGAAGATCTGAGTCCTACTGATGACAGCTGTCAGTGTTTGGCAGAAAATAGCAAATCACTTTTAAACAAGCATTTGTCAATGCCGAATGTTGCTTGCTTGTATGTGCTGTTTAGGTATTTGAAGTGACAGTTTCATGCCTTCCTCCCAAGACATCCACTGTGTCTTTCCGTTCAGTATTCACAGAAGAGTGGGAGGGGCAAGGGCCACAGCAGTACAGCAGTTGCCAAGGGGGTGAAGAGGTGGACAATAGTCCATTCAAAGGCAAAAGAGTCCTGCAGGAGCTCACTAAATTGAAGGTAGACAAAGCGATGGAACCAGATGGCATACGCCCAAGGATATTAACAGAACTGCGAAGGGAAATAGCAGTACCTCTGGCAGCCATGTTCACTGAGTCATTCAACATGAGTGAATTGGAGGAGGGCACATGTGGTCCCCTACACAAGTCTGGCAGCAGGGAGGAGGCAGGGAACAATAGGCCATTCAGCCTCACCTCAGTAGTGGGGAAGATCATGGAGACATTGCTTAAAGAAAGGATAGTGGGGCATCTAGATGCCATCGGAACCCAGGACCATAGACAACATGGATTCACAGTGGGGACATCATGTCAGATAAATCTGGTTGATTTATTTGACTGGGTGACAAAGGAAGTGAATCAGGGTGGGTCAGTGGACAACGCTTACCTTGATTTCAGCAAAGCCTTTGACACCATCCCATATAGGAGGCTGATAAACTAGCTGGGTAGGCTGGACATGGGGGAAAGGGTGGTAAACTGGGTTAGAAACTGGCTAACAGACAGGAGGCAGAGAGTGGTGGTAAATGGTATGCAGTCTAGGGAGAGGGGGCGACCAGTGGGGTGCTGCAGGGATCGGTCCTGGGGCCAGTTCTGTTCAATGTCTTCATTAGTAATATTGCAGAACATCTGAAGGGAATTTTTTCACCAAATTTTCAACATAGCCATTTTAAGACCTCTGCTCATGAACAGTGTCACTGTGATTTTCTTAATTTGTCCCGTACATTGATTTCACACGAATGTCGCATTGTGCGCTACATGGGGAAACATGTTTTGGGTGAGATGTGAAAAATGACAGCTGTACTACTCATAAGAAGGTGTGGTAAAATGGCAATGTTGAAAATCTGAGTAAAATATTGAAAATTGTGAACTTACGAGCGGCATGAGGAACTGTACAACTGTACACTTGTAAAACAGTCATTTTTGGAATTTTTTCACCAAATTTTCAACATAGTCATTTTAAGACCTTTGCTCATGAACAGTGTCACTGTGATTTTCTTAATTTATCCTGTACATTGATTTCGCACAATTTACTGCCATTGTGTGCTACATGGGTGAAAAACACGCTTTTGGGTGAGATGTGAAAATGACAGCTGTACTATTTATAAGAAGGTGTGGCAAAATGGCAATGTTGGAAATCTGGAGTGAAAATATTGAAAATCGTGAAGAACTTATCTGGCGTGCATAGGAACTGTACAATGCTGCGGCTCAGAAACTGATCATTTTTGGAATTTTTCACCAAATTTTCAACATAGCCATTTTAACACCTGAGCTCATGAACAGTGTCACTGTGATTTTCTTAATTTGTCCCGCATTGATCTCGCAAACGACTGCGCCATTGTGTGCTACATGGGCAGAAACACGCTTTGGGTGAGATGTGAAAATGGCAGCTGTACTACTCATAAGAAGGTGTGATAAAATGGCAATGTTGGAAATCTGGAGTGAAAATATTGAAAATTCGTGACCTTTCTGATGCGTAGGACTGCATAGCATGCGCTCAGTAAAACAGTCAGTTTTAGAAATTTTTCACCAAATTTTCAACATAGCCATTTTAAGACCTCTGCTCATGAACAGTGTCACTGTGATTTTCTTAATTTGTCCTGTACATTTATTTCGCACACCGACTGCGCCATTGTGCGCTACATGGGCGGAAACACATTTTGGGTGACATGTGAAAAATGACAGCTGTACTGCTCATAAGAAGGTGTGGTAAAATGGCAATGTTGAAAATCTGGAGTGAAAATATTGAAATTTCGCGAACTTATGAGCCTGCGTAGGAACTGCGCAATGCATGCTCGTAAAACAGTCATTTTTTGGAATTTTGGCACCAAATTTTCAACATGGAGTTTTTGGGACCCCTTCTCATGAATGATGTCACTGTCATGGCGTTATTTGGTGATTTCGAGTCACTAGCTCAAAATCACCCTTCGGGCCTGAATAATGCCATGACAGTGACATCATTCATGAGAAGGGGTCCCAAAAACCCCATGTTGAAAATTTGGTGCAAAAATTCCCAAAAATGCCTGAGATATGCAACAAAGTTGAAACCCCTATCTAGCCCATTATACAGCTTACCGGCATTTCCTCAGTTCGCGGTCGGCTTTGAAGAGTGCAGACATGTTCCCGGTCCACCGAAGATCGTCATGCCGGAGTCCGGAGGTAAGTATGGGGTGAGGGGTGTGGGGAGACTGGTTGTGCAGTGGGTGGGTGCGGGTTGTGGGACGGGGTTGGGAGAAGCGCCGGGACCGTTTTGTTTTGGGTTTAAAATAAAAAATGACTACGTGGGACATTTGCCATGCTGGGGTGGGCTCCCAGCATGGCACAAGGACGTTGGGGATTCAGCCAACGGGGATTGGGCACCCCGTCGGCCATGGCATTTGTTGCCATGCTGGGTGGGCCCCGCGTGGCACAAGGATGGGGAGGGCGTTCAGCCGACGGGGATTGGGCACCCCGTTGGCCAGGATCGCTTGCCATGCTGGGGTGGGTTCCCAGCATGGCACTTACTACTGGGGGGGGGGATGCAGCTCAGCCGACGGGGATTGGGCACCCCGTCGGCTATACAGTGCATGCGGGGAGCAGGGGCATTCACGCCTGCATGGGTGTCTGTGGGGGGAGAGCTGCACATGAGCAGCCGATATCTTATCGGTGCTCTCTGAAGCATAGCTCCCCCTTTCAACTGTATGCCACTGCATTTTGGAGCTTGTCATAGACAGCTCCAAAATGCATTGGCTTACAGGGGCCGTGCCTGCCAACACACTGACTGAATTGGAGGAGGAGGTGACACACCTCCGAAATCTCCGATGATGGCACTATGTTTCTTGCACATGCGTGCAAGCAACATAATAAAGGGCAAAAGGAGTTGAGGAAAAATTGGAAGTAATTAACAGGGCCACTCTGGAGGCAACTGATACTGAAAGAAACAGGTACAATAGGCCAAACTGGTTCTTTAAAGAAGTCAGGGAGGCAGTGAGAGCCAAAACAAGGGCCTTCACAGAATACAATGAGATGCAAAGGGAGGAGGACTGGGGGAATACCAGGGCTTGCTAAAGAAGGCAAACGGGGTGCCAGGAGGGTAAAGGCAGACACACAGCTGCACATTGCCAAGGGTGTCTAAGGAAGGAAAAACAAATTTTAGGTATACTGAAACAAAAAGATGAGGGAAATTATCAGACTGTTGGGGAGGTAGTGGAGGATGCTGAGCAGAAGGCAAATGTTTTAAGCAATTGTCTTTGTTATTCATGGTGGAAGACCAAAGGCCTCTGCCAGAGAGTAGTGTTAAAGCATCTGCATGGGGGGGGGGGTACAGGAAATGGGGAGACTGGTGATAACAGTGAATGGAGCAAGAAAGAGGACTGCTGGTCTCAAAGTGGATAAGGCACTGGGCTGGGGTGGTTTACACGCCATGGATGTTCAGGTAGCTGGTTTCAGAGCTGGCTGAGCCCCTTGCTGAGCTATTGAAGGGCTTTCTAGAATCTGGTATGGTGCCAAGGGATTGGAGGTCAGTAGATGTCATTCTTCCATGGGGGTGGGGGTGGGGACAACAGGAAAGACCCAGTGACCACAGACTTAACCAGTAAGTTTTTCTTCCATTGTAGGTAAACTGATAGAGACCCTGCCCAAAGAAAAAACAAACAAACAAAAAAAAAGACTTGTAACCTATCCAGAGAAGGCTGGGCTACAGAACAGCAAGCAACACAGTTTTGAGGCAGGCAGATCATGTCAGACCAGCCTAAAAGTGTTCGTTGATGGGGTAATAAGGTTGGTGGAGAAAAAGCCAGGTGGCAGATTTACTCTACTTCAGTTTCAGCAAAGTCTTCAATTTGGTGCCACCCAGGAGGCTGCTGAGGAAGTTGGAACACTGGGGAGTGGGGAAAGAATTGGTTGGGTGGGTGGGGAACTGGTTGAGTGGGAGAAAGCAGGTGTGTAGTTAATTAGGGCGAATGTGAGATAGAGGAGTCATGGCAGGGATGCTGCAGGGGCAAGCCTGGCACCAGTCCTAGTCAAGACATGAAAATGAAGAGCATGCTCTTCTCCCTGCCACAGAGGAAGAAGAACCTTGGGAAACTAGAGATCCAGAGCTCCAAAGGGACTTACTGGAGCAGTTTGACGCCTTCAAATATCTTGTTATACACTTGGATAGCTCCCTTTCATTCTCAACACATATTGACCAGTTAGTCAAATTAGCCAACACAAAATTAGGTGTTCTGTATAAACTGTCAATACATGCCCCCTGAGGCGCTAAAGCTTGTCACATACTGTTCTGTGATATCCTCCATTGACTACAGCCTTGCAATTTACAGTGCAGCCATGGACACTGTCCTAAATAGGGTAAGAACCCTCCTCAACAAAGTATGTCGGCTGGTCTTGGGTGCAGATTGCTTGAGCCATACCTGTGACCTGTATGAAACAACTGCCTGGCTACCCCTCCACCTCAGCCAATACCAAAGCTGCCTTGTGGGAAAGAAAGCCATCCTTGGTTGAGTGGAAGAAAGCAGAGGGTGGTAGTTAATAGGGGCAAATGTGAGATGGAGGAGGCATGAAAGGGGTGCTGCAGGGGCAGGTCTGCCACCAGTCCTAGTCAATATGTCCATTAGTGAAATGGGAGGGTAGTCAGGATAAGATGTGCCTCTTTGCAGATAACACAGCTATGCGGCTGTGTGGATGGTGTGGAGAGGGTGGAGAAGGTAAAGATGGATCTGGAGACACTGGAGACATGGTACAGAATACAGCAATTGCAATTCAGTGCAAAGTGATGCACAGAGGGAGAAGGAACCCATGTACAGAGTACTTGATGGGTTAGGCTTACCCCAATAACTGAGAAAAGGGACCTGCAAGTCATCATCAGTGACATCCTCAAACAAACCAGACAGTGCAATAAAGTTTAGAACAAGGCAACAAGGATGCTGGAGTGCATTGGGAGAGGGTTTGATGGGAGAAAGGAGGTGATATTCTCCCCGTGCAGGTCTCTGTTAAGGCCTCATCTGAAGTACTGCACCCAGTTCTGGTGTCCGCACCTGAGAAAGCACAGGGATAGGCTGGAGTCAGTGTAATGAAGGGCCAGCAAGATGATCTGGGGCCAGTAGGGGCTGTACATTGGCTCCCTTTTGTCCTAGATTGATTGTTTTTGGGTCTTCTCTAATTGTTCTATTCCAATTTCATTGCATATATGGTAGTTTCAATTGTTCACATATTTTTTCTATCTGGAAATGTGCAGTGGCTTCAGCTCAGTTTGCCTTTCATGGTCACCACATTTCAAATAAACAAAATAAGTAAAAGAAGTTTCAGTACTTATAAATGTGTATTTTGGTTCACTGGTACATTGAGCAATTTATGTAGGAATGCTTAAAGATGACGTGCACATGCTTGATGTTTTCTCTGAAATGCATTTTAATTTTCTCATGCTACCTGTACCATAATGTTTTATGTGGTTACTGTGCTCAATAAATATATATATATATATATATATAGATAAAGATATATATATCTTCAGCTTGTCCTTGGACACAGTCACATGGTTCAAGAGCTACCTATCCAGCAGGAAACAGCAAGTCAAAGTTAGTGGCATACTATCAGAACCCATGGATGTGACTCTTGGAGTCCCACAAGGGTCTCTTCTGGGATCGCTCCTGTTCAGCTTATTCATCAACCAACTGCCAACAGTCTGCCAAGCACATATCGTGCTTTACTCGGATGATGTGGTCATCTCTGTAAGTGGGTCAAACCTACCCGCCATCTCCCTCGAACTCAAAGCGAACTTCCACAGACTTAAGGAATGGCTCAGTGATAACAAATTGTTGCTCAACTACAACAAAATGAAGAGCATGCACTTCTCCCTGCCACAGAGGAAGAAGAACCTTGGAAAACTACAGATCCAGAGCACCAAAGGGGACTTACTGGAGCAGGTCGACGCCTTCAAATATCTTGGTATACACTTGGACAGCTCCCTTTCTTTCTCGGCATATGTTTACCAGTTAGTCAAATCAGCCAATGCAAAATTAGGTGTTCTGTGTAAACATCATCAATACATGCCCTCTGAGGCACTAAAGCTTGTCATATACAGTTCGGTGGTATCCTCCAGTTGACTACGGCCTTGCAATTTACAGTGCAGCCATGGACACCATCAAAATAGGGTAAGAACCCTCCTCAGCAAAGTGTTTCAGCTGGTCCTGGGTGCAGATTGCTTGACCCATACCTGTGACCTCTATGAAGCAACTGCTTTGCTACCCCTCCACCTCAGAACCCAATACCAAAGCTGCCTTGTGGGAAAGAAAGCCATCCTTGGGTTTGCTCCTGATTCCACCTCGTGTCTATTTAAAAAAGACCAATCATCAATCAGCACAAGGAGGACCTCCAGGGTGTACCTTAGTACCCTTATGCGTGCCTCAGTAGCTCAAAGATCCTTGTCCTACAGGGTCCCAAGTGGATAAACGACTTACCTCTGGCCTCCTCGATGCAATAGGATCAGAAAATTTAAAGCTGGTCTCCTTGCACATCTAACCCCATCAAATACTTGTGGAGTGTCCCTGCACACCCTGACCCGTTCTCAGCACTCTTCAATTCCTAAAACCTTTGATCATGTATCTCTGTCACCTCTCTCACCTGCCCCACCCCAATCGACTAGCTCTGGCCCTTCCTCACCCTGTACTCATCCCCCTGTATTTTCATTGCCTTTCTTCCCTCCCTCTCTATTTCTCCCCCATCGCCCCCAACCCCCACATACTACCCTACCCCAGTATAGAGGCAGTATAGCGCAGTGGTCTAAGGCTCTGCTGCAAATTTGATGACATCCAGCAGACCAGACCTGGGTTTGAATCCCACAGCTTTCACTTGCATACTGTATGACCCTGAGCAAGTCACTTAACCTCCTTGTGCTCCCAGGTCGCTTCCTGTAAAAGCTTTCAGCTTAGTGTGCTATACCTGGTTAAACAACTAAATAAAAAAATACCCCTCCCTTATCACTCCTTCCACCCCACACCCACCCTCCACCTGTTTCCTCTCTCCCGCCTTCCGTCTTCTTACTTTCTACCCCGAGTTTCTTTATTTTTCCTTCCTCCATCTCCTTGCTTTCTACTCCCCATAATTTCAATCTTTTCCTTCCACTTAATCCCTCCCCTTCTCCCTTGCCTCCCTGGCTGGTACTCATTCCAATCCCTAGCCCAACTCTGGCCGTTGCTCCCCATTGTTGCTTGGGCTCTTTAACTCCCCTCTGCCCACTTGCTCAACACTGTTGCTGCCTATTCCAGCCTGCAGGCATATATTACCTCCATTCTGAATGGAACAACACTGAAATCTCCTTGCGAATTTCTAAGCTGTCTGGGAACCTAAAATTATTATCTTCCTCATAGTGAATTTTACCTATGAAGTAACCAGTGCTACTCTACCTGTTATGAATTCATCGTTGTTGTTTTTACTTGATTCTGTATTACCAATGTATTATTCCTGTTGTCGGTCTTATCTGTATTGTACTATGTCTGACCTGGAACCTTTGTAAATGAGCCTATGGCTAAAAGGTATTTAATCCCAAACTGAAATAAATAAATAAATATTTTAATCTGAAGTGTATTTTCACATCCTTCTGTATATCGCAAAGTATTCACAGAAGCCTATGACTGTGCTGAGGTCCAAGTTATGATCACGTGATCTAGGACCTCACTCCCTCTGTTCATGCTTCAAAGATTGCACAGTCGCACATGTCTGACAGCAGTCTGAAGTGTCATTAGTCTGCCTGAGATCAAGAAACACAAGACAAACAAGTACTCTGTGGCAAAAGACAAGTCAGGGGTTAACAACACAGCCCACCACAGCTTCGAGCTATTAACTGACAAACTAATGACACGTCATGCTGCTGTCAGATGTGTGTGACTGTACAGTCTTTGAAGCATGAATACACAATATCAGGGTGTCACAAGGACATGGGACCCCAGTGAAGGATTCCACCCCCTCGAAGTGTCACAGAGATGAGATCCAGTGACCAAAAGCACCTTAGGGAGGAAGGCCCAACATCAAGTAGAGAGAGAGGTGCCACAGAAGGTGGAGGCAAAGAAGGTAGCAACAAAAAATTCTAAGCATCCAGTGGGCACTTGGACATGTGTAGTTTTAACTGCAGCAGAGGGGCAAGGCATGTGTCGACATTACCCCTCTGAGCCACAGGCTAAGCCTTTTAATTCATAGGTTGGTCATCGGGCTCTTGAGTAGTTTAGAGTTGTTTGAGACTGAGTAGTACATAGTTCTTGTGCAACTGTGAACTCTGGCTTATGGTCTCTGTCCCTGCTAGGAGAACTAATACCCTGTTGGGGTGTCACAAGAACATGGAAACCTGATGAAGAATTCCAACCCCTCGATATGTCACAAGGAGGGTTCTAGGACCAAAGGTACCTTAGAGAGGAATCCAAAAACACAATGAAAGGCAGACAAGCATGTTCTTCCCAAGGAGAAGAAACATAGCCAGACTAACACCCTAACCTGTAGAGCCACTAAACAACTTCAGCTCCTGTGGGAACTACCTATCTTGTGATGACCTTTGGCATGGAAGAGAGGAAAAGCCACCTGTCCAGGAGGAAACCTCTGGGGATCCAAGGCCTTGATCCCCTTCCCGCCAGACTTGAGTTGGAATTAGTGACAACCAGTCACTGCAATTTAGAAACCCAATTCAGGGAAGTATTTAGATGAAGGACTCCACTTATCTCTCTAATGGAAATGCTGTTAGAGTGCTGCAAGTCGACCTCTGCTGCTAAAGAATGTTCCACATGAAGGAGGCCCACCCTCAAGGCAGGAAAGAGGACAGCATTGACCATTAAAAGGCACTCACTTGTCCTCAAACTGGACTAGAGAGGAAATTAAGTCCTTGCGGGGCAAGGCATAGTAGTCAAGCCCTTGAGAGGCAGAGAATTGAGAAGTTGCATGGTCTTCACCCTTGAGGGGCAGATGAATATAAGAACATAAGAAAATAGCCAGTAGAATTAGACCTCTTGGTCTGTCATGTCTGCTCAAAATAATAAGGATTGATTATGGCCTTAAGTTTACATCTGTGACCCTGACCCCCCTCACCCCCCCCCCTGAAATCCAAAAGAATAACATCAGATGGACTTTTGTTATCTAAGCCCAAATTTATATTATTGTAGAAAGACGCAAGATTAGATGTACATGAATATCCTCCTTTGAACCCATGCTCTGACTTGTCAACCAGATTGAGTGTGATCATTTCTTTCTCCATGAGTGATTTGATGATCTTCTCCATAGTTTTGCAGACAACAGATGTGAGACTTATGGGATGATAATTCTGGACACTGGCTTTACTGCCCTTTTTGTGAATTGGCATGACTATGGCTGTCAGCCAGCCCAATGGAATATGTCCGGTTTTGAGAGACTTGTTAAAAATTATTTTCAAGGGGACTAATATTGCCTTAGCTGTTTCATGTAAGAATCTTGGTGTAATGTGATCTGGGCCTGGGCTGGATGTTTTTTTTTAGAGTGTGTAAGGCTGACAAAATCATATTATCCATTATACTGTAGGTAGTGGAGTTATTATATAGGTCTTGGGAATTTAGGACTGACATATCTTTAGGTGAGAACACATAAGTGAAGTAGTTATTGAAAATGTTCGCAGTGTCTTGATCTGAGCTGATGAAAGTGTTATTGTGTACTATTGGTCCCACCTTTCTAGTATTGCCCTTCTTACTGTTTAGGTAGGAGTACAGTGATTTATGTATGAGAATCTTTGGTATGGGCTATTTTGAATTCAAGTTCAGTTTTGGCTAATTTTATAGTATGTTTTAAGAGGTGTAAAAATGTTGATTTGTATTTTGTGTAGGTAGTCTCATTGTTGCATGTTGTTTTACTTTTGAGTTTTTTAAATAATTTAAATTTCTTCTTTAATGATTTGATATTTTTGTTGAACCATCTTGGTATTCTACCTTTTGAATTATATTTTTTTTACTAAGGGAACCCATAACTATTCTGTGCTGGATTAATGTTTTGAGTAAAGTCCAAACATCATTAGTTGAGAGATGGTTCATAAGAGTTTCCCAGGGTTTGGATAAAAGAGAGTTATTTATACTCTTAAAATTTGTTTTATCATAGTTTTTATATGTGGTATGTTTGTGTAAACATGGTTGGTTAGTCTGAACAGAAAAAAGAAAGGCAGAATGGTCACTTGTACCAAGAGGTGCCCTTATGTGTATATTCGAAATTGAGTTGGAAATGTTGGATATAAGAAGATCAAGGGTGTTAGACCTCTGGTTGGAGAGGTAATAAGCTGTGAAAGACCTTGTTCTGAGAGGCAGGTAAGAACAACTTATCTTGACCATTGGTGCTTGATAAGGAAGGCCAGTCTATGTTGGGAAGATTGAAGTCCCCAATACTATTGTGTCCCCTTGTTTGAGAAATAAGAAATGTTTAACAAATTGGAAAAATAATCAGGGTCTGATGATGGGGGGTCTATAACAGGTGTCCAGGGATAAATAAGGTAGCCCCTTGAACTGTACAGAGACCCAAATACTTTCTGTAGTAGTAGAATGTTGAATTTCATGAGATTTGATGTCATGTCGAATGTAGATGCAAATACCACCTCCCTATTTTGCCTGTCTTTATGGTAAAGTTTGTATCCCTGAATATGTTTCAGTAAGGTGGATGTAGTGTCCCACCAAGTTTCTGTAATAGCTACGATGGTAGCATCTGTTAGATGGAGGGAGGGTGCGGGATTTTCTCCGAGGATTTCTAAGTCAGCCTCAGCCCTGAGTTGCATGAATCAGTGAAAGATTAGTTTCTTCAGACTAGAAAAGCTGAAAGTAAGTGAAATTAACTTATTACAATTGTGTCTCACTGAAGAGATACATGAAAAAGCAATAGAGTCCCAATCAGGTCTGTGCAGTGACAAAGGACCATTGGGTGGCTTTTATAATGATACTTAGTACACATCAAGATGGGAAGAGGCACTTGAACTTGTTCATTAGCTTAGTCTGATCCAGGATGTTTACACAAGGAGTTAGTAACTTAGTGGGTCAACTCTTTGAATCCTTCGATATTTTTGCTTACCTGAGGGAAATGCCAGCAAAAAGTCAAACCTATTTGTTCTGCTCAGTGCTCCCAAAAAGTAGAATCACTACGGTTGGTTATCTGTGCCAAGAATTATGTTTCTGAGTCCCAACATTGCTGATGTGCCACAGCCTGTCCAAACTACATCAATGCTAAGTCACCATCTGAAAGAAAGAAAAGTTGCCTGAAATACAGCCTTCTTATACATCGAGCACACTCGGCCCAGCATTCCCTGGCTGCTCTAAGCTATTTGGCGCTAGTGGGATTTTGAAATCCAAATCTGCCACTGACTGGGGAGGCTCAACACCATGTCAATGAATGACAGAATGTGACTGGGAGGCAGGGACATTTGCTGTGGGGTGGGGGACAAGAGGCAACTCAGCATAAGCATTTTTTCAGCAGAGATGGGAGGAAGGGAGGAGGAAGGGGAACCAAATGATGGCAGGGGGTCACAGCGGGAGTCAGGATGTTTTTTTTTGTTTTTTGCTGGAGTGGACTCCGACTTATCATGCTAATTAAACTTGTGCTGTGAGTGTGTGTGTGTGTGTGTGTGTGTGTGTGTGCGTGTGTGTAGTGTACCACAAGGCCAGGCTTGCAGCACTCAGTGGACTCAGGCATCACCAGCAGAGATAATGAACAAGAAGTCAAAAACATATATCTTAATGCCTTATTCACAGGTGCCCCTAAACAGCAAGACTGCAGCCTACTTAGCCTATGCATAAAAACTGCCCTGAGGAAAGGGAGGATAAGAGCCCCAAAGATCCAATTTACCTTTCCCAAGGAGAAAGAAGGACTGTTGCTGCTTACTGGGGTCTCATAGCCCTGGAAACTAAGTTACAGGAAGGGAGGGCCTGTGAGTGAACTAGAGGCATACAGGACTTGAAAAAGATTTCCATTAACACCCTTCCTTTGTAGGGTCAGGCAAAGCAGACTGTGTGTGTGTATTCCTTTGAAGGGTCAGGCAAAGCAGACTTTGTGTGCGTGTTTTGTGTGTGTGTGTGTGTGTGTGTGTATACGTGTGTCTGTGAATGCTTTTGTTCAGCTATAGTATGTATGTGTATGAGCACGTAAAAGCAGATGAAAAGAATATTTATTTTTTACTTTCATTTTTTGTGGTTAACCTCTTTCATTCTTCTGCATTACAATGTTACCTCAGAGTATTTTCCATAATTGCATTGTTCCATTCATCTTGATATAATCAACTTTCTCTCTGCCTCCAAAGCAATAGTTCCTGTTTTGCAACCTCAGGAAGCAAAGCTGGCATTATATTCTAACTCATGCTTCCTGTTTTTAGGGTAGCTCACAGTTCTGTGTTCTCTTAATCTGGAAAAAAATGATTGTACTGCACGAGTAGTCTTCTTGTGTCGACTTCCCAGAAGAAGAATAATAGGGTTGCCACCTGTCCTGATCTGACCAGGACAATCTCAGTTTGGGTTAAAGCATTCTAACAAAAAAAAAAAAAAACAGGAAAAATGGAAGATGTCCAGGTATGAGAACTGAACAAAAAAAAACTGAAAAACTGTGCTGCCACTCCTTACCTCCTAGGAATATGACTCAGCCTGCAGCAAGTGCTGGGGTGTGGTCTTCAGGCCTCCAGGCAGTGTCCCTGGGAACTTGTGATGGTGCTTAGGGTTCCTCTCAGTTCACAAAAATAGGGGGTGCCTTCATACACAGATCCCCTTGAATTACCAGTACAGCAATCAGGATGATACCCCAGGAAACATTCCTGCTGTTCCCCAACAGACCATCCACACAGCACCCACAACAGCAATATAGTTAGTAGTCAAAATAAACACTACAGGCAATGCAACAGCAAAACACATGATGCCATGGGTCACTGTTGATGCTGAGGTAGCAACTCCTTTTCAAGAAGTCACCAGGATGACCTGTGTCCTGTTAGAACCAACAAATATTATTTTATAGGAGAGCTGCCATTTGAAGCCAAATGCAAGTTACTGGAAAAATAGTTGGATGCTCAATCACTGTGCATGGTAATAAATCCTCTTTATTGTTATTGGCCACCAGAAATCAACATTTCGACAGTCACAGCTTATAGCTGGTCCTATAATTTTCTTGTCTAAAATTTTTATTATTTTTCTGAAGTTAATCTGACACAACTCACATCAGCATCTGTGGTGGTTACAGGGTGCACTTTTAAGATAAATGATACAGCTATCAGTCAAAAAGTGAAAATCAGTTGTCATGCAGTCTGCTGTAGTTATAGCACCAGCATATAACAGGAAAGTAATCTTACCTAATGATCACATAACTACTGCAAGGACAGACTGGTGATGTATAGAGACAGCAGAGTGATATGGAGCCTTCAATGGGATCAGTGTCACGAGCTAGTCAACTGCCAATTATTATTTGATATATATCTGTTATATATTGTTTTGTGGGATTTCTGTGTATGCCCATGCCAGTGTTAATTCAAGGCATAGGAAAAGCCTAGATTTTTTTAAAGGGGTGACCTTTTGACTTGAAGGCCACCTGCTTACCAGGAAGGGAGATTTTAATTCCCAGGTTCTTTTGACAGTGATGTGCCAAAAGTCATTTACCTGCCATTCTGTTTGGGACTCTCTCTTGACTACCAGACTGCAGCTGCCAGCACAAGACTGCAACTTTTACAAACCAGTGATTTTTTTTCTGAACTTTTGAAAGTCTTCATCACAGGTAGAGATGTAGTTAAACAGTTTAAAGGTGTTTATACTGTATACTTTCCCATTTGTTTCTAATACTGTAACCTAAATTTGCATATGTTCTCTTTTACTGCATTTAATTATCTTAGTAAAAACTTGTTTTTTCCTAAAGAATTCTGCCTGAGTGAGATTCTTTATATTGTATGTGTGTTTGTAGAAGTTTTATTACAAATCTGTGACAACTGTTTAGGCTCGGAAGGGTCACGAAATAGCAACCAAATTGAAAAGGGTCAGTAGGGGATCTGGCAGGATTAGGAAGAGTACCAGAGTCTCATATGAGTCTGCAGGGATTGTGAACTGGGCTATTGCATGTCCCGCAGGGTGAAGGCCAAATCAGGTTTTTGTGCTGCTACTCCAAAGAGAGCATACTTACATGGGTCTTCACCCTTTGTGTAATAGCCAGAAAAAGGGGTCATATTTGGCCACAGGACTCAAGACTGGTATTGTGCCTTGATCCAAACTATAGAGGGATACTCTGGGACCTCATGGCAAGTGTTCTGTTGTAAACCTAGTGAACCCTCTGGGTGGACACGAGGAGGGTAACACTGTTTTCCCCTCCCTGTCACAGATAGAACTTAGGGGTGGGCACTGTGAGCTCAGTGATATGACCCAAGTGGGTTCATGACAATCGGTACCCTCTCCTGGGATTTTGACAATGTGAATGGAGCTACTGACCTGTGGGTAAGTGGGTCTCCAGGATCAACTTCTGCCTGGATCCTAGGGCTAACTTCCAGGGCATCCTGTGGGATCCTTGGCATATAAGGAATGTTCTCCATGTCACAGTTAGGGGCCCCTGCAGAAAAAAGAAAAAAGAAAAACACAAAGAAACCTTTGCTCTGAAACAACATTATCTTAGATTAATACACTAACTTATTGTTGAAACATATTTCCATTGGTTGTAGCATAGGGCTATCTACCCATGTACGACATCTGACTGGCAGATGTCAGCCATGTATAGGTTACTAGTATCAGAGTAGACAGCCAAAGGGAATGGGGGTGGGAAGGTTAACTCAGTGCTCAAAAATCAGTCTATCCTAACTGGGTGAGATCAGCCTATGTCAGTGGTGGGGCTCGTATAGGCCATATATGGAGTCTAGCACTGCAGAAACTTAGGGATCAAATTGTGTTGTAAATGGGAAAGCCTGTGCAGCCCCACCAGTGCAATAAGTGAAGCCAGAATCTCTGCAATATTGGGAACCTATGTAGTCCTCCATTTATACAAGATGACTCTCTAAGCTTGTAAAGCCAGGAGGGCAAGCCACCTGTACTCTAGGGGCTTAAGATATGCCTGGTTTGACTTTATACCAAGCAGAAGAAAGAGGGGAGAGGAGGGGATCTGTTGCCTAAGGATCCTGGCACCGATCTGTCTGACCTGTCTCCATAACTCCTGTATTGGGGGTCAGTCCCAGAGTAGATGATATAGGTCTCCCCCTTGGGCAAGGCATCTCCAGCAGTTGTCATTGTTGAGGATTTTTCATCCTATGTAGTACCACTGGTGTCCTATACCAGGCATGGGATATCTTATTCTAAATAAGGCAACTACGGGCATCCCTGAACCAGCCATGTATGTCTTCCATGCCAGAGTCCATTGGTGTTCTGTAATACTGCAGCCTGTCATTTTCTCCCAAGTGACTCATGAGGACTCTGAATGGTATGGGAGAGCATCCCTTAGCCTGTCAGCAAATCCCTTGAAGTGTGACAACCAGCTGCCTATCTTAGATAGAAACATAGAAACATAGAAGTTGATGGCATTAAATGACCACAAGGCCCATCCAGTCTGCCCATGTTTTCTACCTTATGAATGTGATGGTAGCTGGTGGGTGGAGTATGTTTTCAGTGTAGGGCAGAAGGCATCTCGCAGCTGGAGGTACCTCCAGAAATCCTTCCGTTGAAGACCTCATCGGAGCTGGAGTTTACCAAAGGTGGCCACCTTGGCAAGTGAGGGTTCTAGGACATCATCCACCCTGGCAATGCCCTTGGTAAGCCAGTGTGGCCAGAATACAGTTTGCCATCTATTTGGATGTTTGGGTTTGTGCCACATGGTATTAATTCTTGTTAGGATTGCAGCTAACCCAAGTCTCCATGGAGGTAATGCCAATTAGTCACCGAGGGATCTATTATGGGATGGAAGGGAAGGGTACCTTTCTTTATGATGCAGGAGGGCAGCAGCTTGTGCCACATTGGCAGCAGATGCCTCCATATCAACCCATTGTGGGGAGAGGCTTGAAGTGGGGCATATCCAGTGTGATGTTTGTGTGGGCTAAAAGGCCCATTTGTAGCTTTCTAGCCATGGTAGCCCCCACCTCCCATTGACCAGTAGGCCCTTAATTTGGCTCTGGTAAAACAAAGTTTGGTTTCTCTTCCATAAAAAAATTCCCTATTACTCTATCTGTATGTTGGAGCCATTTTGGGGGCAAATCAAAGGGAATATGAGAAAGAATATAAAAAATCTTGCAGCTGTCACCATTTTAATGGCTGCAATTTTCCCAACCATGGTAATCACAGCAACTTCCATCTATCAAACTCTGCCTTGGTGCTCTGGATTAGTGGCTGTAGGTTGGCTTTCCACAGACCTTCGAGTTCAGGGTGATTTTAACTCCAGGTATGTAAGTACTTGCGGTGCCCATAGGAGTTCGAGATTTTCAGTGTTGGCCTGCAAACAGATTGGGCTGAGGGGCATCACCTCTGTTTTGGACTGATTGAGACAAAATCCAGAGAGACTGGCAAAAGCATCAAACAGTCCCAGGAGAGGTGGGAGGGACCTCGGTGTATCCTCTAATGGAATGAGAAGATCATCGACATACATCAGTGTGGAATGGGCCACCTGTTCCCACCTTTATTCCCTTGTTATCTGGGTGTTGCCAAATTGCTGCAGCCAGGGGTTCTACTGCCAGAATGAAGAGAAGAGAAGAGGGGGAAATGGACAGCCCTGATGGGTCCCTCTTTCTAATGGGAAGGGTCAGAGAGAAGTCTATTTATGATGATTCTGGCCGAGAGGTTGTAGATCATCTGGGCACAGGCTCTGAACTGTTCTCCCATGTTCAGGTTGGTCAAGCACTGCACTGCCTGAAGGTAGTCCCATTTAAGGGAGTCAAACGCCTTTTCAAAGTCAACTGCCACTGCAGTGGTCGAGGTTTTTAAAGAGGTTTGGGTGGCGTAACATGGTCAGTGCTGTGCCTACCTGGAACAAAGCCCACCTGGCAGGGGTGTATCAGAAAGGTGAGTAGGGGGCTAAGTCGACTAGCCAGCACCTTGGTGCAGATCTTGCTGTTGACATTTATTAAGGAGATAGGCCTATAACTGCCTGCCAACTGGAGGTTCTTCCCTTTTTTGGGAATGACTGTTATGATAGCCTCTCTCATAGTGGATAGGAAGGAGCCAGTTAAGCCAGCCTCTCTATACACCTCCATTAGTAGGGGTGCAGTCTGGTCTGCAAGAGCCTGGTAAAAATCATTGGTGAAACCACCCCCAGTGACTTCCCAGCCTGTAGCCCCCTAATGGCTGCTCAGACTGCCGCTTCTGCTATGGGTGCATCCAGTAGAAGTACATCCTGGGGTGCAAGTCTAGGGAGTGCTAGTTTCTCCGGGAAGGCTTGAATGTCCTGCACTGGTACGGTATGCTTTAAGGTGTATAAGTCAAAGTAGAATGAGGCCATTATAGTACTAATCCCTTTTGTGAGGTTATCGCACCCTGACTATCTCGAGCCCTGGAATGTGTCTTTCTTCCTGTTGTTTTCTAAGTTGGTAAGTGATTACCTTTATGCTTTTATCCCCCAGTATCTATGGTGAAGCGAAGAATGGCAGTCTTGGCCTTCTTAGTTAGCAATTGATTAATTTCCCAACTCAGGCCTAAGACCTCCCTACCCTACAGTGAGTGGGGTGAGGGGGAAGGAAGCTCTTTCTAGGCATTTTCTGTCTGTATTAGTCATGGCTCCAGAGTGGCCAAGTGGTGTTCCTTCTCCCTACGCTTCCTGGAGGCATAACCCATCACCTCCCCCCTAACTGTGGCTTTGAAGGCCTCCCAGGTGTTTTGAGCTGAAATGTGAGAAATGGGGTTGTTCATCAGGAACTGTTGCACTTTCTCTCTGATCCATGGGACAAATTCTGGGTCTCTCATCAAGGTGGGGTCTAATCTCCAGGCCTGTTTCTGGGAAGGGGTGGAAACCCCATATGAAATGGAGTGAAACTGGGGCATGGTCGGAAATCAGTCTGGGGAGTATGTCAGAGCTAAGTAATAGTTCCATAATGGGATGAGATGTCAGCTAAAAGTCAGTTCTGCTGTATGATGCATGGGCCTCCAAATGAAATATATAGTCTCGCAATCTGGGGTGAAAGGGATGCCAAGCATCGGACAGGCCGTGCTCTTGCATAAGCTGTTGTAGTGCTCTTGACCACCTATCGTGAGTCTCCTTACTGGTGTCATTCCTATCTATTCTAGGAACCAGGGCGAGGTTGAAATCCCCCATTATGAGGGAGGCAAGGGGTATATTGAAAGACCTTATTGCCCAGATAGCTCATGTAACAAACCAGGATCATCGTAGTTTGGAGCATATACATTACACAGAGCAATCGGTCCCTGGGGGTCAGTATCTAGCTAACACCCACCTACTTTCCTTATCCACAACTGTAGATTCCAGGCCCCATTGAAGTAATTTGTGAACTAGTATCATCACCCTCTCTTTCTATTGGGTGCTCCCATACACCTCTTGTCCCCAGTCTTTAACCATCATGGCGGATCATTCAGTGTATGCTTAGTCTCCTGGAGAAGGCCTCCTGAGACCTGAGCTGCTTGAGATGTGAGAGGATCTCCTTCCACTTGACTGGGGAATTCAGCCCTCTCACATTCCATATGACAAATGAGCTCACCCATGGTCATCTGTATGACAAACTGTGTATAGGAGTGAGGTCAGAAAAGAACATGCGGCTAAGGTGAGGTGCTCTTGCCCCTTTAGGCCCAGGTATAGAGAGTAAATGGTATGCCAGATTCCCAGCTCTACACACATACATAAGTCAGGGGTACCAGTGGTGAGATACACTATTACCCTGAATTCTTCCCTCAACCTTGTTATACTTTACCAGCTCTACGCTGAGAATTGTCTTAGAGCAACCGACTATATATACACAACACTTGAAATCAACATGAGCAAACTTTGGGGTATTAGCCTGGTGTAAAGGACTGCAGTCACTGCCAGATGACTCACCAGGCTAACCCAGAGGTGGTTGCACACCTAAGTGGAACTCGTGGCTTCTGCGCCATCAGGCTCCTATTATGATACAAATCCTGATAATTATGCTTGGTGAAGTTTTACATCAAGGTAATAGACGCTTCAGCATAGTTCATATTGTATTGCTCAGATAATTACAGTGTTCAACAATTCCTTGTGAACTGCATCACATAAAGTAATTGAACTAAAGTCACAGCAAAGCTGCAGTGTCTCAAGTCCGCTTGTTTTCTTGTGTTTTCTTATAGAAACCCATGACTTACAGCTACTTATGAACTGTAGTCTGAATATATATTTATTAAGCTTGTATTATATTTAATTTTTAGTACCGTTGCACCTACAATTTGTTATTTTCACTTGCACATTCTGCATTGCTTGCTTCCTCCCTCTCCCCCAGGATGCATCTGGAAAAAAGAGGCCTGATTCTCAAAAGGCTATGACTGGCGTAACCTTGCTTCCACCAAAAAGAATGGCGCAAGTAGCAAGTGATGCCAGCAGTTGTGACATGTGGTATTCTACAAAGTGGCCTGTGACATGCCGTAGGCCACTTGCTCCAGAGTGGATATATGCCAGCACTTACGCCCTAAACCCCCTGCGACATGGCACTAGGGGGTTTACGGTAGCAGTTATGCCCTATTCTTGAAGGGCAGCAACAAAGTCCCAAATGTCAGGATTCTACAACAACTCCCGGAGGAGAACCGTCAACGTAAGTTACACCAGCATTTAGCTGATGTAACTGTATATATGCCCTCTGGGGGTTGTGTAGATCTTCCAGCAGACCAGCACCTGATCCATGTGTCCTTCCCCCATGCCCAGAACAACACAGTAAGTGCTCCACAGGGCATCTCTCACCCCCCAGCCCCCACACAGTATGTGCCCAGCAGGGCATCTCGCACCCCAGGCCCCCAATCCCTCAAACAGTCCATGACCCACAGGGCTGCCCACACACCTTGCATCCCTGAACCCCCACACTGTGAAGAGCCCCACAGGGCAGCTCTTTCCTCCCCCCGATCCCTTCCCCGACACCAAAACACAGGTCCCTGCAGTGCTGCAATCTACAGAAAATGCATCACGCACTTATCCCTGGCAGTCTAGTGGCTCTCCACCCAACAGTGCCAGTCCAACCTGCACCCCCGACCCATCCCCAGTTGGTGACTGGCACAGCCCACCTCTCACCTCCACAGCCAGCTGCTGACTGAGCTCCATATGAGCGCTTACTGTATATACATGCTCAATGAATGAATGTACCTGCTGAATGAATGAATGTACCCATTCATTCACTGAGTGCATATTTACAGCAAACGCTCATATGGAGCTCAGTCAATAGCTGATCATGGAGGTGAGAATGAGCTGAGCCCCCAGCTGGGGATAGAGTCATCGCGGTGAAACTGGCACTTCTGGATGGGGGCCACTAGATGTCAGAGATATTGCACATACTGTACAGTACATGGTTGTCATGGGGAGCCGGATGGGGTTTGGGGGACCCGTGGTGGCACAACAGTGGGTGGGGGGTCTTTAGCCCTGTGGGGGTCTGCCAGGGGATCGGGCATGGGAGGCACTTGCGCCTTGCAGCACAGTGGTTGCGGCTTGCGATGACCTCGCTAGGTATGCCCTCTGTTTGGCGTACCTGGATGGATGTTGCAAGTCGCAGGACTTAGCAGTGGGGACCCTGCCCCTTCTAGAATCAGGCACAATGTCCATGCTGTATCAGGGTTTGGCTCAAATCACCTTTGGTGGCAACTTGCACCACTCTTCTAGAATCGGACTCAAGCTGTTCAGCTCAGTATGTCTCACCTGGTGAAACTCTTGACATAATATGTACCTGTATCACAGGTGGAAAGTTGCTCCTCATAAGATTGCTTACTTGCTGTCACTCAGCATATTTATATTAAATAACATTTATAAGTTAAATAAGAATCCCTAAGCATAATATCATATTACATACGTTACTGCAGGCTGAAAAAGAGACATATACATAAATATTTCTATCCCAGGAAATATTTTCATAAAGCATCATGCATACATAAAACTGTTTTCATTGTAATGTATATTCAAAATCACTTAGTTCACATGATAAGATTGGCACTATTGCTTAAGAGGGACAATTTGTTACAACACAACAGCTTTAGAGTAATTTTAGCTCAGATACATGGTTTTATTTCATGTAATTCACAAGGAATTCTGAGCACTGTAATTATTATACACTACAACATGAACTATGTATGCCCCTTTCCCAATGTCTAGGGTATTCCAGATGGTATGTTAGGGGAGGGGCACTTGCAGAAAACACAGTCCCAGAAATTAAACTGATTACCTGGAGGTCTTCAGGGGTGCAGGCATTTCTCAGCAATGGGGTAACTGTGGCTGTGGGACAAGCTTAGTTAATTCTATAAAAGTTCAAAAAATGAAGCCCATTGTCCACTCAAGAGTAAAAGAAGAAAACAAAAAGATTTAATTGTGCTAAATATAATAAAATCACTCCATGGAGCATGGGTGCAACAATCACATGGTGGGTAACTTTCTAGGCACAGAGCCCAATACAGTCTGCAGCAAAACTTTCATTCTCAAGAGCTTTTCTCTACAGTGCTTCCATCAGAGCCGAGGAGGCTCTGCGAATCCTGGCAGCAGCACACACAGGGGCCGAAATAAGCCACAAAAGATTTTTTTTCCCAAAACTCTGTCCTGTACAGACTTTACTCGCTTTACATTTTCACTTTACCGGCCAGCCTTCTGGTCACTGCACCCAGTTACAGACTTAAAAGTAGCTGCTTAACAGGCGGTACTCTCCCAGTGCCGGTGGTTCAGATCTGGAACTCTCCAACTTGGATGGTCTGCAACACAAATAATGACCCAAACAAGAACTGGCCAAGTCCCACCTTGCCAAAGCCAGTGCAGCTCCAAGCATCCTAGGGGATTATAGCACTCATGCAGGACCCTGGCGATCCCAGAGACCCAGTGCGCTTCCCTTCTTTGGCTACGTGAGTTACAAGGCCCGCTGCCAAACAGACTGCAGTGCCACTGGAAAGGGAGACAGGCTGCCACTACTGCACTCCCTACAGTATTGGTAGCCACCACCACAATGCCCCAACAGCCTGGCACACCAGGACTCCACTTGCTCTCGCCCACGGGCGAGGATACTGGGACCCATCTGCGCCACCCCAACCCAGTGCCGGAGATCACGAGGTGGTCCACCACTTTGAGTTCCCGGGCTCTGGCTCCCTAGATGGTGCAGATGGTCCCCTTCCTGAGTTCCAGCTTCCCTAGATGGATTCCCACTCTGCACTGCTACATTTACCTCTGGTCTTTGGTGGCGGTGGGCTGGGGTGGCAGATGGACCACCCCAACCCCGAACCTTGGCACTCATGGCCGAACACTCACACAGGCCACCTTTTCTCTCTCTCTCTCTCTCTCTCTCCCCCTCTTCTCCAAGGACCTCTCCTAAGAGACAAAAACGTCCATTTTTTTTATCCCTGCTGGACTGAGCCCCACACCAGCAGGCAGGGCTCCAGCTACAGACACAGCGGCTACACTAATTTATTTATTTATTTATTTGCTTTTGGCAACTGGGTGGGTGCAATAGGCATAAGAATGCCTATTTTCAGGCATGACCCAGGAGAAAACAGCTTGAAATACATAAGTGTACATGTGACGCAGCACATGAGATATGCAGCACAGTTAAGAGGGAATCACATACAGTCAAACTAAGGGTATGGAGAAACATTGCTTCGACATGCCAATCAAAACTTGGGGTGTAGAGAAAATATTGTATGGTATAATACAGTTACAATACAGTTTGGACAAGTAAACACAGGATCAAAACATTGTGAGAAAACAGGCATTGCAATAGAGCATACATAAAAACAATACAATAAGTGCCAATTGAGTGGTTGGTGAAACGGGGGGAGAGGAAGGGGGAGTGGTAGGAAGCAGAGAAGAGAGGGTAAGGGATGAGAGAGAAGACATGAAAGGAGGGTATTAAGAGAGGTGGGGAAGAGGTGTCAGAGAAGTGGATTAACTAGTAAGTTCTCAAAGGAGGTTCACACTCCCCCACCCCACACAAAATGTTCACCTCCTTGTAAACACCTGCCAGCTGCCCCCCAACCTCCCAGAGGAGAGATATGCACACCACCATCCCGAAGGCCAGGAATGCAGTACTGGCATACGCCGACGCAACAGTGAAACTCATGCTTCCCTTACCAAGAGCACTACTACTACTACTACTACTACACTAAATACACTACTAACACATCCTCACTAATCCTACAGGGCCACTGGTGACCCACCTGTTGGTTCCCTTGGATGGATTGCCAGGTACAGCAACAGTGGCATCCCACCCCCACTATCACACTCTCATGCAGAAAAAAAAACTTGATTGCTGCTGCTGCCAGGTTGGGCTAAAGCATACCCCCCACCGCTAACATTGTCCTAGTACTTGAACATTTGATTAGCCACATAAACAGCACCCCAAAATCAAAGGGTGCAACTCAGCCATTACCTCACTAAGAACAAACATTGCAGTTTAAATGCTTGAACTCGCTATAACTTTTCAACACTGTAACTTTTCAACATTTCTGCTATCAAAATATCAGTTAATCACTCACCCAACTTGCAGCTCACACACATACACTCACATACGCACATGCACGCACACACACACACACACACCACAGCAAACTTACAGCCCCCCCCTCACACTAGCCTTACACACCACACACACAACATTAAGGCACAGCTAACAGTCTCAGAGGGGCATATTCCAGTCCAGCCTCCTCCTGTCTGAGTTACTGTTTTTTTTTTCAACAAGAAACACACATTTAAACTAACTTACTGGGGAGTCAACCCCTTAAAATTTTTAAACATTTTAAACCGTAAATAACAATAAAAGGGGTTGATCTCACCTAGCTTCCAGCGGTGGGGGTCGATATTTTTAGTCCTGCCATTTTTATCCGATGCAAAGCCCGCATCAGGAGGGGTCAATCCAGACAGTCTAGACATAGCTCTTCTAATGGTGGCAGTCTTTGAGGGGCAGGAGATATTACTACTTCAGGGGCTCTGAGGTGTAATACAGCTTTGGATCTGGTTTTGTGACTTCTTCCAGCAAAGACATCTTCACAGATGATCTAATATTTCATTTGCTGTCCCTCTCCATCTTGGACCATGGCAAAGGTCTTGTAAAGCGTCAAACCTGTCTGCACTGTGGAGGTGCACATCTGTTTGGCTTTCCAGATGGCTTCCTGCTGGTGTCCTCCCATGTCCAGGGCACTTCCTCTGCTCCACTGTTTCACTTTATCTAGGGCTCCTTGGAATATCCAGTCTTCCCTCCTTTCCTCAATGATATCTCAGATACACTTACTTAGGTAGGGATAGTCCTCCTCTGGGTACTCCTTCTCAATTCGTCTCCTTACCCAGCGCTCAACCTGTGACCACTCTGGTATGCTTCTCATACTGGTCCTGGCTGCTGTATCTCTTAACAACCAACTCCCCAAGGTGTACTGGGAGCAGTGGGGGTCAGATGGGCAGAGGGTGTCCATGTCCTTTCTCCTCTTCTGGCAGATCTGTTGCAGCCTGGGATAGTATCTGGGTACTTTAAGCTGGGGAAGTGATAAGGCCTTGGAATATCTTGTTCCCAAAGTGGATCATCAAAAGTAAAAGTACCTAGGGCAGACACAGAAGCAGGGGATACAACATCCTTTCCTCCACGTCTTCCACTATACTGGAATCTCCTCCGAGGTAACCTCTTTCACCCCACATCAGGCTTCTCAGCTCCTGCGGCCCCGGGGAGGAGGTCCTGGGGTGGTCTTTTTGGCACTTGCCACTGTGGGGAGTGTACCATAGGCAGAGGGATCACTAGGCTTAGGCTTCCCTGCCACCCCAAGGCCTCTCCCTCTGCCATGGGGAGAGTCAAGGCACCCGTGGGAGGGAAGGGCTGGGCAGACTGCTAGTGCCCTTCCCCCCAGAAACTACCTCACTGGCTGCAGTTTCCACCTCCTCCCAGTTTTCAAGGCTTGATGTATCAGTGCTCACCAAAGCTGAAGTGGTGGTCCAATTCCAGACAGGCTGGCAAGGCAAGGCTGACTGTGCTCTAGGAGTGGCTCCACTGCCGATACAGGCCAGACATACTGGCAAGACTTTAACAAGGCTTCCAGTTCGGTGGCAGATCACAAATCTTTCCTGCTTGCTTCCCTGTTGCACTACCTCCCACAGCCACAACAGGAGCAATGCAGGAACAGTCACTGGCTTGTTCCCATCACCAGAAGCTTCTGCCATCTCCTCTTTTTCTTCTTTTTTCACTGCTGATACTCAGTTTGTAGAGAGTTGCTTCAGCTAGCAGATTTTCCTCAGACTCAAAACCACCTGTGGCGAAGTTAACTCTGTCTCCAACCAAAAATAGCAAGCCTGCTCCTCATGCTGCGACCTCTGCCCCCAGCCCTGACAGCCTCCAGTCAATGGCATAATGTCTGCAAAGTTCTGCATAAATTAACTGTATGCTAAACAATTGATGCAAGCAAAATAATGCTTTAATGGAGGCACAAAACTTCACGAGTTACAGATGGCACCTGGCAGCAATGACATTTCCCGCACTGCTGTACCCCAAACTAACAGTGCAGGCAAAGGTCTTGTACCCACAAACAATCATTAATAATCCCGGAAGAGCCCTTACATTATAAGCCCCTTCCTGATGTCTAGGGATATTCCAGATGGTATGTTGGGGGACTTGCAGCCAGAAATACAGTTCCAGAAATTAAACTCATTATCTGGGTTCTGATGAGAGGTCTTCAGGGGGTGCAGGCATTCCTCAGCAATGGGGGCAATCTTAGTGTATTCAATAAAAAGTACAGCAAATGAAGTCCATTGTTCACTCAGGAGTAAAAGAAAAAAATGATTTAATTGGGGGGATGGGGGTGGGGCACCTGCAGTGTAAGGGTGCTAGCTGCACATTTGAGCGGACTTGATAGACCGTGAGGCTTGTTTCTGCTGGCAAGTTTCGTATGTTAGTACGTACACTACCGGTCAAAAGTTTTAGAACACCCCATTTTCCAGTTTTATTGAAATTTCGAGGTTAACGTCTCAATGTACTCTGAAATTAAAGCATAGAACAAATAAACAATTGGAGATAAAAAGAAATCATAGAATCATTTTGTTTAACAAAATTTAATCTAAATTTTGACTCATCAAAGTAGCCACCTTTTGCAGATATACTGTAACCCCAACACACTAGTGGCATTCTTCCTACAATGGACATCAAATATTGTTCGGGAAGTTCTTCCCAACACTGTTGCAGAAGTTCCACAAATGTGTTGCACTTGTAGGTTGCTTTGCTTTCACCCTTCTGTCCAGTTCATCTAAACCAGCTCGATGGGGTTTAAGTCTGGAGACTGTGCTGGCCATTCCGTGATTTGAAGCCTACCGTCTTGTTCTTTTCCTCGAAGGTAGTTCTGACATAGCCTGGAGGTATGTTTGGGTCATTATCTTGCTGTAGGATGAACCCCTGACCAACTAGGCGTAAACCAGAGGGTATTGCATGGCGCTGCAAAATGCTGTGGTAGCCTTTTGGTTCAGGGTGCCAGTCACTCTGTGCTGTTGTCCTGTGAGCCGCCTATCCGCTAAGCTGTTGACTCTCAGAAACTTGTCTTCTGATTCTGTTGTGGCTTTGGGTCTGCCAGACCTCTTCCTGTCAGAGTTTCCTCCAGTTCCAAGTGCCTTTTGATGGTGTAGGAAACTGTACTCACTGACACCTTGGCTTTCTTTGCAATTTCTCTACAGCAGTTTTTGCTAACCTAAACTTTTTTTGACCTCTAGCAGTTTACGCTTACCTTTGTACCATTTCAGGTTATTCACTGGACTTGAATTGCTTAAATTTCAATAAAAACTGGAAAAATGGGTGTTCTAAAACTTTGACCGGTAGTGTATGTTCATTAAATTGTGCTAAATTTGATTAAGTCACGCCATGGAGCATGGGGTGCACCAATCACATGGTGGGTAACTTTCTGGGCACACAGCCCAAAACAGTCTGCAGCAAAACTTTTGTTTCCCAAGAGCTTTTCTCTACAGTGCTCCCTTGGAGCCAAGGAGCTCTACAAATCCTGGCAGCAGCACATACAGGGGCAGTAGGTCACAAAATGTTTCCCCAAACTCTTTCCTGCACAGATTTTACTCGCTTCACATTTTCACTTTACCAGCCAACCTTTTGGTCACTGCACCCAGCTACCGACTTAAAAGCAGCTGCTTAACAGGTGGTACTTTCCCTGTGCCGGTGGTTTAAATCTGGAGCTCTCCAACTTGGATGGTCTGCAACACAAATAAAGACCCAAAAAAGAATGGCCAAGTCCTCCCTTGCTGAAGTCAGTTTAGCTCCGAGCATCCCAGGCATTATACCACTTACGCAGGACCCTGGCAATCCAAGAGACCCAGTGCGCTTTCCCTTCCTCGGCTACATGAGTTACAGGACCTGCTCCTGGCCAGACTGTGGTGCCACCAGAAAGGGAGACAGGCTGCCACCACTGCACTCCCTGCAGTACAGGCTGCCACCACCACACTGCCCCAATGGCCTGGCACAATGGGACTCCAGTTGCTCTCACCCATGGGCAAGGATACCAGGACTCACCTGCACCACCCCACCTGGTGCTGGAGATCACGAGATGGGCCACCACTTTGGCTTCCTGGGCTCACGGCTCTTTAGATGGTGTAGTTGGTCCCCTTCCCAAGTTCCAGCTTCCCCAGAAGGACTTCCGCTCTGCTACATTTACATCTGGTCTTGAGGATGGTGAGCCAGTGTGGCAAAGGCCCTCTGGCCTGAACCTTGACCCTTATGGCTGAGCACTCACTGCAGACTGCCTCTTCTCTCTTCCTCTTCTCCAGGAACCTCTCCTGTCACGACAAAAAACCTCCCTTTTATCCCTTATGGGCTGAGGCCCCCTTGCCAATGGGCAGGGCCTCAGCTCCAGGTACTGCGGGTTACACTAAGTAACTAGTAAGCTCCTAAGGGGCTTACATATGTAACTATTAACTTGATGTAAAATTTCAACAAGTCTAAGTATCATCATTTATATCATAATTGAACCATTTATTATGACTAAGTCATGACCAGTGAAACATCAATTTGTTGTGTCCAATAGTAACAACAAAATGTTAATTACTATACACAGTGATGGAGCAGTCTCCTATTTTTTTAATAATCCAGTAGTAGCTACTCTTGCATTGTAGGTTCAAAAAGGTTGAGGGGGACTGGGTTTATTAAATTCTTGACTGGGGGATTCATATCCAAAGTTAGAATGAAATAGTGGGTGCCTCTACCCAGAGAATGTTTTATGTGGGCCTGTTGTAAATATAGTACCACCTCCTGGGTTAAGTACCTCTTCATCTCCCCACAGGACAAATTCACCCATTAACCACCTCTGTGCAATCAGTATTCCCACAAAGCATGCCACTTACATTTTAAAATGACTTGTGCAAAAGCAGTGATTAGAAACAAAACAAAAAGGGCTTTATTTAGGGTCTACTCTCAGGCGCTAAAAGGAAAACAGTACGAGACAGTTTGAAGTGGTATGTATAGACCCTGGCTGGTTCTTCAGTGCTCATCCAGGCCCAGTCTACTATTACTACTACTACTACAACAACAGCAACACTACTAACACTAGGGCTGCTCTTCAGCCTCTCTGCTGGGTTCGGCCAAATAATAATTGTAACTCTGGCTGTGCTTCCAGAGCTCTTCCAGGCTCAGCCCAATAACAGTGCCAGCCTGCAAACCACACAATGCTCAGTTCTTGATTTTGCCCTGCTGTGCTGGTGGGTACCATACTCTCCCCACTGGTACCAGTGTATAACCCTCTAGATAGTGCTAGGGAGTTCCTGGTGCTTCACTTGGAACCCAGCCATGGAAATGGTATAGACCTGATGACGTTGCACGTGGTTGGTAATTGATGGAACACTTAAAAGGAAACTCCTATAAGCTCTGAAAGTGCAGCAGCTGCTGCAGTAATGTAATTAGGGCCTTTAGCAGTAGAACTAATTTTTATGTACCTGCTGCATTCGAGTTTAGTTTTGAAGAGTTGCGTGGTTCATAATGTCTGAAAGAGCCACCCGTAGCCATTTTACACACCCTGGCAGCTTTACGCTGCATGGTTTATGCTAATTAGGGCTCCCAACTAATGGCAGCATTTGGTAGCCTTCATTAGCTTAACCTGCACAATGGAAGCCACCCAGGTTGCGAGATGGCCGTGGGTGGCTCCCTAGACATGGATAGCACAACTCTTTAAAACTAAACTCAAAATGCAGCAGGTACATAAAAAATTAGTTTTAATGCTGAAAGGCCTAATCAGGCATTACTGCAGCAGCTGCTGCACTTTCTGGGCTTATATGAGTTTCCCTTTAAACAAAACAGCAAAGCTTTGTTGCAAACTCAGACCCCAAAACACAACGGCTCTTAAACCTAAAAGAGTATATGAAAATCCCTACCTGATGGCCTTATCATTTAACTGATTTACCAAACCAAATATGATATGATATGATATGATATGATATGATATGATATAATATGATATGATATGCTGTAGCAGGGCAAGTCCCATTTTACTCACCATTCTCCCAGACAGTGGATCTCTCTTAATGCACAAGGGTGATGGTGCAGTTGCAACAAGTCACTCACTGGCTGGTTTCACTCTCTTTCTCTCTCTCTCTCTCTCTCTCTCTCCTTCCTCTCTATAGGCTTCTGGTGTGGCTGTCACATGGCTTTTCCTCCAGTCCCAGTAAAGCCTCTTCTAACCTCCTATTCAGGTAATGATCTTTGCATGCATACAGGGCAGTTCAGCCAGTGAAACTTGAATCAAGTCAGACCAACACACTGTGTCCTAACATCCAGTTCCTAGTGTGTTAGGACTACCAGAACTGGGACATTACACTGGCTGGGTGGCTTCTCAGAGTTGCTGGGATCACAGTTAAACTGGAGCTACAAGTGTCTCAAATGGCAGCTGCAGCCTTCAGCTTCAGTTTGTGCTGAGCTTGCATGCGATCACCTCCTTCTGCCTTTCTTCTCTTTCAGTCTGTCTCTGGTTGATGCATGGTCTGTCTCTGCAGTAGCACAACAGTCCTGAGCTGTCTCTCACAACAGCACCCACACCTCTGTTCATTCCACACTTAGCTGCAGATTGAGTCAGTTCTGGAACAGCCCTTGCTGTTCACTGGGAAAAGCAGCTCCCAATTTGCTGTTAGAGCTGTCAGTCACTTTCAGCAGTTCTAGATGCCTTCAACTCAGTATATGATTGGACACTGCAGTGGTGCCTGAATTAGTCCACTGCAAGTCCATGAGAACATGTAGCTCCTACCATTGGCTTTTTGATCCTGTTTGGCTGACCAGTCACGCTCTGATCCCGTCATCATGCTAGCTGAGGTCAGAGGTAATCTAGATTGCTACTTAATTTGTAGTACACAGGCAGTCTTTCCAACACAACTTTATTTACAATATGACCAGTATTTCAGATCCCAAACCAGTTCTGCACAGGTGAGCTTACATGACTGGTTTGATCAAGGCAACATGTGGGAGATTTCTGATTCAATCAGGAGTGTGGGTGCACCTGATCCATTGGTGGCAGCTGGTATTTTTGATATGTGAGTGCAAGGGCCTTAAAGAAAAAGCCTTCATGGGGGGGGTCATTCTCCCCCTGCTTGCGTATTAATGTCTGTGGCATTTTAACAGGAAAGTCTGAAGTACAAAATGTCACATGAACTCCTGGGGTGTCTAGATGAATATTCATATGTAGGCATACTGTAGGTCAACAGATATCCAACATAATTTCTGGACACGTGATTTCCTAAGACCATCTTAGCAAAAACTTCCCACATGTTATACCCATTAGCTATTGTGTTACCCTGGGGTGTCTGCAAACACAATACAGGGCAATGATCTGGGTGTTACATATATACCTTGATGTACTATGTGCATGGGCAGGTTAATAGGGGTACCGGGACACCATATGTTAGTCTGACAAAAGGTCTGACTGGTCTTTCAGAGCTGTGCATTAAACAAACATGACATTAGCAACTCAACCATTGCTTATTCACAAAGTTTTAATCACTTTTCACTGCATTCTTTAGGGGTGCTGCTGCTTCATGGCATACATCAATTAAAGGGAAAGTCCCTTCAACCTATTTTCTGTAGGCATGAACAATGATTCCCTCTCTTGCATCCCCCTAATTTTATCATAATTTAAATATAAATGAGGTTGCTTCACTCTGTCCTGCCCTGGTTTGAAAACCTGATTTTACTCCATTGCAAAGGTCATGACCTCACTCATGCAGGGCATCAAGGGAGATAATGATGCATACCTGCACAAGTTATGATCTCAATCAGTTCTGTTACATGTCTTCTGAAGTCCCTGTAGTCTCCAAAAGCATTTTTTTCTAACTCAGATACACTTTAAATTACAGACAACAGCAGGGCACTTACTACACCTTGAAAAATGTCATGGCTAGTGTAAGATAAGAATATAGGGACTGCAGAGGACAGCAACAGCACTGATTGATACAGCATAACTACTGCAGGCTTCAGCAATAAGCCATCATAACATTTTATGAGTTGGGTCATGATGACCTTGCAATGGAGTTAAGCAAGTGTTCACACCAGATTTAAGTAACTTCATTTACATTTAAATCCTGATGAAATTAGGAAGGTGCAATAGAGGCAATCACTATTCATGTTGACAAACAAGGCACCTGGAATTCTGTGATTCCACAGCTGCAGAATCTTCCACAAAATTTGCATCATGCTGCAGAATCTATATATACTGCCTCAGATTGCATTGCGCTTAGTGAATATTCATTCAAATATATGGTTTTCCATAGTGCACTCCTTCCTCCTCTCATTTATCCTGAAGCCCCCCTCCCATGCTCTACATGTGATAGAAACATAGAAACATAGAATTTGATGGCAGATAAGGACTGCTTGGCCCACCCAGTCTGCCGATTTTCCTACCTAATGGATAAGTTGCAGATCCTAGTTAACCAACAGCCTACTTCCACCTACCCCCAACTAGAATGCCTTATACCTGTCCCATTCATTCTTGAATTCATCCACCGTTTATGACTTCACTACCTCCTCAGGAAGGTCATTCCATATAACCACAACCCTCTCTGTGAAAAAATACTTCCTCACATTACCTCTGAGCTGTCCCCCCATCTATCTTCAAATTGTGCCCCCTTGCTTCATTGATGACATCACATCGTATTTTAGCCAATGACGGAATGGCATTCTACCACAGAAATGAATACATCATGCCACAGAAACCTAGGAGCCCTGCTGCAGAAATCAGGACAATGTGCCACAGAATACTAGGAGCCATGCCTACAAACAACACAGGTAAACAGAATAAAAAGGTGGAGGGGACCTTTGCTTTAAAAACAGAGGTTGTAGTACACACCCTCTCCTCCCATGGCAAATTTTTGAAATATAATTTTCTTTCTGCCTGAATTGGCTACTTACTTATTTTATCTACAATCGGAGTGGGTGTCTGGGTGTCTCTTGGTGTTCATTTCAAAGCTCTGATGTGAAGTAAGCCCGGCTACCAAATATCATGGTGGAATTCACAAACTTTTGATTTAAAAACGTTTAATCACTATTAAGATTTCTCAATCTGATTCAAAGAAAAATGTGATGAGTATGGCAGGTTTCATATCTGGGTTATCAAATGAGGCAGCTTGAGTGATGTCAGTGGTGGGCACATGTCACAAACAGGTTCTTCCAGAACTCAGTCTGCACAATGCTACCAGTTCTCACAACCCTTTAGAAGCCTGAATGGTCACTGTGGCAGAGTTAGGTTACACCCTCGGCTGTGACTGATGGACCACTTTTCTATCTCCTTATTTCCTAGCAACAGTTAATGTTTTTCTCATTGCTTTTCTTCTTCCCCCTCCCCCCAACCCACCCTAGGTTGGTCACCTAGTGTAGTTCTTTACTGTCCCTACTAAACTTCCTACTAGTTCTCTCTTTTCATTCTTTTTCTATTTCCATCCATGCAGTCCCTGGAATGATGCCAAACACCCGGAGAGGTGTTGTGTAAAGTGCATAAGTGCATTTTGTGTACAAAAAGCATGAAGGCTATTTTAAATAGGAATACTTACAGTTAATAAAGCTATTTCAAATAAAAAATTATTCAGAAGTCAAATAAAACAATAATAATGCTATGATTAGTACAGTTATAAGAAATCCTTAAGGTATTTTCATAAATCCACACTACAGACCTGTTACCATATAAGGTTCTGTGTATGAGAATGTAGTATACTTTATAAAAGTGCTTAGTCACTGTGCATCAGTGATACACAGAGTCAATATCTGTGGAGCTATACACATACCTTTAACTGAACCAGGAAATCTGAAATACCCCCCTTGGTTTTGAAACAACATGTTCAGACATGAGACAGCATGTCCAGACATGTAAATAGAAAAAGGCTCAGTCGGCGATCTCACAAAATATATAAAACCTCTTCACAGAGTTTACTTCAGTTCAAGCCCAGTGGGGCTCAGCCCTGAGAGAGAGAGGAGAGAGGTCTCTGCTACTGTGGACAAGCTGTTGAATGCAGATGAGAAGGGTCTTAGGAGTTCAACGATCCAGGACTGTATCATATGAGAAACTACTGATGTTAAGTAGTGATTTTCTTTGCAATTTTTGTTTTCATTTATTATTTTTGAACATTTGAAAAATAAGTATTGTACCAGTGTGTTTGAAACCTGAAAAATTGCCTTGTCTGAAGTTTATTCCCACACGCTGTGACAAACTTGGTGTCAGAAATGGGATTGTACTGTTTGTCCAGAGAAATGAGGGGGAGACCAGTACCCAGATACCAGTCCTGGTATACAGACATAGGGGGCCAAGAGCAGGATGACATACCAACAGCATCCCATGGAGGACAGGGTTCTGGAGGAGGAGGGGCTTCCTGGTGTGCATACCAGAGCCCAAGTGAGGAGAACTGGAGAGAAATTATTGCCTGGATTGGAGTTCGATGGAACACAGAGGCAGACCAGCACCAGAGAGGAGGAGCACTTCTGCCAGGTGCTGATGAAGGATTCCCAACCAGAGGATTTCATGGCAGAGTCAGAGGACCAGATTCCATGGGTTCTAGAGGAGGAGGACCCCCTGATGGAACCTTTGTTGCCAGTCACTTTTGAGATCCTGTTGTTGCCTATTTTTCCAGGCTGCTGTGACTTGGAGGATGACAAGATGAAGGCCCCAGGTAAGACTGTTTCAGGACATTTGCATACTGGATTGAAGACTACAAGCAACAGGGGAGACACCATGATGGTTGAATAGACTTTCCAATGTTTTGAACCCCCTGTTACATGGTATGAAATGTATGAAACATGCAATGTTGGCCGGCCCAGTGGCACTGAAGGTTGAGGCACTGGATGTCACACCTCACGCTACACCAGCAACCCAGATTCGGGAATGGGCTCGGGTCACCAGGGGTTCAGCCAGGGAGGTAGGATTGAGAATCCTAATGGATGCTCCTCCTTCTCCAGGGGTGGGTTACAAAGGGTAATGATGCCCACAAGTGTTACTGCCTGTGGAAGCATGGGCAGTAAGGTGATGATGGCTCACTTCTGAGAGTCCAGGGTTGGGGCGGTGCTATAGAGTGTGACGGTGGCATGCATAAGCACGCCATTCATCTGGATGCAAGTCCTCTGCATCAGCACCCTCAGCCGGGTAGAGAGTGGGAGAAAAAACAAAGGCAAAAATCTCCTGGTCTTGTGCAGAATGACACCGGTCCATGCTACATCAAAGTGGCTTGGCTGTAAAGACCAGGGAAAGAATTCTGCCAGCAGAGACCGGAGGAAGTAAAAACAAACAAACAAAAAAAAAACATGTAATGTTTAAAATGAATATAGCATTAAGGCTGATGCTGAGAACAGTCAGTTGAGGGTACCAGAATGGTGTAAGAGTTGAAAGAAAACCCTGGTATGTCAATAAGGATTAAAAGAAAACCTCAAAGGTTTTGGAGTTAGGAACTGGCTGGTTGATGTTCAGCATGAGAAGGTTCCTTGTCTACCAGAAAATATATGAAAGGGAAATTGATAAATTAAATGTACAAAATGATTACAAGAAATGTATAACATAAAAGAAATGTCTATACTGTATGATATAAAATGAGGAACCTAGGGTCATGGAGGATCTAGGTATGGGGTGGAACCTATGATTGGGCCCCTGAGTGGAAACGATGCCAAGTGGTGGGTATGGAGGAAGCTCAAAGTCAGCATAAAACTGCTGTGTATTACTTCCTCTTTTTTAATGTAATGATGAAGGTATGATAGTAGGTGCACAGGGCTGAAATGATGCCAAGTGATGGGTGTGGAAGAAGCTAAAGTCAGCATATAACTGTTGTGCATTACTTCCTTTTTTTGAATGTACTGATGAAGGTACAATAGTGGGTACACAGGGTTTTGAAACGATGTCAAGTGATGAGTTCTAAAAAGATGCCAAGTGATGGGTGCTGAAATGATGCCGAATGATGGATTCTGAAATGATGCCGAGTGATGGATTCTGAAATGATGTTAAGTGATGGGTGCTGAAATGATGCCGAGTGATGGGTGCTGAAATGATGCCGAGTGATGGATTCTGAAATGATGCCGAGTGATGGATTCTGAAATGATGTTAAGTGATGGGTGCTGAAATGATGCCGAGTGATGGATTCTGAAATGATGTTAAGTGATGGGTGCTGAAATGATGCTGAGTGATGGGTGCTGAAATGATGCCGGGTGATGGATTCTGAAATGATGCCGAGTGATGGGTGCTGAAACGATGCCTATTGATGGGTGCCTGATATTACATATGAAGTGTCTGAGTTGTAGTAACCAGAGTGAAATAGGGGATAGAAAGTCACTACAGACTGAAGTCCTCTGAGAGCACAGATAGGTACTGTGCTGAACTGTATGACAGCCCTGGGTAATGTTGTAAAAGTACTGTTGTATTGCAGAAACTTGGTATGGGGGACAATACTAAAAATAGCTGAATTAAGGGACCCTGGGGTGAAGCTTTCATAGTGAGTGAGAGGAAGTTTCAACCAACCCTCATTCTACTGTTTTGGTAGAATATTTATGATTGAGAAGGGGTTCTTGAAAAAACAGTATAGTTTTGAGAACTGTTTTTTTCTTAAGGAGCGAGGTGTGTGGCGGAGTTAGGCTACACCCTCGGCTGTGACTGATGGACCACTTTTCTATCTCCTTATTTCCTAGCAACAGTTGATGCTTTTCTCTTTGCTTTTCTTCTTTTTCCCCCTACCTTAGGTTGGCTACCTAGCATAGCTCTTTACTGTCCCTACTAAACTTCCTACTAGTTCTCTCTTTTCATTCTTTTTCCATTTCCATCCATCCAGTCCCTGAATGATGCTAAACACCCAGAGAGGTGTTGTGTAAAGTGTAAAAGTGCATTTTGTGTACAAAAACATGAAGGCTATTTTAAATAGAAATACTACAGTTAATAAAGCTTTTTTAATAAAAATTCTTCAGAAGTCATGTAAAACAATAATAATGTCATGATTAATACAGTTATAAGGAATCCTTAAGGTATTTTCATAAATTCTCACTATAGACCTGTTACTGTATACAGTTCTATGTATGAAAATGTAGTATACGTTTTAAAAGTGCTTAGTCACTGTGGATTAGAGATATAGAGTTAATATACGTGGATATATACACTGTACCTTTAATTGAAACAGGAAATCCCTGAAATACCCCCCCTTGGTTTTGAAACAACATGTTCAGACATGAAACAGCATGTCCAGACATGTAAATAGAAAAGGGGCTCAGTCAGGTGATCCCACCAAAATATATAAAACCTCTTCACATAGTTTACTTAGTTAATCCGAGGGGCTCAGCCCTGAGAGAGAGGTTCTACTGCTACTGTAGACAAGCTGTTGAATGCAGATGAGAAGGGTCTTAGGAGCCCTAAGATCCAGGACTGTATTATATGAGAAACTACAGACGTTAAGTAGTGATCTTCTTTGCAATTTTTTTTGTTTTCATTTATTATTTTTGAACTTTTGAAAAATAAATATCACACCATGCTGTGTTTGAAACCTGTAAATTTGCCTAAGTCGAAGTTTATTCCACTCACTGTGACAGTCCTCAATATGCTGCCACCATTGGTTGTTTCTCACACTCAAGTATCTTTAGGTCAGAATCTCACCACAGCAACTTCTCGCACAGTACAGTGACCTCTCCCAAAGGGAAAATGACTCACCCCTTTAGTCACGTTTTGCTTTTTACAGTTTAATAGCCTGTCTCTTCAGAAATGGAGCACATATATCAGTTACCTCAGGTTATATCTTTAAAAGTACAGTCACAGAGAGCAATAAGTATATAAAATAATATTTAATTCTCCACAGTATTTACATATGGTACAGGACTGTACACTCTAAGGATAAGGGGAATACAGTACACTACCAAAATGGAAAACAAAACATTTGAAAAGATAGAAATCACACAGAATATGCTAAGCTCTTCTAGGTAGACAGTTCAGGCTTACCTCTAATTGGGATCTGAGTTATAGCAGACTGACCAAAGATGAAATGATCATCACTTGATATTCCTAGTCAGAAAGGTACACAGGCCCAAATCTCCTCCCAAAATAATTCTAACCCACTCCTATAAATCCCTTGACATCACCCACTCCTCCATGACAGCAAACACTGATTGGTCTCTGTTAACCATGACTCCACAAGTGGATGCTGCCCTAGCCTACTTCAAGGACAAATTTCTCTCCACCTGGAATCACCATGCCCCTCTAAGATGTACCAGAATACGTGGTAATCATATGCCATGGAACATTCCAGAACTCCTGGCCTACCTTCATGCACGCGATCAGGCATGGAGGAAGCATAAGACTACCAAATTACCTAGTGATTTTACAACTTACCGCAAACTTCATAATGCCTGCACCAAAGTGTGTAGATTAGCTAAAGGTGAGTACTTCAACTCTACGTTCCACAACAATCTGAATTCCATGTCCAAATTTTGGAAAGTGGTGCATGCCCTCTTCTCTCCCTCCCACCCTCGCTCCAGTCCTCAAAATAAACAACTCCTCATTGCGGACCACACTTTAGTGGCCAAGGAATTCAACTCCTTCTTTACATCACATGCCTCCACCCTATTAGCCTCCCTCCTCCACTATTCAGTACCCTCGATAAAAGTTCTAATCCCACAAAATTAAATCACCAGATCCCACTATTTTCTCATTTTTATTGGTCTCGCCTGAGGACACACTCACTGCTCTGCTGACCATCAACTTGTCCAAAGGCAGCTCTCCTGATGAACTTGACCATAAGCTCCTTTTCCTCTCTGTCCCTGCGATCGCCTACCCAGTTGCCAAAATTCTGAACCTCTCCTTCTTGCTAGTCGAGGTCCCTACACCTTGGAAGCATGCAGTGGTTCTCCCCCTCCCTAAGGGAGGTGACACCATTTCACCTGGAAATTACCATCATATCTCCCTACTCCCTACCCTTGCTAACCTCCAGGAGCATATTGTCCTCTCTCAAATCTCCTCCTTTCTCTGATTCCAACTTCTTTATCCCATTCCAGTCTTGATTTAGGAAACACCTCTCTACCACCACCACTCTACTCAGGCTCACTGATACCACTCTCACTGGAATGGACAATGGTCTGGTCACATCCACCATCTTTGTTGACCTTGCAAAGGCCTTCGACATGGTCTACCACACTCTGCTACTCCAATCCCTCTCTGCAGCTGGTCTCTCACATTCTGCTAACAACTGGTTCAAGACCTACCTTACTGGAAGGACACAGTCAGTTAAAATTGTTAACTCCAACTCCCTTCCATGCCACACACATATCAGTGTGCCTCAGGGTTCTGTACTGGGCCCCCTCCTGTTCTCTATTTTCCTGAATGACTTACTGGTAGCTTGTTCCTTCTCCCCCATCCATAAGTATATGGATGACACCGTCTTGTTTACCACTGGAAAAACTCCCTCTGATGTGGAAGCCACACTCCAGCTTGACTTCGACAAGATCCAGCACTGGCTTGCCTCCCCCATCAACTTTTTCTGAATGCCAAGAAAACAGTCTCCATGTCCTTCAGCATTAGGCGGACTTGCTCAGGACCCCTGTTCTGTCCTCTTCCACACCCTGGATGCGACTCAACTTGAGGTCAGCTCCTCATTCAGATACCTTGGGGTTTGGCTGGACCAACACCTCAACATCTCTGGTCACATCAACGCTATCCTGAAAAACTGCACCCCAAGTTCAGTGCCTTTACAGGAACCGTAATTGCATCCTCTTATGGCCAGGTGTGAGTTGTCCAAAGATGATTCTCCCTATTTTATGGCTATGGCGGAGCCTACAGCCTTTTGCTATCCAGTAGCTTGAAAATGGAGTTTAGTGGAACACATTTTTGGACTTTTCAATGTATCCTTCCACATCTACAAATCACTATGACAACTAAAATAAGATGATCTCCTCTTTCTGTTTAGAATGTTGGAGACATAACTCCAAGCTGCTTATCTGATGGCCATTAGGAAACTGAAACAGCTTGTTAAATATTGAGTTGCCTATTAAACTGGAAATTTGTTTACCCTTGAGTGCAGCAGCTTGCACATTTAAATGATTGTCATTTAAATATTTTTGCTACTGACTTCAGTTGGGGCTGAATATCTTCAAGAAAGATTCATACCTCATAAATGTTACCCTTTCCCAGCAAATATATATATATATATATATATATATATATATATATATATATATGTGTGTGTGTGACAGTATTCAAGAGACTTGGGTGTGCACTTAAAATAAGGTCTGTATTTTACTCATAATTTATTAAAAATACAGAATTTGTGCTCTGTACTGTTGTCAATATGGTCACAAGATAGTGAGCATAAAAAAAGGTGTATATATTTTATTTTATTGTGGCAACATTTAATAATGAAAATAGCCTTAAAAAAGCCAGTCATTTTGTGACATGGTTGTGCTACACATCTTGGTGACCATTAAATGTACTGTATTTAAAGCAGAATTCTAAAGTTTTCTTTTTTAGTGGACAGAGTGGATGTGTAACTGTCCCCCAGTGATTATTAATTTTATTCAGATATAATTACATTTACATGACACCACATGTAATTTTTTACTTTCGTGCATTACTGTGGTGTCTTATATAGCTGCATAATTTCTTTTGTATATTCTGCTTTTATGCTTTGAGGTTTTTGGTGTCAGTTCACATTGTAATGTGTTTCCCCACACAAATCTGCAATCTTAATGCAGTGGTACATAGAGCATGCTAGGAGCAGCAGCAGCAGCATCAAAAGCTGTGGCTCTTGCTATCATGTCCATGTTACCACGTGGATGATGATGATGCTGGTATTGGTACAAATAGCCGGGACAAAGGTGACATCAGGCATTCAGTTTTGGTACTCTGTCTAGTAAATAGCGGTTCTCTTCCGCTGCTTCTCCATTTGCCATTCTTAAAAACAGGGAGAATGAAGCATCGTCCATTTTAAATCTGATGTGCTGCACAGGAGTTTGGATGGATCTCAAAGGTCTCCAGTCACTAGAAAACATGATCTTCAGCATTCTGCTACAAAACAGCAAGTTAAAATTCTGGGAGGCATATTAAATAGTGACTGGTTAAAGTGCAGCAGTTATTCTGTGTCATTTTGGGGACAGAAAAGGAAAAGTATTCACCTTAAGACTTGGTCCTGCTGTTTGTGAAGGCCTCTCTTCAAAATAGAGGATGATTGGATTAATGGGCTGTGTAGCAATGAGTATATTTCAAAGTTGTGTAAGGAAGTATATCAGCAGAACTTTCCTCTGGTTCTAGCACTGTGTAAATGGGGCATATTAAATAGTATAGTTTAAAGTTGTGTTTGGGAAGTATATCAGCAGAACTTTCTTCTGGTGTGTAAGTGTTTAAATGGGGCGTATTAAATTGTATATTTTAAAGTTTTGTTTGGGAAGTATATCAGCTGAACTTTCCTCTGGTGCTGGCAGTGTTTAAATAGGGCATATTAAATACTATCTGGCTATAGTGCAGCAGTTGTGTTCTATCATCTTTGAGGGCAGAAAAGTTACATTTGTTTTTTCTCTCATGGCCCAGCTGTTTGTGAAGGGACCCTCTTCAAAATGGAGCTATGCATATATGTGAGCAGTCTAATCAAATAGAGTTTTTTTGAGATTTATAGTTTTTTGTTTACAATCCATCCAGTGGGTTTTCATTGTATAATTAGATTTTTTCAGAATATTGCTAATATTGGTGAACTTCCCTTGCTGATGAATTTAATAATGTTTGAATGGCGAATAAAAACAACACCTGTGGGGTTCCTACTGGTAAATTCTAAGAATGTGTATCTGTTAAATGAATGCTGCACCTGTTGATGTGATGATGTCTCTATTTTAGAAGTGTGTATGTGGAATGAATATTAAAGCTGCACTCTTAAAATGTTTTAAATAAAAATAAATGCAATCTGTGAGAGATGCTTGTAATTTTTGGAAAGAAGGGGTGATGCTGGCTCCGGTTAAGGTGGTGTGTGTGAGTGCGTGTGTGCGCGTGTGTGTGCATGCGTGCGTGTATGTGTGTGTGTGTGTGTGTGTGTGTGTGTGTGTGTGTGTGTGGGGTGTAATTTTAAAATGATAAAGTTGCCTTTCTTAATGTAAGATTATAATTGAGCATCATTGTATTGGCATACTGGACTAGTGGATCAGGTGTGGGTGGTGGCATACTATATTGGAACTGTTTGAAATAAAAAAAACTACAACAATGAGGCCTACCTCAAAAATGCTTCTTATGGCATTGGTCAGTTCATTCAAGGTTATGGGGGGTTACCACGTGTAGGAATGAGACTGCTTCTAAACTAGACATCAAGCGGTGGCATAATATGTTGGAACTGTTTAAAAAAAAGAATACAGCACTTGGGCCTACCTCAAAATAGCTGCTCATGGCATGGGGTACCATCTGGAATAACTAGGTCACTGCCTGTGTGTACTAGTGCCTGTAGGGCAACATCATTGTTTTGGATTCATCTGGCAAAAACATTTTCCTGATATATTTATAATAAGACTGTTTCTAAATTAGATGTCACGTGATGGCACAATATGTTGGAACTGTTTAAAAATAAAAAAATACAGCATTTGGGCTTAACTCAAAAAGGCTGCTCATGCAATTGCTTAGTACATTCAGGGGTATGGGAGGGATACCATGTATAGTACTGGAATCTGGTCATTGCCTGGGCATACTAGTGCCTGTTGGGCAATATCAGTGGTTTGGATTCATCTGGCAAAAACATTTAGCAGATTTATTTATAATGAGACTGCCTATAAATTAAATGTCAAGTGTTGGCATAATATTTTGGAACAGTTTGAAAATAAAATAAAAATATATCACTTGGGCCTGACTCAGGCAGTTTGGATGTGGCATTCCATGTGCAGTACAAGAACCCTGCAGCAGCGGTGTCCCTGTGATGCACATGGTGGTGAGCACAGTATAGGCCTCTGTGATATTTTGGCATCATTTTCCCCATAATGGTTGGCATTAGGTTGCCAGGGGACACCATGCAATGCCTGTATCTACAGTTATCAACACCAAACAGGTTGCCTGGGTGCTTTCTGGTTGGTAATTGTGGTTGGGCCTGCCCTCAGTTTGACTCTGTGGAGGTACAGTGATGTCAAAATGACCCCTGATGTGGCTCAGGCCCGCTGTGTAACATCCAGCTGTATCTTGCCTTGCCTTTTCTTATTCATGGTGAACTTTGGTGTATTGTTTTGATTTGTAGAGTAGTTTGGATGTGGCATTCCACATGCAGAACAAGAATCCTGCTCAGTGGCATCCCTGTGATGTATGCGTGGTGGTGAGCTTAGGGTGGGCCAGTGTGATATTTTGGCATCATTTTCCCTCAAAGGCTGGCATGAGGTTGCCAGGGAGCATCATGTGGCACCCTCATGTATAGTTATCAGTACCAAACAGCTTGCCTGGGAGCTTTCTGGTTATTAACTGTGGTTGGGCTTCTCCTCAGTCTGGTTCTGCAGAGCTACAGTGATGTCAAAATGCCCCTGATGTGGCATAGTACTTATCAATCTGTATTGGCTGTTTGATTGACAATAAGCCATTAATAAAGGTTGTACCATGTATTTCACATGTTGCATTGCTACTGTGCTGTCCATTAACCACAATAGGTTTATGCAACAGAGATGGTCACATAATAAATCAAGTACAACCAAGTGATTTGTTCATGTTTATCTTTCTACTTAATGTCCAGCTTAAGTGTGAAAGGCATGTAGACTGGGCATAAACAGTATAGCATGAAGTAATGAAACTTTGGTAGCCTCCTGTTTGTATTTTAGCGCTGTCTACATTGGAGGATAGATAGCAACACATACGTATGGAAGAACATCAAATCATTAGATGCTGCAAATGAATACACTTAAATAGAAGACAGAGACACTGCATTTGAAAATTTTATTTATTACTAGAAACAGGAAATAATGCATAATGGACACTGAGTTACCACAAGTAGTTTACATGTCATAAATAACTGTGCCATTTTCCAAACTTAGAAATACAGAACTATCTTTATATTTTGTATTATGCAACTACACATATACACTTTAAATTAAGGTTGAGTCATGACTAATTCTAAAACTTTTTTGAGTGTATGAATGTCATACTTTGTCTCTCGAATACTGTCCACACAGCTATATAATATATATATATATATATATATATATACACACACATATATATATATATATACTGTATAGCAGTAGTATTAGCGCCTGATATATTTAAGCGTGACGACTCCAGTTGTACATATTAGCGCCTGAAATATTTAGCGCTCAGTGCTACTGCTGGAGTACAGTTAGCATGGCAGATTATATTAGCGGTCTGTTTATATTAGCGGTTCTTTGCTTTCAGCTAATATAGCTAAAATAAACAAAGCTAATATAATCTACTAATCTATATATATATATATATATATAAAATTACTCTATTTACAATAAATCTGTTTACAGACATTACTAGTATCTTTTGAATGATTGTCTGACTTGTGATTACTAAGTTTGAGTATAGTTCATGAAATAACGAGCTTGATATTTGTTATTTCATATAGCTTCATTATGCCTTATACATAGCATATAAATCCGAATCATTCCAAGGCCATCGTGACATATAATATTAATCTAGGCAGCAAATCAGAGCTCTTTTCTAATAAAAGGCTGCTGATATAATAAATAAAGAACAACGTCATAAATAAGGAACCAGTGGCTTATGGAAAAATCTACAGGGATTTGAGTCTGCCGTTGTGGGGAAAACACAGGGAAAATGAGGGTTTCTTACAGAGTAATGGTTATTTGGATCTGGGAGCACTGAATGTTTCTTATCCTATATTTTGTATCCTGGACAGGGCAGGGGAGATGCTACATCTCATTGTCACAAGGATGTTCATTTACACATTTTTGCACTGTCCCAGATTAGATGCAATATCTTATTTTCAGTGGGGTAACGATTTTACCATTTTTATAATATATTTATTCAAGCTACCTAGTCCAGGGCCCCCGTATTCAAACTAGATACGTAGCGCATCTTGGCAGAGAAGGGAGATATGCCGCACAACTTCAACAATGTACAGCAGTGTGATATTCAAACATGCAGGATGCACCGGCCACAAGAGAATGGGCCAGGGCACACACAAATGGTATGCCATTCAAGTCGAGGGGGCAATCCCATGCATATTCTGTGCTGCAGCATATTCAGTGAGAATGTGCCCTCTCAGTGCACAGCACTGCAGCCACAGTTAGGCCATGAATAGCTGGCCTAACCCAGCCAACCACCCACAGGCAGGCTGCAGATGTGCACCCAGTCTGCACAGCAGCTGGCAGCCCTGGTGGACTAGAGGTACCCCCCTTCCATCCCCCAATCTAGCCAACTCTATCCCTGAAGAGCTCCATAGTGTAGGGCACCACCCCAGACCCAACTGCACCAGAGGAAACCATGGTCCATATCCATAGTGAAGATGACTCCCATCCACTCCCCCTGTACACAGACACCCTCACTCTCCCCATACCCAACCTGTTGCAAAGTCTGGCACTGCCCTCCAAACCCTGCCATGGCCAGCCATTGATTGCACTGAACCCAGGCTGGGAACCTGCACTCTGGAATTACCCAACTGGCTGTACCATGCATTGGGGCACCATGCCAGCTGTGGATCCACTAGAGTATGCAGCCATGTGTAAGTCCCTGGCAAACTGAAGAGGGAATTTACATACCTCCTATGCATGCCTTGCCAATGCTGTATCTTCCTACTATCATACACTACTGCAAGTCCACACTCTCCCTGTTCCCTGTGTAACATGCCACCCTCCGGACTGCTGATGTATCACGGGTACCATGGGTGCTGTTTCCTGTAATGCCATTTGCAGTGTATGCTTCAGGCTATACATAGTTCATCCGTAGTTCCCCAATTGTTCAAATGAATGGGAGGTCGGCTGTAACATGCCTGTTTTGGGACCTGTGTGAGTGGGTACAGCATCGGCCATCACCCACACTGAGCAGTGCAATGGCACCAGGATGATGGATCTGCATGTGAGTGCCTGAGGAGTATGGTCACTGGGTGTTATCACCCACACAGCTTGTGCCTCATTATACACATTCCAGCATCCTACAGAAGTGCTCTGCCACCCGCCAATAGAGGTGGTATGATCCCATTACAGAGCCAGTCATTGCAATGGGATGGGCTGAGAGGCAGGGAGGGGTGTCTGTGCATCGTTGAGGGGGAGCAGGGGCCACTACACCATGGACATGGACTGTATGTGTATTCAGGTGCAATTAGGGATGGCATTGGGGTCCCTACAATATGGAACCGATAGAACCTGGACTCTGGTATGATCATGGCTGGTGGAATGGGTGGGTGGGGGGTACCACTATACCACCAGAGACTTCAGGGTCTGTCCCACATGGGAGTGATCAGGATCAGGGCTTGGGGACGAGAGCTGCTCTGGCATATTCATCCCCATACCAACATGCAGATGGGCTGGTAATGAGCATGCATAAGGCCCCTTTGCACCCTGCATGCTCAATAAGTTCATTTGCATTCCTGGGCTGAATTTTGCCCATGGGGGTTGTGGTGCATACCGGTATGTGCTATGCATGCCCCCTGGAAGGTATTCAGTTGGGGTTACTCTGGATGCACCTTACTTGGTGGCCGCCTGCACTGTGATTCCCATCCATGGTCACATTTTTCAACAGTAACAATGAAGCTCACCAGAATGAAGCACAGTGTCACAGGTTTACTGCATGACAAAAGGGACTAACTCCCCTTGAAATTGCATTGTTTGTTGCAGTAACTCTACTGCAGAATTCTGCAGTGCTGCACTTCATCCTGGTGGGCTTCACTGTATGCACACCCTGTATCGGTGGTGCATTCTCTTTGAATATTATATCAGTGCCGACTAGCACACTCTCTTTGTGCAATGCGTCTTTCTGCTCGTGCATCAATCTAACACTTAATATATCCTCCAGATGTAAAATATTGTTTTTAGTGCATTCCAATTTTACACAATGCAGCATAATATTGTGTAGATGTAGAGCCCCACTGAAAATAAGATGCCATTTCTTCTGTGAACTATCCAGGCTAAATAAATAGCAATCAGCAGGCATATTCTAGGAAAATACATTGTAAAAATGTGTAAAAGGAAGACCACATTGAAAGTGCCTTTCCACAGATCTGCATTGTGCAAGTTCATTAGAAATAATGGGTGAAAGCATCCCAAAAGCTCTCCACAGCCATATCGGCTCTGACCAGAATTTGTTGACTACTGTGATGTAGTCTACAGTGCTGCTCTCACATCCACCTTATCCATATTGGATCTCCTTTTCAACTCTTTCTGCCACTTCGTCCTTGACTCCCCTCTGTGTACTCATCACTGCGTCCTCTATCACTCTCTCTCCTTCCCCTCACTCACAAACTGGCATCTCTCTCACTGCACCAAACTCATTTCTAAATTCTGGCTTGGTTCTATATCTCCATACCACTCCTGCTCCCTCACTTCCCCTCCTCCTTCTATGCATTCTTTAAGGTCTGCCGACTCATGGATTCCTGCGGTCCCTCGATGCTCCATGCTGGCAGGACAGTCTGCTTTCCAGCACTACTTCCCCAAAATATGGAATGCTTCCCCCCTCAAATTTGGCACGCGTCTTCCCTCCATTCCCTCTCCACTGCCCTCCAAAACTTCCTCTCCTCAAACTGTACCTGTTTCCTGCAACCATAATGCTGTCCTACTACTCTCCCATGCTTTTCCTTGCCTGCCAGATACTTAACCTATTTAATGCTGCACTTATGGTTTGTACAATTACTTCACAAATAACTTGACCAATTGTTGTTTACAGATTGTTCTTGTATAACTCTGCATTGTTACTATGCTGTATTACCTGTAGTTTCAATATTGTTTACTGTACTATACTGCTCATTGTATATCTTTGTAATTTCTGTATGTAGACTCCCATCACCCATCCCCCCAGGTCGCACCGGGAGGCGAGCAACTTGTTGTTCAGTGTGCCTTCCTGGTGAAACATTTCAATAAATAAATAAAATAAATAAATAAAAGATGCTGCAGGTTCAGTCCCAAAATATGACTGCATTTCATACAAGAATATAGGGCAGAAATACCCATGGCAGTCCATTTCCTTTGCCCATGTTATCTGCACTACCTCTCTGACATTACACCCTGGGCATTCCTTTTGATGCGTGAGACCTCTTCCACAACAGAACCAGTATGAGCTGGTTATGTGTATTCAGACTCTAGTTCCTTTGTGCTATATAGCATCCAGCACCAGAGGGTGTGTTTAGCTTGGCCAGCCATTTGCTTACACCCTGAACATAGCTTCTTTCAGATGAAAGGGGCTCAGCCCATTGTTGTTACCCCAAACATCGAGTCTTTTAAATCAAAAGAGCTCAGCTATCCACACCTAGCTTGCTTTCAAGCTTTGGAAAGCAAATTTGAAAGAAACGTTATTTCTGTTCCCACATGCAGTACCTCTAACATCAAGTAAAAGATTTGACAGAAAAACAGCTAGTAAAATGAAACAAAAAAAAACATTTCCTTGGTGTGATATTTGTTTTTCCTTTTATGATTCTAAATGCTTTTGTCAGAAAAGGTGGGTTGTCCTCAGCTAAATCATATGCCATTATAAAAAGATCTTTCATCATTTCTCTCAGAGATTGAAAACCTGATTCTAATCCACTTGGAAGATCATCTAAGCAGAGATTTTTGTACCAAGCTTGGTTCTCCAAGTTCTCATGTTTTCCATTCATGGCATAATTATTACAAATTAAGTTTGCACAGGTGGCATCAACACCTATGGTTTTATGGGATGAGGCTGTAAACAACTGTGTTCTTTTTTCACCTGTTTAGAAATTGTTTCAATCTAATTGCATTTTATTTTAGCGTCTTGCTGTAAAATGTCCACCTTTTTATTTAAGGTACTAAAGTGCCTATCATAGCATCAACCCAGTTTAGGATCTGATCCATCAAGGCCCCCAACATTTCCATTGTGTAGTGCTTATTGCCAGCAGTCAGGCTTGCTATCAGGGATTTGTTTTTCAGGTGAAACATTATATAGTGTATGGTGAGTACTTGTTCTACATCGATTTCCATATCTGCATGATGAGTGCTTGTTCTACACTGATTTTCATATCAGCTGAAACGCTGTTGTACCACGATGTACAGATCATGGAACGCGTTTGTACTCTTCTGTGGTACAACAGCATTCCAGCTGATTTGGAAAGAACATGAGATACAGTGACTTAAACCCAGCTGAGAGACCACTGTGTGTACATCAAAGACTAACAGAAACCTTACTTCAGAGATGGCCATGGCGATTTTATCCAAGCCCAGTGAAGAGCGTGAGCATTTCATATTAGAAAATGAGAACACGTGCACAGTAAAAAAAAGGGTAAATAATCTTTTTTTTTGGTTGCTGGCATCGTGTTTTGCCTGCTTGTTTGAACTAAAAACTGGTTGATATTTGTTGTTTGAACTTTTTCTGCCTCGTGTTTTACTAATTCAAACGGGAAATAAAAATAATGACTTAATTCTGAAACTGTGTATCTATATTAATTACAGAGCACATACACCATGAAGAAATACAGGAAGAACAACTTTCTGCTCAACCAGCGTGTTCTGCCGCCTTGGGGTTCTGATTCCCACAGAACTCAGAACTTTGCTCTTGAGGTCAGTGGTACTTTGACCCCATCTGTGGCACAACACACTGGTTGTGCGTAGTTGCCCATTCAGTAATCTCTATGTAGTGAAGCCATTACAGTGGTATTGCTACCAGGTTCAGTCACAATTTACTCCAAAATGGTCACTACATCAGTTTCACTGAGCATCGCAGATATATTGACAGTTCTGTCAACTTGCAGGGCCATCTCTAAAACAAATGGAGGGGGGGATTTCACTGTATCCAAGGTATGCACTGTTGCAGATAGATCAGGCCAGTACAAGGCAGCTATGGGAACAGGTGAGCAGGGTGGTTCTCTAGCTTGGTCCCCGCTCCTTGAGCCAGTTGTGGGTTAAAAGTGCTTTAACAACAGTTTTACCCACGGAGAAGTATGTTCTTCTGATGAAGCTGAGGTAAAAACCTTTTTTCTTTTCAGACATGTGAAAAGCTGGAAGTTTAATTGAATGTAAAGTATATAGATAGGAAATAAGTCAGAAACTTTCAACACAGCAGTTTACTAAGCAGTTGTCCTTGTGGCAATCTTTTATCTTTTGAAAGCAGCAAAAGACTTAATTTGTTTAGAGCAAGATGCATATAATTTGTCCAAGCTAATATTTACAGCAAGATGTACTGTATATTGTTTGGCTAAGCTAAGTTTAGAAAACCTTAGACCAAGAGAGTCATATGTTTTGATCACCACCACCTATTCACAGTGTATATATAACTTTGGGGTCATTTTTTCTGATGACTGAACACGATCAGTTGTGTTTTGTCAATATTGATGTTAAGACAGCACAAATTTTTATCACAAAGTTCAACTAAGTTTTCAGTCTTATGCTGAAGATCTATCTACCTGTTATATTGAAAGAAAAACAAGTTAACCACTATATATTAGATGACCAATAGCAGAACCAAGGACTTTTGAAGAATGGAAACTGACTTACAAAGTTCTGTAGTTATAGAAGCCATAAGAGAGTTAAACAGGGATAGTGCCAAAATACCTCCCTGTCTTGATAGGGTCTATAAGATGCCGATGAACATTATAATGTATGAGTATCATAATGTCCATATGGAATCTTACAAGGATGTCTTAGACATTATGGTCTATCCTTCGCTTTCCTAAGGTGATTCCAGAGAGGTCCCTGACTGATATTGTTGAAGGCTGCTCTGAAATCAACAAGTCGGCAATAACATTTTACTGGCATTACTGAAACATACTTTGGAATGAGATGTTGGAGAACATTCCATAGCAATGTTCAAGTGTTGATTTCGGATGGTGAAAACCATTTTGGGCCTCCTCACGGATGCCAATTGAGTCTACCCAAGCACTTCATCTCTGAAGTACAATTTGACAGAGGATTTTCTGTGAGGTATCAATGAGGCTTATTGGTCTATGCATTGCAGGGCATTTTAGGGAACCCTTTTCGTGTGTTGGGGATGTATTACTGTATTTCCTACCCAAGAAGAGTGAGAGATAGAGGATTGTGTATGAGCACTCATACACAACAAGGTAATTTTCTGATCAAGTGGTTTCCATGGTGACAAGAGACCTCGAGAGCACAGCTCGAGAGGTCTCATTACCACGGAAACCACAAGATCAGAAAATAACCTTGTCTGTGTATGAGTGCTCATACACAATCTTTTATAGTGTATGGGCACTCATTCCTGGCAAACAATGTCCCCCAAATCATTTTAAAATGCCTTATTGTGGTGCGTTGCTTTAGCGCTGGTAACTTCCGTTTGGTCTCTCACCACCGCGGCCCCTTTATCGTGTATGCACGACTACGTTCAATGTTGTTATGCTGCACTGGTGATGTACTCAGTGCAGCATAACAACATCATGATGTAGTCAAGACAGCACAACAACACTGTTCTGAGCATGGATTTCCATGCTCAACAGCATGCCACCATACACTATAAATGTATTGAATGTATTGGTTAAATAGGAATTTCAGGATGGCAGCCACCAATTTAAGTTTTTTAAGGTAAATGGAAGATCAGTAGGGCGTGGGTTCTAGCTCCACACCTGGAACATTGGATAAATAGAGGATACATGATGGGCAGGAGTAGAATATGGAAAATATTCTCACTCCTGCAGAGTGAGGCATGGGTATCCCACGAGTGCCAAAGGCACGAGTGGGATAGCCATGCCTCACGATGCAGGAGTGAGAATATTTTCCATATTCCATTCCTGCCCATCATGTGTTCGATTTATACAATAGGCAACAACAGTTTCTGTATGGTTTTGCTATTTAAATATTGTGTCTGAGGTCTGTTTTGTTGTTTTTACTTTTTAAGTTGGTGTTATTACTCAGTGATTTGCCTGCTGTGTGTTAGTCTTCTCAACTGTGTGATAGGGATTAGTGATGCTTTGGAATCCTCTGTTGTGATTGGTTGATATGGTGTGTAGTGGTGTCTTTGTTGTGCTGGTAGTGGATTCGGAGTTTATTTTTTCATAGGTGCTATTAGGTGTGTGTTGGGGAATGAGTGATTTCATTGGTTTGCTGGTGTTTGTGGGCAGGATGTGTGTGGTATGTTTACTTCCAGAGTGCTTCCATGACCATTGGTGAAATTGGACTGTTTATTGTTTTGGTGCAGTGTGAATAACATTTATTTATTTATGACATTTTATTTTATATTGTGTTGGTAATGCTTAGTGCAACAGTAATTTAGTTCTTTAGCCCTCTCTGCATCACAGCTTCTGAGAAGGGATATCAGCATTAAGATATCGATGGAGGTGGAGATGTGGCACAAATATCCAAGGCTCACAGAGAAAAACAGGTAGATGTGGGACAGAGGAGCGTCACTGGTTATTCAGAGTCTGTGTCACTGGTGAGCTGCTTTGAACGCTTTCTGGGAGAAGACTTGTAGTGTCAATGTGTGCAAAAGACGGTAGAATATTTATTATTTGTTTCTTTCTAATGGGTCTAGCAGTGGCTCCTTATCCTACTTGAACTAAGAACAGCTCAAGAAAATCTCTTGTTCCAGGTTCATTGTTTTCAGTGGATGATGTAATTTTAGTTTTTTCATCAGTGGTGTTTCTCAATGTTTAGGAATTAATTTTGAAAAGCTCATTGTACAGAAATACTGTTTTTATTCAAGTTTTTGTAATTTGTTTTCAGTGCTAAGTACTGCTCCAAGTGTACTGCTTTCAGCTTCTGGCTTTTTAGAAACTGCAAGTAAAAGTTTCACGCTATGCAGGTTGTGTGTAATTAGGTAGACTGATGATTTCATTTTCAGTTTTAAAACAAGTTCCAGCTTGTATTGCTTAACTGATGCTGCAGTGAGAATATCAGGCGATGACATAGCAACTATAGGTGTAAATGGATTTATTTTCACTTCAGCTATGTCATCACCCAATATTCTCACTGGGGTGAGAATACATGCTTTTATTCTCAATGAATACACAACACCCCTATTGTGTAAATCCCAATACTGATACTGTAGTGCATCAAGAGGGGGGTGCTGCACTCCAGAGGTGCTGTCTTTTGGATGAGATGTTAAACTGAAGTCCCATCTACCTGTTCTGATGGTTGTCCAGGTGGACGTTAAAGATCCCATGGCACTTCTCGAGAAGAGTAGGGGAATTTTTTATTATGACTTCAATAACAAATAATAACAAACAGTGTTAACGTTACACAAAACATAATACAAATCAAGATAAAAAAAATCAAAATAATATTATATTCATACATCATCCCACATGCAATCAATAAACCATTAGAACCCAAAACTGAAATCATAAACTAAATAAGGACACTCCCCCCTCCCCCCACCAAAAGGGTATGGAAAATCTTCCTTTTTTAATTTTGAAAACAAGTTAAATACAAAACATGTGTTGCTTCACAAAACAAAGAGTGTAATTTAAGGATAAAACACAATTTTTATATTCCATCACCCATGCAGAATAGAAATTCACTAGATAAGGCCCCAAAACTTATAAAAGAAGTGCTGAAGGCAAAAACTGCCCTCCTCCCTCACCAAAAGAGTGGGGACATTTTTTTTTGTTCTGTTTGAAAACAACTAAAACAAAATATAATCAAACCAGTGTTACTCTATACCAATTTAGAAATTAGCAAAACCTGAAAACAAAGACTTAGGCATAACAGGCATACACTCTTCTTATTTTACTATCTAAAAGAAAAATACACACAAAACAATATTGTTAATTCACACTAAATTATAAAGGGTAAGGGGGAGTCCTAAATGACCAACCATCAAATATTAGGCATTCCAAAGTGTGCACACTGATTACCTTAGAAAGCATGACTATGCATTTAGTGATACACTGGTATTACTGACTCCATCCCAAGTCAAGGCATATCAGGAAGGAATCTACCTGTGTGGATGTGAGACTCCAGTTTTATACTGGCCCACCAAAATTGCGAAGAAAAACTTCCTGTCCACACTGGAAAGTATTGCAACCTTATTCCACCTGTGAGGTAAGCAGGGCAGCTCCCCGGTGTCCTGGCCAAATTCCCCCCATTCACTAAAATGCCACCAACAGCTTACTATGGTTCTGTAAGTCAGTCTACATCTGTACACATATTCCCCTTCCTTTGTCCCCAGGTCACACCTGGAAACAAGCTGCAGCTTAGTGTGCCTCTCCCAGTCACAAACGTTCAAATAAATAAATACATTTAAAAAAAATATTTTTTTATATATCTGTGAGAATTCTGTCTAGTCAATACAGAAAGAAAAAAGCACCCAGTCCAGAGCAGATCAAATATAAAACTTATTTATTCAAAACTGTGCAAAATATGTCAGTTAATTACCATAATGGTGGCAGGGTGAAAAAAATTTACACTATGCCACCATTATAGTGATTAGCTAATGTATTTTGCACAATTTCAGAATAAATAATTATATTGATCTGCTCTAAGACTTCATTCTTTCTTTCTATTGACAATTTTAATTAAGCACCAGTCCTATTACTCGTGCAGCTTCCTTGCACTTGTGAATTCTATCTAGCCCTGGAGCCTTACCACTTTTGTCTCTTCAATTTCTGAATAAATAACTTCTCTTTAATACATATATATATATATATATATATATATATATATATATATATATATGTATGTAAAGATTTAATGCCTTCATAATCCATAAAACCAGCACCATTAATAGAGTCGTCCTCCTCTATAAAGAATAATTCTGAAAACATTCCTCCCAAACATTTGGTTGAACTATGGCATCTGTTGTTATTGAAAACTGTTTGTACCCTCATCACCAGTGACCAGACTGTATTAAATCTTTTTAATAATGGCTTTTAATAAGTTATCCCAAGTGTTTGATTGAAATTTCAGCTTTTCCTCCTGCAGAATCTTTTTTTGTGACATTTCCTGAGTTTAAGAGAACTTATGTTTTCACAAGTTTTATTCTTATGACATAACATATAAAAAATATTTACTCTATTTTTATATTTACCAATGTATCTTCTTCTTATTAAAGTTTGTATGCACAATAAAGGAATTATGTAAGTATATAAATTACTTTTTAAGTTTTCTATTCCTGACCAGTAGAGGAACTAAGAATATTATCCTAAAAGTCAACTAGAGAAGGGGAATCCAACAGTAAATCTAAAACATAAGTCACAGTTCTAGTGTATGCATTTTGTACTAGTATTTACAAGATTAGCCGAGGGGTGAATTTGACCCTCGGTAGTCTTTAAATCTAAATTTAGACATCCATAAATCAGGAGATGTTTTAATTCTGGTCATTAAACAACTGCAAAATCAATTATTCTGGGTGGTCCCTGATTGCAGCAGCCAATTACTGCTTGCCTCTTCTGGTGTCCCCTGTCAAGTAAAATGGCGGCGGCTTCCCCGTCAGCTTCTCACAGTCCTGACTGAAGCTGAGTGATAGCCATTATCTCTCACTGTGCCTCAGAAAGCCAACGGGGGTTCCCAGTCCCCCAGTCGGCATGCCCCCTCCTAAATAAATTTGCCGACAGGGTTGCTCAATCCCTGTCAGCAAAATGTCCTCCCACCCACTATTTCTTGTGTGCCGAGGGGGTGCCCAAACCCCCCTCGGCTCATGCGACCCCACACCACTCTGTATGTGCTGACGGGGGTGCTCAATCCATGTCGGCTCCAGTCTCCCCACCCCAAAACACACAGGTGGCATGCTGGGAGCCCACCCCAGTGTGCCAAAAGTACCTGTTAAAAGAAAAAACCTTCCTGCGATGTCTATTACTTTTTTTTTACCCTGTAAAGTAGAAAATGGTCCCTCGCTGTCTGCGGCCCCCTTCCCCAACCCACGACCACCCACTGCATACCCCACCTCCCCACACACCCCTATACTTACCTCTGGAGCCCAGCGCGATGATCTTCGGTGGACCGGGAACATGTCTGCACTCTTCAAAGCCGACTGCGAACTGAAGAAATGCCGGTAAGCTGTATAATGGCATAAATAGGGTTTTTCCAACGTTGGTGTATATCTTGGGCATTTTTCAGAATTTTGGCACCAAATTTTCAACATGGGGTTATTGGGATCCCTTCTCATGAATTCAGTCACTGTCATGGCATTATTTGGTCCAGAAAGGTGATTTCATGGTCACTGTGTGAAATCACCTTTTGGGACTGCTTAACAAAATGACAGTGCCACTGTTCATAAAGAGGGCTCTCAAAAAGCCAATGTTGCAAATTTGGTGGAAAAATAAAAAAAAATGACTGTTTTATGACCATGGGTTGCGCAGTTTCCACCCACGCTCGTAACTTTGCAAATCTGTAATATTTTCACTCTAGATTTTCAGCATTGGCATTTTTCCATACTTCCTTATGAACAGTCCAGCTGTCATTTTTTACATCCTGTCCAAAATGTGTTTTTGCACTACCAGTACAGAATAGCATGGTTGCTGTGGGAAATCAGTGTTCAGGACAGATTAAGAAAATCACAGTGATAGTGTTCATGAGTAGAGGTCCTAAAATGTCTATGTTGAAAATTTGCTGACAAAAGTCCACAAAATGAGTATGTTACAAACGTCCATTGCGCAGTTTCCACATGCACTCGTAACTACGAGATTTTGTAATATTTTCACTCAACATTTTCAACATTGTAAGTTTTGCACACCTCCTTATGAACAGTACAGCTGTCATTTTTTGCATCCTGCCCGAAATGTGTTTTCACACAACTGGCGCACAATGACGTGGTCGCTGTGGGAAATCAATGACCAGGACAGATGAAGAAAATCATAGTGACAGTGTTCATGAGCAGAGGTCCCAAAATGCATATGATGAAAATTTGGTGAAATAATTCCACTAAATGACTGTGTTACCAGTGTGCAATGCACAGTTTCTACATATGCTCGTAAATTCAAGCATTTTTAATATTTTCACTCAACATTTTCAACACTGCCATCTCTTCACACCTAGCTATGAATAGTACAGCTGTCATTTTTCACATTCTGACCAAATGGTGTTTTCCCACCTCTGGCGCAGAATGGCGCGGTCACTGTGCGAAATCAATGTTCGGGACAGGTTAACAAAATCACAGTGCCACTATTCGTGAGCAGAGGTCCCAAACACTTTCATGAGGCGGGGGGCCACAAAAATGCCATGTTGAAAATTTGTAGTGCAAATACCAACAAATGGCTGGGGAATTAGGGTTTCTAACTATAATGTCCCACCCTGTACAGACTGACAGGCATCAGGGGTGTGCCTTTGCATTGCCGGCTGTCATGCTCACGCCATACCATCCCCCCCCAAGCCACTGACAGGCATCGAGGTGTGCCTTGGACTCTTCAGCCCCACTGTTCACCCCGTTCTCCTATGCTGCACCCATTTCAGAGTATGTCCTTATGAAATGGGGTGACTGTAGAGCCGAATACCCCAAGGCACACCTCAGCACTTGTCGGTATCTGCAGGATAGTGTGAGGTAAAATATCATGAGTGTTATGGCTGATTGGGGTGAGCGTAAGGCCCGAGGACCCCAAGGCACAATGCAGTATTTGTCATACTGCAGGGTAGGGTGAGCTGAAATGCCATGAACATTATGGCCGATGCCCAAAGGCACACCTCAGTGCCTGTCAGTCTCTGTAGGGTGATGTGGGGTTGACATCACTTTCATACTTCACTGCCATTCCTATTACGCATCTGTTCAACTCCTGTGCTACTGATGCCAATGTCAGCAAGACAACGTTTGGCGTTGATAAATGCTTGTTTTGTTCTTATTTAGTATGCTTTATTCTCCCCAGGCTGGTTCACATTGGCTCTACCTCTTCCCCCAGCCCTGTCACCTGTCTCCCGGGACTTACCTTCCTTGGTATTCCTCCCTGACTTATCCCCCAGGGCAGGGCCTTTGGGGGCACATTGTTCCCCCCATTGGAACCTGAGGCTTGGTGAGCACCATGGAGCGATGGTGTAAGACCTGTGGGGTGAGGTGAGCTGCATACCTCACAGCCCTGTTTTCCATTTTCTGTTCAGGAGGAGTGGTGTGTAATGAAATCAATGGCAAGCACGCTGACATCTGCCTCACCTCCCTTCCTCCAGCAAGCTTGGTGGTCAGTTCCCCAGCCTCCGCTTAGGGGTCAGTCGAGCACCAGCAGCTAACTCCCCGCAGGAGGAGAGAGTCCCAGGACACTCAACCTCCTCCCAGCTGGGCCCCTCTGACCCCTGCTTTCTGAACCCAGATCATCGGCATCACAGCGGTAGTCCTACCACTGCACTGGCAGGCTGGCCAGCCAATTCCACTGATAATTCCCTGAGTATTACCAAATAAAACCCATTTGGTACTTGTTCCTTATTTTTGATCAAGCCAGATAATGTTGGCTTTGGAACCCCAAAATTTAAAGCCAGTTCTCTAATGCTGGATCAGGGGAGTTTGTCAAGCTCTGTCAAAATCTCCATCTTCTTGGTGAGAATAAAGGTAGACCACGTAGATGCCATTCTGGTTCAGGTTAACACACTTACACTCACTGTGTAACAGGTTTCAGGTTACTGTAGGTTTGAGACAGGCACAATCCGCTTCTTTCAAAGTTGTCAGCAGTGGTAACAGCCAGCTGCTTGATGGCTGTTTAACAGCTGATCAGCTGAAATGCAGTAGTAATGTGGTAATTACCTGTTCTTGGGGAAGGCTTCAGTGGACCAACCCCCTTCAAGCCTCAGATGACACCCTGAGTGGGGTAGGAGGGAGACCCCTGGATCATCCCCTCCAGCCAACGTCCAATTTTGGGTGGTCCCACTGAGCCTCTCCCCAGATCCCGGTCGTGTGAGGCTAAGGTACCAGGGCCTATCTCTGGGAGCTGAAGTGGGGTGTTTTTCCATGTTTCTGGTCCCTTCCCTAGATGATGGTTTGCCAGGAGGTCTGAGGAGACGAGGGCATGCCGAGTCCTTGGCCAACGTCTACCCCTCCCTGCACTCTATGATCCCAATCTACACCTCCACCCCAGTGGTCACCCAGGTGGCAGTATTGCAGCAGGATCCACAGCCCACCCTCCTCAGAGAAGGAGAGCAGCCCACTTGATTCTTCTTCCCCTGTCCTGCCCTCCAGCTAACTGGGCTTGCTACCGAACCTGAGCCACTGGTATCATAAGCGGTAGCACTATCGCTGCACCGGCAGGCTGGTTGCAATGTCCATTTTAAATTATGTTTTCTACATTATGCCATAGGAAATGGCTTTTGGCAGCCCACTTATGTTCGGTAAAAGCAGGTGTCTGCTATATCTATGTCTCTTACTAGTGGGCTGCACTGTCTAAAGGAAACAAATATTCTAGACCAGATGACATTCACTCCAGGATCCTAAAGGCCCTGAGAAAAGAATTAGCAGAACCATTAATTAACAAGGGTAAATTAAGAAACTACAGACCGGTCAGTCTGGCTGCTTTCTTATGCAAAATTATGCAATCCTTCATAAAGGAAAAAACTGTGGAATAGCCAAATGATTTGAGATACAGAGATAAAACACCACAATGACTTCACTAGTGAGAGATCTTGATTAACTAACTTACTAACTTTTTTTGAAACAGTTATTTAAAATTTGGATAAGGCCAACTCAGTAGATATTATTTTTCTTGGATTTCAGTGAGGTATTCAGTAAGGTATTTCATAGAAAGTTGCTAAATAAGCATAAATGGAGGAATTTCATAAACTAGATTAAAAGCTTGCTATCAGGAAGAAAACAGAGGGAGAGAATAAAGCTGAAGTGGGGGATGTGACAAGTAGAATCCCATATGGTTTGGTGCCAGGCCCAGTGCAGTCTACTATTTATATCAGGGAGCTAAATGAAGGAGCAGAAATTTGAGTTAGGAAGTTTGTAGATGACACCATACTTGGAGGTGTAGCAAGGAGTGAGGAAAGTCTGAGAAGTGCCCACCCAGAAGGACTAACTGCAGATACAATAGCAGAGTGGGCAATCAGGTGAGACATGACATTTTATGAGAATAACTGCACAGCATTGCATTTAGGAAAGAAAACAGTTAAGCTAGTTATTATTTAAATGGGGTTGAACAGAGAATGGCTGTTGAAGAAATGAACCTGGGTATTATCATTACAGCTGACTTCAAACATGGGCACCAGTCTAAAAGTGTTTCTAAAAAAGCTGCATAAATATCAATCAATCAATCAATTTTATTTTAAACTGGAGAATATGTGAGGAAAAATGCTAGTTTTCACAAACGTCCAGTTGTACATGTAATTACAAGGATACAAGAGAAACAATTTACAATATACATTGTACAAAAAGGCAGAGATATTTTATACACAGGAATGTATTAACAGGCATGAGAGAATGAAAGTGCAAGGTAAAATAATACTTTACAGGACATAATTACAAAAGCGTTATGATTTATTTGAATACACAATACAACCAAAGGAAAAAGGAAGGGTGGGGAGGGGTGCTGGGAAAGAGGTGAAATATTTGACTGTATAAAGAGAACTTTGTAAGCAGATCCTGGGAAGTCACAAGACCACTGTATAGCGCATACACTACGTAACATAAATTAGCAGATTTCAGATGTATGGAGAGAGTGGAAAATTGCATTTTCTTATTGCTGTTCCAGGCTTAATGGTAAAAAGTCCTGTGTTCTTACAGAGGGGAAACAGGTTGGGTGTGGATAGCTGAGCTCTTTTGATCTGGATTCACAAAACACTGGAAATACCATCAGCTGTGGGAAAACCTCAGCGCAAGTGAGTTGCCACTTGTGGATCCGCAGGTCACTGCAGTCTTCCCACAGCTGCAGGTATTCATAAAGGTGGATCTGGATTATGACTGGCTCCATGATTTACAGCAGCTTGTGGGAGGTGTTGCCAGGAAAATCTCTGCAGCCACAAAGAATTGTTACGGATGGTGGGACTAGTGATAACATGGCCAGCAACTGCTTGGGACATGAATATCAATTTCCACAGCTGTGGAGATTTCGGTCTGCAGATGGAGTTGCGGCATGGGACTTAGTCCCAAACAGCTTCATGAATCCTGCCCTGTATGTTTTGGGTAACAATGAAAGGCTGGGCCAGTCAGATGCTCCCTGCTGGGCTCTGAAGAGCTATGGGAACAATAGAACCTAGTCTGAATCCACATAACCAGTTCAGACTGGTTCTGTCATGGAAGTGGGCTGAATGATCAATGAACTATCCGGGGTTTAATGTACGCAAGACAAGGCAAATGATGTGGCTGAAGGGGCCAGCCTGCCAGGGGGGTTGCTGTACTGTGCGTTCCAAGAAAAAAAATCAGTCTTATCCTGGGATTAGGAAGCCACACCATCACTGTTCAGTCTGCTAGGACTCAAAAGATCCCAGTTGGAGTAAACTTGAACTATCTACCTAAGAATTAGCTGAATGAGGTTATTCTGTATGAATTCTTTTTTTAAATTTATTGCACTTTATTCTCCTCCATTCCTGACCGGCCTCATCAGTTCCTACCATCCGCCTATCCCTGTCTTCTCTGGGACTTACTTCCACTCCATGGTGCCCTCCAGGGTTAACGCCTCATAGAAAGGGCTGTGGAGAGCTGGGTCCTTACCCCCAGAACAGAAATGAAGCTTGATCTTCAGAGTGGAGCACACAGTCAGCAGTGCAGGCCCTGTGGTGGGTGGAGGACAGCATCCTGCACATTTGAGAGTTTTTTCCCTTCTGTTACTGTCCCTGCCCATGAACATCAGTGAGACCAGGCTGATGTCCCCTCCCTCAAGCTGTGGCTCCTAGCTGTATCACCAACTGGCGATAGTGTAGCAGAGTCCAACTTCCTACCACCCTTGAGTACATGAGCATCCCTTGGACACTCAGCCATCCTCTCCTTGGCCAGCCCTCCAATGACCCAGGCTCGTTCCTGAGCCTAGGTATTTGGCATTGCAAGCAGTAGTGCTACTGCTGCACTGGCAATCTGGCACAAATTCTATCTTTTCAAATGTTTTGTCTTCTGTTTCTGTAGTGTACTGTATTCCTCATAGCCTTTAGAATATATTACCCTGTACCATATGCAAATATTGTAGAGTATTAATTTTTTTTCCATATTCTGTTTATCCACCTTAGGCAACAGTGGGGTGGGCTCTCTTCTGCCAGTGTCACCACACCCTCCCATTATACACAGTCTCCTTGCCCTGGCTTATCTGGTGGCAGAGCACCCCATATATTCCCCCCCAATGGCAGATCGAGGCTGCATCCTCCCCCCCGTAAGCACAATCCAGTTGTTGCCAAAGGCTCCGGTGATGTGACGAGTGGAGGTGTGGTGCACGGGCATCATATATGCCCTGTCATACTGTATAACATTTTGCTTATTTTTTCACTGGCATGTGGTGAGTGCTTGCACATGGATGTGTACATGTGTTCCCAACCCACTTCCCCCTCCACGCTCCCGACACCATGTCAGCTTTCACTCATCTGTGCTCTGACACCCAGCTTCCACTAGGTGACAGCCTAGATGGGGACAGCTTGCCACCCTAAGCCAGGATAGCAGAGCTGCCTCTCAGCATGCTCAGTCCTTCTCCTGCCCTCACCCATGGATGACCCCCGGCAACTTGAGCTCGAGCCAAACCTGAGTCACCAGCGTGATGTGAGGTGAGGTGCTTGTCAGTGCTTCAGCCCTCAGCATGACCAAGCTGGTCCATTAAATATTATTTTTATATACTTCATGCTCTCTGTGACTGTATTTTAAATGTATAGATAACCTGTGGTAATTGACAAGTCTGTGATCTGTTTCCAAAGAGACAGGCTACTAAACTGTCCAAAGCAAAGTGTTCTCAGCTGTGACTGCAGGGGTGGGTCATTTGCCCATTGTGAAAGTTCACCGTACTATGTAAGCAGTGGTTGTGGTGGGATTCTAACCTAAAGATTTCAGTATTTCATGATTTGTAGTTAAAACAAGAAAATGATGGCTTGGTACAAACTGAGCAAAAGCTCATTTACAGTGGTTTCCTGAAACCCAACAAGTTGCACATATACACTCAAGAACAGTTAATAATGTATAGCACAAATAAAAATTAGACAAATTAGACAAAAACAAACACACAGTCACAATATACCCTGAGTGAGAGTGATAAGCCAGGTGGTGGCAGCATATCCAGGTGACTATTCAGGCATCCAAAGGCTTGTGAGAACTGGTAGCATCATGCAGACTGAGTTCTGGGAGGACCAGTCTGTGACAAACTGATTGGTAGCAGCAGTATCTGAAACAGAAGATAAGTAAATAGGTTATCTGTCCAGTCACAGGACTGGTTACACAAAAGGGGATATGATGCACACTACCATTTCATTTTGCTGTAAAGAAGAGTGGATAGTTAGATGTCTGGGTCATATGATAGATGCACAGTGACACACCGTGAGGAACAGTGCAGAAGGAGAGGGCTTGTCATTGAGGAATGCCAGACATGGGCAGACCTCATAGACCTTCTGTAGAAAAGGGACCTGGGAAGTGGTATAAAAGTGGTCACTGCAGGCTAAAGTCATGAGATGAAAGCTGGTGAGAGTGCACATGAGCCAGAACCAATAAATGGGGCAGCTGTACAAGCAGACTGGATAGAAATGATGTGGCTGGAGCTTGCTCTGGTTAAGGTGAACATAGATGCTGAGCGGCAGAGGATGACAGTGGAGGCAGAGCTGCAAAAACTAAGGCTGGAGGTAGATGAGCTAGAGAAGCAGTGCCCGTATGAGATCCAGATGAGAAAGGTTTGAGAAAGGCAGTGCCAGTATGAGATCCAGTTGAGAGAGCATGAGATCCAGATGAGAGAAGAGTGAGAGCAAGAGAGAGAGGAGGGAGAAAGACAACGCTAACATGAGAGGGAGATGGAGATTCTGCGACAGAAGGCAGTGCCACAAACCATAAGTACTGGCATCAGGGGTTTGATCCAAGGAGCCAAAATTAATTTCAAAGTGCTTCCCAAGGGTAACCAGCCTCTTAGAAAAGGAGAAGGTAATGGTTTAGGTCATCCTTGCAGGGGACTGCAAGATTTTTGGGAAACAGAAAACAATGTAACCAGCCTCCATCTTCACTCTGCTCAAGGCTGGTTACTAGAGGGTCTTGAAGGATTACATTTGACCTTGAGAGTTGTCCTCTAGAAAGGTCCATTGTTTGCATGGCGACAGGAAGTCTGGATATTTGTGTATAGATGACTGTTCTTGCTTATCCAGAAGCAGGAAAGTTCTGTCATGAATATTCATGCCTCTGCCCTCGCTTGATTGTCTGTAAGAAGGATAAACAAGCAGCAAGGTTTGGGTCCATGGGGATTCCTGTAGATCAGCATCTCAAGGAAAGAATCCGTCCTCTGGGTGCAGCCCAGACTGGGGCCTGTGGACCCAGGGATGGTGACAGGGTTCTTAATCTGGGTGGCATAGGTCCCTGTCCAGGTCTACAGAACTCCACCAACAGGCGCAGGGAGAATGGGTTTACCAGGGAGGCGTGGAGGGCCCCAAAGAGAATTATGACCAGATGACACAACAAGGAGAGTGGAGGACTGTCCCTCAAGGGAGGTTGCCAGCATCCTTGCAGATCCACTCCCACCAAAAGTGGCAGGCAGATAGCTCAGGAAGAATTGGAACTAATGATCCAAAAGGGCACATTTGTAAATAAGTCTTGCATTAGGGATGTCCTGTTCTGTAAGGAAAACCCAAGTAGCTTAGAATATTTGCCCCTGGCAGTGTAGCCGAATTAATGGGTCATCGGGAGGATGAGACCTGTAAGAGTTGGGGTTAATAAATCTTTGTGTGATGGGCCAGACATAGGAAGCTGTGGGGGGGGGGGATACAGTCTGACCAGCTATATCAGTATAATTACTGGTGGCCCCCTTTACTACATGGTTACGAGGCTTCTCTCAAATGCCGTAATAACCCGAAAACCGGTTATTATGGCATTTGCTTTAACTCAGTTCAGTCAAATCCTCACACAGCATCATTCGCCCCTATTCCACAAGTGGGCGGGCTGAACACTTCCAAAGACATAGCAGTTCCATTTCCCATTTCCGCTTTCCAACAACCTGCTACAGCACTGGAGAGTTCTTGTAAGTCTCTCCAGCTTGTTCACTTATTCTTTTTTATAAATTATCTGGTTGATCCTGCCTTTTAAACTGTGAAAATGTATCTGGTTGATCCTGTTCTGTGCTGGGTTCGGACGCGATCACCAGAAGGACTGTGCTTAACTTCTGAACCGTGACTTGCGGTTCAACACTTTCATTTTTTTTTTAAAAAAAAAAACACTAAACGACACAAAACAATGTCTGTGTGTGTGTGTGTGTGTGTGTGCGTGTGTCAGAACTCCATGCACCAGTAATTATAAAAAATAATGCCTATGCACCTGTGTTATTAAGGATTTTTTTAACACACCGTTGTTGTGTGATGACCTCATAAACCTCTCAAGCTTCGTTCTCAAGGTTTATGGGTCATCACACAGCATGGATGTGTAATAAAAAATCCATGACACACAGTTGCATAGCCATTATTCTCTATTTAGCAGTACTGTCACAGTGCTGACATGCTGCTGTTCACTTAATTGTCCTTCAAGGGCATAATGAGACATGTACAGGCATTGATTCACCCCAGGAATAGTGCTCACTCAACCTGGAAGCATACCGCACAAATGCTTTTGGGAGTGCCAAGGCTCCAGGGACCATCCCCAAAGAGAGATTAGGGACATAAATACAGTGTAACTGTATTGGGACTAGTTCACATGTTTAAATGTAAATGGTATGCTCCTGAAGTGCAGGGGTAAACCTGGAAAACCTTTATGTGGAAGTATTTCAAGGGATGTTTGGAATGGTGGGGATGGAAATTCGAGCCCCAATCAAAAGTTAGAAGGTGCAGTGGATGCAGCTATTAATTCAATTCTTGATCTGGTGCCCACAAATGGGGAGCACATCCTGGAAATATTGGTCAGGGAGCCACTGGGTGGAAGTGACCAATGCACAGTGTGGTTTCAGTTGGATATGGGCAGGAAAGCATCCAGACTAAGACCAAAATCTTGGATTTCAGGAGGGAGGACTTCAGGAAAATGGGCGAAGTGCTAAGGAGCCATCTGGAGGGCATGATAACAGATATGGGGGTGGACCAAAGGTGGTCCATCATTAAGGAAGGAATACTGGTTGCCACAGATGAGTGCATAGGCTCAAGGGGAAGAACATGAGGGCCAAAGCACCCAGCTGGTTCAGTTCTGTGGTTGCCAAGGCAGTAAGGGAAAAGAAGTTAGCCTATAGAAAATTCAGGAAGACCAAGACTGAGGTGGATAGGGAAAATTACCTAAGGTTGGCAAGTGAGGTAAGTAAGAAAGTCCAGCAAGCAAAGGCACAGAAGGAGCTGCAGATAGCTGAAGGAATTAAGAAGGGAGAGAAGGCTTTCTTTCACTATATAAGTGACAAAAGGGACAAGAAGAAAGGGATTGTTAGGCTTAAGAAAGGGGTGGAGTGGGTGGAGGATAATGGGGGAAAAGCAGAGATACTAAATGAATACTTCTGTTCCATCTTCACCAGGGAAAAGGATGGACCAGTGCCTTCAGGATGGAAAAGAGGAGCATGGGGTGAGGGTAACACAGATGTAGTGATAGAGGAGGAGGATAGAGTGAGGGAAGGGCTGCTGGCATTGAAAGTGGACAAATCAGCATGCCCGGACAGAGTACATCTAAGGGTACTAAAGGAAATGGCTGAGGAACTGGCAGAGCCACTGGCAGACCTATTTAATAGTTCACTAGAGTCAGGCATGGTACCACAGGACTGGATAACAGCACATGTAGTGCTCCTCTACGAAAGCAGTTCCAAGGATGACCCAGGGGATTACAGACCAGTCAGTCTGACCTCCATTTTGGGCAAGCTCATGGAGACCATACTAAAGGAAAGGTTGGTGGACTATCTAGAGGAGCATGGTCTTAGGATAAGAGGCAGCATGGGTTCACAGTGGGGAGATCCTGTCAAAGAAATCTGATTGACTTCTTTGACTGTGTTACTAAGACAGTAGATAGGGGCCAAGCGGTAGACATCCTCTATTTTGATTTCAGCAAGGCCTTTGACTCTGTTCCCCACAAATGGCTGATCAGGAAGTTCATGGATCTTGGGGTTGGGGAAAAGATGGCTAGATGGGTGGAAAACTGGCTGAAGGACAAAACCTAGAGGATGGTTGTGGGGGGAGAGTTATCTGGCAATAGAGAGGTAACCAGTTGGGTCCCACAGGGCTTGGAGCTGATGTTATTCAATGTCTTCATCAATGACGTTGGGGATGGCATTAAGGGCAAAATGTGCCTATTGGCGGATGACACCAAACTCTGTGGGAGAGTGGACACAGCTTAAGGCATACAGGACCTACAAGAAGATCTGGAAAAGCTGGGGAGGTGGTCCAGGATCTGGCAGCTTGGCTTCAATGCCAAGAAATACAAAGTTATGCATATTGGAGCCAAGAATCCCAGGACAGAGTACTACCTGGGAGGAGTCCGAGTATCTGCATCAGAGGAGGAGGAGAAGGACCTGGCAGTGATAATCACTAGTGACATGAAGCACTCCATGCAGTGCAAGAAAGCAGCAGCAAAGGCAAACAAGATGCTGGGATGCATATCTAGGGGGATCAGTAGTAGGAGAAAGGAGGTTATATGCCCTTGTACAGGTCACTGGTAAGGCCGCATCTAGAATGTGGAGTTCAGTACTGGTGTCCACACCTCAAATAGGACATTAACCTGCTGGAGAAGGTCCAGAGGAGGGCTACAAAGATGATAGTCGGTCAGCAGGGCAAGGCATACGAGGAGAGGTTGAGGGCACTGAATATGCACGCCCTGGAAGACAGGAGAGAGAGAGAGATGGGACATGATTGGAACCTTCAAGTACTTGAAAGGGATAAATAAGGCTGATAAGGAGAGTCTCTTTAAGCTGAATGGCAACCATAACACTAGGGGGCACTGTCTTAAGCTGGATGGTGGGAGATTTAGGAGGGAGGTCAGGAAGCACTTCTTCACAGAGAGGGTGGTGGACACTTGGAATGCACTGCCAGAAGAGGTTATCTCATTGAAGACAGTGGGCAGCTTTAAGAGAGGCTGGGATAGGCATGGGGGAAGGTAAGGATCATAGGTAGGGAGGATGGGAGAAGTGAGGAGGGAGGACGGGGACATGAGCTCAAGCTGTAGACCCTGCAATATGAGCAGACTTGATAGACCAAATGGCCTTCTTCTGCTGGCTTCTTCATATGTTCATACTGTAAAAAGGATGGTATGGAGGAGTGATTTGAGAGGGAAATGCCATTGAACTGTGTAACATCTACAGTGACTATGTAAATGCACCCAGCTTGATCCCAGTTCCATGTCTGGTCTCAGTTTGTGGGTGATCTCTTGTTTATTGGTGCCACAGTATATTGATTCTGTGCCCCTACTCCAGTGCCCCAGGCCCAAGGTGGTAGCAGTGATTGTGCAGGTACAGGTTTTATGATGTAAGGCAGGTACTCCTTGGATGACTACCACCATATACCCCTTGACACAGGTGATTGTCTGGCCCTTAAAACATGAGGTCTCTTCCAGGATTTGGCGGCATGATGTTTTTAGGGCACACCATGCACTGGGTTCCTCAAGACCTCTTGCACTGTTTGAACTTTATTTACTGCAAAGCGGTTCAGAAACTGCTGAGATATGGGCCAGAACGTTTTGCTACCTTTGAATACAAAAAGTGTAACTTGTGCCTGCAGTTTATTTTCACAGCTGCTTGGACTGCATATGGATTGTTTGGGAGAGAAGGAAGCTATAACACATAATCCATATTAGAATGACCTCGTGTGATTGGAGCCTGGAGCCTGAAAGCCCACTCTGCTATTCAAACGAACAGGGTTAGAAGAGGGTCTGCACATTCATTGCACGTGTGAGAGGCAACTTGCATGAAGAGGATGTAACATGATGATACGGGAAGCAACACCAAGATTGAGGAGAGTGGCCCCACTGGAACCAAAGCAGCAAGCAAATTACAACAAAGAGCAACAAAAACGAATATGCCCTTTGACCATTCCCACAGACTCTGCAGGGTCTGCATGTAGAAGAAGTATTTGAAATTTAGACAACACAACAGTGCTAAAACATAGTGCCGCTGCACAAGGTGACTGAAAAGACAGCAATTGTGGAAAACACCGCCAGCGGCAGAGTGACATTCTGCAAAGGGCTTTTCCCCCTGCACCCCACCCTAACTAAATATAACAAACTCCCGGAGGGGGGGGGAGAACTCAGGGAAGGTTAAAATCCATAGGTTGGCATTTTTTCTGATTGCTGTCTTTTCATAGTTGCTCTTTGCAGCAGCGTTGTGTTACATCGCTGTAGTGTCATCTCGCTGTTTTTCAGTCACTGTTACAACAGGATACCCCCCTGCAGACACTGGAGACTCACCACCAGCTATACCACCAGCACCACAGGAGTTGTCAATCATCCACAGTGCTCCCTGAAATCACCTATGGTTGCCCAGACAAGTGAATCACCGACTGCAACATCAGTCAGCCTTCATGGTGTGACCCCAAGTAATGACTCCCACCACAAATCTGCCCCGTGGGGATTTGTCTTGGGTACTGATCAATGTATATCAAAGGGAGCCAGCACAGGGACCAGGAAATACAACAAAGTAACTATAATTTTATCAGTAATTGCATTGAGCCTCTGGTGTGCTCATGGTACAAACTGCTTAAAGATCAAGAGCAAAGCTTAACCTCCTCAAGTGTGTAATCGAATTAGTCTTGTGGCTTACCGTTTCTGGTGTCATGTAATCCTTGTTTGGTCCTGATCCGTGTTGTGATTTTTCTAAAATTTGAAGTTGTATACCTAACTGGCGATGCACAGCACGCTACTGCTTCAGACTGTTTACTTTCAGTGTCTCTGCTACACGCGCGTGTCGCAATGATGTCATTAGCAGGTGACCCAGCAAGCCTAGATACTGCCTGTCAAGATGTCCTCGGATGAAGAGTATCTGGCTGACAAATTGGAAGCTTTGTCCTCTGTTGCTGGCACTTCTCATGGTGGTCAGATTTTCCCTTACAGTTTCCAGCCGCTAGCAGCGGCATCTAAACAGGGTGCGAGCATGAACAAAGACGCCGAGGAGGACAAGAGTAGTGGTGATGACAGTGGCAGCGTGGAACTGTCACAATAGTACTCCTCGCACTGTCATGCTCTTTCAACTTCCATTCTGTCTTTTGGCATGTACAGTCTTTACTCTGGATGTGTAATTTTGTTGGGGGTGGGGTTATAATGTTATTTTACAAGTCTGAGAATGAAGTCATGATGTCCACGAATTAGTGTGGACACTGGCACTCATTCCCTGTACATGTTGGCATTTGCCACTGTAATTACATGTAACTGTGTCTTTAATAACTATGTACATAATTTTTGTTTCATTTTTCCTGCTCGAGTATATGAAATTAATGTATATGTACACAAAACAGATGCCTACTGTCCAGTACAGCCCCACTATGTTATCACTGTGTACAGAGTAATGCCCCCCATAACATTTTTTTTTTAATGTTTGTGGACATCCCATCTCTGAGTACCATAAGTAAGATTGCCCAAGAAAAGTTACACATGTAAATAATTGTCAATATTTGATTGATTATTTTTGTGGACTATTGATATGCATCACCATGTACAAGTCCAGCATCAACCTCCAAGACGTTGCTTGTTGTTGGCCTGGTGGCGCTGAGGGCAGAGGCACTGGTCGCAGCACCTCGCACCACGCCGATGACCTGGGTTCGGGAGCGAGCACAGGTTGCTGGGGGCAGGCAGGGGAGGAGAGGGATTGAGCGTCCGAAGGACTACTCTCCCTCTCCGGGGAGGAGGGGCCACGACGGTCGGTGCCTGACTGCCCCCTGGCAGAGGCTGGGGGGTGGAGATGCATGCTGTACTCAGGGGAGGAGTCGGGGCAGATGCCTGGATGGGGGGCACATGTGGACGTGCTCATGACCGCTGGTGTCATTGCACACCCATCGACTCAGGGGAATCTGGGAACAGGGAAAAAGTGATGCCTCCTGTGGCGTGATAGCCGTCCATGAGTGTTCATCGGGGTGCTGGCACCTGAGCTGGATCCATTCTGGGTGGAGAGTTAGGGGGCTCCCTGCCACCCTTCTGTGGGGGGTAAGCCACAGGGGCTACAGGGTGCCAGCAGTCCTGGGCGAGATGGACGGCAGCCGGATCCCAGCTGACAGGATGCGAGAGAACTGCTGGGGTACAGTGAGGCGGCCACAGGAGGATACATAAACAATCAAAAAAAAAAAGAGAAGTTGCTTGTTGTGCGACACCTCTGCCAATGTAAACAAATAATATTAGGGTGAAGCCGTATTATTTTGTGGTTCCTGTGTGGGTTGATAGTCTGGTTGTGGCACTATATGATTGGTAGCATGTGCAGTGCACTCCTTTGTCCTGGACACTGTTATCTTTCTTTGTTCAAATCCCACCATGGCCACTAATGTTACAATCCAAATTAACATACATGTACACCTGTACAGTACGCTGCTGCCGTGGTACTCAGTCCCACTGCAGCCACTGTCTCTGTAATACTAATAATGTATGCTGTCACATATCTGTAATCTTGTGATTTCTGAATATGCAAGCCCCATGTCTGTATGTATTATGCTGCAGTTATATACCAATATCAAATGTTATGTATTGAACATAGCACACAAAGTTTGGTGCATAGGTGGTGTACCCAAGGTTTGTCAGGCGACCACTTATTTCTGCATTTGAATGGTCACACAATGCATTGATAACATCTGGATGAGGTGTTGTATGCAAATCTCATGCACTGATACTGGCACTGGGGATAAAAATTGGAGACAAATACTTCTTCTGTTACATAGGAGACAGAACAAGAATAAAAGATCATGTGTGGATAAAGAATGTGTGTAACAGGCAGAAGCATTGAATGATCTCTCCAAGTATCTGTGTATTGGGGGACTTTTCTCAGATAGATTGCGTAGAGCGCAGGTATCATATGGCTTTGATTTCGATGGCAGTCAAAAAATTGGTTTTAAGGCATTGGAAGGACCAATTGGTACTATCCCTTGCGGATTGGTTAAAAGAATTAATGTCCTACCTCCAGTCCGAAAGTTTGATTGCCAGTTACAAGCAGCGTATGGATTTATTTTATAAAAGATGGGGTAAACTTCAGTCCTTTTACCTACCAGGAGGTTAATGTATGTGATCTGATCCCTGGACCCTTACTCTATATTTGTATATCGATTGCCATCCTAGTATCGAGTTATAGTGATACAACCTAGTCTCTCTCACTGTATGGTAGACCTATAATCACAGCCAGCAAAAGATGGTTGCTAAATGTGGTATCAAACTTTGATAGTTGCTAGCTATGTTTCGAGCAGGTGCACCTAGGGTGGGGGGTGGGTTTTGGTTTTTCTGGGTTTTCTCGGCTCATAGATGAACATGTTTTATGATGTCTTTTGATGCTAATAGACCTGTTGTTATGTGTATAGCCGGGGGGGGGGGTGTACTGACTTTGGTTTACTGATTGGTTTCTAATACTATGGTATGGTTGTAACTTTTTTTTTTCCTCTTTCTTTTGTGAAAATAATAAACTTAAATTTCAAAAAAAGAAGCATTGAATGAGTATTTATGCTCTGTTTACTTGCAGTACAAGGTGCAGCAGTTACCTCAGGTGAGGGGGTGGGTGGGTGATAGGATACAACAAAGTTAGGGATTTCAGAGAACGGTGTGCTGGGTGGTTTGAAAACATTTTTTTGAAAGATTTCTTTTTAAAACATGTCACTTTTTGTTTATGAATACCTACTAATAAATTTCAATATGTGTTTCTAATGTACAGTAGGTGCAGCTGTAGTTACTGTGCACAGATGCCAACTGCAATTGAAAACCGATGTTGCTATTTCTACTCTGCTGTTACCGAAAAATTTGAAGACATGGATGGAGCAAGTTGCATAACTGATGTTCGTGGGTTCCAAAACATGTGTCCGGATGAAGACGTTCTCACATCTAGTCTGGACGAGTACATTGAAATAGACAGACCTGTGGGGGATAACGAGTCTACTGAAGAGTATGTTTCATGTTCTTTGTTCTTTTCTTTTGCTTACTTTGCCAGTGGTTGCAATGTTTTGTTTTCACCACCTTCTACACCATATCCACCACCCACATACCCCCCCCCAACGGTGCATCTCCAGGTTATCATGGTAGTGCTCGCTGTCATGGCACAGTTCTTATTTGCATGTCAGCTATAACCCACAACTGGCCGTGGGTATACTAGGCATTAATGGATGCCTCAGGTGCATTGTGAGGCATGATGGCACAGCCCAAGTGACCTCCAACCTCTTGAGGCATGCATTAATGCCTAGTATACCTACGTCCGGTCATGGGTTATTGCACTTATAAAATAAAAGCATATAAAAAGTTTAAAAAAAATCAGCATAGTCTCAAAAATTGTTTTTTATTTGATTATTTCTACCTGTGTCACTCAGACGTAGAAAGTAGTTACTTACGTCAGGAACAGAAATGAGGAAATTGATCCGGAACAAGATTTCCTTAAAAAGTAGCCACACCACTGAATACTTTTTTAATAAAGCAGCTCCAGCTTTAGTAGCAGCATGACCCGCCTGAACAGCGCGTCCCACCTACATTTCATACGGTTTATTGTATGCTTACTCCCTCAATGTGTTTACCTTTTAATTAAATCTTTGTTCTGTGTTTTTGTATGCTCTATGTCACACAGGATAGGATTTTATAGCAATTATTGGTAATTTTTTCTGAGTAATGTTGAATCCCGTGACTAGAAGCAACGGGTTCAGCATCAAAATCCAAATGACAGGTAAAGAGCCTTTTGAACATGCCTTGTTTTATGTACTGGTCTCGGGTAATGATTTTCTTGTAGCTCGGTTACTAATTCTGTGAAACAAAATTAAGCTTCCCAAAGGTAATTGCCTTAAGTGGTAGTGAATTTGTAGGTAGAATACGTGCCTGCGATGGTCGAGTTTGAGCCATGAATCTCATGTTTCTACTACACTGTGCCCACTTACAGAAGAGCTACTTTGGCTTCCCAGAGTGTTTCTGTTTTGTGGTCCTTCATTCTCAACTCTGCATCTTCCTTGAGTGCAGGGCTGTGTCCTCTGCCCTGTGTCGTCCTGTCAGTGGTGCCCATTCCATAAATGAGCAGCAACTCTTCGGTGTGTCATCTGCCCATTGTTGATGTTCAGGCTGTAGTACATTCGGAATTAAGCCTTGTGGGATCTTTCTGTTATCATACTAACATACTAATTGCCAGCAGATTAGGCCTTATGGTCTATCGAGTCTGCTCGAACCTCAGATCCCTAGTTGGGTGCCAAGACCCTCCCCCCCTTTGTGTTCCAGAAACCCCTATCATCCATCTCCACCCCCCTGGGCCAGGCCATCAACTGATGCATCCGCTTTCTGTGTCTGTCCCACCTTCTCTTGAAGCCCTCCATTGTGGATCTCTGAACCAGCTCGCCAGGCAGTGCATTCCAAGGGTCCACCACCCTCTCAGTGAAAAACCTCCTTCTCTTTTCCCCCCTCACCTTTCCACCTTCCAACTTCAAACCATGCCCTCTGGTGATACCTCCCTGCTTTAGTCTAAAAATTCCCTCCATGTTTACCCTATTTATTCCCTTGAGGTACTTGAAGACCTCAATCATGCCCCTCCATCTCTCCTCTCCTCCAATGAAAACAGGCAGAGCTCCTCAAGTCTGTCCTCATATGTCAAATCCCCATGTCCTCGTAACCTTAGTTGCCCTCCTCTGTACCCTCTGCAGGGGCTGTATCCCTCTTCAAGTGTGGTCTCAGTACCCATGCACAGTACTCAAGGTGTGGTCTAACCAGTCCATTGTACAGTGACAGAATCACTTCCTGCTCCTAGAGGTGATCCCTTACGATGCATCCCAACATCCTCTTTGCCTTGCTAGCCACTCTCCTGCACTGCTCAGAGTTATTCATACATGCATCCACCATGACCCCTAGGTCTTTTTCCCTGTTGAGGCCTCCAGCGCCTCCCCTCCCAGGGTGTACCTGTGTTTAGGGTTTCCGCCCAGATGTAACACCTTGCACTGGTGATATTAACTTATTTCCAGTGTAAGCCCAGCTTCAGGGCGTCCAGGCCCCTTGCAGTGCCAACCTCCCCTCTTCCCCAGCTACTGCTCCCATCTTGGAGTCATCAGCGAAGAGACTCATTCCACCCTATACCCTCCCTGATGTCCGATATGTATGCATTAAACAGGATCGGACCCAGGACTGAGCCCTCACGGTACCCACTACCGACCTCTCTGGGGTTCGAGAGCCCCCACCGACCACTACTCTCTGGGTGCATCCAGCTAGCCAGTTTTCAATCCATCTGACCATCAAAGGCCTACCTCAACCCCGTCAGTTTCTCCACCAGACCATTGTGGGGAACAGAGTCAAATGCCTTGCTGAAGTCCAAGAATAATACATCCACTGGCTTTCCCTGTCCAGTTCTGATGTTACCCATTCATAGAACTCCACAAGATTGGTTTGACATGATCTACCTGGCACAAACCCATGTTGCCGACTATCCAGACCTCTCACCTCCTCTGAGTACACCCCCAATCATTCCTTTAGTATACTCTCCATTAATTTTCCCACCACCGAGGTCAAACTGATGGGTCTATAGTTACCTGGTACTTCCCTCGACCCCCCTTTATGGATTGGCACCACATGTGCCTCTCGCCAATCCCTAGGTATCCTCCCTGTCTCAAGCGACTTGTTGAAGAGCTCCGCCAGGGGTGCAACCAGTATGTCCACCAAGTCCCATAGTACTCTCAGATGAATGCCATCCGGCCCAGGAGATTTATCTTTCTTTAGGGCCTTGAGGGCTAACCACACCCTTTCGGTGGAGATAGCATCATCTATCCCCTCTGCCTTACTGGCCTTTTTATCCTTATCCTGATGTGACACCCCGGGGTACCTCTCCCTCCCTCTTGCTCCATTTCTGTTGCTCCCCTGATCCCACTCACTACTTCTATCCCCATTGTGCCTTGCTTTATAGATATCCCATCCTCCTCCCTAGTGAACACAGAGGCGAAGTACTCATTTAATACCTCTGCCTGGTTCCTCGCCTCTTCCACCCACCCTCCTTCTGATCTCAATCTGCTGAGATGGCCCTTAGTTTTTCTCTGCTCCCCAATGTACCAGAAGAACCCCTTTTCCCCTCCATGTATCCCCTGTGCCAGCCGCTGCTCTTTACTGGACTTTGCCCCTTCACCATCTGGGTGACTTTTCTAGATGCAAGATGGTACATTTCCTTTCCCTACCCCTCTTGTTGTTTTTATATTTTGTAGGTCAGCTTCTTTTCTGACCGCCGCCCTGAACCTCACTGGACCACCAGCATGGTTTATGTGACCTTGCTCCCTTATGTTTCACCTTAGCGCAGGTCCTGACTGCCTCATGAAGTCCCCATTTTATGACCTTCCATCTCTTTTCCACATTTGTCATTGATGTAATCCCCTTCGAGTGACCCTTGAGAATATTTCCCATGCCCACAAAGTCTACCCCCCTGAAGTCCACTGCCAGTGTCCTAGATCTCTCCCCACCTCTCACCATGCTTATTTGAAACCAGACAGTATTGTGGTCGCTCCCAGTCAGGGGATCCTCTACGACCAGGTCCCTTACCAGATCCCCATCTGCCAGAACCATGTCCAGGACATTCCCCTCCCTTGTGGGCTCCATCACATGCTGTGTTAAGAACACATCCTGGAAGACGTCCAGCAGCCTCTGCTCCTTGGCCACCTTAGAGGACATGGTTCCCCAGTTTGTACCTGGCATATTAAGGTCCCCCATCAACACCACTCCTTCCCCTTTTGGTCCACACTGGGCAATGATGTTGTCCAGCAAACCATCCTCAGAACATCACCCATACCGGGGGGCCTATACACTACACCCAGCTTGACCTTACCTCCTGCTGGGGTTCATAAGGTGACCCATAAGGCCTCCACTTTTCCCTCTGCCTCTTCTACCCTAGCAATTTCTATGTCATCTCTAATGAACATAGCCACTCCACCCCCTCTGCCCTCCTTTCTATCCTTCCTAAGCATAGTGTACCCCCGCACGTTTAGGTCCCAGTCATGGTTTTTGTTGGCCCATGTTTCTGTGACCGCCGCCACATCCACCCCCGAACAGCATGGCCTGGAACTCTGGCAACTTGTTTCCCAAGCTCCTGGCATTTACTAACACCACTCCCACCCTTATCCCTGATCCCCTTTGTCAAACCCCACCCAGGTTCCTTATACTTCCATCCTCCTCTGCTCCTCCTGAAACCTCCTCCCCAGTCTGTGTCCCCCTCCCCCTTGGGTGCTACACCTCATCTGGAGGAGAGGGCTTCTGGTCACCCCTCCCTTATCCCTCCCCTCGCAAGTTTAAACCCCACCTTTCTTGTATGTAGTCAGCCACCTCCTGTTTAAGGACTTCTTCCTTAACGGGCAAGATGAAGCTCTGTCCTGGCATACAGTCCTTATCCTCCCAAACTCCTTTCCAGTTCCCTAACACTCTAACCCATCTCTTCACCCCACTCCTGAGCCAGTCATTAACCTCTGTGATCTTCATTTTTTCTCCACTGAGGCCTTTGGTACTGGCAATATCTCCGAAAAGGAAATGTTGCATCCATTATCCTGACAGACTCTGGCAAGTTCTTGGAACCTTGCTTGATTTCCAAAATGCTATTTCCTCTAGATCGTTAGTTCCCAAATGCACCAGAAATCAGGTTTCCCTCCACAATCCTCAACCAGTTCATACACCATGAACTTTGCTCTGTGCACTGTCAGCCCAGAGATACTCACTACCTTCACCTGGCTATGGCATCCACCCCATGTCCCTCCCACTGGATACCCCTAATCATCGAGTCTCCCAATAACAGAACCTTAACACCGCCATCATCCTTATGGTTACCTCCACTATGCACTCTCAACCCCCAATCCCCCTTTATTCGTGATCTCAATTCCATGGGAGTCTTCCTGCCTTATTAGAGACCCCCTTGTCACCCTCCCTTTTCTGCCTCCCTTGTTATTTGCCCATAACTCAGACCCCGAATAGGTGTCCCTTTAACCCTCTCTTATCCGAACCATTTATCCTGGCCCTGATGGTTTCCCCTTCCCCCACAATGCCATCCTCCCCCCTTGTAATAGTACCCCTACCTCCAGAGGCCCTCTGTGGGTCCCCTTTAGCTAGGGCCCCATCCTTGGTACAGACCCCCCTGCTGAAGAGGGGCCCCCCCCCTCCTCCTTGTCTCCCAGTTTCTCTCCAGTCGTGCTCTCCTCCCTCATGTCTGCAATATGTTGCATCTCCCCCATCTGCTTAACATTTATGTTTCCCCTTCTCCCTCTGGGACTATTTCTATCCTTTCCATTGCCGGTCTGTGATGCCATATGGGTATCCGACTCCCTCCCCCTGGCCTCTGTATCAGTTTCCTCATTTCCACCAACCCCTTCCTCCCCCTCTAGGTTGTTTAGTAGCTCAAATTTATTGTAACACTCTATGCCAGCCTCCATCAAGTAACCTGAGTTTCCCCCGACTGCCCCTCTAAACTGCCCCTCTTCCTCCCCTCTTGCCCTGTTCTCCTTAGGAGCTCCCTTCCCACAGTCTGCTCTTTTAGGCTTCCCCACAACAGCCCCTCCCTTCTCACTGTCTGCTCTTCTAGGCTTCCCCACAACAGCCCCTTCTGACTCTTCCACCTCCACTCTCGTTGTATTCGGAATGTTTAGCCCGTACGTTTTCCCCTTAGCGTCAACATCCTATCTAAGGTCCTCTGTCCTAATATCCCCTTCCTGCTTGCTGTAACATAACATCCTGTAATTTCTGAGCATTGCCCTGCCTCCCTCAGCCCCACCTTCTGCCACCCATATCCACACACCCCTTATCCTTGGACACCCCCCCAACTCCCCCAGCTTACTCTTAACCAATATACTTCACTCCTGATACAAGATAGCTGTCTACAGAATGGGCAGCCTCCCTCTCTCCAGGCTCAGTTGAGAATTATTGCCATCTCACAGTGTGTGCAGCCTACAACCCTTCTGAGGATGCCTGCCATGGTGGAATGTGGCCACCCTGTTTGTCCCTCTCTGTTCATAATGACACACACCCCTTTTCTCAGTCCCTTCCCCCTGGAATACCGTCTGTCTCTATACTGACTGCAGTTATTTACGAACCCAATTTCAACCCCACCAATAAAGTTCCCAAGTCTCACAAACACATACAGTCCATTGTGTGTCCAGTCCCACTAACAGTGTGTATGCAGACATCAGGTACCGTATGATGTCACAGGCCCACCAGTTCCTGTTGCTTCAAATTTCAGTCACAAACAGAAATGCACAGCCTTGATCCCAACCCCAGTGGCTTTTCAGTATTTAAGAAAGCCTACAAAACAGGGTGGCTGGAGGGCTCTACCACCACCAGGCAAACATCACATTTAAATTTCACTCTAATTATCACTTCCAAACAAGTGTTCCCACACCCAGCACACAAGCCCCAATAGTTACAATATCACAGCCCAAGTAACAGTTCTAACTCAAAGTAGTAATTTTTAACACACATAACTAATTTCAAGTACAAAACTATTCAAATATTTCAGTTAAAACAGAAGATAAAACCAAACCGCTTTCCTGAACAACCTCCTACTTCTGTAGGCAGAGTTCCCTACCACTACTCCCTCCAGTACACCTGTAGCTGCCATGAATGACAGCTCCTCTCTGACCTCACTGGCCTATAATTTTTGTTGGGTCTACATGGACGACCACTCCATGCATGACTGTGAATTATTGTGCTTAGTGGACAATCAGCAGGAACAGGATTTGGTGTAGCACGACTATGACGATGTGTCTTCCCATGCCCTGGGTCACATGCCAGTCATGCCATGTTACCTTCCAGATGACACTTTCCTTTGTGGATATCGTGGTCTAAAAAACATGTTTTTCAGATGATGGAGCACGACACCTCCCGGAGCAACTTGGCACAATACCTTGTTATTTCCCAAAGCTAGACCATGGTGGCCCCTCCACTTGTGGAGTATTTTCATGAGTCCATCTTCTACTCCATGCAAGTATGACATGCTTTATATGGCCCCTGTAGCTCTCCATTACCTTTCAATGCCTCCACTGGTGGACTCTGTGTTCTACAAGGTGGCTCACGATACATTGGCCAATGATCAGGGGTGAATGAAGGGGTGATGCCCAGGGGAGTGATGCCATCAGGCAGGGGATGGGAGTGTGGAAGAGCTCCCAGTGTAGAGGAGTATCTCTTCCTCAGAGGACTAGGTAGCCCAGGGTGGAGGAATGGCAAGTGGTAAGGGGAAGAGGTGGGAATGTGAGAGTAGCATCAGGGGTGGGAAATTCTAAAGGGGCGCCTTTATTGAATAGATTTGCACCACTGTCTGGAAGGAGGGAGGGTTCAGCAGGAGGTGGGGTAGAGGCCAAGTTGAGCCAGGGTTGAGAGCAACAGTGCATTGGAGGGGGGAGGAAACTAATCAGGGTGGGCAGGGAAGAAGATACAGGCAAAATGGAGTGGAGGATGGAGTGGAGGGAGAGAATAGGAAAGGAAGAGGGGAAGGACAACTGAAAGCAGATACAGATAGTCAGAAGGGGAGGGGCAGATTGGTAGATGGAAAAACATTTATGGAAATAAATTGTGTATGTGTAGATAAGTTCACCAGGGTGCAGTGAGAGCAGTCAGGTGTGGAAGCAGCTAGTACCAAAGGTAAGAAAGGAAGGAGATGGAGAACAGATGCAGGGGATGGAGGGGTGGCAATCATAGGCAACTTCATAATTAGGGTATTCACTGGGGAATGAAAGGGGACTCAAATGCAAGAAGGTGGGTGGTTTGTATGCCAGGGATGACAGTGGGGAAGGTGGGCTCAAGAATAGTGGAAATAGTAAGGGAGGTTGTAGGAAAACTTAATTTAGTTATACATTTGGGAACCAACGACCTTGCTGTGGAGGAAGTTGAGATAGTGCAAAGTAGGTTCATGGAGTTAAGGAAGATCTGCAGGGAAGAAGGAAGGTTGCTGGCCTTCTCAGAGGTGATACCAGTACCAAGGGCCAGCACAGCTAGGAAAAGAAGAAGAGAGGATTTTAATGACTGGCTGAGGAAATGGTGCAGGGAGGAGAGGTTCATCTGTATTGTGGACTGGGAGGAGACCTGGTCAAACAAAGCACTCTTTTCACCAGAAAGACTACAACTTAGAAGGAAGGGTTTGAGGGTACTCAGGGACAAACTGGGGGACTACATAACCAATTCACTTAATTTAAACTACTGGGGGGGGCAGGCCCACAGACTCCAAAAGGAGGTGGTCAGTGAACCTCCACACCCCAGTGTGATAGTAGAAGTCTAGATGGAAGAGGTGGAAGGGGCCAAAACACAATTAGCAAAGAGTGGAGGGGGTGAGGAACACATAATAAGGGTATGTGGAGGGGTCCACACAGAGGGGATAAATGTGAATAGAAGAAAAGAGTGAAGAGAAAGAAGGTCAGGCTCTAGGTGGAGGGTGGTGTCTCTGAATGCAGGGTGTCTTGGAAACAAGATGGACGACCTGCAGGAACTATTAGAAGACAGGCGGGTGGCCATAGCTGCAGTAACCTAGACTTGGGCAACATCACACCAGGACTGGGACCTTGCAATCCCTGGATATAAACTATACAGGAGGGACAAGGTAATTGGGAAGGAGTGGCAGTTTATATGAGGGAGTGAATAATTTGCACGAGGGAGGAGTCGGAGAAAGGGGAGGTGGAGGCATTATGGGTTCAGTTAAGGTCTAATAGAGGAAGAAAGGTGAAGTTGGAGGTGGATTACAGATCACCCAGTCAATATGAGGAGAGGGACAAGGAACTGATCTCAGGAATATTGGTAGCTGTGGGAAAAGAAGAGGTGGTAATTGTGGGGGACTTCGACCTGCCCAAGGTGGACTGGAGCACACCATCCACAACATGTGCTAAGAGTCAGGTGATCCTAGAAGGGCTGCAGAGTAGTATCCTGACTCAGGGCATCACTGAACCAACAGGAGCTGAGGCAATTCTTGATCAGGTGCTCACAAATGGGGAGCATGTATAGTAAGTAATGGTCAGGGAGCCACTGGATGGACGTGACCATTGCACTGTATGGTTCCAGTTGGATATGGGCAGGGAAAGCATCCCGACTAAGACCAAAATCTTGGATTTCAGGAGGGCAGACTTCAGGAAAATGGGGGAAGTGCTAAGGAGCTATCTGATCCTTCATTAAGGAAGGAATACTGGTTGCTACAGATGAGTGCATTAGGCTCAGGGTGAAAACACAAGGGCCAAAGCGCACATCTGGTTCAGTTCTGTGGTTGCCAAGGCAGTAATGGAAAAGTGGTTGAACTTTAGAAAATTCAGGAAGACCAAGAGAGAGGTGGATAGGGAAAATTACCTAAGGTTGGCGAGTGAGGCAAGTAAGGAAGTCCAGTGAGCAAAGGCACAGAAGGAGCTGGAGATAGCAGAAGGAATTAAGAAGGGGAAGAAGGCTTTATTTTTTTTACTATATATGTGAGAAAAGGGAAAAGAAGGAAGGGATTGTTAGGCTTAAGAAAGGGGTGGAGTGGGTGGAGGATAATGGGGGGAAAAGCAGAGATAGTAAATGAATGCTTCTATTCCATCTTCACCATGGATAAGGACGGATCAGTGGCTTCAGGAGGGAAAAGAGGAGTATAGGGTGAGAGTAACACAGATGTAGTGATAGACAAGGACAGAGCGAGGGAGGGGCTGCTGGCATTGAAGGTGGACAAATCAGCATGCCTGGACAGAGTACATCTAAAGGTACTAAAGGAACTGGCTGAGGAACTGGCAGGGCCACTGACAGACCTATTTAATAGTTCACTAGAGTCAGGCGTGGTACCGCAGGGCTAGAGAACAGCACATGTAGTGCCCCTACACAAAAGCGGTCCCAAGGACGACCAAGTGGATTACAGTCCAGTCAGTCTGACCTCCATTGTGGGTAAGCTCATGGAGACCATACTAAAGGAAAGGTTGGTGGAATATCTAGAGGAGCATGGACTCCAGGATGAGAGGCAGCATGGGTTCATGGGGGAGAGCATGTCAAACAAATCTGATTGACTTCTTTGAGTGTGTCCTTACCCTATTTTTTTATTTTCTTCTTATAGGTTGCTTCATTATATGGCCTACCGTAAATTTATATATTGGGTGTGGCAACGTCTGGGCAGAGGCAATCGTAAAGTGCTGCCTGCCTGTGTAGAGTTGACCATATGGTTCAAGTTCCCGTCTGACACCTACACCAGTTTTCATGAAGTGTGAAATCATGAAAAGTAAGCATGATACTGTTCAGCATACTGTACTTCACAAAGCTATTACTCTGTATTATTTGCAAAGCTTAATTGTGTTTGTGAAAACCCTACACAATTTGGCTGACACCCAAAGGCAGATTTGTGTAGCAAACTGATTTGTCATTTGGCCAAACAGCCATCCACAGTTATCGGATGCCTCAATAACACTGGTGTAATGTGCCTATAAACAACTAGTGATATGGTATAAGGGGGTTGGTTTATAGCTGTTGTTGCATCCTATTCAGGAATTTTGTGTGCTGATTCCAAGAAATACGATGACAATGTGCACACACCCGTGTACAATAAGTAGACCACTGGGTAGCTACAGCACCCCAGTAGTCATGTTCCCAAACTATATTGTATGATTAACACACATGTGGTTGTGTACAACAATCCTCCAACATGACCACATCTCCCTCCCACCTAAATGACCCATCCCCACCATGGCCAGATCACCAACAGAGGTCAAGATTGACAATACAACATGGCACTGGATCCCACAGTTTGATCTAGCAGAAGGAAAAACTCCACAACTCCAACAGGTGTAGGAGAATAACCCTCACTGGGTATATTACCACACCCCAAGCACTGACTAACAATGCATTACCCATCCATGAAATGGAAATCCAACAATGAGGAGGAGCATGATCCAATGTACCCCCTCCTCCTCCCATGACCCACCCTTTTGCCATATCCCAGCCCCTCTTGAAGCATCACACTGTTTTACAGGCCAGCGCCTCTGCCGGTAGTGCATTCCAGTCTGTTACCACCCTTTCAGTAAAGAAATGCCTCCTCATTTCCTTCCTAAACCATCCACCCGCCAATCTCATGTCATGACCCCGAGTGTCTCTCCCCACCATCCCTTTAAACAGTACCTTCATGCCTGTCCTCTTTATTTCTGCCATGTACTTACAGGTCTGAATCATATCCCTCCTGTCCTTCCTTTCCTCCTGAGAGTACCTGTTCAACTCCCTCAGTATAACCTCATATGGTAACTACCCCAGACACATAATTCATACTGGGTATAGAGCTAAAGAAGGCATTTCTTACCCATAATATCGCTCCTCACATCAGTGGGTCCACCGGTTCCCATTTTCAATCAACCAGCCATCTAATATTCTTTTAAATTCTTCTACATTTCTGCTATTCACTGCATTCTCTGGTAGCCCATTCCAGGGTCTTCCTGTTCTGTTTACAAAGGAGTAATATTCACAATTCAGTTTAGCTGCTGTCAGTTTAATTTGTTTCTTATGACCTCTTAGTCCTCCTGGTTTCTCCTTCATTTCTATATTCATTTCTTTAATCAGTTTGTTATTCATCATTATCTTGTATAACATTAAAAAATCACCCCCTACTCTTCTCTGCTCTGGGGAGAACAAATCAGTTTGCTGAAGTTCAGCTTGTTATCCACAATGATCCCACAGTCTTTTTCATTATCCACTTTCTTTAGTATTGCCCCATTTATCTCATAGGTCTGTGAAGTATTATTTTTCCCCATATGCATACTGAGACATTTTTGCACTCACTGAAAGGCATTCTGTTTCTAACCACCCAGTCTTCGATTAACTTTAAATCTTATTTCATGTACTGCTGCTCTTCTGCAGTACCAACAGGTCCTCCCAACTTGATGTCATTGGCAAACTTTATAATATCATTCTTGATGTTCACCTGTAAATCACTTATGAAGATTGAAAATAAAGCTGGCCCAATCACCAACCCCTGTGGCACTCCACTTGAGACCTCTATGGGTGCAGAACATTATCCTACCACTCTAACCCTCTGATATCTATCACATAACCAGTCATTCGTCCAATTTATAATTCTACTGTCTAAACCTAACTTTGCCATTTTTTCAATCAGCTTATAATGTAGTACCTTATCAAGGGCTTTTTGGAAGTCCAGGAAGATAACATCAGTAGGGACATTTTCACTGAGTGATTTTTTTTATTTTTTCATAAAAACATAGATGGTTTATTGTGCATCCTCTATTCTTTTTAAACCTGTGTTGCTTCTTATCTACCAGCCCAATAAAACACATATTTTTCTCTAGCTTTATTTTCAAAAAATCGCTGCTATCTTACAGATAATAGAGGTCAAGCTGACCGGTCTATAATGTGATGTGTCCATTCTATCCCCTTTTTTGAATAAGGGTATCACCAAGGCTTGCCTCCAATCCCAAGGTATCTCTCCTGTTTCAAACGCGTTATTAAGAATTTTAACCAAGGGTGGGGTTACATATTCTACCAACTCCTTTATCAATCTGGGAGTGAGCTGGTCAGGGCCCGCTGATTTGTGTGATTTTAAATTATTGATGAATTTCTGCACTATTGACAAGGTAATCTTAAGATCAAGATGTTCACAAACATTGTCAATTTTAACATAATTCTTTCTATCTTTGGTTTCAAAGACCGTCCCAAAGTAATTATTGAAGGATTCAGCCATATCATTAGGGTTAGGTATTTCCTTCCCTTTTACCTTGAGTGGTCCTACCTGATTTGTTATTACCCTTTAGTCTATTTACATATGCGAAGAACCCCTTATGCTTGTCCCTTCGATAGACCAAACTGAATTCTATTTTGTTCCTTCTGAACCTTATAGTTTTTTTAAACAATTTTAGTGTTTTATTATAATCTTCTTTACTTTCTATTGTATCCAACCTTTTTATAATTTGAAAAGCCTTTTTTCCTTCTTGATTAATTTCATCACCTTAGAGGTGCACCATACTGTTTTTTCCCTTTCTTATTATATAGTTTTTTATTTGGTACATATTTATCTCCCAATTATCATAATTTACTTTTGAAAATATCCCACATATCTTGTGCGTTCTTCCCATCAAGTTCATCTTCTCACTTCCATACCTACAATTTCTGCTTCATTCTTTTAAAGTCAGCCCTTTTGTAGTTTTTTTACTGAGGTAGTATCCCTGGTTGTATGTACTTTATAGTGTCTACTAATGAATTCAACTACGTTATGGTAGCTATTAGATAATCCTTCTTGTGTCCTTATCTGTAACATTTTATCAGATCTGTTAGTTATAATCAAGTCCAATATGTTGTCCCCTTGTGTTGGCTTTAAAACCATTTGTTGTAGGTCTGATGTAATTAGTGCATTGACAAATTGGTGGTTTCCTATATTTTTTTGTCCCCAACCTATTTCCAGGTAATTAAAGTCACCTGTAATCAAGACATCTCCCTTCTGAGCCATAAATTCAATTTTGTTTTCTATCTTCCTGTTTGTGTCACTGTTAGAATTTGGGGCCCTATAGTACACACTAACATATAACTTTTTCCCAGTATGTTCCTAATCCCTAACCATAGAGATTCAATTTCTGAATCCTCAGTGGTTTGAAGAACGCAACCCTGGATATTATTATTTAGATAAATTGCAACTCCCCCTCCTTTTTTATTTATCCTGGGTTTCTTTTTCAAATAAAGTGTAACTGTCAATATTTTTATCCCACTCTACACCATTTCCCACCATGTTTCGGTAATCATACATATAGCAATGTAAAGACAAAGAACCTCAGTGCACAAGCACTGAGGCAATAGTTACCCCAAAGGACATTGGCCGGCAAGCCAAGTTTCAAAGAAATACAAAATCACACATACCTCCATAATGCAAAACATCATTGGCTGTATATGCAAATCACCACAGAATATTATGCTGGTTCAACTTTAAGCAGAAATGCATGGTGTTGAAAGGCCTCTCACACAGTTTCAATGTGTTCTGCCGCTATTAGGGCTTCAAGTTCATGTTTCTTCACACTATTCAGGCTTGACCTCTAGTTTAAAGCTCTGTCTACTGATCTTTTAAGCATGAATCCTAATTTCCTACTACCTTTTTTACTAAGATGGAGCCCATCTTTACAAAAACATAGTGGATCATTTACAAAAGACTCCCAATGGGTTATACAATCCATGCCTTCCCTAAGTGTCCATAGCCTTAACCAATTATTAACTTCTCTCAGTTTGTTCGTATTGGAGCTATTCTCTCTGGGTACTGGTAGAATCTCTAAAACTATTACTTTGCAATTTAATTTATTTGCTTCTTCCCTTATTTTCTTATATTCTTCTTTTATTTCATCCATACTCTTGACTCTTAATGTTGTTCACTCCTGCATGAAGGATGATTGTGGCATTCCCACCCCCCTCTCTAATGATGCTCTTAAGCATGTCTCTAATGTCACCTATTCTGGCCCCTGAGAAATAACTTGTGGTAACATTTTCTTTACTTCCTTTTGATGTATATCTGTCCGTATATTTAACTATAGACTATAGAGTACATACAGTATACTGATTTTTGAATATTATTTGTGTTTTAGTGAATAGCTGTTTCGTTTGTTATGACAGATGTAGTATTCATGCTGCTTTCTTCAAAACTATTTATTTACTTTAAGGGATCTTTACTACTATCTACACTTAAGGCTGAATTCTTTATTTTACCTCCTTCCTTGCCAGTTAAAGAGGATGCACTGCTCATATTGGGACTCTCATTCTCCTGTAAGCCATTTTCTTGTGGGTTAACATCACCAGCTGTGACTAATGTATCTGACTGTTGATCATGTAGTAACTCATTATTCTTTTCCCATTTCCAGTCGGCTGGGCTTTTGGATTTTCTAGCCTTAGCCCAGAGTTTATCATGGCATAGGAGTGTAGCCTTGAGATCTGATGTAAAGCATGGGTTGGATGTTTGCACCCTGACTTTGATCAAAGGGCATGCTTGTTGGCCAGCACGGTCAGGTTGTCATTAAGGACAGTGACCACCTCATCGATCGTGTTAGTCGGTAGAGGTCTTGCCATCTAATTTTGCTCAAGTCGCATAAGTAATCTGTATGCAAAGTGGATTTCAGGCTGCCAATTTTATGTTATACTTACTGGGTCAACCATTAGCACCAAGGAAAATCAAACAAAGCAAAGAAATAGATGAACAGCACTTTTTTTTTTTTATTAATTTTTTCTCTCACAAAAATCGGGCAACAGTTCCGTGGTAACTCCACTTCATCAGGCCCATACTGTGTTGTTCATTCTGAAAACATATAAATAAAACAAATTTCAGTATCGCTGATATTAATCACCAATTACCTAACAGGTAACCCTCACACTGAAACCAGATATACCCCACAGTACCAGCATTTTTCATACAAAATATATAAATACATCTAGTCAAACAAGCATTAAACTAAAAATCACAAAATCATTATAAGCATTGATGTTTGCACAAGTTTCTCTCCAAATTGAATACTGCATAATATATATTCTTGTCAGTAAATCATAAATAGATACCTTTCAAATCTTCAGAAAGACTCCAATTATTTTATTAACAAGGTAAAAGAAAAAGCCCTGTAAAGGGAACAGAAAACTTAATTTAGCAAACCATATCAATGTTTTTATTTAAAATCTATGAATAGTTTAAACCGTAATCCACAAAATAATGCCAGTCATTTCATGTTTAACAGCCATTAAATCAAGTTATAGGCTTAATTTAAAGTATATACACTAGCTTGCTTTCTCAAAATAGAGGATAATGTGTGGGTCCCGATCAGTAACCTACTTGTTAACTGTCGAGAGGTTGCCATGGTGATCGTGTAAACCTCGAGAGTGAAGCTCGAGAGGTTTATGTCGCCATGGCAACCTCGAAACCATTAACAAGTAGGTCACCGATCGGGACCCCATACTTTATATTTTATAGAGTATGACTGCCATAAAGAATGAAGAAAAGAAGCAGGTACCTTAACTGAAAGTGATTTATGCCACCGCAGGTCAAGTTCTCACCGCCACGGCCGTTTTGGGGAGCCACTCGCTTCTCCTATCAAGCATGCACAGATCGATCCTGGTTGTTATACCAGCGATGTGACCAGTGACAGCGCTAGGGGTTTTAAAACATGGGTCAAATTAGACCCATAGGTGTAAAATATGTGGGTCAAAATGAGAAACAACTGGGTCCAAACCTAATCGTAAGTAGAAATTTCACTAGTACAGAAGCTTAAATTTGTTGAGTGAAAATACTTTTCTATTGTTTAATTTTCCATCTTTCAGCTATTGTTAGAGACAGATGCACCACTTTGGACCCACTGTCCTGTGGAAAGTGGGTCATTTCTGGGCAAGCTGCAACTTTTCCCTTTTGCCCTATCTAGCTGTCTCTGGATGTGACATACCTTCGATGGATTAACAACTAAGTGACGTCACATCGATGGCATGACAACCATGGGAAAAGATAGATTTTGGTAGATAACAACGTTCTACTGTACATTATATGGCCTTCCCAAATGTTCCATTGTTTACAGCATTTCTGCAATGTAAAGATAAATTACTAACAATTCTGCTTCAGCAATTCTTATAAGAGATACTCCTATAATTCATGTATACAGGGTATATTGCTTACTTTAAATATGTAGCACTCTGAACATTTATTGAGTATTCTTTCCCTGAGTGGGTTACCCGATTCTCTCAATATTTCAGCATCTCAGCACTCTAAAAAATCAAAAATATCCCACTACTCAACAGCTCGTAACAATAAGTATCAAAGCCATGATTTAGAAAGAGAAGATTTGTTTGTACTCACCGATAGGGAGGGCTGGTGGAGATGGAGGAGGAGGCAAAGCAAGAGGGGGACCCAGGGGAGCTATGGGGGAAGGGGGGAGGAACAGGGGGAGACAACAGTAGTCTTTAATTTCAGCCACAGAAGTCTTACACTACAGAAAGAACAACTTTTGAAGAAAGGTCTTTCTTTCTCACCTACTAATCAGATCCCTTCAGAAATTTTTATAGGAAATTACATTTAGCAGACTGGTTCTCTCAAAGACCAATAGAACCTATAACTAAAAACAAGTATTAAAGCAGAAATTAGCTATAAAATCAATTTTAACCCACCTAGAGGTACTGACACAGTTGAAACTTATATAAAAGTCATTGATAAACAAATAAATGATTTATGGAAAAATGAGTTCTTATAACCACATAGGAATACTCTAAGTAAAAAAGAACAAGAACTCCTATTGAACTTACAATAAAATGAGAACATTATTATAAAACCTGCTGATAAGGGAGGAGGAATAGTAGTGTGGGATAGGAATAACTATAGTATGGAATGTAAAAGACAATTAGAAGACTTAGAACGATATAAAAAAATTGACAGAGATATTACAACTGAGATAGTACAAGATATTAAAGATTTATTGGGACTAGCAGTAGATATGGGTTGGTGCTCTATAGAGGAAAGTGACATGCTTGTAAACAAAAACCCTAGAATACCAATTTTTTTATGTACTTCCTAAGATACATAACAATCCTATAAAACCTCTAGGCTGTCCCATAGTGTCAGGCATTGATTCTATAGTGGAACCTTTATCCAAATATATAGATTTTCACATATGTGATGAGGTCCCTAAAATGTCTACTTATATTAAAGACTCAAACCATGTGATAGAACTGGAAATGGAAATTAATCAGAATATTAGAGACTGACATAATATAATCTTAGTGACATTTAAGATTTATATACTAATATTGAACATGATTTAGGGTTAAATTCCCTTTTGAAAGCATTATGACAAAGAACTGATTTACATCCTCCCAGTGAGTTTTTGACTCAAGTAGCTGAAATAGTGCTTAAACAGAACTATTTTCAATTTGAGGAGACTTTTATATCCAATTGAAAGGGACTGCTATGGAGAACACGATGGCACCCTCATATGCAAATTTAGTTATGTGGGATTTGAGAGTACATTCATTATGGATAATCAAATAAACCCTTTCTTCAATAATATTACAATTTGGAAACGCTTTTATTGATGTATGTTCTGATGCTCTGGGATGGCACTGAGACATATTTAAAACAGTTTGAATTATCTTAATGGATGTAATCAAGATTTACAGTTTACAATAACCTATGATAGTCAGAAGGTAGCATTTTTAGACTTAGAGATTTACAAAGGAACTGATACATTAGAGACTAGACTATATAGAAAAGAAATAGCCAAGAACAACCCACTTCATTATACTAGTTACCATGATCCAAGCTTAAAGATTATATCCCTAAGTCACAGTTTATTTGGGCTAGAAGAAATTGTAGCGAGGAAAGAGTATACATGGAAACAGCTCAGAGTATGACACAGATTCATAAATAGAGGGTATAAGACAAATTTGATAAAGAGAGTAGAACAAGAAGTTACAGCTACTCCATGACAATTTTGTAATAAGATTGAACAAAATACTCAGTGTACAGTCCCCACATCACAGGCCTGACCCTTGTCCCCATGTCACTGCATACATTACACACATCTGATGCCTTGGCTTTGTGAAGCATGGCAGTGTACAACTCCCACACATCAGTGACCAGGGTTATTTCAAGCATGTCATCCCCCCACAATCCTTGCCTGACCTTCTCCTGGATGTCACAGACCACTCCCCATTCAGTGTTCCTGTTATGTGTGGGACTGTTGTTTCCCTTGGTTATAGGTGCACTGCAACATTGGTGTTGACTGGCTAGTATTGTCACACACATTACACATTGTGAGGTTTGGGTTACATGCATAGTGTGCTACATTATATGTATATGATATGTTTGATGGACATATTTGTTTGTGGGTGCCTAACCTCACATGCATGTACAGTGTGTTGTTTATTGTTGGTATTGCTCACAGAGCAGAACTACCACTTATGCTGCATTTCACACTTAAAATGTATTCCTTCTGTACTGCAGATGCTGAGAGCCAGGTGCAGAAGGAGAGGGAGAAGTTGAGGAGGGTGATGATGGCACAGCGATGCATGACTGCCAGGAGGGGTGCAGTGGCCCAGCCACAGCGCAGACGGATTGTATGCCTGCGTATCAGCAGTGATTCAGAGGAGGGGCAGAGGGTGGTGGTGCTGTTCAGGGACACAGGCCAGATGTTTCTACTGTTGGGACTGCTGATGTTGTGCCGGTATCTGCACAAGATATGCCTGATGTGCCAGTGACAGCAACCTCACAGGAAGCTGTTGCGTGTGAAGAGGACACGACAGTTGGGATTGAGGTGATGGAGTTGGGGATTCACCTGCGCCTGTTGACTTCTTAGTATCATCAGCATCCACAGGAGCATGGGGCAGTCCACTAGAGCAGCATGCAATTGCTGTACTTTTGTGTCTGGGGTGAGGTGTAGGTTGTCCACAATTGTGAACACCTTTGAAACACTATTGTGACAAATTATGTGACCTTTCCAAATATCTTGATGAGGGATGTGCACATCACCAGTAATTGGTTTTGACTATCTGCCATTTGTTTTATTACCATGTTTGTTGTTGTTCATTGGAGGTTTGCATTTGGGGGTGGGGTTTTGTTTCAGTTATTGTGTTTCCTATCTTTCCAACACCCCCTTTCCATTACTTAACATGTGTTATTGTAGTTTACTGTTTGGTTGTTGTTGATACCATGTTAACTGTTTACATTTGTCATACTTTGTTGTTAACCTTTTATATTTTAATACATTTTATTTAGACTTATATATGCGTCTGTGTATTTACTGGGCTGCTGTGTTTTTTATTTGGAGTGTTGGGTGGGCCACGTGTGGGGATACATGCACATTGTGGTGTTTGGCCATTTCAATACTATACTGTTCCACTGGCATACCATATTGTGTATTGTGTGTTATGCTGGTGTGTGTATATGTACCAGGACAGGGAGTTACACAATGGCTGCCTCAATGGATTCTCAGGGCCACACTTTTATGAGTTTATTGGGCATATATATTATTGTAGATGGGATGCTTGACAGCTGACATGCACTTACACGGTCATGGCATGGTGGCACAGTGTGCTCTGATATGTATATAGCTATGCAGTGACATGTGATCCCTGTGTGCATGCACAGGGACAATGTCGTGTGGTCATTACCTGTAAATGTCTCTGCATCCTGGTAAGTGTGAGCACACCATCACCCTGTGTTGCAGCCCACACACTCACATCCATTATGTTGACCCTCGTGCTGCGTGTGGGTGTTGCACCATTACACACTTGTGCCTGTTCTTGTTTACACCACTATCCACACAGGTTGCTGTACACAGGGGTTCATGGAGTTTATATTGCAATCATTGCTATGTGGTACTGCTGTGTCATTTTGGCACTACAATGTTATGATTCAGTTGTATGCACTGCTGAGGTGCATGCCCATGCTATCTGGGTGTCCTGGTTGTGTTTCATACACATTGCACCTTGTACATCATTGTGTATTGTGGGCTGTGTGTTCCATAAGTGTGAGGTTCACTGATCTGTCTGATATGCATTGTGTGTTTACAGCCCTTAGTACATGTCACATGTGACCATGCATCTTGCTGGCTGTTACTGCAGTTGTGAGATGCACATGGAACATTACTTTGACAGTCACATTTCAATTGCACTGTTTAACGTGTAATTATACAATGGGCACAAAAAAATGGACAGAATCCTGTATTGGCTGGCTGGCACCTCTTCAGTGTTGTAAATCCTCTAGAGTACCCACTGGAAAAGTTGTCAGCCACCACTCAGCTGCATCAGGAACTCCCTGGCAAATCCCTCCATTCCTTACAAACACACCACTGCCAAGCACACGGACGGACGGCGAGATTACCTAGTCATTAACCCAGCATCCCACACTCACTACCTCAAAACTTCACAAAAGTGCTGCACCATTCCAGAAAAGCGACGCATCCGAAAAAAAAAAGAAAAGAAAATGCAGTTCATTCTCTCGACAGCAAATAAGCTGAAAAAATCATGCTGATAGCAGTGGCAATCAGCGATCCTCCAGCACATGTGCAGAACTTCATAAAAAAATCCAACCAGTGCTTCACAGTAAAAAACAAACGAGCAGCAACTTTGAAAAACAAATGGACATTTAAATATTTTTTGTACAAAAACAAACAGGGCCTTTGTATAACCTCAATATAGCCCTCCAGGGAGTAGGTATAATGGAGGATTTACCACACTACTGGTGTGGTTAAGTCCCTCGGCTGTGACTGAACCACACCAGCCGTCTTAAATCCTCGGTATCCCACCCTGTCGGGGTATATTTAAGCAATTATCCTCCCAGGGTGTGGGTATACTGGAGGATTTACACAGCTGGTGTGATTCGGTCATGAGGCGCAGCCGAGTGACCGAACCACACCAGTCGTGTTAAGTCCTCCAGTATACCCACACCCAGGAGGGATAAATTGATATTATATAATGGCAAATGTTGTTTTATTTATTTTTTTATATATTTTGTAACTATCTGAGGTCTGTACGGTGGAAGGAGGATGTCATTTTTTTAATATTTACCGCGGTGTTTTAGTAAAGCAGCAACAGGACAAATGGCGGCAATTTCGATTAAAGTGAAAGTGACTGGACTGGCACGAGATAAGGTTGGCTGGCACTTTTTCCCGTGGGTACACTGGAGGATTTACCACGCTGGGAAAGGTACCAGCCAACCAATCAGGATGCAGCATTTGGCACATTCGATTTATTCCATTGTATAATGCTTTATTATTGTTCTCAGGAATAGTGTCACACATCAATATACAGCAGCATGTCGGTTGCTATTGCATATATGTGGCTGGCATTATGGTGCATCTCCCTTGTGACACATTGTATTGTTTGCATTGTGTACAATGGATGTGGGGGACTGTATGGCATATCAATGTGTGTGGCTATTATGCCATACACAGCTGCCTATGTGGCATTCTCAGTCTGGCTATATGTTGGTTATCAGAGTGTTGTTTAGTCTGTACATGTATGACTTTTATTCCAAGTGGCAGTGTGTGTCTGGGGTTGCTGCAGTGGCATGTTGTATCCAGCTGTCAGTGGTGTGTGTGCTGTGGCACCCATATGGTGTTTCAGCATGCAATATGTGGTTGTGGTGATAACATTCCATATGTTGCTGTGCTGTCCCCCAACATAGACGTGTGTTCCTTGTACACTGCATCCACATGCACTCTGTATTGTATGCGCACACCAGTGGCCTATGGAGCATGCTACACAACCACTGGTATGATGTAGGGCCTGTTGATGTCTGTAGGTGGTGCTACATCACACACATGCCTGTGCTCAGGGTACTGTATGGCATGTCCCTGACCTTTCACTGTTTGTTTAGTGTTGCATAGCCTGTGCTGTAATTTTGTGCCTTCTGCCATTGTCGCATGCCTGTTCCTGGTGTGGCAGTTCTGTGTCTACAGCACACATGCCTGTGTCCAGTTAGCCATTTTCCCCTGGCGTGCACTGTGCATATATCACCACTTTGTATCCTGTGCAAGGCGAGTCTTGCTCCGCATATATTGTTTGTGCGTTGTTACTAACTGTTGCCATGCTTCCATCACACTAACTGTCTGTTTCTGTGTGTCAGTACTTACCCAGTAGCCAGTCATATGTGAGTTCACCACATTCAAACATGTTGCAGAGTGTGCTCTGCTTCAGGATGAATGCATCGTGGCATGATCCAGGATATCTGGCACAGATGTCTCTGATTCAGCATTTGCTGTCACGCATCACCTGCACATTTATTGAGTGGAAACCCTTTCTGTTTATGTAGACATCAGCATTGTCTGTAGGTGCTTTGATAGCAATATGTGTGCAGTCTATGGCACCAGTCACCCTTGGAAACCCAGCCAATCCATAGAACTCCTCCATGACAGGCTGTTGCTCATGCCTCTGTGTGAGGAAGTGAATATATTCATTTGTGTGGGGTATCAGGGCATCAAGGAATTGATCAAGACATCTACAGACAGATGCTTGACTGATGCCTGGTGTATCACCTGTTGGTGTCTGGAATGGTCCTGTGCTCAATACACACAATGCAGCAGTGACTTTCACATGCGGTGGTATGGCATGGCTCCGTGCTGTTCTGCTTTCCAGCTCACCACGTAGTTTTGTGCAGAGTTCGTCGATTGCTGCTTTTGTTAGTCTATATCAGGCTCTACATTGCTCATCTGTCAAATCCCTGTATGAATCTCGCACACGGAATTGTCGTGCTTGACATTTCCTCCTGGCCATCCTGTTGCGTTGTTGCTGCCTTGGTGCTTGTGCCTGCTACGCCTTTCACCCCTGATATACACTGTCCATGCCCCCAGTGGCATTGTTGTGGTTTTCCCTTTTGTATGTACTTTCCTTGTGTGTCACTTTTGGCCATGGTTTTTTTCCTGCCAGTGTCTGTGCTGTCTCCGTTGCTTCTCTAGCCAGTACTGCAGGTTTCTGTTGTCTGCTGTTTAGATTTCCTTTGTACATTGGTGCTGGTTGCTGTCTCCTGCACTGGCCCTTGCTTTTGTATGGTTTGGTTGCTACTGCCACTCTGGTTTATGTATTAATTGATGGCATGCTGCCTTTCTCACAGGGTGTGAGTTACACCTCCCTGACTTTTGTGCAGCATGTGTGCAATTTTTTTTGCACAGCTGCTGGTGTTTTGGGACTGTGGATAGCATTTCAAAGGCATACATTTACTGAAATTCTCTGGCGAAGTGGCTTCCATAACTATTGATGTTTTCATTGCCATGATGTTTTGTCCGCAGCTGCAGGTTGTTTGGTGAATTGGGCGAGTTTTGCTGTGTGCTTTTTGGGGTACTTGTAAGTTTTTCTTGGCTTCTTTTGTTTTGTGAATCCAGACCTTAGTGTTTATGGTCTGGAGCATTTATTACATTAGATACATGTTGCAACCTGTACATCTGATGCAGACATCACTGTCTAGTGTCATATTAGTTTAATTTCCTTTGGCCATTTGATGCAGTCATTTTGTTTACCAATAGCAATATACTACAAGCAATATATTCATAGAAACATAGAATTTGACGGCAGATAGGACTGCTTAGGCCCATCAAGTCTGCCCATTTCCTACCTAATGGATAGCTGCAGATCCTAGTTAACCAGCAGCCTACTTCTTTCTATCCCCACCCCTAGAATTGCTTTTATGACTGTCGTGATGCATGCTTGAATTCAACCACTGTTTTGACTCCACACCCTTCCTCCGAAGGCCGCTCCATGCATCCACAACCCTCTCTGGAAAAAATACTTCCTTACATTACCTCTGAGCCGCACCCCCCCATCTTCAAATTGTGCCCCTTATTCTTGCACATCTCTTTTTTGAAAGATGCTACCCTCTTGGACTTTGTTGATTCCCTTGAGGTACTTGAAAGTTTCTATCATGTCCCCCCCCTCCTTTCCTCGAGGCTATACAGATTAAGCTCCTTTAGTCTCTCTCCATATGTCTGCTGGTGCAGACCCTGCACCATTTAGTTGCCCTCCTCTGGACAGCTTCCATCTTGTCTATGTCCTTGCAGAGATTGGGTCTCCAGAACTGCACACAGTACTCCAGATGGGGTCTCACCAGCTGTCTGTACAGAGGGATAACAACTTCCTGTTTTCTACTGGTGATGCCTCTCTCTACGCATCCCAGTATCCCCCCAGCCCTCCTTACTGCCCTCTCACATTGCTTGCCCACCTTTAAGTCACATCTGATATGACTACCCCAGATCCTTTCAAGAGCTTTTGTTGTTGTATAAACTATACTCTTCCCTGGTTTTATTCTGATTTAGCTCACTACCCTTTCAATCTAGCTCATACATTTGACCATTTCTCTAACCTAAGCCAAGTCCCTCTCATCCTCTCCCACCTACCTTGTGCAACAACTCTAGTTGCAGATCTTTGTGTCATCTACAAGAGACATACTTTTCCTTCCAGTCCCTCTGCAATGTAACCTATAAAGACATTGAAGAGGACTAATCCTAATACTGAACCCTACGTTGCCCCCACTAGTAACCCCCTTTCTTCAGAGTGGACTCCATTTACTATTACCCTCTGTGTCCTATTCTCCAGCCAATTCTTTACCCAGGCTATCATCTTGGGACCCACTCCCAGGCTGGCTAACTTGTATATTAATCTTTTGTGTGGGACTGAGTCAAATGTCTTGCTAAAGTCTAGGTAGGCCATGTCCACAGCCCCTCCCTGATCTACTACTTTGATCACCCAGTCAAAGAAATCTATTAGATTCGTCTGGCATGACTTTCTTGCTGTGAATCCATGCTGCCTTGGGTCCTGTGCCCCTCTGGCCCCTAGGTACTTGTCAATTCTTTCCTTCAGAAGTGATTCCATCATTTTCCCTATCACTGAGGTTAAACTAACAGGTCTGTAGTTTCCTACTTCTGCCCTGCTCCCACTTTGGTGAAAGGAAATCACATCTGCCCTCCTCCAGTCCTCAGGTACCATCCCATCCTCCCATGATTTGTTAAAGAGGGTAGTCAGTGGTGTCACTAGTTCTACCCTTAGTTCTTTTAGAATTCTGGGATGAATCCCATCAGGCCCCATTGCTTTGTCCACCTTCAGTTTTAAGAGTTCTTTCAGAACCCTTTCTTCTGTAAATGGGCTGGTATCAACTTCTGTATTCAGAGTGTTTCTATTCGAGATATGACTATAAGTAATTGTACCAGCAAGGATTTGGCACAGGCCTTACCTAACTTTCATGTGACCCTTTTTCTCACTGGTCTCACTAGACTCACTGCGTGCTCGCTGCACTCGAGCTCGCCCCGCTCACTCTGGGCTAGTTTAAATGCCTCCCTGGATCTAGAAGTGGTGCAGTCACGTGACTGTGTACTCATCGAGTTATTTAGACACTGTTAGGTGTTAATAATAAAAACTCGCTAGCCCTGATAGTCCTATGTCTGTAGCTATCTTATTTAGTTTTTAAAATGCTGAAAAGCCTACAAAAGAGCTTCGGATTTCAGACATTAAACACTGGGCAATAGTTCCTCAGTTTGAGCATGAACTACAGTTCCCAGTATTCTTTTCCTGGTCCCCCTGCAATACCAAAAGATAGTCACTACACACACGGTATGCAGACCTTTAAAATAAACAATTGCAAATGCAGCAGCATCTGATAATTACAACAGTCTCCTCTCATGTGAGGCACAGCTCTAATCAAAGTACAAAGAGGGCACATCGTGGCATCATGCATGGACATGCCTTGGTGGCTCTTGGGACTACCAGCAAGGTGTGGGAGTTTGTTCATGAACATAAATTAAAAGGTTTTTCTGAAACTTAAACCTTTTTTTTGCTCATACATAGTTTCATGTTCTGTGTCAGTTTGCAAATCCTCAGGTGTGATAGGGCTAGCCTCAAGAGTTAATACATACTTGCAGAGTTTGTTTACAGTTGGTCTTTAGTCTGTGCTTGCACTAAGTCCAAATAATAAGGGTCTTGGCTTCCTATTACTAAAGTTCTGATTTGAGAATTTGAACCTTCAGATCCTTAGGGCTGTCTTTCAGGCCTGACCTCTAGTGATTATGGAAATAGTGAGTATGGTCAGGGGCAGCATAGTGAAGATCAAACTCCCAGTGAATATCACCAATGGCACCTTCCTTGGCTAGTTTATCCACCAAGTCATTGCCATCTTTGTCTGGGCCACTCACGTTTGAGTGTCCTTGACCTTTTCCAATAAATGGTCATTCCATGTTCTTCAATGGCCGTGATTAATTCTACATGTTTGATGTCTTTGCTTTTTGCATTTTTCATGCCCTGTTTCTTTCAGGAGGGAAGATGTGTAAGAAAGACTTGCCTCACATAGCTGGAATCAGTGCAGATAATAATATTGACAAGTTGGTATGTGAGTGCTCTTTCTAAAGCCAGGAGAATACACACCATTTCAGCATACTGACTGGTCTTTGGGCCTAAGGCATATTCTGTAGGCGGTTCGGGGTATCCTCATTCCCACACAAGAGCGGCACCTGCATGCAAAATGTCATCTTTGAGGTATGCACAGCCATTCATATAGACCTTAGGAAGGCCTCTGCAGAGGTCTGCATCATAATATCGGTGCTGGGGGGGGTGCTAGAGAGACACGCTACTGACTGGATGCACTTCAGATCAGCTCTACCTAAAATACTGTAATAATCCTAAATAACTTTATATTGAGCAGTTCAAAGTAAAATATAGTAGTGCAGAACAGTGCAGTATTTCTTCAGTTCCTTGAATACAAACTTGCACTGGTTTGACAGAAAAGGGGCAGCTGGTGGCTCACGTCAGAAAAACACGCAACAGCAGTCAAAGGCCCTACAAGAAACTTCAGACCAGGCTGCGAGCTTGAGTGAAACAGAGAATCCTCCACCTTGGGACACAGTTCTGCAGGCTGTTCGGGACATGGACCGTAAAGTAGAACCGGTCCTGTCCGGACTCAGTGCCCAAGTTACAAAAACAGAGTAGGCAGTACAAACGGCCAGACTTGTGGAGGATAGATCCTGCAACACACAGGTTGCTTTTTCAAAAATGGCTCTGGAAACCAACCACCTTACAGCCAGAATAGAAACATTGGAAAATGCCAACAGAGTCATGAATCTGCATTTGGTTGGGGTCCCGGAGGCAACTGAAGGAGAAGACCTTTTATCGTGCCTTAGTCAGTGGTTTGCCAACTCTTTATCACTGGAGATGCAGTTTGAGCCCGCTTGGTTCAAAACGGCCTATTGAGTCGACTTACCGAAGAGCACAGTGTGGAAGGGACAATGCCAGAACAATACTGTTAATCACCACAGGCCAGGAAATCCAAGACACTATCCTCAGCTGGGCAAGAATGCATGCCCTTTGTCTATGGCACAACACAAAGTTAAAATTTTCCCTGACTGGTCATATGCCACAAGGAGTCGTGGAAGCTGTTTGATCTGCTTAGAAAATGCTCGGGCTAGGAGTAGCCCATTCCTTGTTAGCTCCGCAAGACTTTGCATCATATATGGAGGTCATACCTACCAATTTAACAACCCGGCAGAGGCTCGTAAAAGAGTGGACACAATTGTCATAGAATTTTCATCCCGAAGACCACTGGACCTAGAGTACTCAATCGGATGAGGGCTGACTCTTGTATGTACTGTAAAATAAAGTAAGTGCCTAGCTTTTTGAGATGAACTCTCTCATGTTGACTTACCCTGGGTATGTGGGAGAACTGTTGTCTCCCTTGATTTAATCCTTACCTGTATGGAAAGTCCCATGTTACTAAAATGTTGTACGAAAGATATACCTTTATCTTAAAACAGAGCTCGTTTTTTACTTTATGGGTAGTTCATGCATGGCACTGATGGCATACTTAAAATTATGTACTGCACCCCACGTGCAGTTAGCATAAGAGAATATGCAACACCCAGCTTTCTTTTGCTAATAGCATTCTGAGTAGAGTACTAGATTAAATCTCAACAGTTATATCCTAGCAATGTTTGCCAGTAAGGTTTTAAGAACTGTTTTTTTTTTTTGTTTTAGAATGTACTATTTAATACAAGTTCATAATTGCTGGAATATAAAGTTTGGGCGACTGATAGAAGATAGAATCTACCTATATAAAGTTGCATAGATATGTGGGAACAATGGCTATATATGCCATGGTTAAGCAAACTTCCCTTATATAATTGGATATTTTAAGTCCCACAGGTTTTAGAGTGGCAAGCTTCCTGAATATCCTGCCGGGGGAGGGGAGTTCCCCTACCCATAAGTAATTATACAGTACCCACATGATGTATCATGTATTGATGGTCTTATATGTACTGTAACTAACATATGATGATTGCCACACTCTGTAATGGCATATGATACCTGGATCCATCAACTGCAAAGTCATTATTTGACCATTTTCTTAAAACAAATAAAATACAGTAAAAAAATATTGGTGCAGAGTGGGCATCTCAGGAGGTGGCTCTACTTCCCAGGCATAACCGGGTCATCAGGACCTTTGGCGATACAGTCGTGACTTTCAGCAAGGCCCTGAGCCGAACAGTTATTTTGATTTTTGGCATAGCAGACTTCCAAGGAAAGTCCTTGGAGTGCCAAGGTCCAAGAGGCAATCCTGCTTCCGGAAACAACTCCTTCCTTTATCTTCTGGCTCCCCAGAAAGGTAAGAGGTTGGTGACATGTTTCTAGGACAATCTTTTCTCCCTCAATGTAATGTCTAAAGTGTTGGATGGCCCAAACTACTGCAAAGATAGCCTTCTCACAATCAGAAAACTTCTTTTCTATGACAGTCATGGTTTTACTAGCATAAGCAATGATTCGTCAGTTGGTGTCGTGCATTTGGGAAAGAGAAGCACTTAGGGTGCTCCGTGTGTGAGCAGTATCTAAAAGAAACTCCTTACCATTTTGGGGTAAGCTAACAAGGTGCTCTGCTTAGGCTGTTTTTACTCCTGGACAGATTTTTCTTGTCTGGATTCCCACACCCAAGGAACGTTCTTTTTCAACAGTTCAAACAAGGGCTGTGCAATTTCTGCATAGTCTTCAGTGAATTATCAGGAGTAGCTACAGACTCCTAGGAAACTTCATAATTCCTTTAAGTTAGGAGGTGTTTTGAAGGTGTGAAAGGCTTGTACCTGATCCTTTTGTGGACAGATACCCTGGGATCCTAATATATATCCTACATAATCTGCTTGAGAGCAGCACCACTGTCCCTTAGTCAAGGACAGCATGGCTCTGGCCTCTTTGAGTTGTCCTAGGACATGCCTAAGTTCTGCTAAGTGTTCAGGCATGTGGCTGATTTTATGAGTATGTCATCAACATAAATCAGGGTTCAACATGCTGCTGCATCTGGCAGAGCTTTGTGCAAAAAGACATTGAACTCAGCAGGTTAAGTGCACCCAAAGGTAATTGATTCCAAGTGAACTGAGTTACCAAAGGTAAATGCCAGCTTGTACTTGTCATCAGGGTGTACCTCAGGGTCCAGAATCCATTGGCTATATCAAGAGAGGTAAAATATTTAGCTCCCTCAATTCTGGCCAGGTTCTGGTCCAGGTAAGCCATGGGCCACCATGAGAGGAGTACCTGTTCATTGAGTTTCCTATAGTCTACAGTAAGTCTCCACCTACCAGTAGGCTTAAACATGGGCCAAACTGCGCTGTTGTGGTTGGAATTGGTTTTTCTGATGATTTCTTGCTTTACAAGGGTATCTAGGGTTTCCTGGATAGACTCATAAGCTGCTAAGGGAATTTGGTACTGCCGGACATAGACAGGTCTTGAACCTGCAACAGTGGGGATCCTTACCAGGTGGAGGTCAGTGCTACCACATGATAGGGAATCCATTGCAAACATGTCATGTGCTCATGGAGAATTAATCTTAATTGGTCTTTAGCTATCTCATCTGATAGGGCAGATAACTCAATTTGTACTTCTATGGATTCAGTAAATCTAGGCAATTTTTGTGGGCTAGGCCCACTTCTACTTCTTCCTCCACAGACTCACTAACATCTTTTATGATGGCATGCACTACAGGGGGTGTAGCATGGCTAGAGGTAGGAGCATCTCCGGGGAAGGAAAGTACTAGATCGGTACCTTCCTATAGGGAGTGGATCATGGCACTTCCATCTTTGTTAAGAAGTGACTGTACAGCAATTATTCCTAGAGGGCATGTGTAACATGGTGCCTCAGCCCCCCCCCCCATAGGTTTGGGGGTAGTGGACCAATGACAGGTACCAGGGGCTCAAAGCCATAAAAAGAGTCTCCCACTGGGAATCCTAGTTGTGTGCAGGCAAGAGATAATGATATCTCTAGGGTTAGAATTGGTTACCGGGATATGGTGCCTCGACCAATAATCTCCAGGTAGGACTCATTCTGGATGATTAGATCCAAGACATGGAGCAGGGCAGCAGGCCAGAAAAAGGCTCCATTATCAGGCAACAGCTGACCTAGTTGAATCCTCAGTCTTACTGGGAAAGCAAATGCCGTGGCCAGTATAACCACAGATATTGCTGCAATGGCTTGGCAAATTTGGGACATGGTCTGTCCAGACCTTATGTTCTTGGGGTGACCTATGAGATGAAAGAGAACCCCTGCTAGTCTGGTTCACAGGATGGCATGAATAAAATCTACGGTTACACTAAGGCACACAAGGAAGTCGGCACCAGTGTAAACCAAAGGTTTCAGGTCTTTTACCACATACACACAGTGTGAGATTTCCTTTTTCCCTAATGTAATGGGAAGGTGAATGATTCCTATACTTTTTGCAGTACCCCCTTTTAGTGGTAAGCCTGAGTGCATAGTAGTCTTTTCTGCCAGGATGAGGGGCTCAGTTTCTCTAAGCTCAGAGAATAAAGCTTCACTAACTAGTGTGCTTTCCTGACTGAAGGTGAGTATAGCATAATAAATGAGGTGTTTGGCCACAATGATAGTCCACCAGTTCTCATCATGGTAGTAGATGTGTTCCAAGTAGGCAGGGTGATGAGTGTTTATATTAGAGGGCATGGTAAGGTCGGTGTGTGTGTTTCCCTGTTCACTGGGGTTTACAGATTCTAGAGTGTCAGGTGTGCCCGTATTTTGTGTGTCAGTTCCTTGATTAGCTGAACAGCTAGAGTGAAGAATTGAGTCATTCAGCTTTAGTATGAATTGTAAGGGGTCAACCTCCCCATTATGAGCTGGAGTATCAGCTGCATTTGGGTCTAGGGTAGGATTTGTCAAATCCGACCTACAGCCCAAAACCAAAGCAAATGCCTGTGTTATGTTTGGATAAGCAAATTTAAGTGCTGTACCATTTGAACCAAAGGAGTTAGCAGTGGCTTGTAATGGGTTGTTATCCACATAGGTAACAGGAAGGGGTTTAGGAAAATGTGAGCACAGTTTTTGCGCACAAAAGTGCAGCAGCGGAGCGAAATGTAACAACAGATCAGATCCCACTAATACATTTTTAGATGGGAGATTAGTCACATACACAGGATGGCTTATGCTTAGGGTTCCAAAATGTATCTTTAACCAGATAGCATTGGACATTAGCAGCATCTCATGTAAAACTGGTAAAAGCTTACAGTACTATCTAGCAAGGTCAAAGGTTTCCTTTTTGAGTAGAGTGGTCCTGTAATTCTGCAAAGACTGTTTGGATCATGATAGTAATTTCAGAACCAAGGTCCAGAAGGGCATTACAATTAAGAATGTCACTGATGGTGACCTCAGTATGATCTTCTTATACCTCCCTGAAGTCTTAATGGACCTAGGTATGTTTTGCATTTTAGGCGAACACCTCCTTTGCAGGTGGTGGTGGTTGTGAGTTTGAGTCTCCTCTTCATCCACCCTGAAGCCTGGTGACATATCACATTAGCCAGTTAGCATTTTGCCCCCTCGTTAGGATGGAGAATAGGAAGGGACTGGTTCTGGTCTAGTCAGCTAGGGACCCTGGGGATTGACTGCATGTGTTGGTGGGTAGCTACTGGAATGAGTACTCCTAGGGGTGAAAGAATGGCATTGGGGTTTGGTGCAGGGCCCCTGTATGGGCCCTGGGAGTTTATCTATGAATTTCCTCCTCAATTGTCCCAGTCTGCCTTCTTAGCTGGTCAATAGCATAGCTGTTAGTATCTGTGTCTCGGTTAGGCCATGGTTGATCATTCCAGGCATCTGGAAGCTGTCTGAAAGCCTCTGATCCCTTTTGTTTGGGTTGTGGGGACTACATGATCTAGGGTTCCAACTGTCCCTTCCCTGATTTGGGAATTTTTTATTATCCCTAGGAAGGCTGGAAGTAGCCTCCTGTTTGTTTTGGGGAAATTCTTTTCCTTACATTTGGAGGGTGGCCTGATCACTAGTAATGGCAAAAAGCTTATTTTGAGGTTCCGTGTTAGGTTTCTTACCTGCATCTGGGTTGACAGTTATAAAGATTTGTTGGGCCCGCTCTATAATATCATTCATGAGAGTATCTGGTTCTACCATGGTTGGACTAATGCCTAATGGAGGTGAAGGCCTTTTACAAAGGCCTCCTTTAAGTGTGAAACAAGTCTGGGTCTTCCCTCTCCTCCTGAGAAAAACATTCTACTCTGGATTTTGTAAAATCCTTTGGTGCTGATTTTTTGGCATGTCTCTTTAAAAGCTGCTATGGGACTTACGTTAAGTAAGTGCTCTTTAATCAGGGCTGGACACATTTTATCAAAATCGGTTTTGATCTCTGGTTCTTGTCTAACCATCCAGGCTCGAACTTCTGACACAACAGAAAACCTTAAGACCCACCCGATCTTCAGGGTTATGGATCAAAAGAATTCAATTGTGATTTCAAATAAAATATAACCTTCTATCTCGTATTGGTCTTGGGATCAAGCTAGTACCTATGGCCTATTTTTTTATTTATTTATTTTTAATATTTTCACTCTTTTTCCTCCACACCTGCCATCAGGTTCTCTGCCCTGGTCATGATGCTCCATGACTACCTCCTACTAAGCCCCTGCTCTCCTGGTTACCCCTGGCTTTACCCTCCAGGGGGCGGGGTCATGGCACTGTACAGGCACCAGTACCGTGAGTGGTAACTGGTTGGAAGAGCTTGGCCAGGAGGCTAATTGAAGCCTGGGGACAGGGCTTCATAGAAACAGTAGAAGCGGTGCTTTTTTTTTTATCCCTGTAAGCTGGGGCGGAGATGTGCAATGATGTCTGGCATCTGTCCTGCCCAGAAAGCATTGATAGTGCGTTGGCTCAAGGCGACATGCTAGTTTCCACCAGGTGTCACTCCTGCACTGAACACACAGCCCTTTCCCCCTGAGAAGGAGAGCAGTCCTAGGGATGCTTGATCCTTCTCCTCTGGCCAACCCTCTGCGATGACCTAGATCCGTTCCGAACCGGGTCACCCGCATGCCATGGAAATCCTACCATTGTGTCAGTGGGCTGGCCACACCTATGGCCTTTATAATGTGAATCAATTACTTTGGGTCTGGTCGGTACAGAGTTGCGGGACTAGAGGTCGTGGGGCCAGATGTAGTAGGACCAGATAGTGGTTGGCCTGTCCCTGCAGGGGCACTGTTTTGGCTATTAGAGGCCGGAGGACCATTTGAAGGTTGTGCCCCCTCTCTCCACAATTTCAGGTCTTGAATTTCTTTGACTAAGTCCTGTACCTTGACTGCAAGGTCCTCTGCCACAGGCTTTGGGGGGGGTATCTGGGACAGGAGGTTGCAAGGGCTCATCTGGTTGCAGGGCCCCCAGCTGTTGACCAAGAGCATCAAGGGACTCAGTAAATGCTTCATGCAGCCTATCTATCTCCTGATGAGCTGCACCTACCTGTTCTTCGGATCTCTGGGCTACCTTTATTTAAACTGCAGTCTCTGTTAATTTTCCTGACACTTGGACTTTTCTGCTCTTAACCCTACCAGTTCAGCTTTTAAAGCTCTTATGTGCTGCTGCAGGTCCCTGACTTTGTTAGTCCATGGGATAATTTGCTGTTTTAAATCCCCCTCTTTTGTCAACCTCTGATTAATTGCTTTAAGTTGTTCCTGTCTGCTTCATTTACTTTAAGAATGCCCAAGTATTTGGCCTTCTCTGACTCTAATTCAATTCCACAGCTTGGATTTCGGTGGTCTGGTCTTGCCTGGATTGGTCAAGTTAAAGCTAAGCTCCTAGCATATATAGTCTGCTTTGGGCTTCCTGATAACAGACTCTACATTGGAGATCTAAAATATATCCTATCAGGGTGGGATTAAGTTGCTTCTTCTTTAATCTAGTTTTGGCTTCAGCCAAAAGTGAGCTTAAATGATCACCAAGCTCGAGCATTGTAGTTCTTTAGCGGGTAGGCTCTGTAGGGGATTTTCTGATCAAAATTGCTTCATGAAATAAGGTGTTTATTTCTCTGAATTGGGAAAGGGTCTCCTTAGATATTCAAAGGAAAACTCTAGCTCTGCAAGGTTATCTTTACTCTCCTCTTTCTAAGGACTATTCATGAAGGTAAGTATTGTAGGAACATCCTCTGGGTCCCCTGGAAAAAATCCTGTAGAAAACATATCTCACCTTTTAATTATTATACAGAGCAGGAGAGCAGGGTTACTGCAAAATAAATGCTTTTGTTCCTTTAAGTCTCTTCTGTTCCGTTGAAGCTTGTGGTCTATAAATGACTTCCTCTTTTTCTCCAGCGTGACAAGCCCTATGTGAAAAAGGGAAGTGACTCTTCGCCTCAGCTTGCAATTTTTAAACGGAAAGGAAGGTATATTTTTCTCCATTTAACTATGAACATTTATTATTACCACAGTTTAAGACTGTTTTAATTGCAGTCCATACCAAATTGTCTATCATAGCTAGAATTAGCATAAATCTCATGCCCACCCAGGACGCCACTTTGCAAACACAATTACTAGTAATTAATTTATCTTTGTTAGCTGCTTAAGGAAAGATGTGCAGTATATATTGTGTTTACATGTTTTATTGTGGTTACTCCTGAAATGACAGATTTAAACTTGGACATGAAGTGCAATCAAAAGCTGTTTATTTCAATACACAGTTAACATTTAAACATTTTTGACAGTTAAACAGGACAAAACATTCCTAGAAAATCTAATTTAGACTTTTATCTATCCATGCACTTTATCTTCGTACACAGTCTTCACTACGTGCATTATGAGGTCCTGTACTCCTATGAGGAGGCATTTTAAAGTAGTATTCTCTCAAAAATAACCTTAACTAACATAACTACACAATTCCTTAGTACTAATAATCCTTGTTAGCATCTAAACAACATTTCATTGCATTTTGTGTTTATGCATTTAATATGGAACCAGAATTCGTAAAAGACACATATTAGACAAACACCTTAAAGTCTTTAGAGTATACTCAGCCAATGTCTCTTGTGGTGTCTTGGCTCCCTTCTGTCTGGAGAGTTGAAGCATCCTTGGAGAGGCTGGATTGAAGAAGGTCTTTTCCTGGCTTTTTGGATTTTTCTCCTCGAGGTTTGCAAATAAATTTAACAAAGTTAGTTCAGTTTCAAGGCTTCTTTCTTTTGGCTAAGGACAAAAGTCTTTAAAGTTTAGCAGAATAATAGTTTGTAAAGTCAGTAGAAGTAGCATAGATACGAGATCTCTTCCAGCAATGAAACAGATTCATAGGAAGCAAGATGGTAATGTAACATATTGGTCTTTGGAGTTGCATTATATAGGCAAATACTTCCTCACAGATGACTTGAAATGGTGAAATGATATATCCATATTTGGGCAAAGGCTTTATCTTGGTCAGAAGTCTAGAGTGTACGTGCTGAATTATTTTCATCCTGCTATACCCTCTATCAACAACCTGTCTATTGTCCTCTTGAACTTGTCCACGAGGTGACAATAGATTTATAACCACAAGACCTTACACTGCGCATGTTTGATAAAGGTTATGTCACTTGTGGTTATGGTACCACGGTTGGTAGCAGCAGATGGTCTTCCTTTTCAGGAACATGTCCCTGAAATAGCTGTCTGGGTTTTCAGATGTGTTGCAAGCTTCTGGTAGCCTGATCCATTGACCTAATAGAATACTGAGCTTTGATTTTAAGATACTTTAGGGATTGTCAGCTCTTTGCACAATGTCTGAGCTCAGAGAATATGTTTATTTGGCATTTTAAATGTTCTTGAAGTTGGAGAGCTTAAAGCATATTGTTTAAGGTAGATGGTTCAGTGATTTCTTTCACTACAATGGGTCCATATACCTGAGTGCAGTGCTGCAGTACTGCTGGCTCTAGGAACTCAGAAAGCAAGGTTTTTATGACAAGCCTTTTTTTTTAACTTTATGTTTATTGATTTCTCATAAACACAGAGTTCCATATTATGATAGTCAGACATCCACTTATTAGTATAGAAAACTTAGTTTAAGACAGTATATCCTAGTCTAGACCTATATGTTACGGATTTGGGGTATACCAACATTACTTAAATTATCTTTCCAAAATGTTCCCAATAGCTACACTTCCACATGAGAGGTGATCAGTCCAAGTATTATAATCCGAGAAAAGGGAAAATTCAACATCCAGCATTGATTAGACCCCTATACCAAACATGGCATAGCTAAAATCTTAGTGTGCTCCTCACACTCTAGCAACCTTGATTCAAAACTATTTAACATCAACATGCTGTAGAGGTTTAAACATAGTTAGCAAACTGAATTAACTTTCCATTAACATGAACATCTACACAGGTCCACAAGTAAAACATTCCCTGTAACAGGAAAGTAAAAGGCCCTCCCGTGGTTTACAACACAGTACAATTTAAACCTGTTAAAGAGTCCTTAGGATGGTCCATAAAACATTGTTTAATTATCAGAAAGTCAGTTTTCAAATTGCTTGGTGTATCACACAAATTCTTTCTGTTGAGGTTTACACTGATAGATAAGCTCTTTACTTTACTTTACCCCTTCAAGTGTCCTCAACATCCAACTCCTGGTCCAAATCAACACAAGCTCCAGCCCCTAAGGCCTCGAACTCCGTTTGGATCTGCTGCACATGTTTGTCTGCTTCTTCTGGGTTGGAGAACTGGAATGTGTGACCCCCATATAAAATTTTCAGGCATGCTGGCATCATCAAGGAGTGAGCCACCCCATAACTTCTAAGAGTGGCACGTACCCTGTTGAATCTCTTTCTGTGGACCGTCGTAGCATAGGAGAGGTCCAAAAAACAATGCAAGGTATGGCCCTCGAAATTTAGACACTCCATGTTACGGGCCACCTGGAGAATCTGCTCCTTCATGGTTGCAATCACCGTTACCAACAGGACTGTGCAGGGTAAATCTTTTTGTGCCCCGGCAGATCGAAGGGATATACAGTAGGCTTTAATGAAGTGTTCCCCCAATTTCTTATCAAGCTGTAGAGCCATGGGTAGTCAATATTTCAGGAAGAAGAGAAGGTCAGGGTTCTTGGACCCCTCTGGCAGCCCAATGAGTCTGACGTTTGGTGTCCTGTTTGCATTTTCTAGTCCCTCTAAATGATAACGGAGCTGCCCATTTTCCTGAGTCAGTTTGGCTGCAGTTGACAGAGCTTTTACTGCCTGACTTTCCCCGGATGAAGCAGTTTTTGTTGCAGCCTCTATTTTCATATCTTGCTCCCCCAGTCACTGTAAGACCAACTCCACCTTTCCATCAATGGCCTGCACGGCCGCTTGCAAGGCCTTCCAGGGCAATTCAACAGAGCTGCTAGCAGGAGTGTTAACTATGGCCTGTTGCTCTGTTGGAACCTGATTTCTTTGCACCACCCGGGCCGCTCTTGTTCCTATGGCCCATATTCAAGTTTGGTATCAAAAGCTGTAGCACAATGTCAAAAGTACAATGATACCAGTTACTTGGATTAAACTTTCCCAGCAATTGAGAAAATTATAAATTGATTGATTTCAGTTGCAGAGCTAGGAGTCACATCTGCTCAGTGGAAGTGCTCAGCAGCACCCCCATGATAAGCCTTTTAATACATATTTTATGGCTGTTAAGATTAAGGGGTATATCTTTTTCACACTTTGGCAGAATCTGGCAGCTTGCAGCTACTATTGTGCCTACACAGCTACAGGCTACTGAGCATTCTAAGCGTAAACGTAAGCTGAAGAATGAGCTCCAGACCTTACATCAGCAGAATGAGTCACTTTTGCATTGTGCAGCACAGAGTAATGATCATGAATTGAATGCTTTGAGAGAGGAATGTGAGGAAATCAAGATTAGACAGAAAGCAGGTTTTGGATATGAATGATTTGCTGTCTGAGACTAATGAGGCTTTGTGTGATGAGAATGAGGAGTTGAGAAAGGAGTTGGATCAGGTAAGTGGAGATTTGGATAGACAACTTAGGGATCACGTTGAAGTGAGCACTGCATACAGAATATTGCAGAAAGATTTTGTGAAAGGTGTGCATTTGAACAGTGCAAAGGTTAGTCATATAAAATGTTGATCCAAGATGGCGAAACTGCGCCATCAGCGAGAGGTTCTTGCTGGACATGTTAAAGCTATGAATGGCTTTCATTACATGCCCATTGACATCACCTCTTTGGGGGGAGAGAAGATTCTGATGATGGGTACCCCCTGAAAGATGTATAGCAGGCATGCCCAGCTGCTGTCCCTGCCCATTTCCACTCACAAAATAATGGACGCCCACATCATCACGTTGTGATGCCATGCCACTCACAAGATGGTGGATGCCCATGTCATCGCATTGGGATGCAATGCCATTCACAAGATGGCGCTGCCCATGGATGCAGCCAAGATGGCTGACCATGGGATTCCGGAGGTAGTTTATCACGATCATATCCTCCTGCTGTTGCTGTCCTAAATAAGGCTGATAAAACAGAGATTTCCACAATGATTGATACGGCTCTGTCAAAAACTGACATTTCTGAGGACCAGAAATTAGCCTTCCATCAGAAAATAGATGAAATGCTGAAACAAGCAAGTCAGCACACAGCGTTGCAAAAGCAGTGGCAGATGCTGCAGCAGAGACTGCAATCAGGGGTGTCTGAAGCACTTTACAAGCCCCACAGGCACCAGCCATGCAAGCCAACCCCTTGCAGGCCACACATTCAGCACAGCAGATTGCTGACAGCATAGGCCGAATGACATTACATGACAACTTAAACTGTCATCTTGAGAAGATCTGTTCCCGCTGTGAAATGCTCAACCTTCCCAAGGCAGGACATGTCCAAGTATTACATTTGACAATTGATCCTGGCCTTTGGTCAAAACTCCCAGATCATGTTAGAAGAGATACTTCATCAGATTTTGATGACGTTTGTTCAGAACTGATGGTTGCACACTCCCCAGGGGTAGTAGGCATACGCTTGGCATAGTCTGTTAAACAGGGTGCAAAGGAATCACCCAAAAACTATCATCAGTGTCTTTGGATGACCTATTGTACCAGTAAGACAATAGTTAAAGAGAAGTGTGACATGGAATTGGTGGAGTACAAGGATCTCTTCCTATGCAATATGTTCTCTGCTGTGCGAAATCAGGTTGAGTGGGCTACTTACCCTGAATCAGATTTATTTAAAAAGATTTTGCAAGTGACAGAGAGGATCTATCAGGTCTACATCCGCTCTCTCTCCTCCAGTTCCAAAAACAAGGTTGCTGCCATCCAGCAGCCATCCGGAAGTGAGACCCACTACAGAGTGGAAGGGGGCACTGGACAGCAGGCCACCTCATATGACAACAACAAAATAATCAGGCAATCACAAATATTATAAAAGAACAAAATTGACAGGGTAATGGGAAGAACAAATTCTAATGCTAATCAAAATGGTAACCAACAAGGCTGCTGGAATTACTGGACTGGGCCGCCATATCAACAGCTTGCTGAGGAGAATGCTAAGCTCAGAAAATGCTGGACCAGGTAAGGTCTGCAACCAATACTGATACAGAGCGGCTCCATGGCTGTGATAGCTTCGACATCACAGGGCATATCGGAGAGGCATAGGTGCTATTCCAGCTACTGCACCTATTGCTCCTCCAGAGCTTCCACCTCCTCCACCTTTCATTACTGCTGTGACAACCCAGTTAGGGTTGCACCCAATTCATGACAGGGCCCAAGCAAACTCTGCAGGCCTATGGTTTCAAGACCAGAATGAACTGGGCCCTTATTCATCAAAATGACAATTAGAGCCCCAGTCCACATTGTATCCAACCTGGAAGGCCTTGTGTAGAGACAATGATTGAGGCCACCAGCTTCTTATGCTGCTCGATACTGGGGCAGCTATGTCAATGCTGCATGATGAGGATCCAGTATCTCACTCTGGTCTACCAGCCAGGAGACCAGAGCCCAAGGTGTAGATGGTGCCATGCTGCACACCTATTAGTCCATCTCCTTCCGTGGTGGTGGGGAACCTCAACGCAAAGTTCACCTTTGACCTGATAACATTATGTCAGCATCCCAGTATATTGGGAATTGATTTTCTTGCAGGACACAGATGTGTAGTGGATTTAGCCACTAGGCTACTGCTTCAAATTCCAGGACAATACCATGCCATCATGATATCAGACTCCCATCTGGTGATTGCTATCTCTAACAACGACACTGAGCATGACATCATCAGCATCTTCAAGGACCATGAGTCATACAGCAAGCTGCAACCTATTCTTGCTAAACACAGGGATGTGTTTGCAACTCACAAACACAATTGTGGCAGGATGCGGACAACCATTGAAATCACAGGACCAGATCCTGTCAGACAACAATACCCTTTTCCTACAGAAGCCCTACCATCATTGAGAGAGACTATCCAGTTTCTACTCCAGCAGGGTGTGATCAGGCCAAGTGTCTCAACTGTAAATTCCCCATTTGGCCTATAGAAAAGGCAAATGACTCTTGGAGGCTCACAATTGATTACAGAAAGCTTAATCAAGTAACCCCAAGCTGTGCCCTAACTGTGGCATCAGCACCAGATGTGCTCAAGATGTTAACACTGACCATAAATGGTTCACTGCATTGGATATCTCTAACGGGTTTTGGTCTTTACCACTGGCTCAAGAGAGCCCATACAAATTTGGCTTCACTTTTGAGGGTCATCAGTACACGTGGACCTGTCTCCCCCAGGGGTTTCATAATAGCCCTTCTCTCTTTCACTTACACATGAAAGGTGCATTGCAAGGTTTTTCCACTCAAGATTGCCTTCTACAGCACATAGATGATCTGCTCCTGACCACTGCCACAAAGACAGGACACTTAGTTCTCCCTGACAAACTACTGACCCTCCTACAGAGTACAGGTCTCAAGTGCAACCCCTCTAAAGCACAATTGTGTCAAAGAGCAGTCATCTTCCCAGGTCTCCATATGACCGAGAAAGAAAGAAACCTAGCCCTGAAAAAGATTCAAGGACTGCAAGATTGGCCACTACCAACTAGTGTGGTAGCACTCAGATGTTTCTTGGGTATGGTAAACTATTACAGGGACTTCATTTGTGATTTTGCACAAAAGGCCGCACCCCTGTACGAGTTGCTGAAAAAGGATGTCCCATGGACATGGGGTCCAGCACAAACAGAAGCTGTAACCAGTCTGAAACAATCTCTGACCTCAGCTCCAGCTTTGGTTAACCCAAACCCATCCCTACCTTTCCATCTGGAAACAGCTGCATCAGATTTAGCCATGTCAGCTGTTCTGGCTCAGAAGTCTAATGGATATGTTAGACCCATTGCCTATGTATCATAGATGCTATCGCCAGTGGAACAGAAGTACAACCTTTGTGAAAGGAATCTTCTGGCTACCTTTTGAGCCATGAAACATGTCATGTACATCATTGGCTATGCTTCTATTGTTCTGCATACCAATCATATACCCACTAACTTTCTTCTGTCAGACTGGGTTAAAGATGGCTCTGTCTCCAATACCAGACTTACACACTGGTCTCTGCTTCTGCAGGATTGTGACATCACATTACAGCCTGCCAAAGTGCCATCTTTGTTGGCCTCCTGACCTACCTGAACCAGGACCCTTTCTTCCTGCACCACAGGAACTGCTCTATGATCCTACCCTGTGTCATGTTTTCACTGATGGCTCAGCCTCAGATTCCTCTGGAAATCAGGTAGGAGGATTGGGAGTTCTCATCATGGAACAGAGTGATGATAAAATTCACATCGCTTGGTGCTGTACCATTATTTCCTCACAGTATGCTGAATCAGCCGCTGTTGCCTGTGTGCTGGAACTGCTGAAGCAAGGCACAACTTACACAATCATTTTTATAGACTCCAATTGGGTCTGTTCCTCCCTGACTGAATTCTTACCTTTTTGGGAGAAGACAAACGTTGCATCTTCTGATGGTACACCAGTAAAATACAGAGCCTTGTTTGTATATATTACTACACTGACACAACAGTTCAGATACAAATTTTACATTCACAAGGTCTGAGCACACTCTAAGAGTGAGCCTTACCATTCTTTCAATGACCATGCCGACTCTCTTGTGAAAGGAGGGGAGAAATGGGAAATGAACAATCCCACTGCGCTTGCTGCTATATCTGTTGCTGCTGTGAAAAAGAAAACAGTCCTTTTGTGCCTTTATTTCTAGCATCCTCACTAAAGCAGGACCCTCATTTGAGGGCAGTGTTTAAATTCCTTGACAAAGGAACTGAGGAAGAACTTCCAGTAGACAGGCCCTACATAAAGGTGAAAGAAGACCTTAACCTATCTTGTGATAACCTGCTCATATGGTATCACAGCCCCAAGAATACTAAGAAATGGTGGGTAGTTCCTGAACATATGAGGATGGACTTTATCCAAGTACATGATACTTCAACTGGAGGTCACCAAGGAGTGAAAAAGACTCTGGACAGACTGACGACATTTGGATGGTGTCCAACTATGAAAAAAAGATGTAGAACATTTCATCAACAATTGTCTGATCTGTGCACAGAACAACCCTACTTTGCCCAAGAAAAATGCCAAATTGTCACCACAGAGGAACTCAAGTCCCTGGAACTCCATTCAAATCGATTACATTGGTCCACTGCCAACCACTAGTTGGAGCAACAAGTACGCTCTGGTGGTCACCGACCTGTTCTCCAAATGGGTCAAGGCATTTTCTACAAAGAATAATTCTGCAAAAGTTTGCAAGAGTCCTGGTGGAACAACTGTTCACCAGGTGGGGTCTCCCTCTGAAGGCAGACTCTGATCAGGGATTCAGCTTCACAGCTGACTTGATGAAGGAAACTCTGACTGTGTTAGGGGTCGATCAGAAGTTTCATATTTCATATCACCCCCAATCATCAGGGCAGGTGTAAAGAGCAAACAGACATATTAAGCTTATGTTATCCAAATTTATTGAGGACAACCCCAAGGACTGGGATTCCTTGTTACTTTTGCCCCTTATGGCAATAAGGGCTACACCCTCATTGAGCACACAATGTACCCCATTTGAGGTCATGACTGGAAGGTCTATGAGATTACCAGAACATTTACTTCTGGACTTGTGCACTCCAACTGCTGACAGTGTCCGTAAGACAATTATGTAGAAAAACTCAAATGAGACATAGTTCAGGTACACCTGTTTACTATACAACGTCTGGGCAAAGTTCAACATCAGGCTACGATACAATTTGACAAATCTGTACATGATGTCGATTGGCAGATTGGAGATCATGTAATGGTTCTAAGGTTTGTTCATCCTACTCATCCTTTTGAAAACAAATGGGAAGGACCGTATCCCATTGTGAACAAGCTCAGTCCATCAGTCTACCAAGTTAGACTACCACAAAACAAGAAACTCCCAGATAAATGGCTACATGCCAATCAGATGAAACTGTACAAAGGAGACTAAATATTACTTTTCCTTACCCCACTGGGCAGAATAGTGCTGAACTAAGCATGTTTTTCTTTTCTCTTTTCTTTTAGGTACAAGAGCAAGATGATTGCTTTGCAGTTACTCCTCCTCCTAGGAGCCTTACCTATGGTCTTTTCACAAGCCCAAACCAATCAACATTTAAGGTGATCCCTCCTACCCCTACATCACCATGCTGAGGCAAAATACCTTGTTCCAGTACCCAATCTAGGAGGAGTTAGTAGAGTTCAAAAATAAATGTTCCAAAACAGATGGTCACCATTCAGGAGGGCAAAGAAGCCATACTGAATGCTATGGTCATCACATCGAATCAACCAAGCCTTCAAATTGAGTGGCAGACAGATCACGATGGAAAACCACTCCCAGTGGCCCACCTTGTTAAAGCCACTTTCCAAGCATGGCCTAACACTAACCTTGCCCCTAACGGCACCCTATCCATCCGTCACATACACACCACACATTCTGGTCTGTACAACCTCACAGCTTTGATTGATCCAAATTTCTGTGAAAATTATAGACATAATGCCATTAGGCAATTCTGTTCCCAGAATTATATGGCCACTTCAATTCTATTTCTCAGAGTTCTGCCTTACACTGAACAAGAGCTTACTGAATGCCCTAAACAGGAACCTGGTCCACCCAGTGGTTTGATCACCACTTCCCTTCCAGGTGCTTTAATAAGTAACGTGTGCACATACCTGTTGTTCTAAACATCACTTATCAATCAATCAAAATCTTTATTTATCCAGGCGGGCACCATTGAGCAAGGCTCATTTGCAAGGTGGACCTGATCATGAATACATCAAAGTACAGTACAGAAGCAGATATACAAAAAGCAATAATATACAAGGAAGAAAAAGTATATACAGTGTATACAGTACAGTACAAGGTTGAAATAAATAAAAAACCAGCATTATTTTACAATTGAAGAAGTCAGAATGTACAATCAACCATAGGCATACAGGGGTTATAAGCAGAGATCTTTTGAGTGAGGCAGCCGGCAACTACACATATAGGGGAAAGAGGCCATGTATGGGATGGCAGGTTAGAGAGGTAAAGAAGAGGAGGGATATATTACCAACAACTGGGGCAAAAATTGAGCTAAAACCACAGAAAGTGACGATGGCTGTCATGTACTTGTTTATTATGATAATGACAGAGGAGGGGTAGATAATTGGGACACTGCTATGGATGGGGTGGGACTTTAGCCAGGCTGGAGTGGATAGGGAAGGGTGGGTGCAGCAGGAAGAGTTAATAGGGAAAGAGTGAGAGCCGGGGTAGAAATATGGCAAGCATTAGGATGGAAAGGGGGAGCTGCGGAATTAGTGGGCTAGCGGTGAGGAAAACATTTGCAAGGTGCTTTCATGTAGTGATCGTAGAGCACTTTGAAGATATTCAGGCTAAAAGGGCAGCTCAGCTTCAAGTTCCTTTGTAAACCGTTCCCACAATGTGGGCAAAGAGAAGTTTACAGCAACTGCCAGAAATGAGTTTTGACCCTTGGAACTTGGAGACGGAGTGGGAATAGCTCCTTACAGCAGGTGCCTAACACAATTCGGGAAATACAATTTGAGACATATGAGGGAGCTTGTTGGTCACCGCCTGAAGGCCCATAGGGCAGCGTTTCTATTCCTTCTATAGTGAAGGGAAGTCCAGCCTAACGATGAGTACAGGGAGCAGTGGTGTGTGGAAAGTGGAAGGCCAGTAATGAACCTGATAGCTCTGTGGTAGAGGGTGTCCAACTTAGCTAGTGCAGAGGCAGTGCAGTGGCTGTAGAGCAGGTCCACGTAATCTATTAAAGATAGGAGGGTAGCGTGAACCAGTTGAATCTTGGCCTCTTGTGAGCAGGTGGTTAATTCTGTAGAACAGTCCTAATCTTTACCTTAGTTTCTTCTGTAGTTCTTCGAGATGGTCAGTGAAGGAAAGTTTATGATCGAGCCAAACTCCTAGATATTTGAATTTAGCTGCATACTCTAGTGTTTCTCCAAGAACAGTGGTAATTTGTGGGATAGCTCCCCCCCCAAGCAGGAATTGCCACATTCAAGGAGGGGGAGAAGAGCATGGCTTTTGTCTTTTTCGCATTGAGCAAAAGCTTTTTATGAGCTGGTATTGTAGAAGGTTAAATTCAGCTTGGAGGTCTTCACAGGCTGCTTCCGCTGGGACAACTCAAGTACAGTACAGTGTCGCCCGAATAAGTGGATGTTGGCTTTTGATGGGGTCATTGATGTTGTTAATGTAGACTGCAAAGAGGAGGGGACCAAGGATAGAGCCCTGGGGCATGCCCCTCAGCACTGGGATATGGACGAGTCTGGCCCCTGTTCCAGGGCCAACATTTCCATGTTTTATCAAATTATACTAACGGATACTGTTGCTGCACACCAGACACACACACGTGACCCTTATACTGGTTTCTACAGTACTGAACATATAGGGGACTTTAGACCGCGACCTAACCCTTACAATCGAGCTGAAAAAACTAAATGCTCTAAGCGTCAAGCTGCTGCTGTAACTGGTGCAGCAGGCACAATTACAGACCTTTTTGGGTCTGGTAGGTCTATCTGGATTAGAGCTAATATAGCTAGCATTAAATCCCACATGACTTCTGTAAGTTTCAAGATAATACGAAATATAACATTTTACCACCTCCTTTACATGGGGTAGATGGCCTCAAAATGGAGGAGCGTTTCACTGTATATAACATGCAGGAAATAGCAAGGGATTTGAGACCACAAGGAAGAAAATCAAATAATTGTGCAAAATAATAGAGAAGCAGACAAGCATTGTATAGCCAGGGAAGTTTTATGCACTGCCTATGGCTCTTATATACTTACAACCGTAAGTAATCTCTTCCGGGATTTGGAATCAGGCTGCTTTCCTGATCTAATACACGATAGACATATGGCTAGGTGGTACTGCCCACACTGGAGACAGGAAATGGCACCACAATCCACATGGGGGTTGTATACAGACCCCCATCTCAGGGGGAGGGAATGGACAAGGAAATGATAGAAGGCTTCCTTAGAATGGCAGAAAAAGGGGAGATATTGTTGATGGGGGACCTGAATATGCCAGATATTAACTGGAGCACCTTTGCTGCAGGCACATCCAAGAGCAGGGTCATTCTTGATGCCCTACAGGGGGCATGCCTCAGGCAGCTAGTATTGGAACCCACTTGGGAGGGAGCAATCTTAGACTTGGTACTCTCAAATGGGGACAGATAAAGAATCTCAGATTTAGAAGTGGGTAGCCATCTGGGAACAAGCGACCACCAAACAGTGTGGTTCACGATAAACACAGCCATACAATCAAGCCTTATGAAAGCAAGAGTATTGACTTAGGAGGGCTGACCTTGGGAAAATGAGAGAGTGCCTCAGAAAAGCACTAGCAAACAGGCAAGAAGGAGGGGTGGAGGAACAATGGGAGTAATCAAAACAGTATCACAGAGGCAACAAGCCTTTCTGTGAAAGCAAATCAACAAAACACAACGAAGGAAAAACCGCTATGGTTCTCAAAAGAGGTGGCAGGGAAGGTAAAGGAGAAAAGGATAGCATTCAGGAAATATAAGGAAACACAGAAGGAGCAGGACAGAGAACTTTATCAGTTAAAGCGAAAGAGGATGGTAGTCAAAATAGCAAAGGCTCAAACCAAGGAAAGGATAGCCAACTCTGTTAAGAAGGGGATAATACCTTTATAGGTACATTAGAGAGTGAAGAAAGACCAAAGGAGGGATACTGAGGCTTAATAAAGGGGAGGGAATGTGGGTAGAGGGTGACTGTGAAAAAGCAGGGATACTGAACAAATATTTCTGCTCAGTATTCACAAAGGAAGAGGGGGGAGGTACCTAAACCAAACAAGAGAAACACTCTGAAGACGGGGTCGATACCAGTCCATTTACAGAAGAAAGGGTTCTGAAAGAACTAATAAAATTGAAGGTGGACAAAGCAATGGGGCCTGATGGGATTCACCCAAGAATTCTAAAAGAACAGTAGAACTAGTGACACCACTGAAGAAAGATTGTTGAGTACCTAGAGGCCAGTGGGGCACAGGACCCAAGGCAGCATGGATTCACAATGGGAAGGTCATGTCAGACGAATCTAATAGATTTCTTTGACTGGGTGACCAAAGTAGTAGACCAGGGAGGGGCTGTGGACATGGCTTACCTAGATTTTAGCAAGGCATTTGATACAGTCCCACACAAAAGATTAATACACAAGTTAGCCAGCCTTGGAGTGGGTCCCAAGGTGGTAGCCTGGATAAAAAATTGGCTAGACAACAGGACGCAAAGGGTAGTAGTAAATGGAGTCCACAGTGAAGAAAGGAGGGTTACTAGCGGGGTACTGCAGGGTTCAGTACTGGGACCGGTCCTTTTTAATGTCTTATAAGTGACATTGCAGAGGAACTGGAAGGAAAAGTATGTCTCTTTGCAGATGACACAAAGATCTGCAACAGGGTTGATACACAAGATGGAGTGGAAAGGATGAGAAGGGACTTGGCAAGGTTGGAGGAATGGTCAAATGTATGGCAGCTCAGATTCAATGCAAAGAAGTGCAAGGTAATGCACATGGGAAACAAAAACCCAGGGGAAGCGTACACAATGGGGGGTGAGATACTGACAACAGTAAAAATGGAAAGGGACCTGGGGGTAATTATATCAGATGACCTAAAGGTGGGCAAGCAATGTGAGAAGGCAGTAAGGAAGGCTGGGGATACTGGGATGCATAGGAAGAGGCATCAATAGTAGAAAACAGGAAGTTGTTATCCCTCTGTACAGACAGTTGGTGAGACCCCATCTGGAGTACTGTGTGCAGTTCTGGAGACCCCATCTCCGCAAAGACATAGACAGAGTGGAGGCTGTCCAGAGGAGGGCAACCAAAATGGTGCAGGGTCTGCACCAGAAGACATACGAAGAAAGACTAAAGGAGCTTAATATGTATACCCTTGAGGAAAGAAGGAGAGGGGGACATGATAGAAACTTTCAAGTACCTCAAGGGAATCAACAAAGTCCAAGAGGGTAGCATCTTTCAGAAAAGACCAACCGACTACAGTGGCATTCTGTTTAGCACAATGATATCCATACAGTGGAACTATATTAAAACTGTGGCCTGTTTCATTCATAATCCAACAAAAAAAAAGATGTTACATGGCAGAAAGGAAATTTACTGAGGAGCGGTCTCCTAGCGTGGTGTGGAGCGAGGTGGCAGCGCGGCCATCTTGCTGCCTCCCCCATATGAACCTAAACTTTATTTTATTTTTATCTACTGTGATTTTTTTTGTATCCTATGTATTGTTTTCCTTGTCTGTATACATGCTCCAGGACCTCCTTGTGAATGAGCTTGCTCAATGGAGTTTTCCTGCAATAAACTTGAACTTGAACTTGAAAAAAAAATTCTCGGCTATGTGAGAAATGAAGAGGAACCAGTCAAATTACTTTCCTTCCTGCTATCATAAATGCATACATGGGAACCAACTTCAAAAGCATGAGCAGGTTACAAAAGGTAATAAAATGTCCCTCTGGAAGGAAGGCTTTTGATTAGGTTCCCTGGTCTGTTTATAACATCCTGTTGTTTTCAGCACCACTGAAACCTTGGGTCAAAGGTCACTCACTGAAGAAGTCAGCCAGTTTTGCCTAATCAGACATTCAGACACATTTGTTTATAATACAAATATCATACAATAATAATATTAGAAGGTTTATTATGTTACGGTGCCAACTCTGGGGAGGTGTCCCTTAATACTGTCAATTCCACCCTAGTGCAGCTGGTCCGAGTGGTCCAAGACATGGACAAAAAATAAGACACTCTCTCACCCAGAGTAAAGGTTTTGGAAACCAGAATGGACTGTGCGGAGCAGACAGTTCAGCAAGTAGATGGATCTGTTTTAAAAGCAGTGGATACTACTACAAAACATATCAAAGAGAACTCGCACCTGAGACAGCAACTTGAAACAGTGGAAAATCAAGCCAGAGAACAGAACATTTGGATGATCAGGCTGCCCCGAAATGGTGGAAGGAGAGGCACCCTATGACTTTATAACCACTATGCTGCCTCAAATGCTTGAAGTCTCAGAAGGGGATCCTACCCTATCAATAGAAAAAGTTTATCAGATTGCCCCTTGACATGTTATGGCTAGTGGTGGAGGTCCGCAGACTATCTTGATGGTGTGTAGTAGAATTGGGGTCAGAGATTGTATCCTCTCCATGGGCAGAGAGAAGAGAGGTTTAAGATATGGGGGATGCCCACATATCCTCATTTCCCAACCTGTCATGTGCCACGAGGCAGTGTCAGAAGGCATTCGATCCTGTGAGGAGCTCTTTGCACAATGTAAAAATACAACACCAGCTTCTGACATCTGCAAAGCTGAAAATCATCTGGAATGGCCACACGTATTTATTCAATGATCGATGTGAAGATGTTCAGTTGGTCAGAAGAATGGAATTCGAAAGGGTGGGAGAAGAAGATGGTGACTCGGACACAGAAGGAGGTCTGTGAAGAAGAGCGATTTCCCCACATGGCACCTCCATTTTGGTATACTGATGGCTGAATGACTGTTTCATTTGCCTCCGTAAGCACACGTGGTGCTTTGGTTTGCTGAAATGCTGAATCTTTTTTTAAACTTTATTTAAAAAGAACTTTCAACAGGTTCAGCAAATTTTACATTCTGTTTTCCACAATTAAGCTCATTCATTCTCAAACCAATAGTCACACATCTACTGACTAATGCAGATAAATAAATGCTGAGCAATGGATTACATGTGAAAGATAAAATGAAAACCATGCTGTACACCAGCTATATTAGAGTAACGTGATCATTCAGCACTGTTACATGAGATCCCTGCACCCTTATTGGTAATCCCAGAGGTACCCCTTAGACAGCTAGTACTTAGGCATATCTTATACTAATATATAGGTCTAATGGCATCTACTGTATGAGTAGATGTAAGGATACGTATGCACATTATTGTTATACACTTTACTTTTTAATATATACCTGTATTTCTTGCTTATAAGATGTTAGGACATCTGTGTCCTTGTAATGATTATAATATATGAGTCAGCATTGCCATCTTCTGATGATTTGTATTATTACACTGCTATATGCAAACTGTACTTCTTTGTCTTTACAAAGTGATGACTACTACAAAATTGTATAATGTTGTCTTGGACTGAGGAGCCACCTCTAATTTAGCCAATAGGGTTCATCTCTATAGCTAGAAATGTTTCTATCTTACAGTAACCATGGTAATTATCATAGGTATATAATGTAAGACATTATGTCTTCTACCTCAGAGACCCCAAGAGACACGAGAGAATACTGAGGTATGAACATAGCACTGGCTCCCAGTTAAGTATTGGTAAGAACTGTTTAGGACAACTATGGTTATGCTTTGGTAGTAATAAACAAGCTTTTATTTTATTTTATTTTATTTAAACAGCAGTTTGAAAACCTTTGAGCCATAGGCTCATTTACAAAGGTACCTTGTCACAGTAAGACAAACCAAAATACACAGTATAGCAGTACAACACATAGGTACAACAGTAAGTTAAGACATAGATACAAACAAGCTGGTACAGGTAGGATGGATGCAAACAATACCAGAGTTATGTTGTCCTTAGCAGCTTAGTAATAAGCTTTGTCATAAGTATTGAAATGCAGCTTTGACTAGCGGCAGTTACAGCATCGGGTGTTAATAACGTGTTACGTAAGGGAAGTTTGAAGCACGGATGTAGTTGGAGCTCGGAGATGGAGGGGGGCAGTGTGTTGAACCAGGAGGGGGCCCTAAAGCTGAAGGTTCTTTGGCCGTGAGAGGTCCTAGCTCTAGGGATAACAAGAGAGGTTTTCCCAGAGGTCCGAGTATGAACTAGTGGGACAGAGCGGCGTATGGTGGTGGTCAATCCTGGTGGGGAAAGCCCAAGGAGGGTCTTTTTTGTAAGGGTACAGGTAAGATATTTGAGGCGCTCGTCGAGATCAAGTACCAGCACTTTAGCATACAGTAGACAGGTGTGTGTCATCCTAGGTGCTCCAGTAATTAACCTGCAGGCCTTATTCAGAGTAGTAAAGATTTTATGGAGTGCGGTCTGATCAGCAGCACCATACACGGCAGTCCACTAGGGACAGGATAGAGGAGGTGACTGCAGTCGAAGAGCCTCGGGGGCAGTGTTTATACCGATGTAAGATGCCCAATCGGATATTAGTGGCAGTGGCTAGGGCCGCTGGCGTGTGTCCATGGAAGGAGAGGAGGGTCAAAATGGATCCCTAGGTATTTATAGGAGCAAACTTGTTCAAGTGGGAATGAGGACCCAGAGCGAATGAGGAGTTTGAAGTTGCAGGACTTGTTTTGGGGATGAGAGAAGAACATGGTTTTTGTTTTTTTAAGATTTATCACCAATCTATGTTCCTTGAACCAGCCCTCGGCTTCAGTGAAGGACTTCTGCAGCGAGTCCTGGAGGGCAATAGGGTTATGACTTGAGGCAAAAATGACTGCATCATCAGCGTACAATAGAATGTTCCCCGAGCAAGAGCGTGGAAGGGTGTTAAGGTAAAGGGAGAATAGTAAGGGGCCAGAATGGAGCCCTGGGGAACCCAGATAAGATGGGACAGATGTCTGAGTAGGTCCCATTAATTTACACGCTGTGAGCGATCAGACAGATAACTGGTGCACCAGGAGATAGGCCCAGCAGCAAACCAGAGAGACTAAAGGGCATCAAGAAGGAGGGGTGGAAGACAGTGTCGAAAGCTTTGAGAGGTCAATGAAGACAGCACCAGCCAGAGAACCAGTGTCTAAGGAGGAGTGGAGAAAGTTGGAGAACCTCTAGGAGGGCTGTGTTGGTACTGTGGCCCGCTCGGAAGCCATGCTGCTCAGGACAAAGGACATTGTAGGTGGAGAGGTAGTCAGAGATTTGAGAGGCCACCACTTTTCCAAGGCCTTGGAGAGAGGAGAGAGAATGGAGATCGGTCGATAGTTTCCAGCCACAGTCCTATCACCACCTTTAAAGATAGGGGTGACAGTGGTGACTTTCCAGGCAGTTGGAACCTTCCCAGGCAAAGAGAGTGGTTGATGAGGCATGTGATCGGGTAAGGACTGTGTCTAAGACCAGCCAGAGGATACACGGATCCAGGGTGTCACTGCCTGTACTATTACTCTTGAGGGCAGTGATAAGGTGCGGCCTAAGTTCTTGGGCAGAAACACATGGAGGAGAAAATAAGGGTGAGAAATATTTACGGCAGGTGCTGGGGAGGAGGTCAAAAATTTGTAGGGAGGATAGGCTAAGGTCAGTGAATGAGGTGTTGAGGTGGTTGGCTATGAAGGCTGGGTCTGAGGAGATCACACCATTAATGTTGATCTGGGTGGGGGGAGTGTACTCCCATTTAACTGTTTAATGTTATCCCAGAAGGTTCTGGATTCCCCATGAGGCAGTGAGTGAGGACCGATAGTGCTCAGACTTGGCCTTTCTGATGGCCCGAGTGCACTTCTTTGGCGGCAGCATATAACCGCCTGTCATTGGGCAGCCAGTCTCAATGGCATGGTGCCATAGGTTGTCCCTATGTTTGAGCTGGTGGATCAAAGCTGGGGTAACCTAGGGGCATTCTTCCTTTAGAATGGCGGGTCAACACTGGGGCAAAGATATCACAGGCATTATTAAAAGTTTGGGTAAAGAAGGAGAGAGCTGTGTCAATGTCAGGAGTTGCCAGTATAGGAGACCAGTCAATTTGGGACAGAAGTTCCTTAGTTTTATCAGTCCACCAGGTATTAGACGCCTGCCGCATGTGGACTGTGCTATGGGTTTGGGGACTGAGGTTGACCAGTGGAATAGAATGGGGAGTGATGCTGAGAGAGTCTGGGAGGACTTGTACATTGGGGATCCGATTAGGGCGGTTGGTGAGTACCACATCAAGCAGGGTACTGGAGCCTCTCTTGGGGTTAGTCCTGGTGGGGTGGGTAACTAGTTGTGTTAGGTCTATTGCAGAAAAGGAGTCTCGGGTAGAGGAGGAGGAGGGCTGAGCCAGCTGACATTTAAGTCACCCACCAGAATTTGATTAGCGGAAGGAGGTAGAGAGGTAAGGTATTCTGTAAGAGAGGCAATGGCTCATGCTTTGGTCCCTGGGGCACGTATGCAGTAGTCAGATAAAGGGGTCCCTTTAAAGGGTCAGGGTTGCATTTCGCGAGCGCCTGGGCCCTGGAGTCAAGGATGGGAGCGGCAGGGCTAGTACGGGAGAGATTCCTTGACATAAAGAAGCGCAGCCGCCGCCTGCCTCCCAACACGGTTGGACCGGAAAAGGGTGAAACCAGGAAGGTAGACTAGGAGTCAGGGAGGATTTCACAGCCAAGTCTCAACCAGGGTGATGACATCAGGGTTAATTGATGTGACCAGGCATTGTAGTGAGTCAAACTTTTTTAGGAGGCTACAGATATTCATGGAGACCATGCATAGGCCTGTGGTGCAAGTTGGGGAGCTCCTGGGAACCGGGCCAGGGTTTGGATGAATGTTCCCTGACAGGAGTAGTAGCATGACTAACACCCTGGCTGGGAGATGGTGAGAGGTTTTCCTACGATTGACATGGGGGAGGGAGGCTAAGGGAGCAGGGGTGGGCAGGAGGTATAGGAGGAAAGCAAGATAAGAAGACACCCAGATGTGCCTGAGGTGAAGAGAAAGCTATGGGGAGGGCAGGGAGGACGGGACACACACAGAACCCAAGGGCAGGAGAGGAGGTTCAGGAGCAAGGGGAGGGAGGGGTGCCAGGGCACAGTGTGGACTAGCAGATGGGTAAGTGGGTAAGTGCACTGCTAGTGGGGATAGGCACAGGAAGAGCATGATGCAGGGCCAATACATTGTGGTGAGCAAGATCCCAGGGAAGTAGTGCTGTACAGGTAGGAGTAGGAAGTAGTGAGGGAGCATAGGTCCCTCTAGTGGCCAGCAGGTATAACCTGCAAATGGGAAAGTGGGGAGATAGGTTCTGGGCAACAGGACGTGATGTCACCGGATGTGATGTCATGGGGTGGATCCTTAAATTGACAGCTGCCCCTGGGTGGGAGGGTGGTTGGGTGGGCGGGCAGACGGCGCAGCGCTGGCCGGCTAGCACTTCTTCAGGCGCTCCAGACGAAGAGAAGAGGCCTTTACCTCGAAAGTTATCAGGCTGGAGATTTCTTTTATTACTTCTATGCAAAGTGTCTGTGATTCCTTGCATGTCCATTATTGCCAAGAACCTGAGAGTGAGGTTTAGACCTCCTGACAATTGGCACCACGCAGGCAATATATGGTGCTTGCAAAGTTTCACTTGTTGGTTACAACTTTTCCTTTCCCAACGGGGACTGTAGGTGTGCATTCCTGCATCACCTCTCCCATCCTATGATCACTTTGTAATAACTTGCAAAGTCTGGCTGCTTACTGAGTGTGGTTGATGCCGACTTAACCCACCCCACAGCAGTTTTGAATTGCAAGCCTACAAGTGCACAATAGCCTGACTGTGAACAAGTGCACCTGTTGTGGATCGATACACAGCACGGCATCTTTTCACAGTTTAATCTTTTGTTCCCTCCCGCATAATGGCCACTGTATCAAATATCTGCACAGAACTGAGACTCGATGTCTTAAACTTCCTTCCCCTCCCATGGAGGATAGGCTGACTTTGCGTGGGACGCAAGTCAATCCGACAACCCTGTACTGGGGATTTCAACTCAGTAATCAGAGATGAGACAAACAGCCAGAACATGAGAAGCTAAAGAGCTGTTGGTCGCGGCTCTCTTTGCTGCTGTGGAAGCGTCTGAAGTGAGGTTTCAAACCCTTGAACTGCAAATCTCAACTCTTAAGCAGGAGATGATGTTGCAGGAAACTGAATGTGTGAGACATGAGCAGGATTTGGAGTCTGAGCTCCAAACACCGCAAAATGAAAAGGATTCCCTTTTGCATCATTCTGCACAGGCAGCCGAGCAAGAACTTTGTATGTTGAAGCAGGAGTGTGAACGTTTGAGACAGGATAAGGGACAGGCTTTGGGAAATGAATGACTTGTTAAGTAGAATGAATGAACAGTTGAGTGAAGAGTTGGAACAGGTACAGGATGAGATAAACCAGGTATGTAATGACTTAATAGTGGCTACTAGGGAGAATCGTGAATTGAGCGCCGTGTATAGAGTATTACAAAAACAGATGCAAGATGAGGTGGATGTGGATGTTGCAAATGTGAATCATGCTGAATGTGAATCCAAGATGGTGAAACTGCACCATCAGTGAGAGGTGTTGGCTGGACATGTCAAGGTAATGGAAGGCGTGACCCCTGCCTTGACAGCATCATCTGAAGGGGAGGTAGCAGATGATGACATCTCACAGTACAATGCCCAGTCACACCTCTACTATGTCCCAGACACACCACCCCGTCATACACAACATGGCAGACACCCATCACATGCGACTCATGTCATACATCATCAGTGTCATGACGCACATCATGGGTGACGTGAAAATGGTAACCCCCATGCTGGGAAGGGGAGCAGACCCAGGCCTGGTCCTGATGGCACCACCGGTAGCCATTATTAATGTAGAAGAAAGGCAGGAAATAGAGACGATGATCGAAACTGCAGTAAGCACCATGCCCATCTCTGAAATAAATAAACGGGTTCTCAAGACCCAAATTAGGCAGCTTCAACGCGAGGCTGGGACACAGGATGGCATGGTTCAGTCAGTGGCAACAGCCATGGCCCAGACAGCCCTGGATGGCGCTCGAGGCAACCTACCGCCACCTGATTGACCCAATAATCCCCTACAAATGGCTTATTCTGTTCAGCAAACAGCCGACAGCATTGGTCGGATGAACCCATCCAACAGCCTCAGTTGCCACTTGGAAAAGGTGTATGCTAAATGTTAAATTCTTAGTCTTACTGCAGACTACCGGGTCCAGATCCTATGCCAGACCACTGATCCTGGACTGTGGGCAAAACTCCCCAATACCAACCGTCAGGACGGACACACCACCTTTGACGAAGTGGCAGCTGATCTCATTTCTGCACACAGCCCAGGTGTAGTAGGAGTGATGCTCGCATACCCTGTAAAACAGAATGCAAAGGAAAGTCCAGCGACTTTCCACTAGAGGCTCTGGATGGCCTACCGAGCAGGGAAGCATCTTGCACAAGAAGCCACAGATGTGAACCTTATCGAATATAAGACCCTGTTCCTTAAGAACATGATCCCTACAGTAAGAGAGAAGGTAGAACCTACCACCTATCCCACCACGGACAGGTTTGCCGACATCCTTCGGAAAACTGAGAGAGTTTATCAACTCTACATCCATGACCTGGGCTCCAGTTCCAAGAAAGTAGCTGCTATGGAAACTACTCCGGAGGCCATGATGCACCATACGGTGGAGGGTCAGACCCAAGAGAAACATCCCCTCCCCACAGACAACCAACATCCCCAGCAGGTCCAACAGCAACAGCAATAATCCTGGGGTGGAAACTGGAACTACCACAAAAACAAGAAACACCATAAGAATAATAAGGGTAAACAACAAGGATTAGGCCCTTCATATAGGGAACTAGCTGATGAGAACTGGAAATTCCGAGAACTTCTCGGGCAAGTGCTCTCTGTAGCAGATGCTGTTCCCATTTGGGCCCTTGCTGCCATACAACTGGGAGAGCAGGCCTCAACAGGCCGTGGGGACACCAGAAGTACAGGCCCTCAGGCCCATACAGTCCTGAACCTGGAAGCGGCTTCCTATACAGCATCAGTGCAGCATGGTGAAGTGGTTCAAAGGAACCAGGCCCAGACTCTCTTCCACGAGCTTCCCCATGCTTCCACTGGTACATATTGACAATTACAGACTCCAGTCTGTATTGTAAACAAGCTGGTCTTGGATACAAATGGAAGGCCCTGCATCAATGCCGAGGTCGGGGGCCACGAACTAACAGTACTATTGGATACAGGCATGGCTGTGTCTGCATTACACAATGATCACCCAGACACATCCCAGTGGTCCACCGGCCGGAGGACCAATATGTTTGGTGTAGACAAAACTAGGTTGCTGGCATACTGCTCCCTTCCACTACCTGTGGCCCTGGGACACCTAAAGGCTTATCATACCTTTCAGCAGATGGTACTGCATGATTACCCTAGTATAATCGAAATTGACTTCCTGGCACCACACAGCTGTGTGGTAGACCTAGCCAATATGTTATTAATACAAATTCAGGGAAAATATCACACCATTATGATCCTTGACTCACATGTGATTGCAACAATATCTGCAAATGACAACGAGTATGACATCATAGATTTGTTCAAGAATCACAAGCTTTTCCCAAAGCTCCTCCCCATTCTACAAAGGCATCTGGAGGCATTTGCCACCAACAAGCATGACTGTGGCAAAATGCACACTGTCATAGAAGTGACAGGCCCAGCACATGAGAGGCAACGGCAATACCCCTTTCCACCTGAGGTCTTGCCTTGTCTTGGAGAAACAATTAAATCACTTCTCAAACAAGGTGTGATCAGGATATGTGTTTCCACTGCCAATTCCCCAGTGTGGCCTGTGGAAAAACCCACAGGTGCCTGGAGACTTACTATTGGCTGCAGGAGACTAAACCAGATCACCCCCAGTTGTGCACCAAATGTGGCATCGGCACCTGATGTGCTGCAACTACTGACCCCTGACCAGAAATGGTTCAGTGCCCTGGATATCTCCAATTGTTTTTGGTCATTGCTATTGGCCCCTAAGAGTCCATATAAGTTTGCCTTCACCTTTGAGGGCAGGCAGTACATGTGGACCTGCTTACCACAGGGAATCCATAACAGCCCCTCCCTGTTCCATTTACACATGATGGATGCCCTTGAGGGTTTCTCTACACCCCAGTGTCTCTTGCAGTATGTGGATGACCTGTTGCTGGCAACAACCACACAGGAACAACACCTGGATCTCTTGGACGAACTACTGACCCTCATTCAGAGGGCAGGCCTCAAATGTAATCCTGCAAAGGCACAACTATGTCAGAAAGAGGTACTCTTTCTGGGCCTGAGAATAACTGACCAAGGCGGAAGCCCTACCTGGAAGAAGATATAAGGATTGCAAGACTTGCCACTGCCCATCAGCGTGGCCACTCTTAGGAGATTCCTAGGTATGGTAGAGATTTTATTTGTGATTTTGCTCAGAAGGCTGCTCCACTGTATGAATTACTAAAAAAGGATGTGTCCTGGAATTGGGGTCCCATTCACACCCAGGCTGTGACGTCACTGAAACAGGCCTTGGCCTCAGCTTCAGCACTGGTCAACCCCAATCCAGCTTTGCCATTCCATCTGGAGTTGCCACCTCTGACATTGCTATGTCAGCAGTGTTGGCCCAGAAGGTCCATGGCACCCTGAAACCCATTGCATATGCTTCACAGCTCTTGACCCCAGTAGAACAGAAGTACAGTCTTTGTGAAAGGAACCTTCTTGCTACCTACTGGGCAGTCAAGCACTTTTTGTATATCATTGGGTACTCTTCTCTGACCATCAACACGAACTACACCCCAACTACCTTTTTGCTATCAGATAGAGTGAAGGATGGGTCAGTCTCCAACAACAGACTGACACACTGATCACTCCTCCAGGAGAAAGATATTAAGGTCCACCCAACCAAAATGTCATCCATGCTGGTGTATGGCCTCCTTGTCCAAGGAGAACGCCACAACTGCACACTGCAGCCACCTGATCTTCCAGATCCAGGTCCTTTCCTCCCTGCTACACCACAACTACTTGAGAACACCTCATTGTGTCTTGTCTTTACAGATGGCTCAGCTTCCTATTATCAGGGAGAACAGATTGTTGGGATGGGCATATTGGTTATTTACCCTTATGGTAACACTGTTAAAATTTCTAAGCGTTGCAGTGTGGCATCATCACAGTATGCTGAGATGGCAGCGGTGGCCTGTGCCCTCGAGTTCATCCTGCATGGAACTGAGGACACCATTATTTTTTACAGACTCTAATTGGGTTTGTTGTTCTCTTACAGAATTTCTTCCTTTCTGGCAGAAGAACTCCTTACTGTCCTCTGATGGCAGCCCAGTGAAACACAAGGAACTGGTAATATACATTCATTCACTGGCACAAAAGTTTGCACACAAACTCTATGTACACAAGGTCAAAGCTCACTCCATACATGACCCCTATCATGCCTTCCATGACACAGTGGACACCCTTGCAAAGGAAGGGGCCTGAGGGGGGGGGGACACCTGGATGATGGACCATCCAGAGGCTAGAGTGGCCGTACACATAGCAGCAGTCAGGAAGAGACCTGAACCTTTTCCCCCTTGGACCTGTCAACAGCCCAGCACGCTGACTCTGAGCTCACAGACATGTTCAGATTCCTTGACAAGGGTACTGAGAAGAATCTCCCTACCTATAACCCCTACTGAAGGCATGAAGGTAAGTTGCATCTTTTCCCTGATGACACGCTCATCTGGTATCAACCAGATGACATCCTTACCAAGTTGTGGGTGGTTTCTCATCATCTTAGGCCCAAATTTCTGCACCAAGTGCATGACACTCCCACTGGTGGACACCAGGGAGTGGAAAACACACTCCAAAAACTTAAGCCCACTACCTGGTGGCCTGGTGGCACCAAGGATGTCAAACAGTATATAGACAATTGCCTTGTTTGTATGCAAAACAATCCCATCCCTACCAAACAAAATGCCAAACTGCTACCACAAAGGCATTCTGACCCTTGTCATGTCATACAGATTGATTTTATTGGTCCCTTGACCAATACCAGCAGAAATAACAAGTATATCCTTGTGGTAACCAATCTCTTCTTTAAGTGGATTGAGGTTTTCCCCGCTAAGACATATACTGCTAAAATCACTGCCAAAACCCTGGTGGAACAGATTTTCTCCAGGTGGGGCCTACCTCTCAAGGTAGACTCAGACAAAGGAACTAGTTTTACAGGTGAGTTGATGAAAGAAGCACTTGAACTACTTGGAAGTTCCACGTACCTTACCACCCACAATCTTCAGGTCAAGTAGAAAGAGCCAACAGGCGGATTAAGCAAATGCTTTCCAAATTTATTGAGGATAATCCCAAGACTTGGGATTCTGTATTGATGTTACTCCTTATGGCAATCGGGGCACACTCTCAGCCACCACCCGGTTGACGCCCTTTGAGGTGATGACTGGTAGACAGATGAGATTACCTGAGCACCTGTTGTTAGACCTGCACACCCATACTGCAGACCATGTATTTGTAGACCAATATGTGGAAAAACTCAGACAAGATCTCATACACACTCATTTGTATGCTGCCAACTGCATGGGCAAAGCTCAGCAACAGTCCAAAATACAGTTTGACAAACACACACAAGAAGTGGATTGGCAAGTTGTGGATCAGGTAATGGTTCTCAGATTTACACATCCCACACACTCCTTCTCCAGTAAGTGGGAAGGCCCCTTCCCCATTGTCAACAAGCTCAGTCTGGCAGTCTATCAGGTTAGACTCATGCAAAACAATAAACTGACTTACAAGTGGTTACATGCAAACCAGCTGAAACTGTATAAAGGAGTATAATTACTTTTCCTCACCCCATTGGGCGGAATAGTACTAACTTACTAATGTTTGGTTTTCCTTTTCAGATACATTGACAAGATGGCTATCTTGTTCCATTTTCTCCTCATCTCAGGAGTTATCCCCTGCATCCAGGGCATGGTAAAGCACCTCCTTCCTCACCTTGATCCTCCAGCATCTACTCCAGAGGGAGTTTCCATCAATATACCTGACAATTTGATTACTGTCCAGGATGGTTCAGATGTCTACCTCACTGCCTCGGTTGTTGCTCCTGATAAATCTACCCTACAAATTGAGTGGCAAACCATGTCGCAAGGAAAAATTCTCCCTGTGGCCAAACTTTCCAAGGAAACTTTCCATGGTTGGCCCAACACAAAATTATCCCCCAATGGTTCTCTGTCCTTGCTCCAAACTGCTCTTAGACATTCTGGTTTATACAATATTACTGCCTTAATTGATCCCTCATATTGTAATTCCTTGTCTAAAGACTGTTCAGAAAATTTGTGCTGTACACAACTTGGCCTCTGCTGCCATGTACCTTTCTGTGTTACCCCCTACTGATAAACAGCTTTTGGAATGTCCAAAACATACCCCTGGTCCTCGTAGTGGTCTAACAGCCACTGCCTTATCTGGTATTCTTACTAACAACTTACAGTTTATGCACATACCTGTTTTGTTTAACTTGACTTACTGGAATATGAAAGAATTTGGTATGTGTCATACTGCTAACACTTTACTGTTTTATAGTACTTTGTTACTTGATAGTTTAGCAGCTTTTCAAATTTGTACTCAAGACCCTATTGCTGGGGCACATACCACTGAGCATAGAGGCAATTTCAGGAGAAAACCTAACCCTGATGGTCAAAGTCATAAGTGTAACACATGTGAAGTTGGCAGTCCTGATGTCACTGGTGCCACAGGCACTGTTAAAGGTCTTTCAAACAACATGAAGTCTTGCTGTATTCTGACTATATGCAGTTAGCCCCAGCACTTGAACTGCTCCGGAGAGTAAAGGATTAACTCTTTGCAAGGGCATAGAACATTGAGCTCGAGCTCGGTTTTCAAACCTCTGTCTGTGGTATTCTGAAGTGTAACCATCAGAGTCTTTACTCCACCTAACTGTGAAGTCGCTCCGGAAATCCCTCCTGTGCTTCGGTTCGGTCCAGTTTTAATCAGTCGTTTTATTTCAAAGTGTTGCTTCAGTGTTTCGGTATTCTTACCTTTGTCTTGGTACCAGTAAGTGGTAGTAGTAGGTAATGGTTATTTAATGTGCTTTTGGTTAAGAAATTGTTTTGTTTTTCGGTTCTTTGCTGGTTGATCCGGTTCAACAGAAGATCAGTCCAACACTGATCTTCTTTTATTAGATAGTATACTTGTGTGTGGTTTTTCTGATGCTTATCGGTTCCTAAAAAATCTGATATTTAGGATTTTTTAACCGACCCATGACATGGTTGGAACTGTTAAGTTGTAATCACCTGGCTTAACCGCTGTGTAAGGTGATTTTAGTTTAAAGCATGTCTGAGAAACCCAAGAAGAAAACCGGGCCCACTAGGTTTCAGCACTGTACCGAGTGTAAGGAGGCCTTTGCTAAGGCAGACCCTCACCTCGTGTGTGTGTGTATTGTCTGGGGTTTGACCACCTCAAGGAAGACTACCAAATATGCAAGAACTTTCCCAAAGCCACTCTGGATAAACGTTTGAGTAGGCTGAGGGAGAGGGAGGCCGAGAAGTTCACTGACCTGGATGGCCAGCCTGGTTCGGTTACGGCCGAACCTGAAAAGGTGCCCATTGACCTGGGCGATACCTCATCGGGCAACCAGAGAGCTGATTCTGCAGAATCGGTTCCGAGTAAGAGGAACAGAAAATCAACCGGTTTGGATCCGGCTTCTCATGGTTCTACCTCTGATGAGATAGTGAAAGCGATTTCAGTAGTTCAATTGCTTTGCCCGGTTCCGACCGAACCGGCATCGGTTCAGAGCCAATCGGTTCGGTCGGAAGTTCTTGCTTCGGATATAGATCCTGAGGCATATTATGAGGGCAACTGGGAGGAGGATGAAGATTATGAAGAACAATGTGAAGGCCTAGCTGAGCCAGTATAGACTGACATCTCCCCAGACAGGCCTTCTCAGGCTTCTCCTCCCAGGCTTTCTGAGTCCCCTTCCCATTTCTCGTTTTACAAGAAAGTGGCTGAGACTCTTCAGCTTCCTATGGAAGAGGTTGAACAGGAAAAGGAAGAACGTGACTATCTGGAAATGATGGATGTCCCAGAGTCAAAAAGAGTGTCTATCCCCTTACACAAATCCTTGGGGAAGCAGACACAAAAAATTTTAAAGTTTCCTACATCCATTGCTCCTGTGGAAAAAAGAATGGACAGGAGGTATGCTTTGTCAGCTCCTGGGACGGAATTCCTTTCTGATCACAGCAGCCATGTTGGGGTAGTGCAAGCTGCAGCCTGCAACAAGGCTAATATTCCCCTGGCATCTCACCCCCAGATAAGGATTCCAAGAAAGTGGATGCCATGTCAAATAAACAGTGCTTGGCATTCTCTGTGGGACTCAGGCAATCAAATTACATGGCATATATAGCCAGGTACCAGAAATCTATGTGGGATATGGTTCTGGAACTGGCTAGGAATGCCTCTCCCCAGCTAGCCAAGGAGCTGGAGCAGGTGGCTGCAAATGGTATTGAGGCATCCAAGGTGCAATTCCACACTACTGTAGACTCAAATGATGTTCATTCCAGGGTCATGGCTACCTCTATCTCCATGAGGAGATTTGCTAGGCTAAGATGTACCAACCTCTCACAGGACACCCAGGCTAAGGCAGTGGATTTCCCTGTAACTGGTAATTCTCTCTTTGGGGATCAAACAGAGAATTACATGAAAAAAATGAACGAGTACAGGACCACCTATAGGAGTGCTGCAGCCAAAAAGAAGCAGACCACTCCTCAGAGGCAGCAGTTTAGGGGCAGGGGCAAGCCTTTTTACAGGCCTTTTTACCAAGCTCAGGCCTCCTCTTCTTTTCAGCAGAGGGGGTTCTTTGGGGGAAGAGGTAGACGTAGGGTAACTAGGACTCTACCAGCTGCTCAGTCCAAGCCCCCTGCCAAGCAGACACCCTGAGGTGTCAGTCAGGGTTGCCTCCCCAATCCCAGTAGAGGGCAGGCTGGCTCACTACTCCCAGGCCTGGGAGTCTATTACTTCAGACAAATGGGTCCTGGAAGTAGTGAGCCAGGGACTTGCTCTCAGTTTCAAAAGGTTCCCAAGAATGAGAGCAAGGTCCTTCAGTCCTCCCTCTCACTTGGAGACAAAGGCCTTACAGGCAGAAGTCTCCTCTCTTCTGCTTCTGCAAGCAGTAGAGAAGGTACCTCTTTGTCACAGGGGAAAAGGACTGTATTCAAGATACTTCCTTACCCCCAAAAAGACAGGGGAGTGGCGACCCATATTGGATTTAAGGCACCTGAACAAACATCTAACAAAACCAATGTTCAAAATGGTGACTCTGGGAGTAATTCTTCCCTCTCTGAGAGCAGGAGACTGGCTAGCCTCCCTGGATCTCATGGATGCCTTCTTCCACATACCTATCAGACATTCCCACAGAAAGTACCTCAGGTTCGAGTTGCCCTCAGGCCATTATCAATTCAGGGCCATGCCCTTTGGTCTAACATCTGCTCCAAGGGTGTTCACCAAGTGTCTTGCAGTAGTGGTGGCATTCTTCAGGAGGCAGGGTGTCCTTCTAGTCCCACATCTTGATGACTGGCTCCTGGTGGGCCAGTCCTCAGACCAAGTTAAGTCAGCTTTAGAGGTCACCCAAAGACTTCTAGAATCCTTGGGCTTCATTCTAAATTTAGAGAAGTCTGTTCTAGAGCCAGCTCAGCTTCTCACCTTCACAGGGGTGGAAATAGATACAGTTCAGGCAAGAGCATTTCTTTCTCTCTCAAGGGTTCAGTCATTGGTCACTCTGGCCTCCTCTTTTTGTCCTCTAGAGTCTCGTCCAGCCACACTTTCTATTGCTGCTGGGCCATATGGCAGCTTCCAGGGCAGTAGTTCAGGGAGCAAAATTTCAGATAAGGGATATACATTTTCATCTGAGATCTTACTGGTCTCAGAAAAAGGACCCTCTCTCCAAACTGGTTCCAGTCTCCAAAACCTTGGTTCAGGCCCTTCAGTGGTGGTTGGAGGAAGACAGTCTTCGACAAGGGGTCCCCTTTATCAGTCTGGTCCCTTCTATAATCCTCACCACAGATGCCTCCCTGTTGGGGTGGGGGGCCCACCTAGATCATCTTACAGCTCAGGGAACTTGGTCACAACAGGAATCCCTTCTACACATAAATCTTCTTGAATTAAGAGCTGTCTTCCTAGCACTTCAGACATTCTCAACAGTTGTCCAAGGGAAAGTGGTATAGATCAGAGCAGCCAATATCACAACCATGTGGTACATCAACAAACAGGGAGGCACTTGGTCCTCAGCCTTGCACACAGAGGCCATGAAAATATGGTCTCTAGCTTATTCCCTTCAGGCTTCCTGATAGCTGTGCATCTCCCAGGGAAGGACAACATTCCAGCAGATGCTTTCAGCAGAATTTCTCAGGGTCACCACGAATGGACCCTGAACCCTTTCATTCTTCAAGCAATTTTCAGGAGATGGGGCACCCTAGAGATAGATCTCTTTGCAGCCCCGGACAATCATCAACTTCTTCTTTATCATTGCAGACCACCCCTTCTGGGTCCTGTTCCCCAGTATGCTCTTCTACTAAATTGGACAAGCAGGTTTCTCTATGCAGTTCCTCCTTTTCCTCTGATATTCAGGGTCCTGATAAAAATCAGGTCTCAGCCTTGCAAGGTGATTCTAGTGGCTCCAGACGCGGTCAGACAGCCTTGGTATCCTCCACTGTTGTCACTGTCACTAACACTGCCCTTGTGTCTTCCCAGGCAACACAGTCTCCTCACCTCCTCTCTGGGGAGGATTCTGTACCCCAACCTTCAGACTCTCAGGCTCAAAGCCTGGCTCTTGAAGAGCTAGAATATGAAAGTTTGCATCTTTCCCAATCAGTCCTAGATATTTTAAAGATTAGCAGGAAGCCTGCTACTAGGAAGGCTTACAACTCCAAATGGAAAATATTTGGGTTTTGGTGTTCCAGTAGGCATACTAAGCCAGAGCTGGCTGATATTGCCACTGTTTTGGACTATTTGGCACATCTTAACAGTTTAGGTCTCCAGTCTACTACTCTTAAAGTACATTTGGAGGCTGTGTCTGCCTTCCTTTCTGCTGGTAAGGGCTCTTCCTTAGCTTCTCATCCAGTTTTCAAGAAATTCTTCAAAGGTTTGGTCCATGTCAATCCTCCCTTTAGGGAGCCTACTCCTTCTTGGGATCTGAACATCTGTACTGCACAGCTTATGCAGCCCCCTTTTGAACCTTTATCTTCAGCTGAGCTGAAATAGTTGACTTGGAAAACTGTATTCCTGGTGGCCATTACCTTTGCAAACAGGATTAGTGAATTGCAGGCCTTATCAGTGGAACCTGTTTTCATTTCCTTTCATAGGGATAAGGTGGTCCTCCGCACCAATAGAAAGTTCCTTCCCAAGGTAGTGTCAGACTTTCACCTGAACCAGTCTATGTATTTGCCTGTCTTTTTCACTGATCATTCTTCCTCTGGAGAGAGAGGAGGTTACACAGTCTTAATGTGAAAAAGGCTCTTAGTTACTATATTGACCATACTAAGGCCTATAGGAAGGATTGCTCTCAGTTGTTTCTCACTGATGGTGAAGTGGGAAAGGGCAAGCCTGCTACCAAGAGGTCTAGTGCCAGGTGGATTGTCTCTTGTATTCAGTTCTGCTACTTTAAGCTTGGGAAGGAGCCTCCCTCAGGCCTGAGGGCTCATTCTACCAGAGGTACAGCTGCTTTGGTTGCAGCAGCTAGAGATATACCTTTAGGGGACATATGTAAAGCAGCTACCTGGAAATCTGTTCCCACCTTTACCAAGCATTACTCTTTGGACATTCAGTCACGAAGTGATGCTAGGTTTGGCACAGCTGTGCTGCTCAGTCTGTTCCCAAAATAGGTTATGTAACTCCCTCCTCCAAGGGGTTACTGCTTGGTAGTCTGTATATAGTCAGAATGCAGCAAGACTTAATGTTGTTTGAAGAAAAAAATGACTCACCAAAGTAATGTTGTTTCTTCTAATGGAGTCTTGCTGTATTCTGACCTCCCTTCCTGCCTCCCCTCCTGGAACCTAGTAGTTTTGGGATGTGGTGGGGCAGGCACAGTGCTGCACCCCAGAGGTGTTCTGGACATGCCTCTATCTCTTAGGGGGTGTTTTCTTTTAGTTTAGTGAATCACTACCTGTTGTATTCTTTTTAGATTTTCTCGACTTGAGTCTTTGACCCTAAAACCTTGTTTTGCCATTTGGCACAAACATTTTTAAACAATTTCTTATTTTGAGCTAGTTAGTTTAGTGCTTGTAAGAATCTGACAGTTACACTTCAGAGTACCACAGACAGAGGTTTGAAAACCGCTCTCGAGTGCAACGTTCTATGCCCTTGCATAGAGTTAACCCTTTACTCTCCAGAGCAGTTCAAGTGCTGGGGCTAACTACATACAGTCAGAATACAGCAAGACTCCATTAGAAGAAACAACAATACTATGGTGAGTAATGTTTTCTTTTGGTACAGCCATGTCTATTTGGAATAAGGCTGACATTGCTGCTATCAAATCACATTCACAGAAATTCCAAACTGGTTTAGTAAATGATATTATACCCCTGTTATTGCATGGTGTAGATGGCCTTAGTCAGGAAGAAAGATACACTGTATACAACATGCACAACATTGCTAAGGCATTTACAGATTCTAAAGATAAGATTAATGCGCTCATTGCACAGAACAATAAAGAAGCAGATAAACAGTATATTGCCTGTGAGATATTGTGTTCAGCCTATGGCTCATACATTATCACTACCATCAATAATCTTTTCCGTGATCTAGAATCCGGAAAGATCCCTGATATTATACATGACAGATGTATCTCTAAATGGTATTGTCCTCAGTGCAAATCTTTTAGCTGTATTGCAATGTGTATGCTACAGACTTTAACAAGCTCTGGATTCTATTGCTCCTGTCCATGTGCGCCCCTTATCCCTTGACCCCAAGTCCCCCTGGTTTGATGGGACATTGAGGGAGATGCAGAGACAGGGGCAAAGGTTAGAGCGGTGCTGGCACAGGTCCACCCTTGAAGCTGACCACCTTAGATTGATGGACCATTATTCTGTCTATCAATCTGCAATCACCCATAAAAAGGCAGAATTCCTGTCCAGGGAGATTGCAGTTGCTCGGAATTGACCGGATCAGTTTTATCGAACTGCAGAAAGACTGTGCAACCCAGCCTGTCTGCAAGTTCGAAAAGTCTTTTCGCAATTAGGTGTGAGGAGCTTGCTCGTTTCTTTGCAACTAAGGTGGCCGACATCAGGGCAGATCTGCATACAGCAATCTCTAGGAGGGATGCTGTTGAACAGTGTGAGTTCATAGTACCTCAGTTTTCTTGGAGTTCCTCCAGTTGACCTGATTTTGTGGATGCCATGAGGATTATCCACAGTGTTCACCCTACAAGCTATAGTTTGGACCCTGGACTGACCTCCCTAATTTTGGGTTGTAGTAATATCATTGGTCCAGTCCCTGTGCGAATAGTCTGGTGCTTCTTGGAGTCAGGTGAGTTCCCTAGCTCTCTGAAAGAGGCGGTGGTGATACCTCTCTTGAAGAAAGCTACCTCGGACCCAGACTGTTTCACAAACTACAGACCTATCTCAAACCTACCCTTTATTGGGAAGGTGATTGAGAAGGTAGTGGCAGCCCAATTGGAGGACCATTTAACCATCCATGACATCTACGAATCCTTCCAATCCGGTTTTTGTAAAAGACATAGCACTGAGACTGTGCTGGTTCGGGTGCTTAATGATCTTCTGAGGGTGAGAGATCAGAAGAGACGTTCCATCTTGGTTCTCCCTGATCTCTCATCAGCCTTTGACATTGTGGTTCACCTGGTGTTGATAGCATGCGTGAGGCGGATTTGTGGAATATTGGGAATCGTCCTTCAATGGTTCACCTCATTCCTCACTGGGAGATCACAAAGAGTTATGTCTGTTTTTTTTTTCCTCAAGCCCAACTTCTTTGTTGCGTGGGGTGCCTCAGGATTCAGTGCTGTCTCCCATGTTATTCGCGGTGTATATGCTGCCCCTCGGAGACATTATAAGACAGTATGATCTGAGATTTCACTGCTATGCAGATGATACCCAGCTACACCTGTCTTTCGCACCTGACCAGGACAGAGCTTTCTCTGTGTTTAACAACTGTCTGAAAGAAATCCAGGATTGGATGGATTCTAGTTGGTTGAAGCTGAACTAAGAAAAAACAGAGGTTTTGGTTGTGGACCTGGGTCATCAGAGAGAGGGGTCGTTTGTTGGTACGCCCTCAGGAATTTTTCTTGGTGGCATTTCACTCCTGACCTCTGAATGGGTGTGTAACCTGGGAGTTATCTTGGATGATAGGCTGACACTGCAGTCACAAGTGTCAGCAGTCATCAAGACTTCCTTTTACAATCTTAGGAATATCGCCAGAGTTAGGCACCTTGTTCTGTCTTACACTTTACCAACGTTGGTCCACTCCTTTGTGTCCTCCCATCTGGACTACTGCAACTCCCTGTACTTTGGGTTTTCTGGGGTTGAAATCCGCCACCTACAGCTAGTGCAGAATGCAGCAGCCTGGGTTTTGACTGGGACAAGTAGGTCCTGTCGTATTACCCCAGTATTGCACAAACTGCACTGGCTACCTATATGATGGCGGATCACCTTCAAAGTCAGTTTACTGACTTTTATAGCGCTTCATGGTCAGGGTCCAGCCTATCTGAAAGAACTTCTGGTCCCCTACTGCGCTGGCCGATCGCTCCACTCGGCCAATGAGGGGTTACTAGAGATTCCAAGAGTGAGTCTTAAATCATCAGGTTGTAGAGCATTTTCTTATGCTGCACCCACTCTTTGGAATTCTCTACCCCACTGGTTACCGGAGTTCACCTCCAAGGAGGAATTTAAGAGGGGTTTGAAAACCCACTTTTGGCAAATGGCCTTCTTGGAAAGCTGATTGTACTGAAGTTGTTGATTATGTTGCAGTTTTTATCTGTGTTTAATACTGAATTTTAATGCTCGCTTTGTAGTGTTTTAACTTGCACAGTGCCTTGAAAAATGAAAGGCGTTTTATAAATAAACTTATTATTATTCCACTTTCCACAGCTAGGAATTTGGGTTTTATGAACAGACACTCTAACACTGGTCCATGTTTTACTTCTAAAAAATGTTCCATTAAGGACACCATGTTTGTTTCTTTTACTGTCTCTTTACCACATTTTGATCCCACTACAGCTTTATTCAATAAACTAGCATATGTACACTCCATTGGGCATCTTGATAAAGACATCTACAGAGAACATCTCAACTTACCTCCTCTCTTGGTCTTCCATTCTCTTCTGGATGCCTGGGTCCCTCCGCACACAGACTGTTGTGCGAAGAAAGGGTATATTTATTTGTGTCGTTGTGACAAATTTGATGTTATTAAACCTGTATATGGCTATTCCCCAGACAGTATTGATTGGTCCTTTTCCATGGACGTTGACATCACCACTAAAGGCACAACATACCAGGACTCAACATTGGCTCCAGACACTTCCAGGCTCTGCCAGTCTTACCGGGAGGAGGTTCACCGCCTGTCAACTTGGATTTCCAAAACAACTTATACTTGCCTGGTACAGTTGCAAAAATGGAGACTGCCTACTGTTAAAATGCAATATAATTCAGACAGTGAGTATTGCGTTGTCACAAACTTTAAAAGTTACACTTATGGAATGCAAACATGTTCTATTGATAGTCCAAACTTCTGTATCATCCCACATCAGAAGTCAGTCATTGGACACAGTTATTACACCTATCCCTCTCATGGACGCTGACATTATTGATGGTGACCCTGGTTATCTGCTTACACTTTCCGAGTATTTACAGTACTTTAATGTACACATTGACCCACTCACTTTGACATTACAATCACTTTTAGAAAGGAAAGACACACATCTCATCCACATCAGCAATAATATTTCTAAAGCTAATGAAGCTGTTCTTGCATTTATTAATGATGGTGATATGAACAGTGCACTTACTCACACTTGGTTAGAGATCACTTTTAAAAGTTTTGTTATTATACAAGCATTTTTGATATTTTTTCTTATTATTATGCTTTGCTGCCTACGGCGCACACTGCGTCAACACCGTGAGCAGCTGGAGTTCCTTTACAAGGCTCGTGCATCAGGTCTGTAAACGACCCCTGCTCCCTATCCACTTCCCTACTTTTGCTGTGCTGCCCCTTGTGAGGCAACATGGGGGAGAATGTTACACGAGGTCCCTGCACCCTTATTGGTACTTCCAGGCGTACACCATAGACAGCTAGTACTTAGGCATATCTTATACTAATATATAGGGCTAAGGGCATCTACCGTATAAGAGTAGATGTCAGGATATGTATGCATATTATTGTTATACACTTTACTTTCTAATATATACCTGTATTTCTTGCTTATAATATGTTAGGACATCTGTGTCCTTGTAATGATTATGATATGAGTCAGCATTGCCATCTTCTGATGATTTGTATTATTACACTGCTATACGCAAACTGTACTTCTTTGTCTTTACAAAGTGATGACTACTACAAAATTGTATAATATTATCTTGGACTGAGGAGCCACCTCTAATTTAGCCAATAGGGCTCATTTCTATAACTAGAAATGTTTCTATCTTACAGTAACCATGGTAATTATCATAGGTATATAATGTAAGACATTACGTCTTCTACCTCAGAGACCCCAAGAGACACAAAGAATTCTCAAGGTATAGGGAACACTTAGCATTGGCTCCCAGTTCGTATTGGTAAGAACAGCTTAGGGCAACTGTGATTATCCTTTTGGTAGTAATAAACAAGCTTTATTACTCTTATGCAACGTGTCTGTGATTCCTTGCATACCTATTATCGCCAAGAACCTGAGAGTGAGGTTTAGACCTCCTGACAGCACCCAGATCAGGCAATGCTGTTCTTGTTTAAAAATGAATTCCTGGGGATACAATATCAATGGATTACATATCACTAGATTTCATATCATTGTGGGGCTCAGGATGTACAAGAAGTGTGGATTGGACCCCCAATTCCAGTGGGAGTGGTAGACTGACTCAAAGATGGGGAAGGCATCAGACAAACCCCGCCTATGACTGTTCTTTAGAGATAAGTTTGGCCATTCTCCTGGACCATCTAGAAGTATTCAAGGAGAATCAGAGGGATTTAGAGAAGGGGGATCCATGCTTCCTGGATTGCTTTTTCCAGGGGGCCCCAGATTCTTGTAAAAATGTCCTCTCTGTCTAGTGCTATATTTTGGGTGTGTTCTATTTTCATATAGTGCAATAACCTGCTCACCCATTCCCCCATTGTGGGGAGGGGTTCTGATCCCCAGTGACAAGATAGTGTCTGCTTCACCACTGCCATAGCAAGGGGCCACAAGGGGTGGTCATTCTTCTTTCCTCTCCCTGGGCCACCAGGGAGGCCCAGCAGAGCCTCGAGCACATCTACATCCCAGTTCACCCCCAATGTCTTGCCTATGATTTTTTAATTCCCTTCCAGAAGGCCTGAACTTTTGAACAGGACCAGAGCATTTGGATGAAGGTCCCTGGGAGGGATTTGTATTTAGGACATATGGCAGACTTCGTGGGGTCCAGTTTATTAACAAGCCTGGCATAAAGTAAGATCTATGGAGGATAAAGAAGTGTATGGCCCTTAAGCTGTTATTCACCGAGCAGAGCATACCCTTTTGAAAGATTAGTCTGCAGTTACCCTCAGTGAGAGGATCCCCTCCCAAGTCATCCTCCCATTTGGACCTCAACGAGTCCAGATTTGAAGCTAGGGTTTCTGGTAGTACCCTATAGCACCCAATAAGGGGTCTTGTGTTCCCCGTCTTCCTGGAAGCTCAGAGTGCCTCCTCCAAGAGTGATCTGCAGGCACTCTGGATTTTGGCAAGCAGCCCCTGGTCACCCAATATTTTGTTCTGTATTTGTCTATATGTGAAGAGATGGGATGGGCTAAGATTATATTTCTTGGATAAAGTATGGAAGGGAATGAATTCACCCTGGTCTATAAGTTGTGCAATGCCCCTGAGGCCGACTTCATACCAGCACTCCATAACCTGGGCCATCTTGTGTGGCCTCTACCCTCCTCCCAGAGCAGGTGGAGTTATAAAGGCCTCTGGGGATATTCCCTTTCCCATACCTCTCATAGCATGGGCTGTTAACCAAGCTCTCATTGTTGCTCAAATGAATGGATTTTTGAGATGCTTAATACATCTCCTGTTAGCAGCTAGTGCAAAGAAAGGGTATGGTCTCAGGTATTGTTCTTTATGTATTTCTAACTCTACCCAATTTTTTTGGTCTCAGGCATCTGGGAGAATGTCAACCAGGTGTGCAATTTGGGAAGCTAAATAGTAAAAGTAAAGGTTGGGTAAACCCAGGACCCCCTTCCTCTCAGGTCACCACAGAGTTTCCTGTTTGATTCTTGGTGTCCCCCTTCCAGAGAGGGTCATAATTTCTCCCCAACATTTTAAAACAGTTTTTGGGATCCAAATTGGAAGGGTTTGGAACATATAAAGACATTGGGAAGGATGCACATTTTACTAGGTTTACTCGACCAATCAGGGTTAGAGGAAGGCTCTTCCATCTTTCACAGCAGCCCTGGATTTTTTTAAACAGGGAAAAATATTTGAGTTTATATAGTTAGGATAGTTTTCTGGGTAAGAAGACTCCTAGGTATTTCAGGGAAGTAATGGGGTATATTTGGGATCCTTGGACCTTGAGAGGGGCCGCCCTGCCCAGGGAGAACCACTTGCACTTAGACCAATTAATTTTGTGCCCTGAGATGGGTCCATATGTGTTGAAAAGAGTCGTTATGGCCAGAATTGAAATATTCGCGTTTCTTAGGAAAAGGAGACTATCATCAGTGAATAGAGAGATCACTTAATCCTTGTCACCCACCCCTGCACCTTTGATCAAGGGATGGTTTTTTGGCAGTAGCCAGCACCTCGATCATCAGGACATATAGTAAAGGGGATAAGGGCATCCCTGGCTAGTACCTCTGGTAAGTTTGAAGGGGATGAGATGTTATTGTTTGTAAGAACTTGTGCCATAGGGGAGGAATAAAGTGCTTGTATCCAGAAGCAAATCCCTGGCCCAAATCCAAAGTGGGCCAAGGTGGAAAACATAAACTCCCACTCAATCCTATCAAATGCCTTCTAGGCGTCTAGTGCTAGAAGGTCCTCTCATTCTGTATTCCCTTCCCTGACCACCCATACATAATGTTTAGGGTTCTGCGAATATTATGTTTAGCTTGTCTCCCTTTAATGAAACCGCATTGATCCTGGTGGATTAAATCAGGAAGCACATCCTCCAGTCTGGCAGCTATTATCTTTGCTATTATTTTATAATATGCATTAAGCAGAGAGATCGGTCTGTATGACCCACATTTGGTGATATCCTTATTAGGTTTATGGAGAACCGTGATGGTTGTCATCTGCTGGGAGGAAGCACTTGTCTAATGAGTCATGAATCATGAGTAGAAACAGCTGGTTGACCTCTCCCCAGAATGTCTCATTTTTTTTTAAATATATTTTTATTGTGTCCAAGTTCCCAGAAAGAGATCAGAGTACATCAATTGTTCATTCATTTTACAATATATACAGTACAGATAAGACATTTCATATGTTCTCGGGCCTTTGTCCATTTATACATTTTTTGATTAAGTTAATCTAATACATTTGTTAACTCTTTCATATGCTCCCTTGTGGTAATCCCAGATCTCATACAGATTTTACTTTCTCCTATGGAATCAAATCCTGTCTCTGTCTCGATATCCAGAGCCACCACTTACACCAGAAATCAGTGCATCTCTTTACCTTTAAATTAATATGAGCTGTCAAAAGCTCCATTTGATATATTTGATAAGTTATGTCTTCCCATTTCTGAGGAGTTGGTGGGAGCCTTTGGAGCCATTTCCTCATCAAAGCCTTGTGAGCTGCAAGGAGTAGTATAGCTAGTAAGAGTCTGGGGTTGCCCCTCCCTACTCCCTTTGGGAAATCAAAAATAAGTGCATATTCTTGTGTCAAAGTCCCTATTTCTGGGAACATTTCTTCCCGCGCTCCACCCACCTCCCTCCAAAATGTCTCTAGGAGTGGGCAGCTCCAAAATATATGCTTGTGGTTAGTTCAAGGTTCCTTGCATCCTCTCCAGCATTCTGACCCTAGTTGAACATCATACTTTCCTACTATTTGTGGTGTTCTAAAGAACCTTATTATACGCTTCCAACCAAATTCTCTCCAGATCAAGGATCTTGTAGTTCTATGGATTGTTGAGTATATCGATTCCCATCTTTCCTCCTCTAAGTTAATACCTAGTTCTTCTTCTCAGCATTGTTGCAAATGTAGTACAGTTTCTTTCTGTTTACTATTTAGGGCTTGATACCTTTTAGATATTACATGATCAGGGATTGCTATTTCTATTGAATTTATTATAATTTTCGCTAGTGGCTGTATCTCCCCTGGGTCCCAGAAGATGCCCATCAGGTTCCTAGAGTAATTTCTTACCTGGAGAAATCTAAAAAAATCTTGTTTCACTAAATGGTACTTTTTCTCCAGAGTCTGGCATTGGCTAAAAATTCCCTGTCCAAATAATTGATAGAATCTGATAAGTCCCTGGTGTTGCCACGGTTTAAAATTATAATCCTGTCTAGTTCGATCAAACTTGGGGTCTGCTGTAATTTTTTATAAAAGTTGTGCTATAGGATCTCTGTTTTTTTTCATTATTGTTCCCCAAATATTTAGGAGCAGTCTTGTTTAAATCTGATCTCTCTTTCCATAGTTGTTTTTGGCATGGTCTGTCTGAATAAGTATTTCTCCATCTCCTCTATTTGGGTCCCTTGTTCTATCTCTTTCCAATGTGGGTCCATCCCTTTATCTAGCCAGTGAAGTATGTGTGATATTACTGCTGCCTGTGCTTATTGTTCTAAATTTGTAGGGCTAATCCTCCTTTATTTTTGGGTAGTTGAAGGGTCTTATATTTTATCCTTGGTTTTCTTCCCTGCCATAAAAACCTAGATATCATACTATTCCATTTTTTTTAATTTTTTTTTGGTGGAAGGACTGGGAGGGTTTGAAAGAGGTATAAGAATCTTGGAAGTATATTCATTCTTATAACATCAATTCATTGGTTTAGCGTGAGAGGGACTGGGTCCCATCTCTGGAAATCCTCTCTAATAGATTGTATAAGTGGTGTATAATTAGCTTGATAAACATTATGGGTTTCCTGAGTAAGATTTATCCCTAAATATCGCAATTTATTACTTTTCCATTGCAATGGGTATCTCGCTTGATTTGCCTTACTCAGTTGGCAATTAAAGCTCAGTACTTCTGTTTTACTTGTATTTAACTTATATCCTGAAATGGACTCCATTTCTCCTAGGAGGGAGAACAACTTTGGGATGGAGGTCTCTGGCTCCATTAAGTATATTAACAGGTCATCAGCAAAAAAGGATGTTTTGTGTATAGTATTGCATTAATTTATTCCTTTAATCTGTATATTATCTTTGATAGCTTGGGCTAAGGGTTCAACATACAAGGCACAGAGGGAGGAGGATAGGGGGCAACCCTGACGGGTACCTCTGTTTAAGGAAAAACAGATTGAGTATGACCCATTCACTTTGATCATGGCCTGTGGAGAGGTATGTAGTCATTCCATGATATTTAAAAAGGCTGTTGGAAAATTGAAATTCCTCATCGTGCATCTCAAGAATTACCAGGAGACTCTATCAAACGCCTTCTGGGCATCCATACTTAAAAGTATAAAGGAGGTTTGCTCTTGTTGGATCACTTCTAAAAAGAATACTGTTCTTTTAATATTGTCTGCTGTGTGGCATTTTATTATAAAACCTGCTTGGTCCTTATTAATTATACATGGCAGTATTCTCTCTAGTCATTTAGCCATAATTGATGTAAAATATTTATAGTCCTGGTTTAAAACTGATATGGGTTGATAAAATTCACAATTTAGTGGATCTTTATCTGGTTTAAGTATAGTAGATATATTAGTGTACTGCCAACTATTCAGTATAGGGGAAGTATTCTCCTGTATTGCATTAAATAATTTAGTTAATGGGAGTAGTGCTTTTCGAAATGTTTAATTATAGATGTCTGCAGTATAGCCATCTAGGCCTGGGCTTTTATTCGATTTAGAATTCCATAGGGCCAAACCTATCTCCTGTGAAATTATGGGACAGGTTAGGGAGTTACTTTGTTCCTCTGTAATTTGAGATAGATGCATTTTGGAAAAAAAATGTTTATACTTTTCTTCATCTGGCTCCTGCAGTTGATTGTATAATATTGAATAAAATTCCCTGAAGCCCTCAAGTATATCTTTTGTTTTATTCAATATTTCAATATTTTAGATTGTGTAGGGTGCTTTATATTAGTTATTGTTGAAATTGCTTGTTGCTTTCGTAATCTATAGGCCAAAGTTTTAGCAGCCTTACTGCCCCCTCATAGTATCTTTGTTTTATATCATTAGAACTTGTTCTGTTTTTTTGGTTTAATAAGTCTTGTAATTGTGTCTTCACCTGATTTATCTGTGTAATTATGTCCCCCTTCCTCCTGCATGTAATTGTTGTAATCTCCCTAGTTCGATTTCTAACTCTTTTTGTGTTCTTAGCTTGTAGTATTCTGGGGATCCATTTCTGAGCCTTTTCTTTAAACTGTTTATCTTTAATAAACATATTATTAAACCTCCATTGTCTCATTATAATTTCCTGTTCTGATTCTATTTCCACAGTAATAATTGCATGGCCTGATAAATGAATTGGTGAAATCTTTGCATTATGAATTCTATCTATAGATTCCACTTCTACCAAGAAATAGTCAATTCGTGAGTAGGTATTGTGAACTCCTGAGCAATGTGTATAGCCATGGGCTGCTTGATAGCAGTGTCACCAGGTATCTATTAGGGCAAGATCTTTTATTAACCTCCAACCATGTTTCTGTCCACTTGTAGCTCTAGGAATGTTAGGGTTTGAACTATCTCGTGAAGGATTCATTAAAAGATTCAAATCTCTACCTAATATCAATATCTCCTGCTTAAATGTTATAATTTTATTGAAAATAATTTGATATACAGTACTTTCTGACTCCGGGGGGGGGGTATATATACTCCCCACTGTGTATACCTGCCCTTCCCAGTTCCACTTAATCAAAGACAACCTGCCCTTGCCATCTTGATATGATTCTAGAATTTGAAAAGCAGAGGATCTTGGTACCAGAATTGCCAATCCCCTCCTCCATCCCCTTGCATAAGCACTTGCTACTATACTCAACATTTCCATATTTGAATAATTTCTGGTGTTTGTCTTTGGATAAGTGTGTCTCTTGTAGGAGAATGATCTGGGGATGCATTTTTTTTAAGATTAGACATTATTTTAGTTCTCTTTATAGGATTGCTCAATCCATTGACATTCTGGGATTCCACTCTAAGGAGTTTCTTAGTCTGAGACATCTATATAGCTTTGATACTTTTCCCCTTCTTCATTCTCTCACTTTTATTATATTGTGTCTCTGTTGTATTATCTATTGCCCTGAACCACACTGTCTCCCTCCCTATTGTTTTGTTTCCATGTCTCTTCTGTTTGTTTTCCCAGATGTCTCTGTGTCCCTTCCTTATTTTTGCCCCCCTAAATAGCTTTCTCTCCTCTCCCCTTTATAACCTATGTACATAGTGACTTCCAGTGTCAGAATCATCTCTGACAAGGAAGGAATGTTCTGTCGAATGTGGGCTACTTGCCTTACTCTGTAGGCCTGCCCTGGGGGTTGTACATATCCCCCATAATACAACCGAAATATAAATTGGGCCCTAGCCAGAATGTTAGTCAGGCAATCTGGTCCCTTAAAATAAAATCTTAAATAATAGTTGTAAACACTAACACAAAATAACATTAAACTGAGGTAGTTAGTACAGGTGCATACCTCTGGTCGCCTTCATCTCCCTTCTCCCTCCCCCTCCTTAATAGATTCACAAGGTAGTTCATTATATTGAAACATTTAGTCCTTATGATTTGCAGGTATGTCTTCAGACTTCAGATCTCCCTTCACATTACTATCTTCTGTTCATTTTGACCATATTTTGTTATACGTTCCTGGTCAAATCAGTCTCTTTCTCTGTAGAAATGCTTTAAAGAGTCCTTTTTGTTAGAGAGTTTCTCTAGCTCTCGGCCCTAGGAAGTGCATGCCTCATGGTGGGTTTATGCTTATGATCTTTACCGTCTCCTCCCTCCAGGAGGCCCAAATTAATTGTTTCCAGTGTGCTTTCTGAGGTCAGCAGGTCCCTCCTCCCGACTCCTCGGCATCTGTAGGGTGCTCCAGGCCTAGTCCAGGTATTCCCCACAGGATTCCACAGTCAGACCCCAAGCAAACTTCCCTTTCATGTCTCTGAGTCCCTGTCCTCTGAAGGTGCCCCATTATTTATTAATATGTTTAACAATGTCCTAAGGTGCTCGCTACAGGTGTGCCGGCCCCCTCAGATTCCCAAATGAGAAAATATTTAGTTACTGTTCTCTTAGCAAGAAAGAAAGGCCAGCTTCCTGACCTCTCTCCTTTAGCTACTTATTATTTTCGGGCATCTTTAATAGGGCTCATAAGTGCTATTCCCGCAAGCGATCCATCGCATAGGCCTGTTTTGGTGCCATTCAGCTGTTATGTTTCCGGAGACCCCTTTATCTCTAGTTCAGCTCAATAAGGTCCCGCCACCATATTAATGCCAGCTATGTAGTTCCCTGCAGGGTATACTCCCCCAAACCCGGTCTAGAGCTTCCCCCCTCAAGCTACCTTATCATTTAGATGGAGGGCCCACTCCTCCGCATGCTGGATTTCCTCTGCACCAGGGCTCTGCACTCTAACCCATAGACCTACTCACCCAAGGGAGACAATCATTGTATGTTAGTAGCAAATTGACCCAATAATCTCTTTATCTCTTCTAAAACTACTTGCTGTGATTCCTTCCCCGGTCGCTTTTCCTTATTTAGACTCACATTCGCATTTTATGTTTTCCCCAGAAGTTTAGATGGTAGTTCGATTCCCTTCTGCCTCAAGTCCTCAATTACACTCGCCACTGTGTTGTAGATGATCTGCCTGCTGGGATACTGGATCATCAACCTTGATGGGTAAAGTGTGTGGAATTTTAATTTAAAGTGTCTCAGGATTGGAAATAAGGGCACATATTCTCGTCTTCTCTGCATTGTAACCCCTCGCATAGTCATTATCAAAAAAGAGTCTCTGCTTGTCCCTAAATATTTCCCTCTTGCCCATGCTTTTTGGAGTATTATTTCTTTCATATGGTAGCTCAGGAATTGTATAATTATTGAACATGGACATGCTTCCAGATCCAAAAGGTTTGGGGCCGAGTGCTAGATGTGCTCGCTCTATTGCCATGGGGAAATCGTGTTCCAAATCTAACTCCTCTCTCAGCATTTTTTCAAAGTATCCCCTCATGTCTCTGCCCTCACTATTCTCTGGTATGCCATAAATTTGTATATTCTGGCATCTCTGTCTGTTCTCTGCATCTTCCTGTCTTTCTCCCAGTGCTTTAGTTATTTCCCAGAACTTGAGTTAAAGTTGTTTGAATCTGGGTAGTCTCTGCGGCCTGATCATGAGCTAGTCTGTTCTAATGACCTTACTTGGGTTTGCAAAGTTGTTACATCTGTGTGAAGGAGGTCATGGTCTGATAGAAAGTCCTGGAAATCCTTTTTTATATCTTGTAAGTCTGTTATTATTCTGTTTAGTTTATCATTCAGAATGATATCTTTGGGCTTTAGTTTTTTCCATTTTGATTTCTTTCTGGAGGACACCGTCTGGGCCTGCAACAATTCTGAGGTCTCCAAGTCTGATTTTTCATCTCCTGATTTTTCTTCTTCTATCGGTAACACTGTGTATCTATTTATAGTTCTCGTTTGTGTAATTGATGCCATTTGTAAATATTTCTCCAACAATCAGTTTTTACTGAAATTTGGCTTTTCTTGCAGTTTTGGGAGGGTGTATAAGCGGAGCTCCAATGTTAGGTTGCCATTAGCTCCAGAGTTGCAACAGAAGTCCAGAATGCCTTATAAAATTCAACAGGTGTCCCATCAGGGCCCGGGGAATGACCCATATTTGATGCCCAAATAACTTGTTTTAGTTCTGACATAGGAATCTGTGAGTCCAGCCTTTTTGGCTTGACCTGACCCAAAGTGGGGAGCCAGATGGTGTCCACAAAATCTCCCAGATGTGTATTGGGAGGTGCTTCTGAAGAGTATAGGTGTTCATAAACAGACCTACATTTTTTGTTTATTTCTAGAGGGTCTGCTGTTATCTTGCCCTTGCTTTCTTCAATCTCTAAAATAACTTTTTCTGCAGATTTTTGTTTAATCTTCCAAGCCAGCCATTTCCTGGCCCTGCCTCCTTCAAAATAGTTTGTTGTCCCAGACTTCATAAGATTTCTAGCTATATTTCTGTTAGCCAGTTGGTGAAGTTGACCCTTTTTTCTGTTAAGGTCTCCTTTTTTATTGTCTGCCTTACCCTCCATAATCTCTTTTTCTAAGGACTTCACTTCACTTCATTCTCTAGACTAATCTCCTCCTGCCTCTCCCTCCTAATCAAGTGGGAGGCATAAGCAATGACTAGGCCCCGGATATAAGCCTTTAAGGCTTCCCGTGTTGTTCCTGTGGAGATATCTTGGACTTTGTTATGGGATAGGAATTCTTGTATGTGTTCAGATATATAGGCCTTGAATTCCGTGGAGGAGGATAATAGTGTGGGGTTCAGCCTTTACTGTTTCATAGGGGTTTTCCTGCTATCCACTCTAATGTCCATCTCCAGGGGGGCATGATGAGAGAGATATATATAGGGTCATATTCCACTGATTCTACCCGTCCAAGTATACTGGGGGAGGCTAAGAAGAGATCCAGCCTCGTATATATCTTATGGACAGGTGAGTAGTAAGAGTATTCCCTTTTACTGGGATAATAAAACATCCACACCTCCTCCAGTGCCCTGTCCTCGGCAAGCAATCTCAAGGCCATGGCGCTCCTCGGGGGAGGTCTGGAAAAAACCCCGGAGTGATCTTGAGACTTATTCCAATATGTGTTGTAGTCCCCCCCCCCCATCACCAGATTCTCTGGGAAAGGGGCCAGTCAAAGCTAAATGGTGAACAAATCCCATGTCGTCTCTACTGGGACTGTAGAGGGAGAGGAGGGTAAATCTCTGCTCATCTATGAATACATCACATATTACATATCTCCACATATGGTCCACAATGTATTGGTGGACTTTAGCCCTTAGTTTTGGCCTGAGTCAGATCGCTACCCCTCGGGCTCTGGAAGTGAAAGGTGCTGACATAAACTGCCCCCCACAATGTCCTAGTTATCTCACCTATTTCAGATCAGGATAGGTGAATCTCTTGCAGGAAACACACATCTGCTCTATGTCTAGACAAATATGTCCAGACCTTTTTCCTTTTAAGAGCTGTTCTGAGTCCCCTCATGTTCCATGTGATAAAACATAGTGTATTCATTCTGGTCCCCCAGTGATCATGGTAGGGACCTGAGTGGCTATAATTGAACACCTATATAATGCTCTACTATGTGACACTTGTTGGGATTTTTCCTTTTTTTGTAATTGGAAAAACCTGTGGAAATTCAAAAACATGCTAACTCTAAACTTCTTAACTGTAGGACAATATAACTCCAGTTATCCTCTAAAGAAACCCCCCCAAACAGGTTAAAAATATTTCCCCAAAACAATTTCCCCCACTAACCCCTAGAGGTATGATACCTACTTTTTAACATAGTCATGAACCATGAACTTAGAAGCATTAACATTTTTAAACCATGCTGTCCCTCCTACCCCTGTCCCATCCGACACCCTCCTTGATTGATTCATACCTCCCATGTCCCACTAGTTTTCGTGGCTGAGTTCCCAACCCCATTTATGCCTTCATATGTTGGGGTTATGGTCCTTACAGGGAAAGAAGGTTAATATATGCGCCTCTTCAAGGTACTCTTGGCTGGGGGACTGAGCAGCCAGTCACCACGCACGCCCTCATAAAAGTCTGAGGCGATCTACAGCCCCGGATTACAGGCAGCACATGCCCCTTATGGGAGGAATACAAGGGATGCCCCGATAGTGGTGGAGAATACCGCTGGCTGATTCCCTGCATGGGATTCCCCACACGGCATCTCTGACCACCCCGTATGCTTGTGCAGGTTTTCAATAGTAATTGCTCTTATGTCCTTATTCAGGGACGGTCCCTCACACCCCCCCAGTTCCAGTATAAGAAAAGCGTCATGGGCCTTCCCCCTCAAGTCAACATTGTGGAGAAGAAGTACAGTGTTAATACTTAATTACCCACAGCAGGTCCCCGAAGAGGTCTCTGCAGGATGAAATAAACCTACTTACCCCCCCCCGAATAACCAACAACCCCTAATTTTAGAACAGTGCTGCACCATCCCTTCTAAGAAAAGAAACAAGTTCTCTCTAGAACTTTACATCCCAAATATGGACTTTGCTGTTAAGGTACAGTCAGAGTTCAGTACTGTAAAAGTCCTAGAAAGACCAAATTAAGTAACCAAGTGATCTCGGTATATCCACGAGGCACCAAACAATCTGTGGAGAAAAGGTCTCATACTGTCCCAACTTTAGAAATCACCCGTCTCGAGGAGCTTAGCCAGCTGTGTTAATTATCATATCAGTATGCCCCTCAGATTACTCCTCAAGACAGGCTCCAACAGGCTCAAATCAATGAATTTTATGACCCAATTGAGACCCGGCCCCTCACGCTCCGGTTAGTCGTCAGTTTGTGGAGCCTAAGGGGAAGATGGGCCCGCCTGGCCCAGCCGCTATAGGCTGGAATTAGTTTACCATTATGGGCCAAGGCCCAATTAGCCCTTCCCCCCCGATCCAGTGCAATGTTCCCAGATTAAAGAAAAGTACTTTGGTGCTCATTTTCAAGAATTCTCTTGCGGGCTATCTTTTCTTTGGGTTGATCTCTCTCGTAGTTACTGCATGAAAGTTTTGGCAGCCGCCAGGTCAGTGAAAGATCTTGCCTCCTGGTTCTTTGGGCGGATGACAAGCCGGGCCAGGTAGAGCATAGCGAAGGGGCAGTCAATACTGTGGAGAGATTTCTTGACTTCATTAAATGCCTTCCTTTCTAGTTGGAGTCTCCTCAAAAAGTTGGGGAAGATGTTGACTCTTTTCCCGCTAGCTAGAATCATTTCTTTTTTCCTCGTGGCCTCCAGAACTAGCACTTGGTCCTGAAATCGCAGGAACTTTACAATGAGGTGCCTCGGACGTTCATCAGGACCAGGACGCCTACTGGGGAATCTGTGCACCTTTTGTATCTCCAGGTCTGTTTTTTCTATTAAATCTAAAGTTGTTCTCAGCCATTTAGCCATATAGGCAGCACAATTGGGAGCCCGACTACATGGATGTTACATCTGCGCTCATGATTTTCGTGATCATCTATGACATTTTTCAGCTCCTCAGTTTCTTTCAAAGCTCATTGTAGGGAGGACTCAACTCTTGAAGTCTTATCTTCCTGGACGCTGATCCTATTTTCTGCCTCGTCAAGCCGGCCAGTGTGGGTCTCCACCGTATCACTTAACGAAATAACTGTCTGTTGCAGGTGGGTTTGCTGTGCGCCATTATTCTCTAACCCTGACCTCATCTGATGTGTGAGGTCAAATTTCAAAGTATGCAGAAGGTGTTCTGAATTATTAGAAGTTGTTGTAGCTGTAGCAGTAGACTCGGAGGCCGGCTGAATGGGGTCCATAGTTGTTGATGTTGTAGGCTGCTCCACGCTTCTCGGCCCTGGCTGTGATGTACCTGCTGCTCTCTGAAAATTCAGATGAGATTGTTTTTTCTTTGATTTTTTGGCTGAGGCCATAAATATAGCTTGTTTCTTTTGAGTTTTTTTACAAAGAATTGCTTTTTATATCGAGGATGGTGCAGATATATTCTGGATGTGGCTGGGAGTTCTGGGTCTAGATGTCCATCTTCCTCCGAGGCTTGGCCACACCCCTCTGAGATGATGACTCTTGACATTGACTAAATAGCATGTTATGGATACCCAAACCCTGGTCTACTGCACTGTCTATACTGATACTTCTGACAGTTAATCAATGTCACTAACTCAAAGTCTATGCTGATTTCAGCATTGCAGACCTCCTCCCCACTTGGTGTTAACTCCCTGAGGTCTGGTCACTGTTACTCTTTAGTGAGTATTGGTGTTTCTTAATTAACTTTTATGGGTTGACAGTATGCTTAAACTTATGGGAACATTCTCCCCCTAAATGTATAAAGTTTTCTCTAATGTTTTAAGCACTGCTGCCAAAAGTTCCATTCCTGAGCTCCAGGGGGGGGGGGTATTTTTATTTATGTAAGGATTTAAAGACCTTTGAGCACAAGTTCTTTTACAAAGGTTCCATGTCAGGTTGACAGACAGTAGACATATTACATCACTATATCAAGCAGGCATGGAACATACATTAGATTACAGTATTACAATGTCTTTTCTAGTACCAGGGATTAGTACAGCACCAGCATAGGGTTTAAGAAAGCAGTGGTGAACTACGTGGAGAGAGCAGGGGAGGACCCCCTCTCGAGTTGACAGAAAACTTAGGAAAAGGGTAAGTAGCCTCGAGTAGGGGCTTTGTCAAAATAGGGGGGTGAAATAGTGGCTGGGGAGTGCTGGGGGGAGAGGGAATGGGAAGGGAAGGAGGCACTGGAGGGGAAATATGCTTGACTGAATGGTCACAGGGTAAACGGGTGGGAAGAGGTGAGGGATGATGTTATGATGTAAAAGGAGGTTCTCGGGGACAGCAGGGGTGGCATGCTGAAAGCCACATGAAGGTGTGAAATTGGCCCTAGTCATGTCCGAGGAGGTGGGGGCAGGGACCAAACGGGGATGGGGGGATTCTAGGGGAGAGAGGAATAGAGGGATGCCTAATGACAGCTCAGAGGGCAAGGTGTAGGTTCATGGAGGGAAGGGTAACAGCAAAGGGGGAAGAGTAACATCTACAGAGAGCAGTCACTAGCTTTTCAGAAGAGTGGAGGGCAGCAAGGCTGCCATGTGAACAACTCGGGTAGCAGAGGGGAAGGGACAAGCCTTAAGAAGCAGTCGTACTCTGTGCTTGATTTAGGGTGTTGCCTTAGGCCAGTTTTGAAGTGGGATAGGCATCTGGAGGATTGAATGCTCATAGGGATTTCGTTAAGCCACTGGGGGGGTCCTATAGGTGAAGGCGTGTTGTCCAAGTGCAATTAGATGGAAAGGTGTTCATAGGGCCCCCCTCATCATACCTTTGGTGTCATAGATGGAAGCAGTCAATGAGAGGATATTGGATATGCAGGGAGGTGTTTTGCCCATTAATGCCTTTTTACCAAGAAGGCAGGTCTGGAACCTGATCCTGTTCTTTAGAGGCAGCCAATTAGTGCATTCATACAAAGAACAAGTGTGCATATGCTGATCTGCAGCCAGGGTGAGCCTGCAACCTTTATTGAGAGCAGTATATGAACCCTCTTTAGCACCGTACCCATTGCCGCTCCGTAGACCACCAGGCCATAATCAGTAGTTGATAGGATGGAGTTGGAGACAGAGAGGTGGAGGGCCTCAGGAGTGAGATATTTCCTGTGTTTACAGAGAACACCCAGCTTGGTGTTTACCGCCTTATCCGCTGAGTTGATGTGTTGAGTGAAGGTGAGGGTGTCATCTAGGGTGACCCTCAGGTACTTGAACTTTTGTGCTGGGGACTGGATATAAGCATGGCCTTGGTCTTTTTATAATTTAGTGGAAGTTTATGCTTGCAGAACCAGTCCTCTAGTTTGTTGAGAGTTCTATAGTTCGGATTAGAGGGTGTCATGGTGTGTATTGCTGTTGAGAAGTACTGCATCGTCAGCATATAGGATCATTTTATTATCACATGCTTTAGGAAGATTGTTCAGAAAAAGGCTGAAAAGTATGGGCCCCAGTACTGACCCTCTGGGGGACCCCTAATGATACTTCTCTGGAGCTAGACACTGTTTGTCTAACTCTGACACATTGTTTTCTATGAGTCAGGTAGTCCTGCAACCAACATGCGGCATTGGCTGCCACAACCAGGTTCTGCAGCTGTGCCAGGAGAAGGGAGTGGTTAACGATGTTGAAGGCTTTGGTGAGGTCAATAAACACCGACCCCACCAATTTGCCTTCATACAGTGCCTTGTGCACGTAGTCCATGTAGTTCAACAGGGCAGTGATAGTACTATGATTCTGCCTGAAGCCGTGCTGGTTAGCGCATAATAGTTAGTATTTGTTGAGGTAGTCAGTGAGTTGTGCTGCCACTATCTTTTCCAATGCCTTGGATTACGGGGAGAGGATGGAGACTGATCTATAATTGGTTATACATGTCTTGTCTCCATTTTTGTGCACAGGTGTCATAAGGGCCTGCTTCCAGATCTCTGGGAATTTAGCAAGAGCCAGTGACTTATTAAATAATTTTGTTACTGGCACGATGAGAACATCAAGTGTGAGGGATGGAAGTTTTATGTCTACCCCATCACTGCTCATTCTAGTCTTGCCTAGCACTTTTTTACATGTTTTAGTGCCTCATTCACTGTCACCCTCTTGAAGTAGAAGTCTGGATGGGGGCTCTTGAGTGGCTTGTAGCTGGGTTGATCATCAGCAGGGGGCAAGTAGTCAGGGGGTAGTACCAAGGTCAAGTCAGTGAAGGCCGTGCTGAATGAATCCGCGATAAGTAGTGGGTCAGTCATATAGGAGCTGTTGATGTTGAGCAGATGAGGGTGCTTCTTATCATCCTTCCCAAGGTTTTTGACGTTATCCCAGAACCTCTTTCTGTCACCCCAGGAATTGCTGAGCTGTTCCTTATGGAAGTTGGCTTTTCCTATTGAATGAGGTTTGTGCAGTGATTTCTTGCAGCTCTGTAGCACTGGTAATCATGTTTGCTGCAGGTGGACCTGACTTTTGCCCAGAGGCTGTCCCTTTCCTTAATCTGGGCGAGGAGATCCCCCGTAATCCAACCATTTTTATACCTACTGATTTTCCTTCTCCTCAGTGGGGCAAAGAGATTGCAGATACTATTGAATCTGTTAATAAAGTAGCTAAGGGCCTGGTTGAGATTAGGTGCCAGGTCAATGGGGGACCAGTCATGCAGGGAGAGGGCTGAGGTGAGGCACCCAAATTTGCCCTTCCTAAGGACCCTGCTTTCAATTAGGATGGGTGGGGATTTTCTAAATTTGTTGGCATTAATGTGGCTGGGGAGTGATCATTTAAGGTGTCATGCAGTACCTTGATCTTGGAGATCTGGGAAGGGGAACTTGAGAGGAGCCAATCAAGGAGGGTGTCATTGTCTGTCTTTTATTTCCACCTGGTGGGACAGGGGACAAGTTGGGTTAGGTTGGAAGTAGTGACCATATCCCTGAGGGGGTTGATTCTTTGCCAACCCAGTTAATGTTGAAGTCACCTGTGGGAATAAGTTATGTGCCCTTAGGGAGAGTAGCAACTGCATCCACATTTTTAGGGAGGCCTTCTCTGGCTTTTTGGGGGGTAGGTAGACCGAGGCAATGATTAGAGTCTTGCCATGCTGCCCGACCTGTGTTTTTACTGTTAATAGTTCATAATCATCCACCACTATGGTAATAGGGAGGATGGAGCAGTGTATGGATTCCCTGGCATAGATGAGGCATCCTCCACCTTTCTTGCCCTTCCTGTCAATCCTGAAGGCTTGGTACCCAGGAAGTGCTACTTCATTATCTTTAATCTTGCTTGACAGCCAGGTCTCTGTCAAGCAGAGAATGTCGGGGGCATGGTGGGTCATCCATGCCTGAAGCTGTTCAAATTTGGCAGTCATACTGCAGATATTCAGTGTAGCTATTCTCAGGCCTTTGATCTTACATCCTCCAGTGCCTGATACAGTTGGTGAGCCTGAGTTGGCATGGATATTTCCAGATAATAGTAGTAGCATGAATATCACCTTCCTGGCGGTGAGGCTGATGCTTATTGCGGTCCGTATCTTCTGCAGCTTAATCTTGCTAGGAGAAAGCTGGGTGGACACTGGTGGTATCTTTATAGGGGAAATAATCATTAAGGTGCTGAAGCTGGGGTGGATGTAGGGGGCAGGGTTTGTAGGTGGTATGCAGGTGGAATACAGCTAGTTACCACGCGAGGCAGTTGCCATGGACGCGGTTGTCAGCCCACTGTTTCCAAGATATAGTTCTGGTAGAGGGGGCAGTGGTCCATTTTGATCACAAGGGCCAATAGCACTGAGAGAGGTTATAAAGAGCAGGAGGAGAGTGCAGCCCATGGTAGAGCAGCTGCAGCTAGCATGGGGAAATTCTACAAGTACTGCTGGGGAATGGGTGGCTGATTAAGAGGCATTACCGCTTTAGGGGTCCACGGTCTAACAAGGAATTTTAATGTAGGAGGGAGCTATTAGGAGGGGGTATGGTTAACGAGTATTTAATAGAGACTGGGGTCAGGGTGGGTGGGAAGAAAATACAGGTTTCAAAATTACTTGAAAAGCTTTGGAGTGCTGGAGAGCCGGCAGCAAGGCAGTCCAACAGGGCTTGAGAGGTGGGCCAATTAGCAGCTTAGCACTTTGGTGGTAGCCAATCAGGGTGCCGGTAGAAAATCTAACACCAGCGGTGCTTGGAGCCTGGGGAAGCCGTACTTGGACACTTGCTCTTTGGTTGCAGGCAAGAGTGGATGGCGGCAGGAGAAGGCAACAGTCTCCAGTTCTACTCCTCGGCTTTTCAGCTTCGGGTGTGCCCGAGGTAGGGGCCACCACCTAAGGGGCCCTAATAGGTCCTAGCACAGTGTTGCAGTAAAATGTTTCAGCTCCAAATGATATGTTGTTTTATTTCTCCTAGGTTTCCTGTTTCTTAGGTGATTTTTGAACAATTTAATCATGTTGAGCTGTAACCCGAAATATTGTTTAATGCCCAACTCACCACTTATGTTCTAGACATGGCAGAGGGGTGGTTAAAAAGAGGGCAGGTCAATAAGAACGATGTTTAGAGACTCCACCTTGGGCTATAAGTTCTAAAATACATTGATGTCTTTACACGTGGGTTACTTGGGTTCCAACATTTAATTGGGCGAACTGATAAAAAGGCTACGGGTTGTTAAAAAATGATATTAATGTAACCCTATCTAGTTCTGAGCTGCATTTAGCCTTTAAGGTACTGACTGTTGTTTTAAAATATTTTAGTATTTCCTCCCATGTGTACTGTACCTCTTTGATGGGTGTTTTAAACAGCCTTGGTAAGTGAATGTATCTTAACATGAATGTATACCCTGTCATGATTTCTTTTTGCTGTAAGTTTTGCTTGCAAAATTTATAAATAAAAGTTAAAAAAAAAAATAATATGGACTCTGCAAATTCCAGCATTACAGCAGTGCAAATGGTGAGCAGTGCTGCTGATGGACATGCAGATTCCCAGTCTGGCTCTCCAGAGATGTGCAGCTGTGAATAAAGTAAAACATGACTACATTTTTCATTGTTCATGATATAAATAAATTACTTATATGTTAATTAACTGGGTTTGTTGTGTTTATTTTCCTCTATGGCTGCCTTTCCTAAATATGAATTTCTCAGGATCACTCTCAAATTGCTTATGTTCACTGAGGGCTCGGGTGTCTCTTTAAAAGGCAAGAAAGAGCTAAACAAAACAGAACAGGATTACCAAAAGCTGGTTTAGGTCTGGTACTTATCTAGATAAGGAACAGATAGGTTTACGACCATAAAAGTCATAACTCTTAGATAAAAACTGGGTATTTAGTTTTCAATATCAAAAAGAAGTCAGGAGGATGGCCTAGGGTCAGTGGCTCATGCCAAATGCAGAAACCAGATATTACAAGGGTTAGACATGGAACCACAGTGACACCTTCAGGGGGAGGTGAAACTGTTTCACCCCAAACTCTATATACCAAAAGGGGTGGGTGTGGCTTGAAAATTACCATTCAGACTGTATCAGGCTCCATTTTGAACATCAGTGCAGTTTAGCTTGGAGTCAAAAGCCTGAGGACTTGGAGGGTCTCAGAGCGAGAGACTAATGTAGGATTGTTGTTGGTTTCTATTTATTGTTAGATATCAGGCATTCAGGCACATGAAAAGATATGCACAGCATATCATATGTTATACTGCGAATTCCACACTTCGCAGCTTATGATCTGCTACTTTCGGTTGTACCTGGCACACTGTGCACCGGAAGATAAGCAAGATGAGTAGTATTCGACTGCGCGCCCGCATGAACATTGATTTTGCACATGGCCATACTGAAAAGCTAAATGCAATGTGTATTTTCCAATGCTGTACTAAATTTGCCATTTTTTAACTGAAACCGAGTGCCGGGAAAGACAAAATGCATTTGAAGGCAGGCGCTGAAATCTCGCGCATGCATGAAAGCAGTACGATGCACAAATCCAATGCATGCGCAGGAACATCCCACTTTCGCGCATGCATGAGATTTTGGCGCTTGCTTTAAAATGCATTTTATGTCTTTCCCAGTGCTCGGTTTCAGTTAAAAAATGACAAATCTACTACAGCGTTGGAAAATACATGCTGCATTTAGCTTTTCAGTATGGCCATGTGCAAAATCAATGTTTGTGCCGGTGCACAGTGTCAGATTCATGCTCTCATCTTGCTTGTGCTTCTGGTGGGCAGTGTACTTATGGGCGGCCCTAGGGAAAGTAGCAGATTGTGAAAACTGCAGCAATTAGTAAGAATTCTCGATTATGGCATATATAGGGGTATTCTGTGCACCATTTGGGATCACTGTGTACACAGAGGCACACTGATGTTATCTGACAATAAAATGAGGGGCAAAGCTGACTGTGCCCCTTTAAGCTGTTATTTACTTTAGTTAAGGTTTATGTGGGTCTCTTGACTACTTTTAGAACAAAACCTGTGTTTTTGTGGAAATCTGATTTTCACATGCAAAACAGAAATTTGATTTTAGGTCAGAATTTGGGAACAAGGACTTCACTCTTCAAGATAAACCCTGAGTTTTGAAAAGGACACTCAGAGACTGATTTTTAATTCCAACAAACCTTGTGTTTCCAAAGAACATTTCTTCACCTACACAGAGAAAGGTTATTTTCAAAAAGCACACTCTTCCGGACTTTGAAATCTCAGAATAAGGTATAGTTTAGAACAACAGTATACAGTGTTTTCTGTAAACCATTCAGTGTTATTTTGATATTGTCTGCAGTTCAAAGATCTTCCAAATTGTAGAATTTACTGTGTTGTTTTCATTTAAGTAAACTTTATGATTTTCTATCAACTCTGCCTGGGATCTGATTGTGATATCTAACGTTTTAACAGAAGAGTTTTGCAAAGACTGTAAACCTTGTTAACGAAAATAGTAACTGCTCGGCTTTTCTACAAAACTACTTAGGCAAGAGGCTGCCAGTGTCAGTGGTGGGATTCAAACCTGAATGTAGTACAGAGTCAAGGGGACTCGAAACTACTGTTTCCACCCTCCCACTACCCACTGGGAAAAAGGAAGGTTGGTAACACTTCCCAAACCCTACAACTGCTCATGAGTTCTGTAAAAAGGGGGATCCTCCCTGCAAACAGGAGGTCCTACCGTGCCCCTGAGGTTGGGCTCATGATAGATTTGGTGGCAGTGGTGGGATTCAAACCTGAATATAGTATAGAGTCAAGGGGACTCAAAACTACAGTTTCCACCCTCCCACTGGGAAAAATGAAGGTTGGTAATGCTACCTGAACCCTACAACTGCTCACAAGTTCTGTAAAAAGGGAGATCCTCCCTGCAAACAGGAGGTCCTGCTGTGCCCCTGAGGCTGAGCTCCTGACAGATTTGGTGCCAGCTACTTGGATTTTGAATGGTCATACAAAACCATCACCCAGTCAAGGACAGAATTTGGAAAGGGGAAAATAAATTTGTTTGCAGTCAATAGACCCTATCCTGTTTGATTTTATTTGAGGAGAGTAGTATAATATAGAAAAAGAAGGATGTCTTCCCAATACAGCACTATAAATCTTGAACAGCTGAGGAAGATCTGTGGAGAAAAGGGCATCCCCAGTGAGAACAAAAAAAAGAAAGCAACTCGCAGAGGCCCTTATGGCAGCTGAGACTGAGGAAGCACCACCCCATTTGGAGCCACAGGTGGTGACTCCAAATGCCCAGAGGAGAAGGAGCCATTCACAGACGAGGGCTGAGTTGAGGAGGCTGCAGATGCAGGAGAAACAACTTAGAAAAAAACGTTCAAGATGAAATTAGAGGAACAACGGTGACAGAGAAAGGCCAAAGAACTACAGTGCCAAAGAGAGGCCGAAGAAAAACAGCTCCAAAGAGATGAACAGCAATGCCAGGGGGAGTTTGAGCTGGAAAAGCTGAAGCTCCAACAGACAGCCACCCCAGCAACACCTGAGCAGGTAAGTTGTGTCGGTGGGTCTGAAACTCCAGGACTGGGGTACAAGTTAAATTCAAAATTAATGGCTGAGTTTAAAGAGGGGAAGGATATGGACATATTTTTAAATTCATTTGAAAAGGTCTATATCGAGACGAATCTGCCCAAAGAGACCTGGAGTTTTCAACTGTCTTCAATGCTTACTGACAATGGAGGGATGCATTGAGGCAGATGGACAATGTTGACAGTAAAGATTTTGATAAGTTAAAACTGCTTTATTTAAAAAATATGATCTGAACCCTGATGCATACAAAGTAAAGTTCCATAAACTCAAAAGGGGCCTGAAATGAGCTTTGAGAAGCAGCCACTAAACAGCATCAATATTTAAAACATTGGTGGAAGGGGTAAAAGCAGATTCTGTTGAAGCTATTGAAGGCGGTATTGCTTGAGCAGTTTATTGGATTTGCTCACCTGAACTAAAAGCTTTGGCTGGAGGACTGAGATCCTAAGATCGCCAAAGAGGCTGCTGAGCTGGCAGATTGCTATGCTCAAAGCAGGGCTGCAACGCAGTGGCAAGGGGAAAGTGGGATTTTGACAACCAAAACCACGGCACCTCTGCAGAAAGAAAGAAACCCACAGGTACCCAAAAGGGAGTTTGGGGACAAGAAAAATGATGAATGCTGGTATTGTAAACAGCCAGGCCATCTTTCTAGGCAGTGTCCTAAGAAGGTCTAGAAGATGATAGGGCCTGTGCAAACCGAGACAGTTGCCCACTGTATCTCTGATGCTGTCCCTGACAATATGAGGGGGCACATTCACCCAGTCACAGTGAATGGGGTACGGATTAGAGATCTAAGGGATACAGGAGCATCTATTACCATGGTGAAAGGGGATCTGGTAGGGGTTGAACAAATACTGCCAAATCAGTTTGTCTCTGTGAGGGATTACACAGGGGAAAAGAAACATGCCCATTAGCCAGTGTTACCCTGGATTAGGGAGATGCAGATGAAGGGGTAAGGAAGGTGTAGCTGACAAACTCATTATGGATGGTATTGTAGGGAATGATGTTCCACGGGAGGTGGTTTGGTGTTGTGACCTGGAGCCAAAAGGATAGGAGCTCCTGTGATCTTTGGGACCACACAGAAATTCAGACAGGAGAGGTTGGGAGACTGGCTAGTCAACCTGTGGCTTTGTAGAGATGGTGATAACAAGGGGATGGAATTTCCCTAGTGATAGTTAACCAACTGCTACTGAAGGTTGCTCTCAGGAGGAGGGTTGACACATAGCCCAGGGAGGGGGAAGGTTGTGATACTGAGTCCCCTATTACCACAGCTATGGACCTCAACCTGGGAACCTGATGGAGACCTGCCCCGTGCTCTGGGTAAGTGGGAAGACTTGGCAGCAGCACAACAGACAGACCCTAGCTAAGAGAAACTTAGGGCCTGTGCAGAGTCTGCTGGGACATAGGGTGGTGACGGAAAATATAGAGTGTATTGGGACAATGGACTGTTATACACACAGGATATCAGGACAGAGGGAGGGGTGATGGGCAAGCAGCTTGTTGTTCCCCAGGAGTATCCTGGGTTATTGCTCAAGGTAGCTCATGATATTCCCATGTCCATACATTTGGGCATTGCTCGCACTATGCAGTGCTTAGCCCACAATTTCTATTGGCCCAATATTACCAAGCAGGTGAAAGGTATACTGCAAATACTGTCACCGGTGTCAGAAAATAGGGAAGGCTAGAAGCAAAGCCAAGGCTACCCTGTTTCCCTTACCAATTGTGGAGGAACCATTTCAGAAGGTTGGAATGGATACTGTTGGTCCTTTGAATACCCCAAGTTCCTCAGGAAAAAGGTATATATTGACAGTCGTCGATTATGCTACCCGCTATCCTGAAGCCATTGCGCTGTCCTCCATTAAGGCAGACAAGTTGGTGGGCACTTTGTTGGGGATTTTCTCCCATGTTGGGTTTCCACAGGAGGTTACTCTGATCGAGGGGTACTTCATGTTGGACCTAATGACATGTTTGTGGGACAAGTGTGGTGTCATACAGAGGCGCACGATGCCTTACCACCCACCAGTCAGTGGTCTCGTAGAGAGATTTAATGGGACCCTAAGAGCTATGCATATGGCATTTGCAGAACAGCATGGGCATGACTGGGAGAAATACCTGCCCCACTTGCTGTTTGCCTACAGGGAAGTGCCACAAGTGTTGACTGGGTTTTCATCCTTTGAACTCTTGTATGGATGCAGGGTGAGGGGGCCCCTAGATTTAATACGAGAGGACTGGGAAGGTAAGCATGCCACCCAGGGGACTCCCATAGTGGAGTATGTGTTAAAATTCAGGGAGATGCTGAAGGAGCTTATGGGCATGGCCCAGAGAAACCTGGCAGCTGCCCAGCAATAACAAAAGACCTGGTATCATCATGGAGCCAGAGCTCGCTCATATGGGGTAGGACAGGAGGTAATGATTCTGATCCCAAGCTGGAAGGACAAGCTGCAATCTGAGTGGGCAGGGCCATACAAGGTAGTCTGCCAGGTAAAAATGTTAATTACATTGTTACCTGACTAAAACGCACCACATAAATACAGGATGTATCATGTGAACATGTTGAAGCCATATTTTAATAGGGGCTAATATGGTACTTATGGTTTGCAGTTCTGGGAGGAGCTAGGTGGGAAGACCCCTTCTCAACTTGTTAGCTGAGCAAGCAGGCATCATCTGTGGAGACCATCACACTGTCACCCCAGTTGAGCCCTTTTCAGGCCCAAGAGTTGAGGACCATGTTGTGAGACTTGCCCTTTATTTACAGCAAAGCCTGGACTGACACCGCTAGCGTGCATGATGTAAACATGGGAACCCAAGCAGCCATATGTAGTACAGCTCACTGGGTGGGAGTTGGGAGATGCTGGATCTAGGCTGATCCAGAAATCCCACAGCCCTGGGCTCACCTGTAGTCCTCGTGACCAAACCTGGATGACACTACATGGTTCTGTGTAGGTTATCGTGGGCTTAACGCTGTCACAAATCTGATGCCCACCCAATGCCACACACAAATGAACTGCTTGACAAACTGGGAGGGGCGACATATTTGACTACAGTAGACCTAACAAAGGGTACTGGCAGGTAGAAGGGACTGACAAGGCTAGGGAAAGGTCAGCATTCATCACCCCCATCAGCCTGTTCAAGTTCAAGGTCATGCCCTTTGGTGTGAAGACTGCCCCTCCTACCTTCCAGCAGTTAGTAAATCAGGTGTTACAGGATATGGAGGACTTTGCAATTGCCTACCTGGACGATATTGCTATATTCAGCAATAGCCGGGAGAAACACCTGCTACACCTGAGGGAGGGGTTTGGCTGAATACAGGCTGCAGATCTGACTATTAAGGCAGAAAAGTGCCAGATGGCCATGGCAGAGGTCGCTTATTTGGGACATGTGGTTTGGCGAGGCCAACTCTGCCCAAATCAAGCAAAAATAGAGGTGATTGCATCATGGCCCATGCCTGAAACCCAGAGACAAGTCATGAGCTTTCTTGGGTCAGCAGGATATTACAGAAAATGTGTTCCCAACTACAGCTCCCTGGCCACTCCTTTATCTGGGTTGTCAACAAAGAATAAACCTAGGAGGGAAAAAAGGGATGCAGATTGTATTTATTTATTTATTTAGCTTTTGTTAACCAGGTAAGTACACTAGACAAGCAATTTGCCTATTTTCAGGTACGCCTGGGAGAGTACAGGAAATTACATACTTACACACTTGGGACAAATATGGTACATAATTAAGAACAGGTCACACATCATGAGACTACAAGGTAAGATTACACATCACATATTTAGGAACAGGTTACACATCATGAGACTACAAGGAAGCAGGCCTTTACACAGTTAAAACCCTCACTGTGTAGGGCCCCAGTGCTGGCTAGCCCAGACTACAACAGGCCACTTGTGGTACAGACAGACACCTCAGATGTGGGAATAGGGGCATTCCTCAGCCAAGCATCCAATTAGGGGAGAGAGAGCACCCCATGCATACTTACAAGAAGCTGCTTCCATGGGAACAAGCCTATGCAACAGTAGAAAAGGAATGTCTCACCTTAGTTTGGGCATTAAAAAAATTGGAATCATAACTTTATGGGAGGCATTTTAAGGTCCAAATGGACCACAACTCATTAGTATGATTACGCCAAATGGGGAAAACAAATGGAAAACTTCTGAGATGGAGTATTGCCTTGCAGGCTTATGACATGGAGATTTTGCATAGGCCTGGGTCTGAAAATGGGAATGCAGATGGCCTATCTCACATACCAGATCTATAACAGAACTGGAAAGAACTGCCTTCAATAATATCATGTTCCCCCAGGTTCTGTTTTAGGAGGGAGGGATGTGGCAAGATAACCTGTATCTTGTATGTGCTGTAATGTACTTTAGAGTTAAGACACTGTCTCTTTAAAAGGCAAGTGAGAGCTAAACAAAATAGAACATAATTACCAAAAGCTAGTTTGGGTTTGGTACTTATCTAGATAAGAAACAGACAGATTTATGACCATAAAAGTCATAACTCTTAGATAAAACTGGGCATTTAGTTTCCAATAACAAAAAGAGGTCAGGAGGATGGCATTGTGTCAGGAGCTCAAGCCAAATGCAGAAACCAGATGTTACAGGGGTTAGACATGGAACCACAGTGACACCTACAGGATGAGGTGAAACTGTTGCACCCCAAACTCTATATCCCCAAAAGGGTGGATGTGGCTTGAAAATTACCATTCAGACTATTTATCAGGCACACATTTTGAACATCAGTGCAGTTTAGCTTGGAGTCAAAAGCCTGAGGACTCTGAGGGTCTCAGAGCTGAGAGAACTTAATCTATTATATACTTTGGTTAAACTATATACGTGGGTCTCTTGGACTACTTTTAGAACAAAACCTGTGTTTTTGTGGAAACCTGATTTTTCACATGCAAAACAGAAATTCTGATTTTAGGTCAGAATTTTGGAACAGACTTCACTCTTCAAAATAAACCCTAAGTTTTGAAAAAGGACATTCAGAGACTGATTTTTAATTCCAACAAATATTGTGTTTCCAAAGAACCTTTCTTCACCTACACAGAGAGAAGATTATTCTCAAAAAGCACACTTTTCTGGACTTTGAAACCTCAGAATAAGGCATAGTTGAGAATAACAGTATATAGTGTTTTCTGTAAACCATCTAGCATTATTTTTGGTATTGTCTGCAGTTCAAAGATCTTCTAAATTGTAGAATTTACTGTGTTGTTTTTATTTAAGTAAACTTTTATGATTTTCTTATCAACTCTGCCTGGGGCCTGATTGTGTGATCTAGCATTTTAACAGAAGGGTTTTGCAAAGACTGTAAGCCTTGTTAACAAAGATAGCGACTGCTCAGCTACCCTATAAAACTACTTAGGCAAGAGGCTGCCAGTGTCAGTGGTGGGATTCAAACCTGAATGTAGTACAGAGTCAAGGGTACTCAAAACTACTGTTTTCACCCTCACACTGGGAAAAAGGAAGGTTGGTAACGCTTCCTGAACCCTACAACTGCTCAGAGTTCTGTAAAGGGGATCCTCCCTGTAAACAGGAGATCCTGCTGAGCCAATGAGAATGGGCTCAATGACACCTTCTAACTTAGAGCTTGCACCCCATTGGAGAGCTGTGACTAACTTTGTCTCAGTCTTGATTCCTCTGTCCCATGCATTGATCACTTGCACCATACTTCAGTGCATTGCATTCACTAGTGTTTGCAGTACTGTCAAATCTTCCTTCAATTTTGTTAAAGTATTTGATGGATTGTTGGTTTTCTTTGCTTTTGTGAATGGCTCTTTCTATGTTGATGGCATGTCAGTGTTGATTGCCTCTCCTTTATGCCTTTCAACTGTGAACATATGCCATGATTACTTAATGGGTATTGGGTTGGTTGTGCTACAAAAATTTCACATTCAATTACATACTCTTGTTATTGGTCACAATATTTTGCAACAATTGCAGTTCAAAAAAATACTACTCTGGCAATCTAGTAAGGTAAACATCAAGGGAAACTGCTGAGCTTAGCTTGACCCAGGAGAGGGGAGCGCCATAGTGTAACCAATGCATTCACTCAGATGAGATTGATAAAATAATGAATCGAACAGTTTGAATAAAGTGATTATGCCCACAGATGCAACAGAAGGGAGCAGGTTGGTGAAATGCCCGACCACACAGACCATGGAAGTACAACCAGATTTGACTTTGAATTAAAAAGAAAAGTAACTTTGGGATGGAAAGTTGAACAAGGTAGTGCAGACCTAGTGGAGGAGGAAAGGAGCAGTAGGAGACTGAACGGAAGGAGAAAAAAGCAGGGTGACATCGCAGACTCAGGACAGGGTTTGCTTTTGGTTGAGTGTTGCTCATTGTTGTTTGGTCCAAGGGCAATAGGGGGGCCAATGAAGGCACTGGTAAGCAAGGATTTAATAGGATTTGCTATTGTTCATACAGCAGGGGAAGTTGTGTTGATTGTTTTTATAGTTGCTATTTACTCACTGGTGGCAGTTGTTGCTGAAGTTGAGCGAGCTTGACTTATGGGCTGGGGCTTCAACACCTGATTCATCTCCTCAGCTGCTCCACATCTTGCTGAACTCCTTACAGTATTTCTATTGCAGGAGTCTCGTTTGTTTGCTACTATTTACCATGGCCTCAAGGCAAGGTGCATCAGTCCTGAATGTGGGCAGTGAATCCATTTGAAGCTTGTATACCACCTCCCCAACGCTGACTGTCCGACACTGTATGTATGACAAGTTTAAAATCCTTCTGTCTACTGTTACTATGAGCAGGTCAGGATTTTAAGAGTTGGTATCATTAAAGTCGGGATCTTAAAGTTGTCAGGCTTCTGATGGTCGGCATTCATGCATCTGAATTTTGACAGCCGGGATTTAGACCCAGGGAGCAGAGCTTCCCTTTTATTCTAGCTATTTCTAAACTTACCAGTTGCTGGTACTGATTGGCCTGCATTTAAAAAGGGGTCAGTCACCTGGTTGTTGGGCCAAACAACCCAAAAAGGCCCTTGCCTCCTCCTGGCTGATTGGCTTTCGAATTCCAGGTGAGGCTGGTTACTGTACATTTGTGACACTAATAAAAGAAAAAAACAAGCTTTTTTCCATGCCTAACATCTAATGCTTGTTAAATAATGTAGGGATGCTTGAATGAGTGCTGTGAACACCCCCTCCCCAGAGTTGCTCTATAACTAGGCTCTGCATCAGGGAAAGCCACCAGAAACAACACGTATACTCTGTCAATCATGATGATGCCATTGGGATATGTAAACACTTATGTCTCCATTCATTTATGTACATGCAGCAAACAAGGCACCATGGAAGACTCAGTACAAATATTTTATTGAATAAAATAAAAAAGGTACAGACCACCCCAAGCCCTAGACAAACAACCTCAACCGGATTTGCACGCAGTGCATCCTCATGAGGTACCACCCACTTAAAATAACACCCTTATATAGGCACATACATTACTCAAAAGACAGTGCTAAATAGGAACAAGTAAAATACATAATGATATTGTGAAGCAATCAAAATAATTTAAGTGCATATGCCTTTCATAATCACCTCACAAGTGCAGAATCCTATAAAAAACTACAAAGAATTACTAAAAAATGTAACATTAAACAATGTGAATGTATCACCATGTAATGGTTAAATGTAAACAGGGAAAAATAACTAATCTATTGAGACCTATAAAAGTTTAAGGTGATGCCTATTTTTGTAGTGATGGAACATAATTTATATTGTGTCATTACATTATTATAATTATAATTACTGATGCACACTTTTTCCCATAGGGAAACCCAGTTATAATTTGCCGTTATAACGGCGAAACCGCTAGGTTTCCCTCGATACTCGCATGTGGCAGTCGCCGAATTTCCTTCTGTAGGGTACCTTACCTCTTGGCCACAGACTTCGCCCCTCGATCTTGGCAGTAAGTTGCTTTTTGTGAAAAAAAAAAACTCACCCTCTGACTCTGCAATAAAACAACAAAAAAAAAAAAAACAGAAACTTGGCATGCGCTGGAGAGCCCTCTCAGCAATCATTAGCCAGCTTACCACAACTGCCGCTAGGCAGTCAGTTTCAAAATAAAAATAAAAAATACATCTAATCAATGTGTAAATGAAAAGCCCATTTCTTTATCCCCGAATAAATGGGGTACTGTAACTTAGGGACTGCACAGAAACCAGACTGCTCCATGGCTGCCTGAATTTGCTTTCCACTTTCTTGATTTTATTTTCTATAATTGTTGAGGCAAAAAGCATGCCAGCAATTATAAAAATAAAATATGGGGTGTGTGTGTAAGCTCACTTTACACACACCTCATGATGCCAAACCCCTCTGGCTTCGCCCTCGGGCTTATGTAGCATCACACAACTCAGGTGTGTGTAAAATCTCATTACACAGGCCACCCCATATATTATTCTCTATATAATTGTACTTTAGACACACCACTGTGATAAATAAACAACAATGCTATTTGGTAACTAATAAATGCATACATAAATACATAAAAGCAAATTTACAAGGGAGCTTGTACAAATTAACACCGCGACATTGTACTTACTTTAGATTACTAAACACAACTCCTAGCAACTGTCGAGGTACCTAGAGAAATGTAAAATGGCAATCAAAGCATTGTCACAGCCATCTCTACAGCAACCATCCCAGTGTCTTCATCATCCCCAACAGCATCATCAACCAATTTACTCACAGCCCAATCATCAAGTGAACCCACCATATTCCAACTTCCACCTCCAACATCCTCCTACATCCCCCACCCAATCCATACAATTTAAGGAAAACAAACGGACCAGCTGAGGGGTAGGAAATACAAACAGAGGCAGACAGGGATGGAGGAGCAGGGGACATAAAACATCCTATTAGACTGTACAATACTATTGTGGTGAATATTTCTGATACGAACCTCACAAGTGATAAATGAATGTACTACAAAAGGGGTTATGTTTTTGTGCCAACAGTTGATATAAATCCCTTTAGTTTATGTATTGATTTGGAGAGATTCACAAGGAATCTCATTTTGCTGGACTTCTTTTATAAAACTGACATTGTAGGTGAGGTATCCATTCATGATACGGGGGTACACAAGAGGTCAGCAGTCCATGTTTGACCCCCAACACCCCAACTGGTACCCCTGCTAATACCTATTCCATGTTACAACCCCCTCCACTTCTAATCCTCCATATGTAGATGCGGTAAAAATATTTGAAAGAGCCTGGGAAGTGGACTTTGACAAATTACGAGCTCAAAATCAGAAACCAATTTTTTATTAATATGATTAGCTCAGAGGCAAAATTACTTAAAGAACTCCAGTTGAACCTATCCATCGTGATAAAGCCAGCGGACAAGGATGGACCCATTGTGGTTATGAAAAGGGAGAAGTATGTACAGGAGATTTATTGACAGTTAGGAGATGTCAACTTTTACAGGAAATTATCAAGTGACCCCACAAATCTTTTCAAAATACAAATTGACTCACTCCTGAATGATGCCCTATTGGAGGGCACCATTACCTTTATGGAATACACCTACCTCACTGTGACCCACCCTGTATGACCAACGATATATGTACTACCTAAGATGCACAAAAATCTGGAGGAACCACCAGGATGACCCGATTGTGTTGTGGGATCAGGTCAGTCATGGAACCCTGGTCCAGATTTATAAACACCTCAGTATGTCCAACCCTATGTACCATCTCCATTCTTATGTGAGAGACATTATGGATATTTTATGTTATCAAGGACATACAGTTGGAATCCCATTCTTTCTTGGTGTCGATGGATATAGGGTCACTTTATACTAACATTCCTCACTCTGAAGGACTGGCGGCTCTTATTTATTGGCTTGAGAAGGATGATACCTTAAATTCCAACTGGAAACAATTCATTGTTGACTGTGCAGAGATGGTGCTAATCAAAACACCTTTCTTTCCAGGGTGATTACTACTGACAGGTTAAAGGGACTGCAACTTGGGGCAATGTTTGCCCCAATTATACAATCTCTTTCTGGGTCTATGGGTGAAATCAGTGGTCTCTGACGAACAGGTCAATCCTTTTACCATGAGAGGTTGACCTGTGGTGTCGCTTTATTGATGTCGGACTGGTTATCTGGAAGGGCACTCGGGAGAGACTGGATCAGTTTGTCAGCTATCTGGAGAACAGCAATTCGAACCTAAAATTTAGTGTTCAGTGTGACCATGATGTTGGCACCTTTTTGGATCTTGAAATTCAGAGGGATAAAGATAATGGGTTGCAAACATCCCTCTACAGTAGAGAGACTGACAGGAACTCTCTCCTTTGTGCCCCCAGTTGCCATCCTAGGCATTTAGTTAATAATATGCCCAAGGCTTAGTTTTTGAGGGTCAGGCGCAATTGCAGTACTGAGGAAATTTTGCAGTACATGGGAATGAAATGTGTGCTAGATTCAAGGCCAGAGGCTATTCAGGGACACTGGTAACAGAAGCAATGGAACAGGAAGCCAACACTGGAACCACACCCATGTGCCACCCAGCTGGAGCTCCTATCATCATCTCCACTCACCATTTCCCTTCCCCTGCTTGCCAACTGGTGCCTCACTCATTGTGCCAAACTCGCTTCAAAATTTTGGTTAGGAGAACTTCCTTCCTACCTGTCATGTTTGCTCTCTCCCCCTCCTCCCCCTCCCATTCCCTCAGATCCTCTGTCACTCACACTTTGTTGGTTCCCTGTCATACCACTCTCATCGGTCAGTCAGGCTTTACCCATCATTTCCCACAAATCTGGAACTCCCTACCCCCTCAAATACGGCACTCCTCCTCCTCCCACTCCCTTGCCTGTGCCTTACATAACTTTCTCTCATCTAACTGCTCCTTCTTTAACCCTCAACTGTCCTCCTATGCCTCTGCTCTTCTCCATGACTTACATCACCTGTTAAACCTTCCACCGCACAAGTCTTTGTCTCAGCACACTCTCCTCCCCTATCACCACTATGTACTATGTTCCTCAGATATGCCACTTGTAATTAAATGCATATTTCGCAGGTATGATATATTTAATTGTATGTTATGTTATAAATGCGACTGAATGCTTATTTATGATATTTTTTTAACTGTCTTGTTACAAATGTAATTGAATGTTTAATTTCTTGTATGTTTTAAATGTTAAACTATATGTCTAATTCTTCATCCAATAGTACCCCCCTTCCCACGGTCGCACCGGGAGATGAGCAACTTGTTGTTCAGTGTGCCTTCCTGGTGAAACAGTTCAATAAATAATAAAATAAAATAAATAAATAAAAATTTGTAGGAAAACATCTTACTCCCTAGGGTGATGGAGCCTGAACAAGAGTGAATGAATTTTGTGACCACCTTCAATAGACAATCACATGCAATTGAGGGTACCATATGGAAACACTGGGGTATTCTGGCTCTTGATGGATGACTTTCTGAGATTAGCTATATACCTCCGATGGTTACCTACAGGAGGGGCACCAACATCAGAGATAAACTGGTGCATAGGTATCAAGAAACACCTAAAAACATAACCCAGGTAGGGACTTGGTCACCACCGAAGCCCAAGGGGACTTTCCCCTGTGGAAATTGCAAATTCTGCAGTGTGATTAACAAACAAAATATCTTTGCTACTGCCAATACACACAAAGACTTTAAATCCAATACATTTGCTACATGTATCACTGAGAATATAGTTTATCTTGCCACATGTTCTTATGGGGCATTTTATATTGGCAAAACTACACGCCCACTGAAAACAAGAATATGTGAACATATGAGCAGAATAGCCAACAGAGATCAAAAAAATGCACTTGCAATACATTGTAACCAGAGACACACGGATGATATGAAACACAAATTCAAATTCTATGTAATTGAGGTGGTCAGGTTAGGTCCTAGAGGAGGAGATATCAATACTAAATTTCTGGAACAAGAAGCATTTTGGATATATACACTGGGGTGGGGGTGGGGGACTGAAACCGCCAGGCCTTAATGATAAGATAGACATTATGCTTCTGATTAGGAGATATAGGTAAACTGGATCCTCATATATTTGATATGCACATCAGTATTGGGGTTATTGCTATTCACTGTTTTTTCAGACACTTACATGTGTCCTAGGTGTTTGTGGCATATCTGCTTAGACCCCTGTGCTATGATTTCTGGATTGAGTGGATGTTGTCGGTCTATCCTTTTGCCTTGATTGAGTACAGTTAGCCTGCATGCACCAATTGGAAGTCATGTGGTCCACAACACTATAGGCTAGTGTTATATATCCCTCAGTTATTGATTCTGATTTGATCTTGCTGTTAGACTATGAAGTGATCCTTGTGCAATGCTTAGTTTAATTAATATATAGATCATGAAGTCCAGTGGACATGTAATGATTATGATAGTGGTTAGTGTATATATATATATATGCATATGTGAATTAATCGATATGTCAAGCTGGTTTATAACTTTTTTAACATGTGAATTCTTTCAACATGTGAATCCATTAATATGCTTGCTGTTTCATAATAATGCTTTGATTACAATTTTACATTTTCTCTAGGTACCGCGACAGTTGCTAGGAGTTGTGTTTAGTAGTCTAAAGTATGAAGTACAATGTACGGTGCTAATTTGTACAAGCTCCCTTGTAAATTTGCTTTTTATGTATTTATTTATTAGTTAGCAAATAGCATAGTTGTTTATTTATATGAGTGGTGTGTCTAAAGTACAATTATAATTACAATAACGTAATGACACAATATAAATTATGTTCCATCACTACAATAATAAGCATCACCTTAAACTTTTATAGGTCTCAATAGATCAGTTCTTTTACCCTGTTTACATTTAACCATTACATGGTGATACATTCACATTGTTTAATATGACATTTTAATAATTCTTTGTAGTTTTATATGATTCTGCACTTGTGAGGTGAATATGAGGCATATGCACTTAAATAATTTTGATTGCTTCACAATATCATGTATTTTACTTGCTCCTATTTAGCACTGTCATTTTAAGTAACATGTGCCTATATTAGGGTGTTATTTCAAGTGGGCAGTACCTCCTGAGGATGCACTGTGTGTGAAACTGGTCGAGGCTGTTTGTCCAAGACTTGGGGTGGTCTGTACCTTTTTTATTTTATTCAATAAAAGGTATGTACTGAGTCTTCTATGGTGCCTTGTTTGCTGCATGTACTTTGGTGGAACTACTGTTGGCACACAGAGAGGAGCGATGCAGGAATTGTGGTGCATCCAGTCATTTATGGACAGTTTACTTCCAGCAATAATGCTTTATTGTCAGCTATGATGTGCATTCCAAGTGATCTGCAATATGCTGTTGGGGTAATAGATGATCAGAGTACACTGCCCCAAATAGACCTCTGGTGTTGTGTTAAACACTGTTCAGTCAAGGGTTTACCCCACTCAAGGGCTTACCCCAGCAGCCTTAATTAATTAATATTCAGTCTTCCCTTTAAACAGTGATGTCCCTCCTCTCCCCTCCACATTAACAAATGAAGATATTCTATAACTCCACCAGTTGGTCTTCCCCTCAGAACCTATGAAGCTTCATGCCAACCCCCCACTATAAACCTTATTTATTAATGAGTGTCCAGGCTACGTAGCTCTGAGCTTGGCAAAAGAACAGAACAGAGGGACATGGCAGTTTCACCAAATGTCACCTTTCAGCCCCCACCCAGAAGTGGACTTTGACAGGAGCATTTGATGTCAAATTATTATCCCCTCCATATTTGCAATTTGTCCCCTGTCTTCTGGATTCAGCCAACAAGGTGTTTACCTCCCAACAACCAGCTGCAGAGTGACTTAAATGCCATCTTGGTCCATGCAGTTTTATCAGGATTTGCCAGGTCTTTCTTGTGATGCTACTCAGTATCAAGTTGTAGCAATGCCGTTATGAGAGCACCTTCCTGATGTTACCAGCAATAGAGATAAAGCAGCAAACTTGATACGTTGGAACCATTCTCAGTCGGAGTGGAGAGTGCTATCTCTTCACATTGTAAGTTCTGTGCAGTGAAGAATGTCCTGCTTAAACTGTTGCCACTTGATCTCGAGTTGCAGAGATTTCCACAAAAGGGCACTCTCTCACAAGCAGTGGCAATGCATCAAGAATAACAGCTTTGGTTAAACAAGTAAAAATGTAATAACAGTCAACAATTCAAGTCTGGGTTCCATGCTGTTCAGTGTAAAATCTTGTGGTTCAGAGGAGTCAGAAAGGGACCAGGGAAAAGAGCTCCATAGTAAGTTGACAGTGCAAATAGTAATGTTCAGCTTGTTTGTGAAGGGTTTAGTTAGTCTGTAAAGACTGTGTCCACTTTTCTGGTCATGTTAAAGGGGGGTCAGTGGCAGGCGGAGGTGCAGATACCTGTAGTGTAATCAATGGTTCAGTACAGAATACAGCAGGGATAACTATGATGTTAAAATCTATGGGACTGTAATTGAGCCTGGGTTAAACTGTCAGGGACTACAGTTGAAGGACAAGCAGTATAACAGACTCCACTGGGGGGGGAGGAGAGGAGAGGGGAGGGAGGGGGGAAAGGGACAGATAATAATGGGGAATAGACTTTGCAGTTGAAAAACAATAACAAACTCACAGTTTATGGTGCTGTACTGGCCAGCCAGGATCACTTGGATTGTTGCTTTCCTTTCAGGTTAACCCAGTCAGATTTGAATGGGGGTTGGGATGCCATAACCCCTACAATTATTATACAGCAAATAAGATTGTGTGAAATTATGGATTCTGGAATCCCTCAATCTGCAGCAGTCAGAATATAATGAAGTAATATTGAGAGAGCATGGGACGGCCACATGGGTCTGGTAGTGGGAGGCGAGCGGGGGAGGCGAATGGGTGCTGGAGGGAGAAGTAAGGATGCTGGATGAAGTCCTAGCCCTCTGCTAGGCACCTTGGGCAGATTAGGTGGGCCAGGTGGTCCTTTCTGCCATCACATTTGTATGTTTCTAAGAAAGGATGGTAACAAACTTGCTTATTCCAAATTTCTCTGTAGAAAATTTTAAATGTATGTTATTTTATCCTGAGGCCCATAAAATCAGTTTAACCCTGTTATTACTACAGTTATTAATGGAGTTAGATTATGGAAAACACATACTCCAGATAATATCCCTTGTTTACAGCACTCTCTGAGATATAGTGTAAACAGGATAAAAGGCAGAACCTAATATCTGGACAGCTAAGACTGTAAGTATACAATATATTGTTTGGGGATCTGTTGAATGATATATGTTTTAAACATTAAGCGAAATTAACTGGACACACAATATAGAAGACAATGTCTAAGATAAGGTGGTTAACCACAATGTAATCACCTCAAAGCGGTTGTCATGACACCCAAGTAAACCTTGATAGCTCAGCTCGAGAGTTTACAGTTGTCATGACAACCGCGATAGGGTGATCACGCCTGTTGTTGAACACCTTAAATTAGGCAATATGTTTTATAGTGTATGGGACCCTTAGCAACAGTACAAACACAACTGTCTGTTTACTACATTTTGAAACACTTACCCAGAGGCCAGTTATGAGAATGCCATAAAATGGCTCGTTTATTGTTCGAGTCTCAGTACAGTTTGCAACACATGCAATACTGAAGACATTTTATCGGCTGACTAAAACAAGAAGTCATACATAATTTAAAAAAATGTTCAGCTAGATAAAAGTTCATTTAACAGGAACATCGCTTTCCAGTTGGTCGGATAACATCACATGACTCTGTGTGAACATCAGTGTCGTATTGATAGGTTGGACCTGCGAGGAGATGATGTGATGGTATGTTTCTTCTGCTACTACTTTTAACACAGTAATCTACAATTCAGGATTAAAAAATAAATTTTTTTTTGGCAGTAAAACATGGTAAAATAAAAATGTTATGACTGGAATGTAAGCTGCTTTGAATTTTACAACACGAGCGTTCTGTTAGAGAAGAATGCTGATAGTGGGTGTCATTCTAAACTCTAATCCCATTGATGTGACATCCTAATGGAGGGTTTACTGACTTCAGATGTCACATCAATGGGATTATCATTTTATTACAATGTTGAACTCAGTGGTTAATAGCACTTAACCATACATTCTAAAATATTTAACATGAACTTTATTCAATATGAATGGTTACAAAATAAAACAACTACAATATCAAAATACAGATCAAAAAACCAGTGTCCTGGATATATGTAATTAAACAGCAAAAAGGTAAATGGGATCAAATGAGGGAAAACTGTTGAAGCCTCATGTGTATATATATATATATATATATATATATATATATATACTGTATATATATATATATATCATATAGTGGCATGGTAGTGCCACTATAGTTAGGGTTGTGTACCCCATTTAAGGTTAAATCTGAAATTTGTCATCTTAATAACTTTGCCACTCTATGATTGATTTTTCCTGACATTTGGCACACATGGTCTGGTACCATAGATCTCTGGACGTGCCAAGATGTGTTACAGTTGGATGTACGGTTATGGAGCTACAGAGCACCGCAAAATACACAAATTACGCATTTTTGCACATTCTTTGCTCGCTCCTACAGGTCGCTTGGTTTGTGCAACTGGTCCGAAGCCTACAGGGAACATGCAGCCATGGTCCCCGATGTGCCATTCGAAGATTTTGTGAAAAAATATTAAATGGTTCAAAAGTTATTCAAAAAACTAATTTCCCATTATAGTCAATGGGAAAAGTTAATAAAATATGCGAAAGTGTTGCAAATGCACTTTTTACTTTCTCAAATGACCCTTGTAGTGTCACAAATTGGCCATCTTGTTTTCAGTTGGTGGTCACAGAAATGCTTGGCATTTGAATTTGGGACCTCTAGGAACACAATTCTTGTCGTGTTCACCTAGTCGAGCCCTGAGGATGCTAACCATGTCTTTTTTTGGGGGGTAAAACATCCCAGAAATATGTTTTTTAAATTTTTGTAAAAAGTAGTGTCGCATATGCAACACTTTTGTGATTTTATTTGCGAAAGTGTCGAGATTTGCGACACTACTTTGTGACACTATGGCCAAAACAATAGAGAATCTTTGCCACCCTGCTGCAAAAGAACGGTTTGGTCTTTTGGGCTGAAATTTGAAGGGAAGAAAGCCAAGATCCCACAGATGTGCCTTTTGGTAGTTTGGTGACAAAATATTAGAGAGCTGCAAAATTACGGCACTCCGAAGTTGACACATTTTCCCCTAGGCTAACATTACGGCATCCACTGCACTTTTCAGGGCCGGTATCTCAAAAATGGTTTGAGATACAGGCTTTTCGTTGGAAGAACACTTAGTCCCCCACTAGGGGGCTAAGTGCAAAACTAGCCCGGAAAGTCATAAATAATATGAGATTTAACATTTTTTTCCTACGTCGTACAGTTCTTGTGATACAAGGGATTTAGTATTCCAAGTGCTGATTTTCTGCTCCGAGGGTCATTATTATGCATACATTCTTTGTATTCACTGTGCTTTTGAAAGCACCTTTTTGGGGAAAAAAAGGTGTGCATTTGCGTTACTGTTACTGTTAGCATTTCTGCTACTGTTTGCGTTAGCGTTTCCGTCACCGTGTGTGTTACCCTTTGCGTTTGCACTTGCGTTTGCATTACTGTTACCATTTGCATTTCCGTTACCATTTTTGTTTGCATTTACTTTTGCATCACCGTGTACGTTACCCTTTGCATTCGCATTTGCTCTTGCATTAGCGTTACTGTTACCATTTGCGTTTCCGTAACTGTTTGCGTTAGCATTTCTGTTTACATCACCGTGTGCGTTATCATTTGCATTTGCATTACTGTTACCATTTGCATTTCCATTACTGTTTTTTGTTTGCGTTTACTTTTGCATCACCGTGTACGTTACCCTTTGCATTCGCATTTGCTCTTGCATTAGCGTTACTGTTACCATTTGCGTTTCCGTAACTGTTTGCGTTAGCATTTCTGTTTACATCACCGTGTGCGTTATCATTTGCATTTGCGTTACTGTTACCATTTGCATTTCCATTACTGTTTTTTGTTTGCGTTTACTTTTGCATCACCATGTGCGTTACCATTTGCGTTTGCGTACGCACCTACTTTTCTGTTTGCGTTTCTGTTTTCTTTGGTGTCATCGTTGGTGTTACCATAAGCATTTACATTTCCAATTGTGTTACCGTTATCGGTTGCGTGTTCGTTACTGTTTGCATTTTCAGTAGCGTTGCCATTGTCGAGTGCGTAACTGTTTCCTTCTGCATTGCCATTGCTGTTATCATTTGTGCTTCTGTTTGCATTTTTGTTAACGTTTGCACTTTCATTGCCATTTGCATTTCCATTTTCATTAGCATTTGCATTAATGTTTTCATTACCATTTACGTTTCTGTTGCTGTTAGTGTTTGCGTTACCATTTCTGTTTTCATTTATGTTTGTGCTTGCATTTCTCTTATCATTTGCATTATCATTTACATTTACATCACCATGTGCATTACCATTTGTGTTACTATTAGCGTTACTATTTTCTTTTACCTCACTGTTTCCATCACCGTTTGCGTTAACGTTAACGTTCGTGTTTTTGCGTTTGTGTAGTGCAGTACAAAACACTGTTTTTTCTATTTTTCTGCACTCTCTTCCATGACACATAGTGCAGCCAGTGTGTGGCTAATTTGTTTGAAACGTGCCACGTAGATAGACGTTTGTTCAAGGAACGTGCCTGTTTTTGTTTGGTGAAAAAATGTTGTTCCGGTCCAGAGTTATTGCCAAATTGAATTTAGCCGCTTTGCAGTTACTGATTGCCAGGTCTGCCATTTCAGCGCATTTTCCACTGCGATTTCCGTCATTTTGTGGTGGAAGACTTCTTAAAGATGCAGAAACATAAAAATTGAATATCTCTCGAACGGTGTGGTCTTTTCACATGAACTTTGGAGGGTGTTGAATGGATGTCCCGGGGATGTGAATAATGCTGTTTACATGCTGGAAAAATAATTTGCTGTGGAGATACTGTGTGACACAGTTACCGTTTTGCGCATAGTGTTCTGCATGGTGCTACTGGTTTGAAATTTATATCATGGGTAGCCCTAGTGGTACAGAGGTGTCTTGCAGTGGTTTGGTGTGTAAAATATTAACAGGTGTGGAATTATGCCACTCCAATGAATGAAAATTTGGTTAATTCTGCTTCAATAACTTTTGAACTGTCTGTCCAATTTGTCTGGCATTTGGAATGCAGAAATATTTATAATACATCTTTAACTGTGATAATTTTTGGGTTGCTGGCACTTATGGTTGCTGAATTGTACCTGCACAATTGTTTGCTCGTGGCACTGTGCGACCGTTGATCGGATGTTCATACAATTCTGAATATACAGTGTACTATGGTACATGTCTTCATTTACCAACTTTCGTTTCAGTCGGTCACACAGTTTTTGCACAGCAAAGTGACAAAAATTCACATGGTGGGGGCGCCATCACCACATTCCATTCACTATTTATAGTGCACATTGTCAAAAAGAAGGGAAATTCATGGCAAAAACCTCCATTAAATGCATCAGTTTGGGTTGTTCCAGAGCGACAAAAGTGAGGAAATTCGGTGTTAGGGTTGCCACCTCTTGCACCCCACACCAACCCCACCCCCGCCAACAAGCATCAGGGTGTGCGTTGGGGTCGTCAGTCTAACTCTCACCCCATTCTCCTATCTGCACCATGTCAGCTTGTTCACATATGGAATGGGGTGAGAGTTAGGTCGATAACCCCAACGCACACCCTGATGCCTGTTGTGATGGGGGCGTAGGACATGGGTGCAAGGTTGGCAACCCTAACACCATATTTCTCACTTTTGTCACTGTGGAACAAACTCAACTGATGCATTAAATAGAGTTTTTTGCCATAAAATATATATATATATATATGGTAGTACGGTAGTGCTACCATATAGTTAGCGTTGAGTAGCCCTTTTAAGGTTAAAAGGTCAAACTTTGCACCTTAATAACTTTGCCACTGTTCAACGGATTTGCCTGAAATTTGGAATGCATGATCAAGAACCATACATCTCAGGATCTGCCAACTTTCGTAGTGGTCAGATTTATGGCTATGGAGTTATTAAGTGAGATCTGCGCATGTGTTTACAGTTTTTGGTAAATTCTTTGCTTGCACCTACAGGTCACACAGTTTGTGTGACTGGTCTGAAAACTTCAGGGAACATGCGTCCAGGGTCCCTGATGTACCTTTTGAAGATTTTGTGAAAAAATATTAAACGGTTCAAAAGTTATTCAAAAAACAAGTTCCCATTATAAGTCAAAGGGAAAAGTTAACAAAAAGTTTGACAGTGTACATGAAATGCACTTTTACTGGCCATTTACGACACTGTCGAACTTTTGTTAACTTTCAGTTGGCGATCAGAAAGATGCTTGGCATTTAAAATTGGGACCATCTAGGGATACCATTCTTTTTGTGTTTACCTAGCGGGACCCAGAGGATGCTAGGCATGTCTTTATTTTGGGGTTTAAACACCCTAGAAATAAGTTTTTCAAATTTCTGGAAAAAGTAGTGTTGCAAAGTAATGTCGCACTCATGACACTTTTGCAAATTTTTGCAAAAGCTTTCGCAAATCACGACACTACTTTTTCAGACTATGACCAAAATGACAGCAGTTCTTTGTCACCCTGCTGCAAAAGAACAGTTAGGTCTTTTGAGCTGAAATTTGGAGGGAAGGCAGCCAACATCTCACATATGTGCCTTTTGGTGGTTTGGTGAAAAAATATTGCATGGCTGCAAAGTTACAGTACTCCAAAGTTGGTGTTTTTTCCCATAGACTAACATGGTGGCATTTGTCACGCCTTTTGGGGCTCGTATCTCGAAAACGGTGCGAGATACGAAATTTTCATCATGACAATGTGTATTCAGTGGAAACCTAGCCAGGAAAATCATGAATCAGGTGATTTTTTTTTTCTACGTTCTACGATTCCTGAGATATAAGCAATTTAGTATTCCAACTGCTCGTTTTCTGCTCCCAGGCCCATTATTATGCATACATTCTTTGTACACACTGGCCCGGATATTCAAACTGCGCCATAAAAATGTGCAACAGCAGGAGCAAGTGCAAGTCCACTCGCCCCATGCACTGTCAGCATGATTTCCAAACACTGTGAGTCAAGATGGCCTGCGGCTGTGACTGAATATCATGCCAACTGCGCCATAGTGTAACCAGGGATGTGCAGTGGCACAGGTCAGATGCGCAATAGCACAACCAGAGATGCTCAGTGGAGCAGGGCAGCAGTGCAACAGCACAACCAGGGATGCACAGGGACAGGATGCAGGGGCCCACCACCCATGGTAGAGATGGGCAGAGGAGCACACAGCAGAACAGACATCTCCTCCCACACTCCATGCACTGCACAACCGGAGGAGAGCTAGAATAATCACCGGCCCATGGACACCAGCAAAAAACCCACAGCCAGGGCATGGTGCCCCAGCACACCCCTGGCAAGCTGTGACCAGCACACAAGGAGGTCCGCCACCCCGCTACACCATCCCACCAATGCAGAACACACCCTACACCGTGATCCCAGACACCCTGCCCAGGAGCAGTGCCCACCAGTGCAGGACACCCCATGCATGCCACCAGCCCCACTGTAACAATGCAACCCTGTACCACAGAACCATGCAAGGCAGCCACCACCGAGGCACCCTTCAGCGGGTGACAGCAGACAGCGATGCAACGACTACATTCACAGTGCTGCCATGCCGTCCCTCTGAGGTACAGCTGAGAGACCGAACATGTGTCGGCACATGAGGTGACCCACACATGACAGGGCATGCCCCGGACCCCACCACCAGTGGTACAGCACCCTGCACACCCTCCCAAGGACACACCCCATCCCAGTACTGGCCACAACAGCCAGTGCTGACACCTGGTGATGCATGGAAGCATGCACTGCACAGGATGCAACACAGTGCATGGACAAACACCCACCCATACCCAGGGCACACCAACACAGGGACACAGTAGCGGGTCAACCAAGCCCCTGGCGTGTGGCCACAGAAACTGTGTACACACAGCCAGCACCCCTCCATGGCACAGGAGTGCCAACCACCCTGCACAGGCACCATGAAGCTGTACGCCACCAGCATGCGCCCGGAGCACAAGTGACAGACAGTGGAGCACATCCCCTGCAACAGACACAAGTGACAGCATAGAGGTGGGACAACAACAGCAGAGGCCACAGTGCCACCCGAGGCAGACATGCACCACACCAGTGACAGGAGGCCACCCCTGCATTGTGCTGGGTACAGTGGCTGTCCAGCATGGATAGCCACCACTGACATGCTAGTGGACCATGAAGGTCACAGACATGCAAGGGTGTCAGCTGCACAGGCCATGGACGGTCTGACAGGTGCACCATGGACACAGTGCGTGCACTGTGGACCACTGCACACAGTCACCCAGTGCACAGGGAACAACACACAAACCACAGACAGTGACTGATAGCTACGCCCACACCATAGTCACTTCCCCTATGGACACACACACATGCCCATGACTGCACCACCCTTGACACCATGCACACCACTGCAGCTGAGCACCTGTAGCCCACTGCAAATCAGAGACCACCACAGTAGGCATAACAAAACAAATGTATATTAAAAGGTAGAAAACAACTATTTACAAATATGTACACAACAGTTGGGGTGGGGCCACAAACCAGGTGGGGATGGTTAAGGGCAGGGTGAACAAATGGAAGGGAAGAAGGGGTGTGAAGGTGGGTCCGGGGTAGGGTTGAACCCGAGGCATGGTATCTTCAGTGGGTGCCCGCTCCCGCTCCTGTGGCACCTCCTGCCACGTCTCCTCCTGATGCCATGCTGGTCCATGCACTGCAGTATTTCACGTGAGGCATGTGCCACCTGTAGCAGCTCCTGCACGGCCCTCTCCAGTTGCATCATCCTGCATCCACCTAGGACAAGGGAGCAGAGTCAATAGGTGTGAATGCCCATCCCCCTGCAGCCCACCCATTGTGTGTGGCATACAGCCATGGGACATGCCCCTGTGATGGTGTGCGACCACCCACAGTTATCGTGTCCACATGACCTGTGCACACAGCCATGCAGACCGCTGCACACACCCACTGCCCAAGTCCCACACAGCACCACCGTGGCTGTACAGTGACATGGCTATGTGTTGTGAAGGCAGTGGCACAGCCATGTACCTGGTGCACGCATGGACCACCAGTGATGCACACCCACACATGCAGTGCCACTGGGCAGTGCTGACTGTACAATGTGGCATGCACGGCAGTGGTGTGAATGGATGGTGGCCACACCCCACCACCTGCCCTGCAACACAGCATGCACAGAATATCCTGGAAGAAAGGCACTCACCATCATCGGCCTGATCTGGGCGCTGTACTAGGATGCGACCGGCTGCCTGTAGCTGTTGCCCAGATCCCCTACCCACACCTCGGTGTCAGTGTTCTCAGGCTCGGTGCCACTCTTCAGGGCCTAGGGTGCAAACATGGAGAGGGGAATATCAGTACAATCCAGTATCAAAGGCCCCCCCGGGTGTGTGCAATCCCACACAGCCCAGCCATGCCGCAACCCCCCCAACACCACCTCCACCACCAACACCACCAACACCACTGCCTGCACTGGACAGCCCACCCCCCGTGTAGTGGACACATGCCCACTGCAATACCTGTATGGACGCAACCAGTGTATGGATGGGGCACCTACCTGGTCGTGGCACTGCGCCTCTCCTGTCACGTGCCCGCAGGTGGGCAAGCCTGTCCGGGTCCCTGTGCTGGAGGTCCCCGTATCTGTGGTGACACTGCTCAGCAGTACGGTCCATTCCTGTGGCTTCCTCCAGAGCCACCGCCACCTCCTCCCATACAGCATTCCTGACCCTGTCCAGGGTGCATTTCCAAACAGTGCCCAGCATGGGCTCCACTATAGCCACCAAATTGGCCAGCTCCACCTGGCTCAAACAGCAGCCTCCTTCTTGCCATTGCTGAAGCTGGTCGAGTCAAAATGGTCTTCATGAGCGCACGTCCGCCACATGCAGATGCTGCGCGGTACAGTGCTGCCATTCCCCATCACACTGTCACCGAACAGCGTGATAGTGGTGCACCCATGCGGATGCATGGTGCCTAGGGGGCAAAGGTCGGGCACAGGGTCAAGGTTCTCTCACGCACGGACTGCCACAGTGCTATTGGTACTCCCTGCGTGTAGCGTGGTTGGGTGCCTGTGTGAGATGCCCTGTAGTGACTTACTGCACTGTGGCTCCACAGTGCCTACGGCGCCCCAGTGCAAGAGCGCTATACATGTGAACAGCGCACTAGCGCCACTGGCACAATGGTGGCCATGCCCTACACTGCCTCCCGTGCACAGCGCATCAGCAGCACGGCAGGCATCAGTGTCAGCACCCCAGGCATGCGCCATTCGGTGTCCACTGCATACATCACAGAACTTGCCTGAGCACGTTCAACACAATTGCGCAAGGCGCAACAGCACGATATTAAGCCAGCATATGCAAATCAGCTCATCAGAGATTCAATGGCGCAGATACTACATTGGCATCCACTTAAAATTGAGCCTCACCTCATTTGCATGCGTTGCGCTATATAAATCCGACATTGGGCTGCAGAGGCCATAGTCTGGTATTGCAGTCTATTGTGGTGAGTTGCATGCTGTTTGGGAGTGTGGACTGTGGTGTATGGGAGATGCATGGGACTGCACAGTCAGAGGTAACACCTGTCACTCCCACAGGATCAATGATGAGCGAACATGAGGTGGAGGAGGAGGAACAGAGACGTGGGAGATGGAGGAGGCCAAACTTTACCAAGGCAGAAACAGATGCCCTGTTTGAGGCCTACCTTGACCAGGAACCGCTGCTCAGCGGACAGCGGGGAACACCACAGGCCTATGCTGCGGCATGGGGTGAGGTGGCACGTGCCATCAACCAGCATGGCAGCCACCAGTGGTCCGTGCAGGAGTACAAGAAGAAGGTGGGCACGGACAGGAGGAGGATTAAAGATAAGGTGGCTGCCATCAGGGCAGCATGGGCTGCGACTGGTGGGGGACAGCCAGCCATGCAAAGCCTGATGCCACAGGAAAAGTGGGTTGCTTGCAGCATGCGGCATTGTGCCATCAAGGGTGTTCCAGGTAGTGGCTTCCAGATGGGTGGTAGCCCGTCACTGCATGATAGGTCTTGATCTGTCACTGTGTGGGGGGAATGCCACAGGGTAGGGCAGATACATTAATGCTACTGTGTTCCCTTACAGATCCTGAGCATCTACATGGGTCAGCGGTGGTGGGCTCATCCACTGAGGATGATATCCTGGACACAGAGGAGGGCCCATCCACCTCCACAGGTGTCCAAAGGTCAGGACAACAGTGGGCCCACCTGGCTGTCCGGACTGATGTTGGTGGAGCAGGTGTGGAGGAGGCCCTGCTCATGTTCCAGCGTGACAGCATCCATGCATGCCAGCATGCTGAGACTCGGACTAGTGCCAGATCCATCACTGATGATGGAGCTCACATCATGGACAATGATACGTGTGGGCCACAGGATGGCCACACAGCAGGTTACAGCATGGGCATAGCCATGGGTGGTGCAGCCATGGAGGCCTGCGTGACATCGCAGTCCCAGCCTGTGCCTGTCTGCACCAGTAGGGCAGCACTGGTGTGCATCCAGGACAATGAGGCTGTTGTGGCTGCTGCGGTGGCACTGTTGAGCCCTGGGGAGTGGCAGCTGGAGGGGCAGTGTCAGTAGTCAGCCAATGGTGATGGGGGACAGTGTCGGAGGGTGGCGTCAGTGCACCACCTGTGGACATGCCCAGGCATGGCCCTGGTGTGCAGCGCCCAACCTCAAGGGGTGCTGCCCAGCATGGCTGCGAACACCATGAGGGACAGCATGCCAATCAGGCGGATGACCTCTTAGATGAGCACAAACGCATACTCCATGATTCAGTGGATCAGCAGTTGCGGCTTGTGATAGCGGTGGATGCACTCAGTGCGGTCCTACACCAGGCAGAGGAGCGGCGCAGCAGGGACACCGGTCTGCTCCTGGCAGGGATGGACCAGCTGTGGGAGGATCTGACCACCGCCATTGACAGGCAGACACAGGCATTCACAGCTGTCATGGCCACAATGGGCACACAGTTATTTGCCCATGCGTCGCAGATACCGTGCAGTGCCATGTCCACTCCCTGTTCCTGGCGTCATGCGACACTCTCCTTGTTGACACTGGGTTCAGCTGTGGGCATCCCCAGCATGCCTGGTGCAGGCATGTTCGGTGAGCTGCAGACCCCTGCTCGAGAACGGTCACATTCCCGCAGCGGAACCCCTGGGGACCATCAATGCCACCCATGAGGCCATTGGTCAGTCTGTCACTGCTGGCGGGTCTCGGCGGGGCCGCCCACGCATCTGTGGCAGCCGTGGCACTGTGCCACGTGACTGACCTGTCTCCCACCATGGCTACTGTCTGACGCTGCCCTGTGTGCAGTGTGTTGTTCAACGTGCAATGCACGGGTGGGGTACCCGGCCCTGCACACACACACATGTTCCATGTGCACACCCTCCTGGCTGCTGGCGCTGTGGTGTGTGCATGATGATGCCTGCATGCGCTGTCCACCACTGTGCAATGGTGCCCAGTGTCTAAGACACGCTCCAGTGACCAGGCACTGGGTGTGGTGGTCTGTGGACGTGTGTGTGGCTAGGGGTGGCGGTTGGGGTCGGCGTGCCTCCTACCCTTTGTGCATGTCTTGTGGGGGTGTGTGTGTGTGTGTGTGTGTGTGTGTGTGTGTGTATGTGACCATGTGCCGTGTTAGGCTTTGCCCATCCCTGATGGCATGTGTGGTTCTCTGCTCAGCCAATTCCCTTTACGACATGCACCCCTTGGGTTTGTTCATGCGTGTTTTTGGGTTGTGCACTTGCCATTGGTGGTTGCACATGGCCCCATGACTTACCTGGGTTGGTTGAAGTGCTCCTCTGTGATGGTGTCCCGGTGCAGCTGCGCCATCTGGATCAGTTGGGGGTCCCTTCGATCAAGGGGGGGCTGCCCATCACCATCTGCACCAGCGTCCTCATCGTCCCCATCGCTGTCCCCCTCTTCGACATGTACAGCTATCCCACAGCTTTTGGCCATGTTGTACAGGATGCAAAAGGCCAGGAATAGCCCACAGGCCTTTGAGGGGCTGTACTGTAGGGCACCGCCAGACATGTCCAGGCAATGGAAATGTGCCTACAGCATCCCAAACACCCGCTCTATGACATCGTGTGTGGTGGCATGTGCCTCATTGTACCGTTGCTGCGATGGGGTCGTGAGCCGCTGGTATGGTGTGAGTAGCCAGGGATGGAGCGGATATCCACTGTCACCTGTGTGTAGAGGGTGGACATTAGTTTGGTGATCAGCGTCGCCCTGACATGGGCCATCTAGACCAGTACCCATGTCACCTCTGACTATGCCCCTCCCAAGATCCATGTCTTTCTGCGTGATTTGCATACTCACCCACTAGGTGGCCAGTGGGGATTTTCCCGCTCTCGAACCTGTGGCACAGTGCAGACTGGTGCCAGATGAAGGCATCATGTGCTCCCCCAGGGTACGTGACACAGACATTGGTTATGCACCCCCTAGCATCGCACACCACCTGGCAGTTGATGCTTGCATAGCCCTTCTGATTGATGTATGCAGCACCTTCCGGGCCAGGTGGCATGCAGATGACCACATGGGTGCAGTCAATAGCCCTGAGTATGCCAGGCATACGTGCTACCCTGTGGAACTCTTGTATGTGTGCTGTGCGCTCTGCCTGTGTGCTGGGGAAATGGATGTACTCCGCGGCATGTGGCAGCAGTGCGCTGAGGAATTGTGTGAATAGGCGTGATGCGCCGACTGGGTTATGCCTGTTGTGTCCCCTGTTGGTCTCTTGAAGGTACCTGTGGTGAGCAGGCACATGACAGCTGTCACCTTTATTTCCACCTAACAGAGCATGGCTCCGTTGTGTGGGTGCCTGCATCTATCACTGCACAGCTCAGAGCCGCCTCAGGATCACCTGGTTCAGGCAGTGCCAGCCCACTATTTGGTGTCACTGTACTGCTCGGTTGGTGTGGCTCGGTACTGTCTGTTGGGGGCATACCGCGATGGACCTTCCACGGTTGCACCCCTGCTGCCTGCCTTCTCACACCCTCATTATTGCCTCCATCTCGAATGGTGGCACTGGCCATGTCCCTGGCTTGTGTCCCCCTCGCAGCTGCATTCCTGCTCCTCTGGCTGTCCTTTATGCTACTCCCTGCACCAGGAACACCTCCCAGATTTGGCTGTCCTGCCCACTGTCACTGCCCTCAGTCCACTGTGGCACTTTCCTTTTACTCCTGCACAGTGTCACAGGCTCCCCACTCCTTTCCTGTTCCTGGTAGTTTCCAGGTGTGCTCTGTCCTGCTCATGCCCAGTCCTGCTCATTGCTACAGTCTGCCTGGTTGCAGTCACCTCACTCCCACCTCTGGCTTCCCTGTAGCATTTTTGCACCTCTCTCTTGTTCCTTTTTATTTTGGATCATTTCCACTATCGCGCAACTTCCGTTTGCTCCCCTATTGTGCATGGCGCATGCTGTTGAATATCGCACTGCGCCATTTATGCATGGTTCCTCCCCCTTCAGTTGCGCATGCATTCATTATCATTGCGCTCTTGCGCATTGTGATTTGGGGGGTGCAGCTGCCTTCCACTGAATATTACACAATGGTGCATTTTCAAACTTGCGCTGGTGCATCCCTGTTGCGCATGGCGCCACCCTTTTGAATATCTGGGCCACTGTGTTTCTCTATGCAGCTGTTGGGCAAAAATAGGGTGTGCACTTCCGTTACTGTAACAGTTAGCATTTCCACTTGTGTTTCTGTAGCCGTTTGCGTTACCGTTCCCATGTACGCCTCCGTGTGCATTACCCTTTGCGTTCTCGTTTGCGGTTGCGTTACTGTTACCATTGCATTTCCACTACTGTTTCTGTTTGCATTTCTGTTTGCATTTCTGGCACCTTTCATTTGCGTTTGCATTTCTCTTCGGTTTGCATCTTCGTTGCTGCTACTGTTACCATTTATGCTTCCAATTGTGTTACTTTGCCGCGCACATTATGGTTTGTGTTTCTGTATGCTTGCATTTGGTTTTGCATTTCTGTTTCCTTTGGCATTATTGTTCATGTTAACTTTACCATTTACATTTACAATTACGGTACCGTGACCGTGCGTGTTACGATTTGCGTTTCTGTGTGCACTTGCATTCGCGTTTCTGTTTCCTTTGACATTATTTATGCTGTTAATGTTTCCATTTGTGTTTCCAGTTGCCATACCATGCACATCCCAGTTTGCGTTTCCTTACATGGTTGTATCTCCTTTTGCATCACTGTTCACTTTGGCATCACTTTGTGCTTGCGTTTGTATTAATGTTTGCTTTACCATTTACATTTCTGTTACCATGTGCGCAACCATTGTGGTCACATTTCCCTTGCACTTACCGTTACTATGTCACAAATATCACGTGGTTCAGGCCCGCTCCCACCACCACATTACATTCACTATTTCTACTGCAGATTCTCAAAGAGAAATTAGAGGCAAACACTCCATTTAATGCATCATAGGATTGTTCCACAGTGACAATAGTGAATTGATGTTGCTTGAAAACCTTGCACTCATTTCACCCCTGCCCCTCACCCAGCATCGGGTGTGTGTTGGGTCATCAGTCCTAACTCTCACCCTATTCTTCTATAGTTCACCACCTCAGCTTCTTTACACATGTGATGGGGTGAGAGTTAGGGCGCGACCCATTGCACACCCGATGCCGGCCTAGGGGGCAGGGTGGTGGGTGCAAGGGGGTTTCAACCCCAACATTGAACTCCCTAGCTTTTTGTCACTGTGGAACAACCCTAACTGATGCATTAAACTGAGTTTTTGCCTCTAATTTTATGCATATATATATATATATATATATATATATAGTATATATATATTTATATATATATATATGATAGTGCCACGGTGGTGGCACTATAGTTAGGTTGAGTAGCCACTCTATTGCAAATCCTCAAATTTTGTACCTTAATTACTTTGCCACCATACAATGGACTTGCCTGATATTTTGCATGTGTGGTCTGGTAGCATTGATCTCTGGATCTGCCAAGTTGTGTTATGGTCAGATGTACAGTTGCGGAGCTACATAACCAACAAACGCACAAAAACACTGACTTTTGCACGTTGCTTTACTCACACCCACAGCCAGTATGGTTTATCCATTCAGTCCAAAAACTTCAGGAAACATACAGCCTTGGTCACTGATGTGCCTTTCAAAGATATGGTGGAAAAATATTAAACCGTTCTAAAGTTATTCAAAAAACAAATTTCCCATTATAGTAAATGGGAAAGTTAACAAAAATCACAAAACTTGCAAATGGCCGTTTTTACTGTCACAAAAGGCCCTTTTACTTTCATGAGTTGGCCATTTTTTTTAAGTTACTACACAGAAAAATTCCTGCCATTTAAAATCGGGTCCCTCTAGGAACACACTGCTTGTTGTGTTCACCTAGTCGAGTCCTGAGGATAGTAGACATATTTTTTAAGGGGTTTAAACCCCCCAGAGATGTATTTTTAAAATTTTCTGAAAAATACTTTTGCAAAATACTTTCGCAAATATGAAAGTTTCGTGATTTTTTTTGCAAAACTTTCGTGATTTGCGAAAGTATTTTGCGAAGGTATGCTCAAAATAACTACAAATATTTGCCACTCTCCTGCAACAAAACGGTTTGGTCTTTTGGGCTAAAATTTGCAGGGTGGCAAGCCCTGGTCCCACAGATGTGCATTTTGGTGGTTTGGTGTGAAAACATTACAGGGGCCGAAAGTTACAATATTCTGAATTCCACAATTTTCCCATAGGACAACATTGCGGCGTCCGTGGTGCCTTTCGCAGCCTGTATCTTGAAAACGGTTTGAGATACAGACTTTTCGTCACAAAAATTCTTAGTCCCCTAAGTTGAGAACTAGGTTGGAAGGTCCTGAAACCCATGAAAATGTAATTTTTTTTCTACCTTGTACAGTTCCTCAGATATTTGTGATTTACTGTTCCAATTGCTCAATTTCATGTCCGAGGACCACTATTACAGCCACAGACTTCGTATTCACAGTGCTTTCTGCTGCCTATCTCGGACACAGTGCACAATATGGATTTGGTTGACTTCATGTTGTAGGAACTACTCACTTTCATGATTACAACCAAACTTCCATTTGTTTACTAGCTGCTACGGTTCCCCAGATATCGGCAAATTAATGTTACAAGCCTTCCATGACCTATAGGGCTGCTGTATGGCTCTGTGCTTATGTGTGAGGTGGAGACAGGGCCCAGAGGGTCCATGCTGCCACAAACACATATCATTATCAGAAATGGGCAGCTTGGTGGGAGCGTGGAGCCACCAACACATACCATTAATATTTATATTACACTTTTCAAAAGAAGGAATGCCTTGCAAAAACTCTGTTGATGATTGTTAGCCAGAGTTGTGCGTGGAAATGTATGCACAGGTTGGCCAGAGCCCTGACCCCCCACACCTGCCTTCCACAGACCAACAGAGCGAGAGCCCGCCATAGGTCGTAGTGCTTGAACTCTCACCCCCATTCTTTACCGTACCACGTCAACATGTTTACATATGGAATGGGGTGAGAGTTGGGATGCACAACCTATGGCAGACCTCAGCATCTGCTGGTCTGTGGCGGAGGGTGGTGGGATGGTGGGGGGGTCAGGTCTGGTAACACTAACACGCATTTCACACTTTTGTCACGGTGAAACAACCCTAACTGATGCATTGAGTTTTTGCAATGACTATATATATATATATATATATATATATATATATATATATATATCAGACTGGGTGGCCATGTGGTCCTTTTTGCCATCAACTTCCATGTTTCTATGTAATTAATTAATCATGGTGTTGGCATTGGCTCCTGGCACACTTATTGACCTTTACCAATTTTGCCACTCCTTCTCTTACTTTATTTCAAATAATACAATACATCCTTAACATACACCATGCAAGGAAACAGTCAGCATTGACAAATGCTTGTAGTTCTAGTTCTTTGCATGGGGAGAACAATGTGTGACTCAATTATTCTCACAAGCATTTCTTTTGCAACTCTAGCATATACTCTGTTTACGCTAGACCAACACTGTGCTGCCACCAGCACCTCCTGTGCTCATTTGTGAAATTGGCTTTCATAAGCCTCCTTGGTGATTTCAACATTTGTGGGTCTCTAAACCACTGGGACTTGTCATCAACTTGTTGTATATGTTAGCAACATTATATGTTAATTATATTTACTTTATAAAGAACAATCTGCTAGAAATCAGTGACACTGATCCTTCTTTCATAATCATTTTGAAAAATACACTAAAGTAAAATGAACTACAGTAAACCATATGTACAGTATATAAAACCTACTGACACAGTCATGGCACATGCCAATACGGGAACACTACATCTTACATTTTTTTTATATGAAGAACTAAAGTGATTTAACAAGCGAAAGACTGGATTTGCTAACAACCAGCGACTGAATTCTAAATTCTCCCTCTCAGCTGGTGGGTACCAGAGCAGTGAAAGCTCCAAGTCAAAGAGAGAGAAGGCTTATGAAAACTGATTTCACAAATGAGACAGGGTGCTAGTGGTGGCACAGTGTTGGTCACAACATAAACAGATTGTATGCTAAAGTGTTCTGAGAATGAGTCACACTTTATTCTCCAAGGCAAAGAACTAGAATTAAAAAATGAAAAAAGAATGCTTGGCCAGCAACCAAGCTGAAAGCAGCTTTTCTTCCTAGCTCTGTCTCTCACTTGCTAAAACAAACGATTATAAACGCTATAAGGCTTCTAGACTTGCTCACTGATGCTGTATACTGAGACGGAACAGTTCTGCACCTAATTTTCTTCCCCAACCTGGCAGAAATGGGTCATACAAAACTGCTGCAGGTGGAGACAGCGCCAAGCATAAAAAAACGAGGTCTGGCCCAGACAAAGATGGAGACCCTCCAGCAGTCGATCTAACCCAGCCATCTAATGCTGCACTACTGAAAGCTATTCAGACAATTGATAAAAAGATAGATGATTTTACTCTAAAATGGCAATGATTGAAACAAAACTTCAGGTGGTGGAAGAGGCGGCAAAGGAAGCTAATCATTCGGCGGACAAAACCATGGTGACCATGGTGGGTCTAGTCAAAGAGAATCTGCTTCTGTGATGTAGACTGCAAAATTTAGAGAATGGGGTGTGGGCATCCCATGTCCAGATTCTTGGTCTTCCGGAAGCAGAGGAGGGAGAAGATATGGCCCGGTTTATAAGACAATGGCTCCTGGACTATCTAAAGATGGATTGCCCATTTTCTGTGCAGAGGGCATATAGAGTTAACACCAGAGGGGCCCATCTGCATGTCGACCCAGCATATCCACAAACAAGAGCAGTTTTGGTCATTCTGGGGTCCATACAAGAAAGTGACATGGTCCTACAGGAGGCACAGAAATGTGGCCCATCAGAATGGCAGGGCTCCTTCAGTCACATCTTCCCTGACCTTAACTTTGCCACATGGCAATGGAGAAAAGGGTCTGATGGGATCTGAACGAAGCTCCGTCAACTGGGGGTCCATCACGTCCTGATTATGCCGGTGAACCTGAAGGTCGTTTATGAGACTAAAACCTATCATTTACCCAACCTGGCAGATGCAACGAAACTGCTTATTAAAATTAAAGCAGACTGTGCAGCTTGAGGGTTGGAATCCAGGACACAGGCAGAAGAAGAAGAGACCTGAAGAAATGAGGGTTAGTGTGAAGATTAGCAAGGTCCTAGCAGGCGAGTCTGTGAAACTGGTCAGATAAGTTCTTGTTTTTCTTCCCTGAGGATATGGACATTAACTTTGGTGAAGGACACTAAGCTGTAGGCTTTCTTGATGTCTATATTGGATTTTTTGGGGGGGAATAACGGGTGTTCTTAATTCATGTCCAGGTTAGGGAATGTTGGGTTGATCGTCTTGCATGGCGCAGTTTTATATGACCGCGTGGCCCACTCTCATTTGGGTCTTGTATAAACTAATAATCCGAATAGTTTCCACCCCTGTGATAAATATCTCAGTGGTTTCTGAACTGTTTTGTCTTTTTATCAAATGTTTAATACCATCAAAGCTCTGGATCTCAAGGAGCAGAAATAATGAAGTCATTATTCAAAAGCTAGCCCTAGAGTTTAAGGAATTGGGAGGAAGTTCTGTGTATTTTATCTGATATTCCTCTTAAGGATGTTGAGGAGGTGTCACCTATCAAATGTGTGTTTATTTGCTAGCTGTCAAAACCTTATAGGTGACCCCCACTCATGGCAGCAATAGCCTTTGCTAACCTTATGGGAATCTATAAATATGTATTGAAACCACTTCTGTGATGTATTAGTAGAGGAGTGCCAATGATACTGTAATGCTGAAATTTTTGACTGTAATAATACTGTGCACTATCCTTCGGGCTATACTTGTATTGATTGAAATATAAACTCAATAAATATAAGTTAAAAAAAAACATGAAAAAAAACCTTATGTAACACAGTCTAAAAAGGACTGAGGTATTGTTATTGCACTGTCAACTGCTATTCTGTCAACTTAGTAAATACTTCGAATGTATGATTTAACAAAAATGAATACATTTATTTTGCAATTTTATATTTAAAGGCAATGATTTTCTGAGAAATCCCATGAAGAAGTCATGTTTAAAATGGTAAAACAGGGTTAAAAGCAAATAAAAGCTCATCGCAAGCAGCATTTAAGAGCAGCTGACACCTGTATGCCCTTGGGTCAGGCAACTCTTGGCAAGGAATTGCCTGCCTGAGGACCTGAATCACACATAGTTTTCATTTATTTTTACTGAGGCATCTATAAGAAATTTAACTTACATTACCAGTGATCTCACTTGCAAATTACAGAAAGCTGCTCAGCTTCCACTGCAGCCTCGCCCCTAAAAATGGCTTTTTAATAACACTAAGTAGGGAAGGGGCTGCATGACTACTTATGGCTATAGATATCAGTTAGGACGAGTGGCACCCTGAAAATTCATGTAGTTTACTTTGTAGGCACTTACACATGTTAAGGGGATAGTATTAGATGTGTAAGTGTCTACAAAATAAACTACATGAATTTACAGGGTGCCACGCCTCCTGACTGACATATATATAGTCATTAGTAGTCATGCAGCCCCTTCCTTACTTAGCATCAGCAAAACACTGTTATTTGGGGTGGGGCTATGGTGGGAGCCAAGCAGCTTTCTGTAACGTGGAAGTGCGATCATGGGTAATCTAAGTTACATTTCTTATAAATGCTTGAATTAACAAATTCAGTCTATGTATGATTTAGGTCCTCAGGTCAGGCAGTGTCTTGCCAAGAATTGCCTAACCTGAGGTGTCAGTAGCCCTTGAAAAGATCGTGCCAGAGAGTTTTCTTCAGTAGGCACACCCCACACACACATTTGCTGATCACTGTTTCTGAAGCGCCCTGCGGTAACTCCTACATATACCTTGGAAAGTAGTGTATAAATTAATCATTTCCTGTAGCACTGTTACAAATAGTGTGTACGATTTGTTGAGGTTTGGTTGGAATCCTTTGATTGCCTGTCCTGCTGCGTACAGCATTTGTTTTTTGAGCCTTTGTCAGTAGGGAGTCTTGGCCCAGCATCTCAGTAATGGGGTACCCACGGGCCATGAGCATATGAATGCCTTTTCCCTTCACGTACATTGCAGTGGAACATGTTCCTACAGGTTAGGCTAACATGTCTAAATTCTTTATAAAGTCTACAGCGGAGCTTGGTCATAGGCACTGCTTGAGTGATTCCGCGTCTCAGATATATAACATGCCTTTACTTGGCCTGAATAAAAGTACACTTCCTGTCATACTCTAGAAGAAACTGTTTAGAGATGCAGCACTCTAGTGTAGTGCCCCAGTGTTGGCATCCCCGGTGCCCTACAGAAAAGAGGCATCCAGGTGCTCCAGAGCACTAGTATAACTGCCCCAAGGGGTTGGGGTTAGAAGATGGTGCACCAGCAAATACCAATACCTCCCTGTCTGGTGCCCCAGTCCCCAGTATAGTCCAGGTGCCCTAGTCCTCAGCAAGCATGTTGCCCAGATTTCCTGGTAGTTACATTAAAGTGGCAGAGAAATAGGATTGTACAGAAAAGTAATGAAGTCCCTTAGTAAACTGTCTGCCTGCTGTTAAAACTTTTTTCCTCAGTAGTTTCTCCCACCCACACCTATGGCATGAGTCTGGTGCCAGGTTTGAAAATGCCAACTTGTGCTGGTCACCAGTTGTCACATCCCCATTGCCAGTGACTCAGCACCCTGAAAATATGGGGCTACAAAGGCAGGCAGCTCAGCAGGAAACAGGAGTGGTTCACACAGCAGGGAACATAACAGTGAGCCAGTGACGGCAGTAGGGACTTACCTCAGGCTTTTGGGGTTGCTCGCAGCGTCCTGGCTGGTCTAGTGAAGTGGAGCAGTGGTTCCAGTGGAGCAGCTGGAAGAAGAGTCAGTGGCATCAGCAGTTTCAGTGGTCATCCAGTGGGTCCTGAGGAGCAGTCGATCGGTGGCCAGTGAGGGGTCTGTACAGCCCAGTTTGTTTCTTTATTATTTGAAATTAAAATCCAGGTCCCTCATTGGTGGCACTCAAGAGACCACAGTGGTGAGAAGGAGAGACAGAGGGAATGGCACCAGAGCATGGCCATGGCAGTGAGAGACAGGAGCATCGGTGTGGAGTAGCAAAGCCCCCTTGACAGGACCAGCTGCGGAGTCACCGCACACAGTGCCACCACTACAGCAATTGCACCTCCCGCCACAGAAACTGCGCCTCCCTCCACAGAAATCCCTCCACAGCAGCCAGCAGTGCCAGCTGTCCTCCTAGCATCCTCAGCCATCCACCTTATCCCCTCAGCTGCACTTATCCCCGGTTCAGGGCGGTGAGTTGGTGGCAGTACCAAAGGGGCATGTGCTTACCACCTGGACATTATGGAACTTGTGTTTTTTTTTTTTATCATTTACAAAAACTAGATGCAGGCAGCAACAGGCCAGCCAAGGGGCAGAGCAAAGCCTCAGTTAGGAAACACCCAGGGTGGGCAGATCTGAGGGACAAGGTAGACTCCAGTAGGTAAAGGGACCACCTGAGGGGGGTGGAGTAAATGGACAGAAAGCACAAAGTAAATAAATTAAGCCCAGTAGGGCCAGAGAGAGAAACTGGGGTAAGGCTCCCTGTTAATAGAGAAATCCTAGGAAACAGAGGAAAAGGGCAGGGCAGACCCCAGTTATAAAATGCCAAAAGGGCAAGATCAGGCTAGCAGCACATACAGGAGCAGAGCCCCTGACAGAGAGTGGGTTTAAGGGCAAGCAATGTCCCTGTGGCAAAGCTTACACACCAGGTTTATTTATTTATTTAAAAGTTTTATCAGGAAGGCACACTGAGCAGAGTACTGCTCGATTCCAGGTGCAACCTGGGGAAAGCAGAAAAAGGAGCACAACTAAATACAGAATCATTCAAATACATTAGACAGATGTGAGACACTTAACAAAAGTGCCAAAAATGCATTGTATACAAATGAATTTTACATACAAGTTGGGTCCTATCACATTGGGCCAACCTGGACGCAAGTGCAGGTGGATGAGTAATGAAAATTGAGAAGGGAGATGAGGTGCTGACTCGGGGTGGTGTACTGAATAACTGCAGGGGAGTTCCATAGTTTAGGCAAGCGGTGGAGAAGGACCAAGGCCTGCCGAGGTGGTCATAAGGGACAGATAGAGACGTGAGTCAAAATTCCTAAGAGAGTAGGGCGAGGGTGCAGAGTCTGATAGGGCAGAGGTGAAATATGGTGGAACAGACTGGGCCCAGAATTTGGCCGTGCTGCTGGTGCAGTGACAGAGTCAGTGGACTTGTGACGAGGGGAGGCCAAGGGTCCAGTAGAGGATGCAGTGGAGAGGGGACAGTCAAGGGCAAAGCAACAGAAGGAGTGAAAGAGGGGGTCCAGTCTACTTAGGGTGGACCTAGGAGCTGAACTGTAAACAACATCACCATAATCGAAGATAGGAAGGTTCATTTTTTGCACAACAGCACAGCTGGCTGACAATGAGATGCAACCATGATTTCAGTACAGGCCGCCCAGTTTGGAGGCAAAGCTTTTTGTGGATGGCATCAATGTGCAGAGAAATCAAGGTGCTGGTCAGTCAGATCCCAAGATATCTGTTGAAGGTACAGGTCTCGAGGGGAGACCCATCCAGGGTGTGGAACATAGGGGTGGAAAGGATCCGAGAAAGCTTCTGCCTAGTACCAAAGGTTATGGAGACTGTTCTTTTTGCATTAAGAAAGGTGGGCAGGAGATGGGTCAGGCAAGACCCAGAGGTAATCAGCTAGCAGCAAGGCTAGTAGCCCATTACAGAATTTAGTAGCCAGAAACAGAATACAGTAGCCCAGAGCAAGGGGCTAGTAAAATACATTATACTGTGCTCCAGTCAGGAGCGGGGAGGAGGGAGAGGCAGACAGGTCACCAGACCAGCAGCATAGCTGCCACAGGGTCCAGAACCTAGGCCCCTGATGGAGTAGCCCCAGAGCATAGGGGGCTCTAGTACATATGGTGTTTGCAAATCTGCAAGTTGCAAGTTGGTCCAAGGAAGGGAGCCAGCAACTTGAGCCATGGTACAGGCTGCGAGAGGTGGAGAGTCCCAGATTCACATAGAATATGTAGAGACAGCCACCCGCAGCACAGATGTGATCAGCCAAGCAAGGGCGAGTTAAAGTAATTTAAGTGATTGAACTATACCCGGAGTCCACAGCTAGGGAGGGACAGTGAGTGTGGACCAAGGCTTGAACTGACTGGCCCAAAGCAATGAGGGCAAGCCTGTTGTTTAGTATATTCCTGTGGGAGGAAGGGTATAACCCATGGTCCATGCTTCAGCTATTATAGGTATATCCCAACCATTTAATCCAGGGTTCTCCTACAATGAACTGCCTGCATTCACATATGCCCTCTGCTTAATAACTTGAACTGCCTGAATTTGTGTGCCTTCTGTCTAAAATGAACCATCTGAATTTAGGTGTACCCTCTGCATAATAGCTTGAACTGCATGAATTTAAGGTTGCCCTCTGCATAGCCTGAACTGCCTGAATCTATGTGTGTCCTCTGCATAGCTTAACTGCCTGAATTAACAATGCATCCTCTATAATAACACAAACTGTCTGAATTTACCTGTGCCCTCTGCATAATAACTTGACTTGCTTGAATTTACATGTGCCTTTGCATAATAACTTGAACTGCCTGCATTTACATGTGCCCTCTACATAATGACTTGAACTGCCTGAATTTATGTGTGCCCTCTGCATAACTTAACCAACTGAATGTACATGTATCTTCTGCATAATAACTTGACTTGCATTAATTTATGTGCACCCTCTGCATAATAACTTGAACTACCTGAATGTATTCATGCTCTCTGCATAACAACTTGCCTGAATTTACATGTGCACACTGCGTAATAACTTGACTTGCCTGAATGTATGTGTGCACTCTGCATAATAACATGAACTGGGGCTGGCCCGGTGGTGCTGAGGGTTGAGGTGCTGGACGCCACACCTCATGCTATGCCGGTGACCTGAGTTGTCAGGGTTTGGCCAAGGGAGGGGTATGGTGTGAGCTGGATTGATACATAGATACATAGACACTGTCGGCAGATAAGGGCTATGGCCCACCTAGTCTGCCCATTTGAGCTTGTAAGTTCAGTTTGTTTTCCTAGAAGTCTGTTTCCCCTTACCCCTGCCCTCTAGAATTCCTTTATGTCTATCCCATGCATTCTTAAATCCGTGATTGTTTCAGCCCCCACCACTTCCTCTGGCAGGGTGTTCCACTTGTCCACCACCGTTCTGTGAAGAAATTCTTTCTCATGTTTCCTCTGAATCGCCCTCCTCCAACTTCATCCCATGCCCTCTAGTCCTGAAACATCTTTTTTCGCTTAAAAATAGTGTTTTCCTGCACCCTGTTCCTCCCTGTAAGATACTTGTATGTCTCTATCATATCCCTCTCTCCCTCCTCTCCTCCAGGAGTACATGTTCAGTTCCTTCAACCTGTCTTCATAGGACTTGTGATGCAAACCATGCACCATCTTTGTTGCCCTCCTCTGAACCTTCTCTACCCTGTCTATGTCCTTACGTAGGTATGGTCTCCAGAACTGTACACTGTACTCCAGGTGGGGCCTCACTAGTGTCTTGTATAGCGGAATTATGACCTCCTTTCCTGCTGGTGATGCCCCTGCTTATACATCCCAGCATCCTATTTGCTTTACCTGATGCCTTGTCACACTGTTTCCTACCTTGAGGTCATCAGAGATGACAACCCCAAGATCCCTTTCCTGCTTGGTGCATGCTATATCCTCACGCCCAACTGATATATTGTGCCAGGGTTTTTGTGCCCCATATGCATTATCTTGCACTTCTTTGCATTGAATTTCAACTGCCAAACCCTTGACCATTCTTCAAGTTTCTGCAGGTCCCTTCTCATTCTGTCTACACCCTCTGGTGTGTCTACTCTGTTACAGAGCTTTGTGTCATCAGCGAACAGTGAAATTCTGCCTTCTAGATCCTGTGCAATGTCACTGATGAAGATGTTGAACAGGACCGGTCCCAGCACTGATCCCTGTGGTACCCCACTGGTTACTCTTCCCTCTGTGGAGTGACAGCCATTTACCACCACCCTCTGTGTCCTGCCACCCAGCCAGTTACCTACCCACCACACTACTGTCCTGCCCACACCCATATTCCCAGTTGTGTAATAGTCTTCTATGTGGCACAGTGCCAAAGGCCTTGCTGAAGTCCAGATAGGCCATGTTCACTGCCCTCCCTGATCCACCTCCCCTAGTCACCCAGTCAAAAATTCAATGAGGTTGGTCTGACACTGACCTCCCCTGGTGAAACCATGCTGCCTTGGGTCCTGTAGTCCATTGACAACCAGATGTTCCACCAATCTCCTTCAGTAGTGCTTCCATGATCTTTCCCACTACCGAGGTGAGGCTGACTGGTCTGTAGTTCCTGCTTCCTCTTTGTTCCCACTTTTGTATAAGGGACTACATCTGCTGTCCTCCAGTCTTTGGGTACCTCCCTGTTTCCAGTGATTGGCTGAACAGGATAGCCAGAGGTTCAGCCACAACCTCTCTTAGTTATTTAAGGACCCTGAGGTGCACCCCATCTGGCCCTATTGTTTATCAGCTCTTATTACCTCAGTTCCTTCAGGACCCTTTCTTGCAAGGGACTTGTGTCCATTTCTGCACCATTCTCACCCCTTGTAATTCCTTCAGACCCATTACCCCCTCTTCCTTAGTAAAGACTGAGCAGAAATACCTGTTCAATATGTCAGCTTTATTGTTGTCATCCTCCATGCGGCTCCCATCCTCCCCTTCAGTCTCACTATCCTCCCTTTGTCTTTCTTTTTCGCTTATGTACCTGTAAAAGGTTTTGTCCCTTTACCCACTGATTTTGCAATGTGTTCTTCTGTCTGAGCTTTGGCCTCCTTACTGACTTCCTGCCTCCCTTTGTTTCTCCTGGTACTTCTCCCTATCCCTTCTGCCTGTGTCTTTTGTATTGCCTGAATGCAATCTTTTTGGCTTTCACTTTCTTTGCTACCTCTTTGGAAAACCATAATGGTCTCCTCTTCCTTTTCCTCTTGCTAACCTGCTTAATGCATAATTCTGTTGTTCTTATAATCCCCATTTTAAATACTGCCCACTGTTCCTCAACCCCTGATTCCTGTCCCATTCCCCTTAATGCCTCTTTCAAGTATCTCCCCATTTTCCCCAAAGTTTGCACCCCTAAAATCCAGGATACGTGTTTTTGTGTGGTTTGGTTCTGCCCTTTCTGTGATTTCAAACCACAATGACTGGTGGTCACTGTTACCCAGGTGCTCCCCCACTGTTACCCCCATCACACTGTCCCTGTTCGTGAGCACAAGGTCCAGTATTGCCTTCTGCCGAGTTGGTTCCATGACCAGTTGCTTGAGGAAGGCACCCTGAAGGAGTCCAGGATAAATCTGCTCCTAGTTGATGCTGCTGCTGGGATGCTCCAGTCCACGTCTGGTATATTGAAGTCTCCAACCAGTACTACCTCACCCTTGTCTGCCATCCTTTGGATGGCTAGCATCAGCTCCCTATCTGTTTCTTCCTCCTGGGCTGGTGGTCTATAGACCACACCTGTGCGGATGGCTGGCCCCATTTTCCTTTCCAGCTTAACCCACAGTATCTCTCCCCATTTTGTTCCTCCTGGATCTGTGTGGCCCTTATGTCATTTTTCACATACAGTGCCACCTCCTCCTTCCTGCCTGCTCTGTCTCTTCTGAATATGTTGTAGCCAGGTATGGCCATCTCCCAGTCATGGTTATCATTACACCAGGTTTCAGTGATGGCCACAATGTCCAGGTCTGGACTGTACCATGACAGCCTCCAGATCTTCCATCTTGTTGCTAAGGCTCTGGCATTTGCACACATGGCTTTCCATGATTTGACCTCCTAGACTGCTTCACTGTTCTACTCCAGCCCCTTCCTTGGTTGTCATTTATCCCTGGTTCTCCTTGCTGTTTGCCCTTCTGCTGAATTTTGCCTTTTCTGCTTATCCACCTTTGGACACTAATCTCCATCTTTTGCACACTGCTTTGCAGAGATAGCCACTCCTCTGGTTCACTGGTTCCACTACTAGCTGTGGGGGTGAGCAAGTAGGTACCGTCCTTGCTGGCCTGCCACCCCCCTTTGCTAGTTTAATTGCTTGTCAATGTAGCATTTAAACTTATCATTGAGTGCTTGGATTCCCCTCCAGGATGGATGCAGGCCGTCAGGCTTGAACAAACCTCCATCCCTCCAGGTGGGTCCCCAGTCACCAATGAATCCAAACCCTTCCTCACAGCACCAGTTCTTCAACCATGAGTTAAAGTTCCTGGTGCATGCACTCCTATGCTCTCCCTTGCCTCTCACAGGTAGTACTTCTGAGAAAGTGACAGAAGTAGCTACTTGCTTGAGACCCCTCCCCAGTTTCCTAAACTCTTCCTGAACTTTCTTTGGCTCCCCATTTGCCAAGTCATTAGTACCTAGGTGGATAATGACATCCAGCTCACCCTCCCGTCTTGCCTTCCCAGTGATCCCCAGTATCTTCCTTCCATCCCTCCATGCCATGGCACCTGGTAGGCACCTCACCTCCTGTCCTCCCCTCTTGTGTTCCTAGCTGGATCCCTCTTATGATGGAGTCCCCACCAGGATTGCTTCCTCCTCCTCTGGGGTCCACTGCTTTCCCCACTGAGGTCACCTCCTTGCCTAACCTCCACATCCTTTCCTTCCACTTCCCTGGTGCCCTCTATTTGGTTGTCCTCATTTGCCAGAGTGGCATATGAGTTCTTAGAGAATAGGATCTGGGATGTGCCTCTGCCTGACTGCTCTAACCCTCCCTGAGCCCACTGTCATCCAAGTGCTCCTCGTTCTCGGCATCCTTTGAGGCAGCTGCATTGGACTGGGTGGTCCCTGGATAGGGTGATGGTACTCCTGACCCAGTTTACTTCCGCTCTGAGTCTGGCTACCTCATCCCGCAGTCCAGAGAGATGATGCAGATAGGGCAGCACCTCAGTGTCCAGAAGGTCTGCCTGAATTTGGCTGCCCCACAGCCACTGCATTGCACCACTCCCCACATTATACTGCAATTCCACTACTTCTCTGCTACTGAAGCTCTCTTAGTTCTCTTTTTATTTATTTACAGTACTAAAAATCCTGTAACTGATCGTCAGATATATATATATTTTTTTTAAGGAAAAAGAAACCAATAAATAAATAAATGAGTCAAAACACTTGTCGTGCTGAGGGTGGTCTTCTTCCCCCTTATGCCCCTCCTACTTCACACCTCTTACTATACCCTGTGTTTAGCTCCTGTCAATCAGATTTATCAGGGCATATAATTAAGAGTTGGGGGAAGGGGTGGGGCGAAAATTTGCAGCAATTAAAGACAGCACAGAATTACACCACCACTATGTTTTAAATTTTCAACAGCCCAAAAACAATTATAAGTAAAGACAACACAGAAAGAAAGTATAGTGTCACTACAAGCCTACAGTCTAAGTTTAAAAGAAAATACCAATTACCAGTTACTCTAAAGCACTGAATTGAATATGTTTCCTTCCTTCACCTTCTGGCTTCTTCTGAGAAGATGAACCTCCGTTTGCTGCTTTAACTGTGACTAAGCCCCACCTCCAGTTATCACGTAGCTGAGGTCAGAGGCCAGACAATTAACACCCTTCACCCAGCTACAGGACAGTCAGACAAGCCAAGATAAAATTTGCAGCAATTAAAGACAGCACAGAATTACACCACCACTATGTTTTAAATTTTCAACAGCCCAAAAACAATTATAAGTAAAGACAACACAGAAAGAAAGTATAGTGTCACTACAAGCCTACAATCTAAGTTTAAAAGAAAAATACCAATTACCAGTTACTCTAAAGCACTGAATTGAATATGTTTCCTTCCTTCACCTTCTGGCTTCTTCTGAGAAGATGAACCTCTGCTTGCTGCTTTAACTGTGACTAAGCCCCACCTCCAGTTATCACGTAGCTGAGGTCAGAGGCCAGACAATTAACACCCTTCACCCAGCTAGGACAGTCAGACAAGCCAAGATAAAATTTGCAGCAATTAAAGACAGCACAGAATTACACCACCATGTTTTAAATTTTCAACAGGCTAATGGCAGCTCTCTCTCCCAGGAGGTTTCAGGCACTGCTTCTAGGAAACGCTGGCGGGGTGAAGGGCACTGTTAGGTGCTTGACGGAAACCGTAGGCTCAGCGTGGCTTACTGCCTGAGCTATGGCCCTTCACGCTGGCGCCCACTGGGGTGGGACTTATGCTTCCATAGCTACTTCTGTACCCATGAAAAAACACTAGCCCCACTGCCATGCCACGTGATCCCTATGCAGGGGGACAAGAGCACAGGATGGTTGGTATGCCGACACCTAGCCCTCGTCAGCTGTAGGAGATAAAATGTCCCTATTAAAAAAACATAAACTGCCTGGTTTATGTGTGTCCTCTGCATAATAAATCGAACTACTTGAACTTGTGTGCCTTCTGCATAATAACTTGAAGTGCCTGAATTTATGTGTGCCTTCTGCATAACCTGAAGTACCTGAATTTATGAGTGCCCTCTGCATAACTTGAACTGCCTGAATTTATGTTTACCCTCTGCATTATAGCTTAAACTGCTTGAATGTATGTGTGCCCTCTGCATAACTTAACTGCCTGAATCTACGTGTGCCCTCTACATAATAACTTGAACTGCCTGAATTTATGTATGCCCTATGCATAATAACTTGAACTGCCTGAATTTATGTGTGCCCTATGCATAATAACTTGAACTGTCTGAATTTATGTGTGCCCTCTACATAATAACTTGAACTGCCTGAATGTATGTGTGCCTTATGCATTATAACTTGAACTGCCTGAATTTATGTGTGCTCTCTACATAATAACTTGAACTACCTGAATTTATGTGTGCCCTCTACATAATAACTTGAACTGCTTGAATGTATGTGTGCCTTATGCATAATAACTTGAACTGCCTGAATTTATGTATGCCGTATGCATAATAACTTGAACTGCCTGAATTTGTGTGCTCTCTGCATAATAACTTGAACTGCCTGAATGTATGTATGTCTATACTGGCATGATGGTCTGCTTCTGTCCAGGAAGGGAACCACGCTCCTAGGTGACAGGTTTAAAGGCTTCCTTGGCAAGCTTTTAAACTAGCCAAAGGAAGTGCTGATAGGAAACAGGAAAGTTCAAGCCTCCCCAAAAGCATGGCAGGTAGTAGGGTAAACACTGAGGTACAGAGCTTGACAGAGGGCAGGACAGGGTAAATGGAAAAATAGACAAGGGCAATAAGAGCAGGGATGGGGTAAAAAGGATAAAGCCAACATTAAATGGAGGGCAATGAGTACCAATGCCCGTAGTCTTGAAACAAGCTTCCAGAGCTAGTAGCCCTGATGGAAGTGGAACACTTGGATATTGTGGCAGTCACAGAAACATGGTACATGGAGAACCATGACTGGGATGTCAACATACCAGGGTACACAATCTACAGAAGGACAGGGAGGGTAAAGAGGAGGTGGAGTAGCTCTCTACATAAGGGAAGGGATCAAAGTAACAGAACTAAAAGTAAAGGGGGACAAGAGGAACTCTGGGTCACATTGGAGACAGGGAATGGCATCACAACCGCACAGGGTTGTATACAGACCCCCGTCTCAAGGGTGGAAATGGACAAGAAAATGATAGAGGGCATTCTCAAAATGGCTGAAAAAGGGGAGATACTGTTGATGAGGGACCTGAATATGCCAGATGTTAACTGGGCAACATGGACGGCAGCCACATCCAAGAGCAGGGTCATTCTCGATGCCCTACAGGGAGCATGCCTTAGACAGCTACTGGTGGAACCCACTCGGAGGGAGCAATATTAGACCTGGTACTCTCAAATGGAGAGAGGATCACAAACTTAGAAGTCAGTAGACACCTGGGAACAAGCGACCACTGCACAGTGTGCTTCACAATAAACACAACCATGGAGACAAGCCATACAAATACAAGGATACTGGACTTTAGAAGGGCTGACTTTGGCAAAATGGGTGAATACCTGAGGAATGCATTAGCAAATGGCCAGAAAGGAGGGGTGGAAGAACAATGGAGAAAATCAAAACTGCCATCATGGAGGCAACAAGCCTTTGTGTGAAACAAATAAAGAAAACAAAGCGGAATAAAAAACACTATGGCTCTCAAAAGAAGTGTCAGGGAAGGTTAAGGAGAAAAAGGCTGCATTCAAAAAGTATAAGGAATCACAGACGGAACACGACAGGGAACTGTATCAATTAAAGCAGAAAGAAGTGGGGAAGGCAGTCAGAAAAGCAAAGGCCCAAACTGAGGAAAGGATAGCCAACTCAGTTAAGAAGAGGGATAAAACCTTTTATAGGTACATTAGGGAACATAGAAAAGTTAAGGGAGGGATAGGGAAGATTAATAAAGGAGAGGGGAGGTGGGCAGAGGGAGACAGTGAAAAGGCAGAGATAATGAATGAATACTTTTGCTCAGTATTCACAAAAGAAGAAGAGGAGGAGTTACCTAAACCAAACTGTAGAAGCACTCTCAGTTAGTGGGGTTGATACCAGTCCATTTAAAGAAGAAAGAGTACTGAAAGAACTTCTAAAACTCAAGGTGGACAAAGCAATGGGGCCTGACGGGATTCACCCTAGAATCCTAAAAGAGCTAAGGAGGACCTAGTGACACCACTAACCACACTTTTAACAAATCATGGGAAGATGGGGTGGTACCTGAGGACTGGAGGGGGCAGATGTGATTCCCTTCACAAAAGTGGGAGCAAGGCAGAAGCAGGAAACTACAGACCTGTTAGTTTGACCTCAGTGGTGGGGAAATGATGGAATCACTAAAGAAAGAATTGTTGAGTACCTAGAGGCCAGCAGGGCACTGGAACCCAAAGCAGCATGGATTCACAGCAGGAAGGTCATGTCAGATAAATCTAATTGATTTCTTTGACTGGGTGACCAAAGTAATAGACCAGGGAGGGGCTGTGGATATGGCCTACCTAGACTTTTAGCAAGGCATTTGACACAGTCTCGCACAAAAGATTAATAATCAGTTAGCCAGCCTGGGAGTGGGTCCCAGGGTGGTAGTCTGGGTGAAAACTGGCTGCACAACAGGACACAGAAGGTAATAGTGAATGGAACACATTCTGAAGAAAGGGGGTTACTAGTGGAGTACCTCAGGGTTCAGTACTGGGTCCAGTCCTCTTTAACGCCTTTACAGGTGACATTGCAGAGGGTCTGGAAGGAAAGGTATGCCTCCTTGGATGACACAAAGATCTGTAACAGAGTTGATACACAAGGGGGGTAGAAAGGATAAGAAGGGACTTGGCAAGGTTGGAGGAATGGTCACATATGGCAACTTAGATTCAATGCAAAGAAGTGCAAAGTAATGCACGGGAAATAAAATCCAGGAGAAGAGTACACAATAGCAGGAGGGTACTAACAACAACAATAATGGAAAGGGATCTGGGTGTAGTCAATCAGATGACCTAAAGGTGGGTATGCAATGTGAGAAGTCAGTAGGAAAGCCAGGGGATACTGGGATGCATAGGGAGGGGCATCAAGCAGAAAAAGGGAAGTGGTTATCCCTACACAGACAGTTGGTGAGACCCTTCTGAGTACTGCGTGCAGTTTTGGAGACCTCATCTACGCAAGGACATAGACAGGATGGAAGCAGTCCAGAGGAGGGCAACTAAATGGAGTAGGGTCTACATCAGAAACCATATGAAGAGAGACTGAGAGAGCTTAATGACACCCTTGATGAAAGGAGGGACAGGGGGGACATGATAGAAACTTTTAAGTACCTCAAGGGAATCAACAAAGTCCAGGAGGGTAGCATCTTTCAGAAAAAGAGATGTGTAAGAACAAGGGGGCACAATTTAAAGTTAGAGGGGGGACGGCTCAGGGGTAATGTGAGGAAATTATTTTTCATGGAGAGTGGTGGACACATGGAACCTCCTTCCTGGAGAGGTTGTGGGGTCTAAAACAGTGGAGGAATTCAAACATGCATGGGACAGACATAAGGCAATTATAGTGGGGGGTTGCAGGAAATAGGCTGTTGGTTAACTAGAATCTGCAGCTTATCCAGTAGGTAGGGAAATGGGCAGACTGGATGTGCCAAGTGGTCCTTATCTGCCGTCAAAGTCTATGTTTCTGTGTTTCTATGCATAACTTGAACTGCCTGAATTTATGTGTGCCATCTGCATAATAACTTGAACTGCTTGAATGTGTGCATGCCCTCTACATAATAACTTGAACTGCCTGAATGTATGTGTACCTTATGCATAATAACTTGAACTGCCTGAATTTATGTGTGCCCTCTACATAATAACTTGAACTGCCTGAATGTATGTGTGCCTTATGCATAATAACTTGAACTGCCTGAATTTATGTATGCCCTATGCATAATAACTTGAACTGCCTCAATTTATGTATGCCTCTGCATAATAACTTGAGCTGCCTGAATTTATGTGTCTGCTGCATAATAATTTGAATTGCCTGAATTTATATGTCCTCTGCATAATAACTTGAGCTGCCTGAATTTGTGCTCTCATAATAACTTGAATTGCCTGAATTTATATGTGCCTCTGCATAATAACTTGAGCTGCCTAAATTTGTGTGCCCTCTTCATAACTTTAACTGAAACATAGACATTGTCAGCAGATAAGGACCGCCAGGCCCATCTAGTCTGCCCATAAGCCCTCCACTTGTTTTGATGCCACTGATCCTACTAGGTCAATGGCTTTCTATACTCCCTCCCACTGCTAGAGTTCCCCTATGTCTGCCCCATGCATGTTTAAGTCCCCCCACTGTATTTGCACCCACTACCTCTTGTGGCAGACTATTCCATGTGTCCACCACTCTCTCTGTGAAGAAAAACTTTCACATTTCCCCTTAGCCTGCCACCTTACAGTTTCATATCATGCCCCCTCGTTCTTGTACTTCTCTTGTACTGGAAGAGGTCACCTCCTTGTACCTTGTTTATGCCTCTAAAGGTATTTAAATGTTTCTATCATGGCCCCCCATCCCTCCTCTCTTCCAGTGAGTACCTGTTGAGGTCCCTTAGCCTCTCCTCATATGTTTTCTGGTGCAAGCCCTGTACCATCTTTGTTGCCCTTCTCTGGACTGCCTCCACCCTGTCAATATCCTTGCGATGGTGTGGTCTCCAGAATTGTACACAGTACTCCAGGTGAGGCCTCACTAGTGTTTTGTGCAATGGCATCACCACCTCCCACCTTCCACTAGTGATACCTCTGCTTGTGCACCCCAGCACACCACTGGCCCTCCCTGCTGCCTTTGTACTCAGCTTAGACATCTTCAGGACATCTGAAATGATAACCACCAGATCCCTTTCCTCCTGGGTGATAGTAACTCCCTCTCTTCCTCCCCCCATTCTGTAGCTCTTCCCAGGGTTCTCACTTTCAAAGTGCATTATTTTGCACTTTTTTGAGTTGAACCTCAGCTGCCACACCTCAGACCATTTTTTGAGCTTTCCCAGATCCCTCCTCATTTTCTCCACCTCATCAGGAGTAGCCACCCTGTTGCAGATCTTGGTGTCATCCACAGACAGGCAGAACCTTTCCTCAAGCCCCTCTGCTATATCACTAATGAAGACAATAAACAGGACTGGCCCAAGGACTGATCCCTGTGGTACCCCACTGGTCACCCCTCTCTCCCCTTAGATTGGATCCCATTTACCACCACCCTCTGCCTCCTGTCCATTAACCAGTTCCAGGCTCCTCAGTTTACTACCTTGTGGTGCATGCCCAGACTATCTACTTTGCTAACCAGCCTTTTATGTGGAATGGTGTCAAAGGTCTTCCTGAAATCGAGGTAGGCAATGTCCACCCCCCCCCCCCGGATTTACCTCTCTCATCGCCCAGTCAAAAATATCTGCCAGATTTGTTTGACATGACCTCCTGCCATAAATTCATGTTGCCTTGGATCCTGGGCACCCTTGGATTCCAAGTGTCGCTATTCTTTCTTTAAGTAGTGCTTCCATGATCTTCCCTACTACTGAGCTGAGGCTGATGGGTCTGTAGTTCCCCAGTTCCTCCCTGCTACCACTTTTGTGCAGAGGAACTACATGAGCCTTCCTTCAGTCCTCTGGAACTACTCCTGTGTTTAGAGACTCTTTGAACGTGGCTGCCAGAGGAGGTGCTGCTAGCTCTTTCCTCAGCTCCCTTAATATCCTCAGGTGTATGCCATCTGGCCCCATTGCTTTGTTCACCTTCAGTTTAGAGAGCTCCTCCAGGACTCTCTCCTATGTGAATGGGCTAGTGTTCACCTCCCCCCCCTCCCGTATATGTTGCCCAGCTGTGGTCCATGACCCTCCACCTCTTTGGTAAATACTGAACAGAAGTATTTATTCAGTATTTCTGCCTTATCTAGGTCTCCCTCCCTACACTCCCCTTCGTCCCCTCTGAGCCTTATAATCCCCCCCGACTTTCCTCCTCTCCCTGATGTACCTACAGTATGGAATGTCTTGTCGCCCTTCTTCACTATCTGTGCCAGTCTTTCTTCAGTCTGTGCCTTTGCTCTCCTTACAACTTTCCACGCTTCCCTTAGACTTTCTAGATACATCTCCCTGTCCTCCTCCCTCTGAGTCCCCTTATACATTTTGAACCCTGTCCTTTTGGCCCTTACTTTGTCTGCCACCTCTTTTGAGAATCATAGTGGTTTCCTCCTTCCCTTACCTTTGGTTACCAACCTGATGCATTGGTTCATCACCTCCTCTATGACTCTTTCAGGTGTTTCCACTGTTCCTCAACTCTCCTCTCGACCCCCTCCTCATCAGGGTTTCCCTGATGTGCTCACCCATCTTAGCAAAGTCTGCCTTTCTGAAATCCAAGACCCTTGCCTTTGTGTGACTTGACCGCATCCCTGTCCCCATGTTAAACCACAGTATGAGGTGGTTGCTGGACCCCAGTTAAGCCTTCTACCTGGACTTCTGCAAATCTGTACCCATTGGTCAGCACCAGGTCCAGTATTGCCTTGTGTCTGGTGGTATCAAGCACAAGATGCCTGAGACCTGCCCCCTGTAGGGATTCTAGGATATCCCAGCTGCTGGGGTTGTCCAGTCCATGTCTGGTATATTGAAATCACCCAGTAGTAGAACCTCCTCCTTTACTGCTATCTTGTGTATGTCATCTCGCAGTTCCCTATCAGCTTCCTCCCTCTGCACTGCCTGAATTTATGTGTGCCCTCTGCACAATTTGAGCTGCTTGAGTTTATGTTTCTTATTTATCCTTATAAAATGAGTTCAGAAACTCCTGTATTCTCATTCATTAAAACAGGTGAGCTGACCATGGATTAATTCTCAAGAAACCCACAGATGGGTTGCTGGACTACAAAATCCTGATTGACAGCAATGTAGATTGACATCGTCAATTCACGCCACCTGAGAGGTATGTAAAAAACTACAGCTACAGCATCCTCATTAGGACAAATCCACCTAGTACAAAACTACAACTATGGCATCCTCAGTAGGACAAACTCATTAGGTAGAAGAACTATTTTATTACAAATGTATGTAGACAGTGTTTTTCTAAATATTTATTTAGGTAAACCTCTACAATAAAGCTGCCCATTTTATAAGTGTATTAACCCCACTCCATCGCCTGCGGCCTCGTGCCTCACAACCCCTCCATCCCTCGGCATGGATTAATTCTCAGTAAACCCATGCCCCATCATGGGTTAATCCTCACTAAATGAACTGCCATAAATCCATGATCCCTTTGATAGACTGCCTAAGCCTTTCCTGTTGCTCTATCTGAATTGGGTGAGCCACTAAGCCCTGCACCAGCAGTCAAGTGATTCTGTGTTGCTGTGAGAACTAATTCTACCCTACATTACCAATACTACCTGACTGCCAATTGGGGTACCCACTCCTGAATGGACTGAGTTAACTTGGACGACAGTCTAATGAGTGTGACTACACAAAGGATATTCTGTGTGCCTAGGAAAAAAAAGGACACCTGTATGAAGGAGACTTTATTGAGAATGTATTTTATTTATCTAATGGCATTGGAATTACAAACCTTTGAGTCAGAGACTCTTTTACAAAGGCTTCACGTCAGAGTAGAACACAAGTGAATGAGATACAGCTGAGGAACAGACATACAGCAAGAATTAAAAATTACCTATACAAGACAGTAGTTAAGGTAGTCACGACAATTTTCTACACAAGATAATAGCTATGGTAGAACATAAGAATACAAACAAAGAATAGTTCGATCATGTGCGAGAATGCATTCATCCTTCTCACTCTGTCCCACACATGCCCCTGTCCTGGGGCCGGACAACAAAAGTAGCCAGAGCCAGGAGCGACAAAAACAGTCAGATCCAGGAACGATGAAAGCTTCAAGATTCTTGGATCACAGTTCATGTTGCCAGTAGGTCCTTGTATGGCAGTCTGTAATGACCTTGTTACCAATGATCAGAGAGTCTGATGAAGAGTATTTTGCAAGTGCCTTTGGCCTGACAGTTTGACACAGCCTCTAAAAGGCAGCTGCATTTCTTGAACCAGGGGCTGAGGCATACCCTCTGGTGATCCCTGCTTTGCTCTAAAATGTTCTTGTGGCCTCTCCTGTAGGCACCTTTCTGAACTCCTAACCAGTGCACAACCCCTACATTGCAGAATGCCCATCCTGTTCTACCTCACTGTCTTGTGAATTCACCACATGCAGGATATCTTATCTTCAGTCTTCACCGAATGAAAAAAGGTTAACCAGACTACCGTTTCAGGCTGCTCCTGGCCAGGGCAATTAAAGTATTTAGATTTGCCTAAAGTATTATAATTCACGTAAAGTATTTAGATTGCTTAAAATGCTTAGATCAACATTTATGCTTTTAGAGGGTCTGCATCAGAAGACACACAATGAGAGATTAAAGGAGCTTAATATGTATACCCTCGAGGAGAGGAGGGAGAGGGGGGACAAGATAGAAACTTTCAAGTACCTCAAGGAAATCAACAAAGTCCAAGATGGTAGCATCTTTCAGAAAAAGAGATGTGCACGAACAAGGAGGCACAATTTAAAGATAGGGGGGGATGGCTCAGAGGTAATGTGAGGAAGTATTTTTTCATGGAGAGGGTTGTGGATACATGGAACAGGCTTCCTGAGGAGGTAGTGGAGTCAAAAACAGAGGGGAATTCAAGAATGCATGGGACAGAAATAAGGTAATTCTAGTGGGGAGTAGGAGGAAGTAGGCTGTTGGTTAACTTGGATCTGCAGCTTATCCATTAGGTAGGGAAATAGGCAGACTAGATGGGCCAAGCGGTCCTTATCTGCCATCAAATTCTGTGTTTCTATGTTTCTATGTAGAGTCATTAGAGCAGTTTAGCTTATAGCAATTATGTAGAGCCTATAGCATTGCCTTGGAGTATAGCATTCCACAAGTAATATAATTTTGCCATTGGCTTGATTATATTTGCTTGACATGACACTTGCATTCTTCCCTCTGTTTTGTTGCATTTGAGTCAGCTTCATGCTTCTCTTGAAAGTAACCAAACAGAGGCAATTAGTGTGGGTCCTGTTCCCGTAAATTCCTCCACTGCCTGCTGGCTGGGTATTACATATAAAAATCCACCTCTAAATGGTTGGCATAGTCATAATTCTCTTACCCTCCAAGTTACAGCCAAGAGGACATGTGCCCTGACCTGATCCATTAAAGTCTGGTCTGCAGCAGTCTCCTACACTAGCTTTGTTCTGCACTTGTTTTATCTTATAACACCACCCTCTAGTCAGGATTTGTTCACTGTCCATAATAGGTACAAGGTGGAACAGGAGCTCCCATCTCTGTTTCATCCAGTATCGAATATCACCTACACTAACTCCCTCATTCCTAAAAGTACCATAACAGTTCTAATTCCAGGCTTTGACAAAGACAATGTGAGGAAAGCAATCCATAATGGAGAAGTCTTGAGCTGGTGGTATTCCAACCAAAAATGTTCCAGTGAGGCAGCGATTCTGAAGCTGATGTCAAAGTTACAATTCCCTCATCACTTGAATTATAGCATATAGTTCAGATGCAAAAAAACATCATCAAGTCCTTCAGATGTGTGCGTCCCACATATATTCTAGCACCTGGGTCTGGCAGGTCTCCTCTGTATATAAGCCTTACCACATTACTCTGTTGGGCAAGTTCTGCCCTATTCTGAAAAAAAAATGCATGCCAGGCCAGTGGCACAGAGGGTTGAGGCGCTGGATGCCTTACCTCACGTTATGACGGCGACTCAGGTTCGGAAACAACCATGAGTCATCGAGGAGCCAGCATGGTGGGGAGGACGGAGCAGGATTGAGCATGCCAGTGGACAGCTCTCCTCTCCTGAGGTGGTGTGGGTGGGTTGGCACCCCCCATAATTCTGCTCCCACCAGGTAGAGGTCCGGTGGGAAGTGTAGGCAGAGAGGGGGTGGCAAAGTAGTGGGAGGTGGAAGGGGCTGAGCTGGTGCCACGGGGTGCAAAGCGTGCCCACATGCTTGCACGCCATGTGCTAGGGCCTTGGGGGTCAGGGGAGAAAATCAAGAAAATGCATATGTGGCCCTCGCTACAGTTGGCGGGAGGGGTGACGGGACCAAACAGCTATATATATAAAAAAAATGCATGTATAGTGGAGTTGCAGACTATTTTAGTGGTGTGTCCATATTTTCAGTGCTTGTTCCAGGCTGCTCTGAGGGCACAGATTGTGCTGAGGGGTCTAGGGATTCAGACCTGCTAGGGTGGGGAGAGACTGTGGAATCATTTCTGTATGGTGAAGTTATGAGGGGCTGTCGTATTCATGCTAACAGTCTCTGTTATAGGTTCCTGTCTGAGTTCAGCACTTTGCCCAGGTTTCATTTGTTTATCTAACAAAGACTTTTTCTGTAAACAGGCCCCTTTCCTTCACTTCTGGTACCACAGGAAGTCCCAAAATTAAATTCTGGAGGTAAATTAAAAGAACAACTCTTGTCAGCTACAGGTTGTCTGGATTCATTGCTTTCCCACTTCAGGATGGCGACTGTATTTTTTAGCTGTGGAGGATAACATCTGATATCAGTCGGCTGTGTCACTGCCATCTTGCTTCACTTTTCAGTTGCTTTTTGATAACTGTCAAACCACTGCCTAGGCTTCTAGCTCGTTTCCACTCTCCTGCCTCTTTTAAGGCCTATCCAGCTTTTGCAGTGCTTCCACTGGGGTAAGTGGGAGATTTCTGGCTCAGATTTCTTTAATTTGAAAGCCACTGTTAGCGACATCAAGCCCCACTAATGTTTCTCACATTATTACCACTCAGCTCTTCCAAACAGCTGATGCGGTTCAGAAGGCCAAAAGCCAGTTCAGCATGGTCTGTGCTGTTTTCTGTGGCATCTAGATTCTTCACATCAGAAAAACTTGTAGCACCTTTCTTTGTAACAAAGGGCCTCTTTCTCTAATGGGTATACCTGTCCTCATTGTCAGCCAGCAGTTTCAGCAGATGTTGCCTCTTCTCAGTCATTTCTTTATCCAATCTGAACTCTTCATCCAATGAATCACCTCTTTACTAGATTACACAGTTAGAAGAAGAGTGGGAATTTTACTGAATTAAGAAAACACATACACATCTCCAATACAGCCATTCATTCAAAATCTGTGCAAAACATACAGTAATAACTTGCAATGAAAATAGTACTCAATCAATATATTCAGTGTATGAGAAAAGTTCAGAATATTATAGGAGTGTAATATGTAATAAAGGAAAGAAATACAATAATATCAAAGTATTGCAATTTTCAAAACCAGCACAGCTATATGGAACTATAGTGTATAGTAGAGCATTGTTCTGTATGGAATTCCATCCCTTTCGAATGCTGTTGTACCACAGTTCAAATGTCATGGAAATGCAATTGTACTCTTCTGTGGTACAATAGCATTCTGAAACCACTAGAGGCTACACGTCAGTTTCATTCTGAAAGTAAAAGAACCGCTGTCCACACATTTCATATAATACTATGTGTAGCCCCCCTTCCCTGATGTCTAGGGGTGTGAATGGTGGTAAAGTCTGTGGGGAGAAGGGACCACAACAGAAACTGCAAAAGATTACTTACGTTTTTGATTCCTCAGGCCTGGGGGCAGACTCCATCCATGGGGAGCTGGGCTAGGAGGTCAGGGGACAAGGATTACTGTTGAGTAGGAGGGATGGGGAAAATCTTTTTCCCATATGGATTTGTCTATGAGGCAGCCTAGGAGGTATTCTATGGTGGGCTCTGTGGGAGAGCAAGCTGAGGGCCTGCTAGAGGGAGTAGTGATGGTAGAGTATAGACAATTAAAGCAAACCCACAGATGTTGTTGTACGCTTTGTTTAATCTGGACTGGCAGGAGGATGAGGTTTGTATTTAAACAGGGGAGCAGTAGTTCAGAAGGGGAGTAGGTGCCCTGAGTAATGGCAAGCTTTGCTTCTAGAGTCATAAGGTCCTTGAGCTGGAAGCCAACCCACAGTTTCTGGTTCATGCATCGAACCATGAGTTTGCTATGGGCTGAGAATGTCAGGGAGGGGTCTATGGTGACTACCAGGTATTTGAAGGCAGTCACCTGCTCAAGAGGAGTGCCATCACGGTACAGAATGTGTAGGGGGTTAGTGTAGGCTGCCCATCTAGCTAGTCTCAGTTTAAATCCGAACAGCATGGCTTTGGTCTTCTTGGTGTTTACTAGGAGTCTGTTGACAAGGAACCAATGCTGGGCAGGGTTGAAATCATGTGTGAGGGTTGAAAATATTTCAGTCGGGGTCTTAATATTGTGGAAGAGGATACAATAAGCGTACAGCAGCACACCTCACATTGTGTGCTACACACTGCTCACAATGTCATCCATAGGGAGTGAGTCAAAAAACAAAGAGAACAGGATGGGCCTGACTATGGATCCTTGGTTTCAACCCCCCCCCCCAGTGTCTTGGAGGTGGCCCCCTTGTATACACTACTTGAGTTCTCCCAGAAAGGTGACTGTGAAACCAGGATGTGGTCATAGTGGAGTACCCAATACTGTATGGTGCAATTTGTCAACTAGGATACTGTGTTCTACCAGATCAAAAGGCCTTGGTAAGATTCACCTGTTAGCCTGCATTCATCCATGCCTGTGAAAACACGGTCAGAGAAGCATGCTAAGGCGATGATGGCGTGGGTCTTTCCTAAAGCCATGTTGTTATGGAGAGAGGGAAGATTGTGTTTAGACACATGGTCAGAGACTTGCTGAAAACAACCTTTCAAGGATTTTGATCAGGTGAGAGAGATGGAGATGGGGTGTTAGTTGTTAGTGAGAGCAGGGTCACCGAACTTGAAAATGGGAACTACTCTGGTTTGCTTCCATTGTGATGGTCTTGAAGAGGAGGTAAAGGATGAATAAAATATGGTGGCCAGAGGTTTGGCAATAGTATTAGCCATTAATGTAAGAAACCTCGCAGAGGCCATCACTACCAGTACTGCTCTTAGTTGGGGAGGGCCTTAAGGAGTTTATGGATTTCTTGTGGGGAGACAGCCTGAAGTGAAAGGGTGGATGGCTGGAGCAACAGCTTAACTGGCAGTTAAGACTACTGGAAGGGTCCTTGGGAAGAAGCTTAGCCAGGTAGTCAGACAGGTCTGTGAATTTAGTATTCAGGGCTCTGGTAAACTTTTAAAGGGTTAGTAAGGGACCCAGCCCTAGTTTTAGCTTGATGGTGTTTTGTTTGGTCGCAGGTTTGATTAGGAAATTTACAGCTGTCAAGAAAGTTTTGAGTCTGTCAAGGTTCGGAGTCTGTAAGTTTTTGACATATTTGACCTTGCAGGATTTAACCTCTTGCTTGCAGAGCTTGCACAGGTGTCAGAATTCATTCAAAGAGGATGGGGAGTGGGGTGACTTTGTGAGCTGCCCGCATGGCATCTCTTTGCTTCATTTTCCTGAGGAGATCTCTGGAGAGACATCTCATGTTCCCACCCTGCACTCTCCAGGAGGTTAGCGGAAAGTGCTTGTCCTGGATGGTGGTTAGGGCAGAAGTGAGGAAGCCCAGGGCAGAGTTAACACTGGGCAAAGTGTGAAGGATTGACCAGTCGATTGCAGTTAGGTGTGAGAACAAGCAGGAAGGATCATACTTGGAGAAATCTTTGAAGGCCAGAAGTCTGGATACTTGGAGAAATCTTTGAAGGCCAGAAGTCTGGAAGGAGTGTGGGGTACTTGGAAGACCAGATGCAGAATGTCGGGAGAATCACTGATGGAATCAGATAGGACTCCTGTATGGAGGACCCTATCTTCACAATTTGTAATTCTCCAGTCCAAGAGGGAGGGGTTACAGGACTCATGGATAAGGCTGGTGGGGTAGGAAGCTAAACCAGAATCTCAAGACACAAACAATGAAACCCAAAATTCTTGAAGTAATAAGAAAGTAAGTGATCCAAACATTGAAAAAGTATTAGCTATAGGTGATTCCATTCTAAGATGGTGTGACTCAGTGTTTTGTCAGCCAAATAACCTATTTAGGAAAGTTAACTGCCTACCTAGTGGAAGGATTAAGGATGTTAAAACATGTATAAACAAAATACTGACAAAGAAAAGAAAAATACAAAAATTGCAATACATGTGAGGTGTAGAAGATGTTGGAAAGAAACTCAAAAAGATATTGCAAATGAAATACTGGATTGCCAATGAAATCCAAAGATGTGGTACAACTGCAATTAAATCTGGAATATTGCCACCATCAAATGCCACCCAGATAAAAATATGTAACCCCCCTACAAATGAGGGTTCTCAAAAAGTCTTCCTTGAGTTTGTCTAAATGCTCACTGCCAGGCTGGTGTCCTGCGTTTTAGCAGTTTAAATGTATTGCCAGAGAGTGCCTGTATAGCCTCTGTGTACTGTCTCTTTAAGAGCTGCCTGGATTGCAGTCATAATTAATCTGAGAGGGATCTCTGTTAGAAGATGTACTTGTTTGCTGATCATTTATTTGAATAGTAATAACATTGCAGTTTGTCTAACCTGCCTTCTTTGCAGCATGGACATTTCTGTTTATCTCCACCATCTTGGTCCTGGACTGCTGAAATGGGCCAATCAGTACCTTTGGGGACTCTAAAATGGAGCCCATCCCCAGGGGCTTTGTGGGAGCAAAATTCTGTAGGAATTGTAATTTTTGCATTTTGGCACCAAAACAGACCTGGAGGGGGAGCCCTTGAATTGACTGACAGATAGATCAGCCAACCGAACCTTTTGGATCCTGGGGAAAGTCCCAGACTGCTTGCAGCTAGAGTCAGTTTGAATTGGGAAGTGAAAGTGGTAACAGCTTGCGTGATTCAGGCAGCAGCCCCTGTGTAATTCACGCAAGAGAACTGTGAGAGGGCTGAGTTTTGGCCTGCCTGTCTGCCTGCTGTCCCTGAGAGGGAATTGAAGTTTATTCGGACTGAATCCGAATTGTGAGGATGATTTAAGCTACAGAACTGTGACCAGGCTTTAAACCCAAGAAGACTGGAAGATTTCTGAATGCGATTGGCCTGCCAGATTTCCAGCCACCTTTGAACTCCTGGTTTGTGCAGAGACTCTGTAATTGCGACCGATAGCAATCTGCCTGGTACAGTATAATTTTATATGTAAGTGTGCTGTGTGCTGTTAGTGAGTCATGATTTGGTTCCCCACTGTGTGCTGAACTGTGTTCTGCTTGCTGGAGGCTGCATCCCACTCCCACGGACTGAATCCGTATTCATCGCCATTGGGCCTTGGCTTTGCCACACTGGCCAAGCCAGACTACCCGCTGCACAGAGAAAGCCATTGACGAGAGACCTGCCTGGGGATCAGCCCCCTGCTCACGCTTTGAATAGGAATGACGCCTCGGGGATTCGTGTGGGCCCTGCTTCTCCTGCACTCCAGTTCAACAACCTGCTGTCTCGATTTCATCCTGTCTGGTATGACAAACACTTATCTGATGTGCCACTTCAATCTCTGGAAGGTTTGCATGAGTGGGGCATGAGCGAGAAGTCTTATCCCTACCTAGGATATGTCCTGCTCTGGTTGTCTTTCCTGCAATTGTAACTGGTTAGATGAACAAGTAGAGACATTAGCTCTGGTGTGCTTCCTACCAGGATTGTATGATGGGATTCCTTGCTCATTGGAACCAATGCCCACATGTTTGGAAGAGTAGCACAGTTGTGTCACAAAAAAAACAAGGGAAATGGACTGGGTGGGCACTGAGAATCCCAGCCCTGATAAAGAGAGCCTATGACCTGCAAAAACGGACTACCAAAGCCGACGGAGATGAGCCGGTGGGGACAGTGTGGAAGAAAGATCCTGATTCTCTGGTACTCCCTCCCAATGCTCAGTACACCATTCAGGGAGAGGTTTGCATTAGAAAGGAAGTGAAAGATGAAATATTAATGTTGGATGCACCGGGTGATGGAAAGCTGCCAGAGGGATTATTGGTTAAACCCAGCATTTTGCCTGCCTGTGCCAATGCCTATGCACGACAAGTAATGGTCCAGATTCGGAATGTGTCAGATTGGGAGCTGCAGTTGAACAGAGGGTGCACCCTAGCTACAGTACACTGCGCAGACACTGCTGTATTACCCAGCAACAAGTACTCTGGCGAAAAGGAAAGAGTGACCCCGGACTTGTTCGACTTTGGTGTTTCCCCGTTGCCAGCTGAACGGAAGGCTAGAATTAGCAAGAAACTTGCCCAGAGAGACCAAGTGTTTTTGTTAAAAGAATGGTATGTGGGATATGTCTGGGGTGCATTGCATCACATACACCTGCATGATGACCGGCCATTTCGAGAGAGATCCTGACGCCTCTCTCCAGTGGATATAGATGATGTTAGGAGGCACCTGCAGGAAATGCTCACTGCTGGCATTATACAAGAATCAAGGAGCCCATATGACTCTCCCATTGTGGTTGTGCATAAGAAGAATGGGTCCATGAGGATGTGTGTTGATTATCGAACCCTGAACCGGTGGACCATCCCAGATCAGTACACCATGCCCCGTATACAAGATGCCATGGGTTGCTTGAATGGGAGCAAATGGTTCTTGGTATTGGATCTTCACAGCAGATATTACCAGATTCGCATGGCCCCAAGGGACCATGAGAAAACAGCCTTCATCTGTCCTTTGGGGTTCTACAAATTCCTGAGAATGCACAGGGGATTTCAGGTGCCCTGGCTACCTTTCAGCACTGATGGAACTTATGGTGGAGATATGAACTTGCTTGGAATGTCTAGTGTACCTAGATGATGTTATTGTGTTCGGACACATTAGAGGAGCATGAGACCTGACTGTTTAAAGTGCTGGACCAATTGGAAGACTCGCCTCTAGCTATCCATCGACAAGTGCCAGTTTTTCAAACCTCCGTGAAGTATGTGGGCACATAGTATCTGCAGAAGGAATAGAGACCGATCCCAGTAAGGTTGAGTCACTGACTACTTGACCCCAGCCCCATATCTTGAAAGAACTACAACGCTTTCTGGGGTTCTGTGGCTACACCGCAGGTTCATAAATGACTATTCAAAGGTGATTCATCCGCCCTGAATCTTACCCAGGGTTACCCCTACCAACCATAAAAACAAGAAAGGGGCTGTCAAAGAACCAGAGAAAGTGTACTTCCACACAGATGAACCTTTTGGGCCCCTCTGGACACCCGAATGTGAAGCAGCCTTCCACGAAGTCATATACCAGCTCACCCACACCCCCATCCTCGCCTATGCTGACCCTACCAAGCCCTATGTGCTTCATATGGATACTAGTCTGCAGGGCCTAGGAGCTGTGCTGTATCAAGACCATGAGGATGGTTTGAGACTGGTCACTTTTGCCAGCAGGAGTCATTGTTGATCAGTTTCATTAGTACCTCTATGGGGCAAAGATATTGGTGAAGACTGACAACCCGTTGACCTATGTACAGACTTCAGCTAAGTTAGACGCCACTGGGCACTGGTGGCTCTCTGCCTTATCAACCTATGGTTATGCTGTTGAATACAGACCGGGACTGAACCATATTGATGCTAACACCCTGTCACAAAGTCCAGCTTCCAAGAGTGATTGAGTCAGGCTGTTTGAACCTGACATCCGAGCATTGTGCCAAAAGTTCGACAGAGAAGAACAGATGTCTGTGGACACAGTGGACTGTCTAGTAGATTGCTTGGGCCCTCCTGATACCTGCATACCGCTGCCTATTGCCATTTCTCTGCTTTTAGATATTAGTGCACTACCTCAGCTTTACAATGACAGTATTCAGTGGGCTCAATCCCAAGATCTTATGATTCAACCCCGCACTTGATGCCCTGCATGCGGGGAAAGATGTGTCTAAGATGCATTCCCCTGACTTGCGAACTGCCCTATTGTTTAAAGAAGGCCCCAGGTTGAAGTTACTCAATCAGTTGTTATACAGAGAGACAGTGGATCGTAGTGGTCAAGTAGACCAGCAACAATTGGTCCTGTCCACGGCCTTTAAACACTTGGTACTGAGGTCCCTCCACAATCACATGGTGCAGCTCAGTATTGACAGGACTCTCGACCTGGTACGATCTCGATTCTACTGGCCCAAGATGGGAGCTGATGTTGAGCACCATATAAAGACCTGCAGTCGTTGCCTCCAAAGAAAAGCCCTGCCTCAGAGGACTGCCCCTTGTCAATATCACTACCAGCGCCCCATGGAACTGGTCTGCATAGACTGTTTGTGTTTAGAACCTGATCAACGGAATATTGACAATGTGTTAGTGGTTATGGATCATTTCACATGGTATGCACAAGCTTTTCCAACTAAAGATCAAAAAGCCTCTACCGTGGCCAAGGTGCTAGTGGAAAAATTCTTTGTCCACTATGGTGTCCCCAGCGGATCCACTCTGACCAAGGCAGAGACTTTGAAAGTAGGCTAATCAAAGAAATGCTGTCACTGTGGGGGGTGTGGAAGTCAAGGACCACCCCTTTTCACTCACAGGGGGACCCTCAACCAGAACGTTTTAACAGCACCCTTCTAGACATGCTGGGCACCCTCCATCCAAAAGACAAGCATAAGTGGAGCCAGCAAATTAGCACCTTGGTACACGCATACAATTGCACCAAAAATGATACTACTGGGTTCTCCCCCTACCGCCTCATGTTCGAGGGAGGCCCAACTGCCAGTTGATGTCTGCTTTGGGGTCTCTCCAGATGGGGTCCGAGCCAAAACTACCTGCAGTATGTACAGAAACTGAAAGCTCAATTGAACCATGCATATCAACTGGCCCAGACAATGGCTGCCAAGAGAAATCTTGAGAACAAAGAGAGGCACGATAAGAAAGTAAAGGCTCAAGAGCTACGCCGAGACCATGTGTTGTTACGTAATTTGGGACTACATGGCAAGCACGCTTGAACAGGAATGACAGCTCGTGATTCGTTTGGGCCTGCTTCTCCTGGCACTCCAGTTCAACAACCTGCTGTCTTGATTTCATCCTGCCTGTGTCCTGTATTAAGTATTAGTAAACAGCTGGTAGCTCCTGCAACAACAGCTAAATCTAAAGTGTTGTCATCTGATTGCTTTGTTGTCTTTTCTGTCATGAACTGAGCCCTCTGGCTCCGGATTACAAATAGTGTGTGTTGTGCATGTTGATTTCTTCCATCACAGGGCCCCAACTAGCTGGAGCCTGCTCACCCAGGCAACATTCCTGGCTAACCCACCGTCTTCCTACCTGGGTACCCAGAGTGTGTGACTGTGTAGGGACTCTGAAGTGCATGCATAACTGTCTGATTGATATAGTCTTTAAGCAAATCAACCTGATTATGCCCCTCTCTTGTTAAGTCCCTGAATAAATCAGATCTAACTCTTTTGCGTTTAACCTGACTGTGGTTCAGCTTGTGCCAAGAGTACTGTACTGTTGCTATTTGCTAGCATAACTTAATATAAAGGGGTTCCTAGGGTCGAGCTAGAGGAACCAACCCTGGTGGTAAGTGCAAACAGTGTGGGTAACTGCATGGCGAATAAGGGTTATTGTGAAAGTGATTATTGTATATTGTTCAGGCCACTAGAAGGGAAAGAGGGGGGCTACAGTGTTCTGGAGGGCTGTGCCCAGGTTAGCTTGACCTCTAACAACCCTGACCTCTCGGTGGAGGCACCTGTTTCAGTACCAGGCCCCTTAACCTGCTACTAGCCAAGCAGGCAGGGGTAGTAGCCCTTGGGATAGCGCCACCTAGGGGTTACAAATAGAACTATCTAGAGGATAAATGCTAGGTTGTTGTATAGATGTGAGCAGATTGGCATGGTTTTCATAGACACGGGGGACCAGTTCCACAGGAAAGGTCATCTATTTGCACGTGATGGGCTGCACCTAAACAATGCAGGTGTAACCCTCCTACAAATTGGGGTTTACTATAATGTCTTCCTGGGCTCCTTAATGTCCACTGTCAGGCTGGTGTCCTGTCTTAAGTAGTTTTATCTATTTGTGTGAGAGTGCTCTAGTGAGCCCCCTCACCTGTATCTTTAAGAGAGTGTACACTTCAACCCAGTCAATGTGGGGTACTTTCAGCCCCCATAACCTTAAAGGAAGTAGAAGAGGCTATTCAAAATCTCACCCTGGACAAAGCCCCTGGGCCAGATGGCCTATCCCCTAATTTCTACAGATCCTTTTGTAAAGAATTGGCGCCCGCTCTACTCAACCTGTTTAATTACATTCTTTCTTCCGGACCACTGGATCCTTCCCCGTTAGAGGCTACTATAATCCTAATCCCTAAACCAGACAAGCCCACTCTGGATCCAGCCAGTTACAGACCAATCTCGCTGCTTAATTGTGATATTAAAATTTTGACTAAGATCCTTTCATTACAGATTAAACAGGTCTGGCAACCACCCTGAGTGCGAAAAGGTAGGCTTTGTCCAGGGAGATCAGCATCAGACCATATGAGGACCCCTCTCACACATTTTTCATATAGCCCAAGAATCTCAGGTCCCCATGGCACTAGTGGCCTTGGACGCTGAAAAGGCCTTTTGACCGTGTTAATTGGGAATTTCTGTCGGCTTATTTTAAATAAGATGGCTTTCCAGATCAATTTATTCAATGGGTCAAGGCGATATACAGTTTCCCGCCAGAGTCTATTGCAACGGGTGTTCTCATCCTGATTCCCTTACATTCGGGCACCCATCAGGGATGTCCATTATCGCTGTACTTATTTAGTCTTTACCTAGAACCCTTGCTGATGCGTATCAAATCCTCACCTAACATCACAGGATGTGTCATAGCTCAACAAATGCTGACCATATCGTGTTTGCAGATGACATCCTTCCACCTTGCCAACCCATGTAGGTCTCTGCAGGAGGTTTTAAAGATTGTAAACCAGTTCGGTGAAGTTTCCAATTATAGATTGAATCTAGCCAAATCTGAAATTTTCCCGCTCAACTCACTTTTATTCCATTCTAATGTATCCCAGTTTGGCATGAAATGGGCCCCGAATCATCTCAAGTACCTGGGCATTCACCTAGCCCGGGATGAAGACACGATAAAGAAACTAAATTTAGATGACTTGGTGGATAAAATACAAGGCGACCTTAACAGATGGGATAATCTTCCCTTGGCCATAGGAGGGAGGATCAATATAATTAAAATGAATATACTCCCGTAGTTTTTACCCCTGAACCTTTTGAACATATGGTTCCCAAGTCCTTTTCCAAAGGATCCACTCAATTTTAACTAAATTCATTTGGAAGGCAAACGGCCTAGGAGATCTTTCCTTAAATTGTGTGTCTAAGAAGGCAGGCCTCCGTTACCAATTTTGAATTCTATTACTGGGCCAGTCATTTGGTCAAAATGGGCAAATGGCTCTGCCTCCAAGTGAATATTGTACACCCATATGGCTGAAGCTGGAGCTTGAACTACTGGAGGGGTACAATATTGCGCACCAACACATTTTCTACTACAACTTTTGGCTCACTGAACATATAAGAAACTCAGTGATAGGGATATCTGTGAGAGTCTTAAACCAATACTGTACCTCTGTCGGGATTCAGTACTCTAAAGATCCAGCTCAACCACTGATTCTTAACCCCAATATTAGGATTGGGTCCCAATGGCTGACACCGGCCATGGCTACCACAGATTCGGGATTGTACAGTAGATGATCTTACATCCAGACTCTCTTGGCTCCTCTGGTGACCTGATGATAAAATTAAATATCCCACCCCAGAGCGCCTTAAGCTATATCAATTGAGACACCTCTTAGGCAAGGATTTTGATTGACGGGAACACTTCTACTATTAGGCCCTTTCTGGAGCAGCTTAAGAACTGTGTAACCAATCCCCACAGTATAGCCAGACTATAGCACAGCTCATACTAACCAAGGCCCGGAGGCTCTAACGGGCTCCAGGGTGTGGTCGCCCATAGTCTCTGAGCCTTCCATGTCCTGGAGTCAGGTGTGAGAGACATGCACGTATTCCTTACCTTGGATAGGAATAGACTTATACAATTTATATAATTAATAATATATTACACGCCATTGAAAATGGCTAAGTTCAGGATGCCTAGATCTGCTAACTGCATCAGATGTGTCGAGGAGCCAGGAAGCATATTGCATGTGCTCTGGTCTTGTGTCAAGGTTGCCCCTTTGTGGAAAGTCATTCGTGATAGCCTGGACCCAATTTTGGGGCTAGAGGAATTATTTACACCTGAAATTTGTGTATTAGGTATATACTCCAACATTAAGATTAAAGAGAAAAAATACCATATGGCACTAATTTCAATTGCAGTCAAAAGACTAGTTCTCCGACATTGGTTAGACCAATCGGAAATTTCCTATCAGGACTGGGTGGTGGAAATGTCACAATGCTTTAAAGTGGAAAAACTAATAGCCAGTTCCAGGCATGCCATACTGACTTTCCAAAAAAAATAGGGCAAACTTTACGCTTGTACCTTCACTGAGCCCCTATTCTGGACGCCTCTGAGGTTCCTTCCTTTTTCCTCTAGTTTGCCATCCCTCCAAGCTATTTCCCTGTTTTGGATAGTGTACAGTTACAAATTCAGGTTGTATTCTATCCCAGGGTACAGGGTGACTTATAACTCAGGCACATTCTGTTTTGGTGGTGACATCTTCGGGGGAGGGGGTATTTGGTTCTTTTTTGGTTTATGTAATGTTGTTATCTAGTTCACTATGTGTTTTGCTACCGGCTATGTTTGGTCTTTGTATTCTCTCTTTGAGTTGAAAATGAATAAACAGAGAATTTCAAAAAAAAAAAAAGAGATGTACTTATCTGTGTTAGAAATTAGTCTGGCTGGGTCCAGTGATTTAAAGCTTGAGACCGCCAGACAGTATGATATTTTGCTCCATTCTGCAGTTGCTATTTGAATAGAGGGAGCTCATAGGAACTGTGATTGTTTATTGCTTATTTGCTGTTATAGTAAAGATAGAGAAGTTTGTCTAACCTGCTTTTATTGCAGCTTGAACATTTGGATGGGAGCCACAATGTTAGGTCCTGCACTTCCAGTATTTTGACCAATTGAACCACTGGGGCTTAAATGGACCCTGTTTCAGGGTATTGTGGGAAGGAAATTCTGTAGTTTTGGAGTTTTGAAGTGTTGGCATCTAGATGGACCTGGAGGGGTAGTCCTTACTGTGACTGACAGTTCCCCCAGCCAACTGAACCTTTTGGATTACAAGTGAAATGCCCAAAACTGCCTGAAGCAGTGGATCAGTTAGTTGGAAGTGGAAGAGTGAACAGCTCGAGCTTTCAAGCAGCTTCTTCCAGTAGGACCCTAGTGGAATTGGTGGGAAGAGGCTAAGCTGGCCTTCCTGCTACGTTCTTCAGTAATTTGAACTGCCTATTGCAGAAGTTGGACTTGCCTGATTTTCAGACTTGGAACTGTGGCAGAAGAAAAGAAGTATTATTGCAACTTTTGATTTGCATGGAAGACTTGCTCCAGAAGCGATCAGCCCAGCTCCTGAGAGAATTATCCTCGGATTGGAAGGTTTGTGCCATAAAGCTGTCAATTTGCAACTGGATGAGCTGGCCTGGTGGTGCTGAGGTTTGAGGCGCTGGACGCCACACCTCGCACCATGCTGTCGACCCAGGTTGGGAAGCGAACCTGGGTTGTCGAGGGTCAGCAGGGGAGGGAAGAGATTGAGTGTCTGGCGGACTAGTCTCTCTTCCCAGGAAGGAATCAGGGGAGCGTCTGCTCATTGAGTGATCTCTGGCGGTGGCTGGGGGTCGCCAAACGTAGTGACGTGGTGTGTGCCTGGGGGGGCAGAGCTACAGCACTACGTTGCCTTTCTGGCCGTGCTCCACAGGGGACAGAAAAAGTAGGAAAAACCCTGCCACATATCACGGAGATGATGGGGATACGAGGGACGTGGCCCACATCCCAGCTGTCGACCCTGCGACCAGAGGACTCCACAGCCGACCCGCCACCCAAGGTGGGACCTCTCTAATTCCAGAAAGGCCTTCATGGGAGAACGGGCCCACCCTGGGGGGGTGATCCAGGGGGCCAGGTCTGCCTGGGTGGTAGGGGAGTCCTCCAATCTGTATGTAACCCCCAGGTGGTGCTGTCCCAAGGGCTACTACCCCTGCCTGCTTGACTACTAACAGGTTGAGGGGCCTAGGTTCTATGATGGGTGCCTCCACCCAGAGGTCAGGGTTTGTAGTGGTTAGACTAGCTTGGTCACAGCCCTCTGGGACACTGAGACCCTCTTTTATTCCCTCTAGTGGCTCACACAGTACACAGGAGTTACAGCCCCAATGCCCCACGTATACACACTGTTCACTCATAAAGTACCACTTACCCTAGACTGATTCTGCAGCACGCCTCTGAGGACCCCTTTAAAATAAGGATAAACAAACATACACAGCAAAATACAATACTGTTTCCGCAAGTACCAACACCACTGACAGTATATAGTATAACAACAACAAATCTGATTTATTTGGGGACAGTAACACGGAGGGGGCATCTGATAAATGAATTAAACCATAGCACTACAGGGTCTACAGGTCACACTGGGTCTAGGTTGGGGCTAGCCAGGTCCACGTCCGGTTGTCGCAGATGGGTGGTTAGGGTCCTGTAAAGAAAAATATATGCCAACACTAATGAACTGGAGCCGATGCTCAGTCCATGAAACAGTGAAACAACAAGAATTAGATGACACACTTGTGATTGAAAACATGCTGCAGGAGAATACCCTGATTTGTACTCACAACACCCAAACTGAGGATCAAATGGAGAATGTCCTCTGATTGCCAGAAGAGCAGTGCATGAGGACAAGGTCCTTGTGACTGGACCCCACTGCAGTTGATAGCAAACGGATGTAGTCTGAATTAAGCTAGGGTTTACTTCTAGCTTCAGCACACAAGTCACTGTACAGGGGATTTGAAATAGTGATTCCCCACAAGCACTATGCATATTTATATGTAAAAGGAAAGTACTATACCAGGCAGGATGCTCCTCGATCCCGATCGCAATTACTGCAAAATACCCGGGAACACACACAGCAGCTTCAGTTCCTGACAGACTGAGTGTGATTCAGCAATTTCTCCAGTCTTCTACAGGGTGAGCCTTGTTTCCACACTTCTAGTGCTTCTTTCTCCTCACAACTCGGATTCAGTCCAAACTGGCACTCACAAAGGCTGCAGACCGAAACTCAGGGTCTCACACGTGCTTCCCGTGTGAAACTATACACCGCAGAAGCACACAGCTCCTTCTCGCTTCACTGCCACAACTGATCTGATCTTTCCAGTCACAGAACAGGGCATTTCCTTTAGCTCCACACCATTCTATTGGCTGGTTCGGCTGTCACTCACAATAAGACTCCCTCTGTTGGTGAAAAAAGGCGCCAAGGTCAAAACTACATTTCCCAGAGTCACTGCTCATACAGTCCCTTTGTGGATGGCTCAAAATTGAGAGTCCAAGATCCAATTTGTCCACAGGCTCCATTTTAGGGTCTCCCTATCATCCTGATTGGTCCAAGTCAGCAATTCAGGACCAAAATGAAAGAGCTACACTGAAACAGTTCGTGATGAAATAAAGAGAGGTAGACAAACTACATTTCTCAGTCACTCAATGATTTCTGGCAAACAGTTATATCTTTCAACAAGGCTCCTCTGCACATGTAGCGACAGCAGAAATGGGCGAATTAGCAGCAGCTCGAGTGGATTCGAGCATTAAATACACAGTCCCCCATACAAACGACTTAAGTCTTCAAGCAGACAGCTCTTAAAGAGCAGTACAAGGAGGCTCAAATAGTACTCGCTGGAACCACATTTAAACAGGCTCAGACACTGAACACCGCCCAGACGTGAGCATTCAGGCAAGCTCCTGAAGACTTTTGGGAACCCCATTTGCAGGGGAGTTACATGTAGCAGGGTTCAGGCAAGGGAGTAGAGGGTTGATGTCGGATGTACACCCTGAAGGATACCTGGGTGTGGGAAAGAATAAACAGAATTTAAAAAATATTTTCAACCGGACGGTATCCAAACTGTTGTTTAAAAAGTTAATGCTATAAATGTGTGAATGTGTTTCGTGGGTCGCGATTGGTTCCCACTGTAGAATCTGTTATGCCAGCTGGAGGCTTCACCAGCAGAAGATCACAAACTTTTACAAACTCTTCATCCTGTCTGGGCCTTGCCATCTTGGCCTAGGCCACTACTCTTGCATCAGAGACCTTCTCAGTGAAAGACCAGCTTGGGGATTCGCACCCTGCCCAACACCATCAAGCAGGTAGCAACTACCCGAGGTGAATCGTGTCGGCTCAGCTTCCCCGGCCTTTGATTGCCATTAACGAGGTTTCACATCGGACCTGCACTGCATCCAGGTCCTTGTAGCGTGAGTACAAATCAGGGTAGCTCGCTGTAATGAAAGCAAAAATCATTGTGGTACCAACTAATTGTTTCTTTTACCGGGTTCTTGCAACAAACTGAGCCATCCAGCTTGGATTATAAATTACTGGGTTGTGTGCATGCTTAACTGTTTTTCTTTCCTTAAGGGTCCCAACATCAGCTGCAATGCCGGCCACCCCAGTCAACGCTTCAAGCTAGCCTGCATGACATGCTGGGTACCCAGGGTTATTGAACTGTTGAGTTGGGACTTAAAGTGCATGCCAGACAATCCGGATTTAAATCAGATCATTAATCATTATGCTAGATTCTCACCCCTCCCTTGTTCACTGCCCCTAAATAAACCTTATTGTCTTTTTTCATGTTTAAATTGGCTAGTGTGCATATTATTAATTGGGTTACAGTGTTAATGCTGCATTGTTGCATTGCTGATCTTATTTTCCAGGGGGTCTCCAGGGCAGTTGCAGCAGATTCAGCCCTGGTGGTAAGTGAAAAGGGTATGAGCACATTATTACTACTGCCTGTTGCTTGTGAATGCATCATTGGGTTATTTCTTAGGCCACTTGAAGGGTTGGTGGGTGGTTATAGCTTCCCAGAGGGCTATACCAGAGCAGATAGGCAACCCCAATACCATTTTTCTGGGTGGAGGCACCAAATTAGAGAACTCAGGCCCCTCAGCCTGTGCATTGCCATACAGGCAGGGGTAGTAGCCCTTAGAATAGCACCGCCTAGGGGTTACACAGGCAAAAACATAAATTACCATATAAGAAAGCACAGCAAGATCATTTAAACTGATAAACAAGGGTGGGCATAATAGTACAAAATGCCATAGGGATTCTTACACAAGAGGCCCTTAGATTGGCAATCACCTCCTCTGTCCTGTTGCTAATTGACTATGGGCTGCCCATCTATGCTGCAGCTGACAACACTGCCTTGCAAGAATCCAGCTCTCTATAAACAAGGCTTGCAGCTAATGCTGGGAGCCCTAGGTGCACCCATATGTGTCTGCTGTACTCCACCACCAACTTGCTCAACCTTGAAGAAAGACTCTGCTTCCAAACTGCATTCTTATAAGACCCTGCTAGGACTCTCCCCCCTGGGGTCACCTCCTCCCTGCAGCGTGCCTCCCCCTCAGTCTCCACCTGCAGCACTGTCAAAACCTCCCTTATTGTCCCCAGGGTAAGGACCTCTATGGCCCAGAGATCCTTTTGCTATTGGGCTCCCTCCTGGTTCAGTTCCCTCCCAGCCAACATAGCTGACTCCACTAAGCTTGGTCCTTTCAAGGTCTTTCCTCAGAAGCCATCTGACAAGCACTCACTGCTGCAACTGCACATAAACCCCACCTGCCCTTACCTTCACCCCTAGGCTGGGTCTGCCCTGTCTACTAAAAACACAACATACACCCCCCTTTTCAACCTCCCTCCCTGCAACGCTACCTCCCTCCCTACTAGTATAATTCAGTTGATGAAAAGCCAGTCTCTGGGCCCCTCCCAGGCCACCCGCCAGCCAATTCTGTAAACTGCCAGAAACTTTCTACACCCTAACACTTGAAAAGTAGACCCAATCCTCTCAGTTTAGTAGCGCTGCAAAACCCCCTTCCTAACATATTCAAAGATCCTCCCCTTCCTTCCCTTCATTTCCAAACATCAGAACTCCAGAACTATTTACAGAAAACAGCAGAACCCCCGTTCCTCCTCCCTCCCTCAACAATTTTACTATCAACAGAGAGCATAACCATAACAGAAGGAATCTTCTAGCCTGGAGCACAAGCCAACTGTGGCTCCTCACCTCACCCACCTACACCTGAGCAGTGAGAGAGTGCAGTCTCCAGGGGTGAAATGTGTGTCACTCAAGCTCCTCACCTGAGCTTCCCAGTGGGTCTCGACGAGAGCTCAGTGCAGTGGAGCTGGACCACAACCCAGACCTTCAGTGACTCATACTGCAGTCTGGGATAAGAGTGGGAACCCCTCTTGACAAGACATCTCCTGAGGATCCCCCCCCAGAGTTTCCATGGCCATCCGGCGCCACATGCCTCCAGATGTAACACTCCAATGTGTATGTCTAGAACAGCAAAAAATATAGATCTCACCTGATACAGACATTAGTGCAGGTACTGATGTTGTTATTAACTGTTGCTGAACACTGTCCTACCTTAGCGTCTGTCTACAGACCTCTTCTCCATATGTTCTGGTATATTGGAGCGCATATTGTGGGCCTGCATTATAAGTGATATAAATCATCGCTGAGAAGATCAGGTCTGCTTAATGCCAACGGAGCACAATTCAGCTGGTTCATGCCATTTTCTCCCCACAGCCAAATGGACACCATGAAGAAGCAAGCACAGCTACCACTAAGCTCCACTCCTGTGGCAGAGTTTAAACTTGCCCAGCAACAGCCTCAGTTCTACACTTCACAATCTTCAGTTCAGACAGACACATGCTTAGTGCCAACTCAAACACAGGTTACAAAAGGGCACACCCCATTCTAAGATTTGTCATCAATATCACAGCACAAAGGTTACCCATTTCAAAATACATTCCTTTCCTCCCCCCCTCACTTTTAGGAACTCATACTGCCATGGCGGTAACTTTAACTAAAACTTTAACAGTCTCAAGTTCCCTTACTGTCTCTTCGATTTTGCACAGACAGTCCCAAATCAATAACCACAATTTTGAAAAGACAAATTTACATGTCAGGTGGCTACTTGCTTGGATAGAGTTTTACGGCATGGGGTCATTATGTCGCAAGACATAATGCTGCATGGCACTATCGCGCTTCGCGATTAATGCAATGAGGCATCATGTCTTTGTTCTGTGGAGACTCTGCCCCACCCCCTGTTATGGGGTTGCACCCCTGGACCCCCACCCCCACTAAAGATTCTCAACTGGGGGTCCAACTGGGAGCGCACAGGTCCGGGTTTCGCCATAATGCCATATACTATTAAGCGTGCGACATTATGACCCGGGACAGAGTTTTACTGAGGTGAATCAGGTCTTTGTGTAGCTGGTCATCCGGCTCTGCGCTTCCTTGGGTCCCTGCCTTCTGCCCTTTCTTACCCACGTTCGTCAGTTGCAGCTGAAGAAGAGTTTGCTCAGTGGATTCCTGCTGGCAATCTGGAATCTCCATGCCTAGTTTGGAAAGCGGTTTCCTGGCTTGAGTTAGCAAGTCATAGAGTTTACTTCCCTCTTCTCAATGTATGAAGATCTTTGCCAGATAACGAAGTTGTGCCTTGACTTGTTTTTCTCTCAGTTGCTTAATCACCACCAGTACTTTCTTCCATTTCTGCATAGTGGTGGGTAGAAAGTCTTGGTCCATAAATACGTTTACCGTTGAGGTTAAAATCCTTTTTGGCCCAGGCTTTTCTCAATACCATTTTTTACAGGGTACCTGTTGAACTTTACCAGGATCGATGTGGGGGGAGTGTCACTTTTTGGGTGAGGGACTAAGGGCCTATGCACTGTCTCCAGTTCTAGGGGCTCTGAATCTGGGATATCCAGCTCCTGTTTCAGCCATGATCGAATGAAATCGGGAGAGTTGTCCTGCTCACTGCCTTCCGGAAAGCCGAAAATACAGATAATCTTACTGCGACCTCTCGATTCAGCGTCCTCTGCTCTTATTGTTAGCTCTCACTCCCATTTAGCCAAGAACACCACCACGTGGCTCAATTTAAGTGTGTTCTCTCTCAGCCCATCCAAGTTTGTCTCCAAGTCAGTTGTTCATCTCTCAAGATGCTTCAGGTCTTGTTTAATGTACTTGACGTTGGAATCCATTCTCTGCAGCATTTTTAAGATATCGTCATTGCCCTGCCATCTAGAGAGCGGTGTCCGACGAGGGCATTTCATCTTCTTCTCCCCAAGCCCGCTTACAGATTCAGAGGCCCAGGAGAGAAGGCACTGGGGCTATGGTCTGCTCTCGATCTTCGCCTTGCTGCCATCTTTGCCACAAATCTCCTCATTTTGGCAGTTTGACTCATTACTGTTTCACACTGCTCTTTTCAGGTCATTCTGGAGGCTAGCACACTGGATTCACTTGATTTTATCACAGAGTCCCGGAGCTCTTGCCTTAGCTGCCATGCCGGTCGGTGATGTCACTGGAAGTCTTACACTTCCTCTTGCTTCTAAGATTCCCTTGTATCTATCCCATGCATTCTCAAATCCTAGACCATTCTAGCCCCCACCACTTCCGCTGGAGTCTGTTCTAAATGTCCACCACCCCTTCCGTGAAGAAGCATCTCCTCACGCTTCCTCTGAGCCTCCCCCTCCAGCTTCAAATTGTGATCCCTAGTCTTTGAGCATCTTTTTCTTCAGAAAATACTCCCTTCCTGTATCTTGCTTATTCTTGTGAGGCCCTGCACCATTTTAGTTGCCCTCCTTTGAACTGCCTGCAGCCTATCTATGTCATTTTGGAGATGGGGCCTCCAGAACTGTACACAGTACTCAAGGTGAGGTCTCACCAGTGATCTATACAGGGGTATTATTACCTCCCTCTTTATGCTGGATATAATATAACGGTGCACGTATGAATATAAAGTTAACAAGAGTAGAATCAAGCAATCTAAGTAAAAGAAAATGATTACTGTGAGAATCTTTTTTCAAGTTCTGGAAGGGATGGCAGGGTGGGAGAGTGAAACCACAGTGAAGGATCCCTGAGAAGAAACAACATTAATATGGTGAGTAGTTTTTCCTTCTAACCCTAGGAATCACTCACTTAAGATTTCACTCTTAAGCAGACTATAAAGCAGTACCTTGGGAGGCTGGGTACAGAACCTACTTGGGGGTTCTGCAATACTGCAGTTCCAAGGCTGGCATCCCTTCTAGACTGTATGTCCAAACAATAGTGCTTTGTGAAAGTGTGTAATTGTTTTCCAGGTAGCTGCTTTGCAAATGTCTACATGGAGATGTCCTTGTGAATGCCAATAGAGGCAGAGGTGCATCCTGTGGAGTGTGCCCCAAGCCCTGATGCATCTTCCAGCTTTTAGATAGCAGAACTGAATGCAAAGACTATCTATTAAGAGACAGTTCTCCTGGATGCTGGTTTACCTTTGTCAACCTCACTATAGGCAAAAACAGCTAACTGTTTTAGACCTAACATCTTTTGTCCAGTCCATATAGATGCCCATGTAAGGGGGGTCTTTCTGTCATGCACACCCTGGTGCCCCCTCACACACCGACCTACTTTGGGATCAGCCTGGGTTCTTTTGGGTGCAATAAACAAATTGAATGCCAGGAATAGGTTTTGGTGTCTCCACCAGGGGCAGGGGTATATAAGGCTACCCAATGTGGCCCTAACCTCCCCTCAGGAACAAATATTATTTTCCTTCCCACACACAGATAACTTTTCTCCATGCAGTATAATAATACACATCAAGCAATAACCATAAACAATAATTAGAACATGAAATAACCTCAAATTTATTAAAGGGGAGGGGTAAAGGGGAAGCAAAAAAGCATAAAACAGCAGGTTAACAGTTGTCCCCCTCGCAGTCCCCATACCACCCCGCTTCCCCCACTGCTGTTAATATTGTAACTGTCCATTGTATTGGGTACCTCATCACATTGCTGGTGGCCAACCAGATGTTGCAGAGTTGTGGCATGTTGGGAACACAGTGGCAACACAGCTTTTAAATATGAACTGGTAAAACTTTAAATGGGATTTGAAAACATGGAAACAAAGAATTTTTCAATCTTCTGCATAGGCTTGTCTGTAGATTACCAAGTCCTGCCCAGGACGTCACACCTTTTATATCTAGCTAACTAACTAACTTTGAAAAGAACTCCTCAGGGCTGCAACCCAGAGGTACTCACAGTTTTTGAAGGCTTCGGGGGTGCTGTGAAAGGATAAGGCTTGGTGGTACTGCTCTGAAATCAGCAGACAACCTCTCAGGGAACAACAGCTGTAGGATGGAGATTTCAAGCAGGCACAGAATCCTTCACCCCTACTAGGCCTTTTGTCATGTTCCCCACTAGGCCTTCTGTCATCTTTGCCCCTCAGGCCTTTCACCTTCTTTGCCCCATGGGCCTTTATTGCCTTTGCCACATGGGCCTTTTGTCATCTTCCAAGGGTACCACCCAGGCTAGTGGTTACCCAGGACATCCAGCAGAATACACAAATTCCTCTGGGACTTAAACACAGTTAGGATTTTAAAAGTCTCAATCCCAGCTTAACAGTTTAAATAGTTCAATTCAAGTTACAGGCTTGAAAAATGAAGAACAGCAGTTCACATAAATTCCCACTAGGAAAAACAGATGAGCAGTCCAATTCAATTCCCTGCTGAGAAAATAGGCCAGTAGGCACTGCATGAACTGACTGTGGAGACCTTCAAGACAGCTTTAAAAACATACTTATTTAGCCACGCTTTTGGGGATTGTTGAAGCTGTATTATTGCATTTTATTGATTTTTTAGTATTTAGTGTTTATTCGTGGTTTAATCTTTGTACAGCGCTTTGATATATGTTGAGTTACGCTATATAAATACATTTTATTATTATTATTTATTATTATGAAAGTTTTTCTGGGATTGGTGGGATGTATCTGCACCAAAGCTAGCCTGCTGGCTCATGCAGCCCTCCAACAGAGTCTCCACCTCTGGCTTCTAGATGGAACTCCTCCCAGAATCCAAGGGCACAGCCCATTATATACTGTAGCAACCTTTTCTCCCCACTCCATTGGCCCAGTCTTTCCCAAGGCTCTGAAGGGTGCCTCTAACCCCTTTCCAGCACCCCTCGGGGCAGGGAGAACTAATGGGGCCGCCACTATATTTACATTTGCTGCCTTGCTTTGGCAGCTCTTTACCTATAAGCCCATTCAGGGCTGCTTTCCTATATGCCCTGGTCTCTGCTTGCTTAGCCTGGGCCAGGGAATTCTTTTTGCTTGGTGGAGTCACATTTGCCTGTTGGCTCCCAAAATAAGAGACACCCTTTGCGCCTTTCACAGCTGTGGGCACATGCACACCTTTCTCATACAGTTCCCGTCCCACTGCCAATTTGGGGACTGGTAGACCACTAGTACTGCACCTGGAGTCATTTTATAATTGTACCCTAGCTCACTACCTGCCTTGGGCCGGAAAGGTGTTTTAAAGTTCTGACTGCACAGTCACACTGGTTGAGGGAGCTTGAGGCTCTTAAGAGCTTAGCTGCACATGCTCAGTGCTTTACATGCATGTCCATAATGAAAATGGCACCAGCCACCACAATGCTTCCTCTGAACAAGGGACAGAAACCTTTCTCTAACCGCTCGAAGGTGCAAACAACTATAGGATCTCGACCTCACTCTTCCTATGGGACAAAGGAACAGGAAGGTTTGGTGTCAGCAGCTGCAAAGTTTATCTGGGGGTGGGTGGCCTGGCCCGAATCCCACTCAGGGCAACTGAACAAGCCCCCTGATCCTGATTTACAAGTCCAGGGGACCGGAGGCAGAAGACAACAAATAGTGGGGCAACATGGCCAAAGCCAAAACACAATAGACAGATAGAAAGATAGATAGATAGATAGATAGACAGACAGACAGACAGACAGACAGACAGACACAGACAGACAGACAGACAGACAGATAGATAGATAAATCATTTATTAAGTGCTCATTTCCACAGACTCTGGGCGCTGGACAAAAATCAACAACAAAATACATTAATAAAACAACCAAAATTCAATTACAGCAGTTCCAACATTAAACCCACACGGGGGCTTACACCCAGAATTCATTCTTGGTTATGGCTGTGCAATTTTGCTCACCTGAGTGGAATGTCCTGAGTAGAGCACACAGGATGTGTTATTGACTGGTTCAGCTGGAATTCAGACACCACCTTAGGTAGGGATTTCCTGTTGATTCTAAGGACTACCTTTATCACTGTGGAAGAGATGTAATTTGGCTCGGTGCAAAGTGCTTCTAGTTCACGCACCTCCTAGAAGGAGGTCATAGCAATCAGAATATGGTTTTCATGTGATACATTGGGCCACAGGGTCCTTTTCTGCTGGAAAATGTCTATGATTCTATCAAGAGAGAGCTTAGGACTCCTACTGTTGGGGGAGTATATCGGGCAGCCTGGATGGGCCATGGGGTCCCTTTCTGCCGGCAAATTTCTATTATTCTATATTTTATGTCTGCAATGTTCAGAAGCTCGAATGGAGATTCCATGAGATGGGCAAGGCAAACACTGAAATCCCATGGTGGGACAAAACATAAACATAGAATTCAACAGCAGATAAGAACTGCTTGGCCCAACTAGTCTGCCTATTTTTCCTACCTACTCTAACACCGCAGACCCTACTTCATCTCTGCCCCCCTCTTTCCTTACCACTAAGGTTCCCTTATATCTATCCCATGCCTTTTTGAATCCCATTACAGTTTTTGCTCCCATCACCTCTGCTGGGAGGCCGTTCAGGCATCCACCACTCTTTCTGTGAAGAAGTACTCCTCACATCTTCCCTGAGTCTATTCCTCTTCAACTCTATATCATGAACCCTTGTTCTGGAGCATCTGTTTCTCTAAAAAAAGGCTTCCCTCTTGAACCTTATTTATACCCATGAGGTATTTAAAAGTCTCAATCAAATCCTGCCCCCCCCCCCCGGATGTACATATTGAGGTGCTTCAGTCTCCTCATAGGACTTTTGATGCAGACCCTGCACTATTTCAATTGCCTCCTCTGGACCACTTCTACTGCCTATGTTATTCCGGGAGATGTGGTCTCCAGAACTGGACACAGTACTCCAGGTGAGGTCTCAACAGTGAGCTATACAGCAGTATCACCACTTCCCTCTTCTGCTGGTGATACCCTCCCTATGCACCCTAGCATCCCAATGGCTCTCCCACAGTCTTGTCACACTGTTTGACCACCTTTAGGTCATCAGATATGCTTACCCTAGGTATCTTTCTGTTTGGTGGTCGCCAGTACCACTCCCCATTTTGTACTTTGCCCCAGGTTTCTGCACCCCTAAGTGTATGATTTTGCACTTTTACTTTGAAGCTTAGTTGCCACACCCTGACCACTCCTCAAGCTTTCTTAGATCCATGTTCATCTTTTCCACCCTCCTGGAGTGTCTACCCTATTGCAGATCTTAGTGTCATCTGCAGAAAGGCATACCTTCCCTTCTAGCCCCTCTGCAATGTTGCTAATAAAGGCATAAAGAGGACTGGTCCCAGTACTGATCCCTATGGTACCCGCTGGCCATCTTCCCTTCCTCAGAGTGGACTCTATTTACCACCACCCTCTGCTGCCTATCCCACAGCCAGTTTCACACCCCGTCCACCACCTTTGCCCCTCCCCCATCCTAGGCTGGCTAGCTTGTTTACAAGTCTCCTATGTGGAATGGAGCCAAAGGCCTTACTGAAATCTAGGTAGGTCACATCCACTGCTCCACCCTGATCTACTTCTCTGGTCACCCAGTCAAAGAAATCTATCAGATTTGTTTGACATGACCTCCCTCCAGTGAATTTATGCTGCCTCAGCTCTTGCAAGCCACTGGATTCAAAATATTACACAATCCCTACCTTCAGTAGTGATTCCATTAATTTTCCCACAACCAAAGTTAGGCTGACTGGCCTGTAATTGTCAGCCTCCTCCCTGCTACCACTTTTGTGAAGTGGGACTACCTCCACCCTCCTCCAGTCCTCCAGGAACACTTCTGTCTCCAGTGAGTGGTTAAACAGGACTGTCAGAGGTGTAGCCAGCACCTCTCTGAGATCCACCAATATCCTTGGATGCATCCCATTTGGCCCCATTGCTTTGTCCACTTTCAGGTTTGTGAGTGCCTTCAGGACTGTCTCCTCTGTAAATGTACTAGTGTCCACCTCCCTTCCTTCGATGCCCCTAATACTTATCTGTGGTCCTTCTCCTTCCCTTTCCTCTGTGAACTCTGAACAAAAGTTTTTGTTCAGGGTGTCTGCTTTTTCCTTGTCCCCTTTCACGTACTCCTCCCTTCCCTTGTTAGCCTTACAATCCCTCCCTTGGTCTTTCTCCATGTGCTTACTTGGTTTCTCGGTGTTAAAGGCAGAAGAGGGCACAAGGCCTATCGGGACTGCCTTCCCCTCATCTTTTTGGAAAAATTACCCAGAAATGTAAAAGAATTGTTTATACAATGCTGTCTTAAAGTTAGTAAAGTCAGAGATATCTACAATGTTATGGGGTAGAGCATTCCACAATCTGCAGGCCCGAATAGTGAAGTAGCCATTCCTTGTGTTGGTTACTGCTCTCTGGATATAAAGTTGCCTAATGTGGGACTGTAAATTAGATGGTTTAGGGGCAAAAGTAATGTTACTTTCTCTTTTCAGGTCCTGATTGTGTAAGATGTTGAATAACATGAGAATGTCTCCTCTATCCCTACATTCTTATAAGTCGATAGATTTAAAGCCTGTAACCTGTCTGGATATGGGAGTCCTTTACCTTGGTACCATCCTAGTAGCCCTTTGCTGGATGTTACCTAATAGCTTTTTATCTTTTACTAAATGTGGGGCCCAAAAGGAAGCAGCATAATCAAGGTACAGTCTCACTTTTTTGATATAATGGTATCAGGCAGAATTCACTCCTACTAATGAAGGACTTACGGATTGATCTAACAATTCTGTTGGCCCTTAGTGCTATCTTCCTACACTGGTCCCCATGTGTGAGATCATTATTAATTGTGCTTCCCAGGTTGGTTTCTGAAGTAACCTCCCTTAAAATGGTCCCATCTGGTCCTGACTGTGGAATTTGGGCATTATTCTTTTTTTTTTTTTTTTTGGGAAATTGCAATTTTATAAGTTTTTTCCAGATATTCAAACAAACAATTACATACAAATGGGCATTAAGTATTACATTCCATATCATACCTAGCCCTGGACATTTGGGCTATGGATCAATAGCAAAGTACATTAAAGGAGTGATAACCAGCTGATGGGACCGTATCAGCCCCCCAGCCACTAGGATAATTAACATACCCTTGAGACTTGATCCAACGGTTAATCTAACAACCGCCCCTCTGTGTAAAACAGACAACATAAAAACACAACATACCCCCCATCTCCCATTCTACTCCCTTCCCCTGCAGCGCTGTTCCCCTCCCTACTGGTGTAATTCAATGAATGAAAGACCATTAGTGGTGTGAGTCCTTCCCTTGTAATCCCTTCACAAAGTTGTTGGTCTACCCAGGGATTCTCTTGCCAACATCTCAATAATGGTGACGCCTTCCCTTTTGCTCAGAAATTCCAAAAAGGGAAGCCATTGAGCCTTGTGTTTATCTGGCTGTAATCTCAAATTGGCCGTTAGTTGTTCCGTGGTTTTGATCTGACTACAAACAGTCAGCCACTGTTCCTCTGTGGGCAGTTTTTCTGTTAACCATAGCTGAGTTATGGATTTCGGTGCCCCTGCAATCAAAATAGGGAACAAGTATCTGGCCTGGGGGCCTTTCACCCCTAGTGGGTGCTCTCCCAAAATCAAATAACGGGGGTCATTTGGTATTTGGACCTGTAAGATATCACTCATCTGTTTAATAACTGATTTCCAGAATTCACAGATCTTAGGGCAACTCAAAAAATATGCTCATGCATGCCCTCCATACCACATCTTCTCCAGCATTCCCCTGTGGCTGGACCCCCAAAATGCTTTGTAACCACAGGGGTTCTAAAATATCTTGACATTACTTGCCATCTAAATTCTCTCCAAAAAGGGGATGCTGTGGTTTTTTGAGCTAGTCCCCATACTGTGTCCCATTTCATCTTATTTTCTGCCTCATTTAGCTCTTTTCCCCACCTTTCGTGGATGGGCTGCCTGTGTTTATCTGGAGGACCCCTGCAAATCAAATGAGATTCCGGGCCAATGCCCTTGGCAGTACCCAGGAGCAGCTCCAACACCTGGTGCTCAGGGTGGGGCTGGGAGTAACCTTTCCTGGCTCCGGTTTGCACTAAATGTCTTAATAGAAGGTAAAAAAATGTTGTAGGTGCCGTATTGGTCCTTTTAAAAAACAGATCCAGAAACAAATGATTTGATACCTTTTATTGGACCAACATGGATGTTACAGAAAAGAACAAAGTGCTTTAGCTTTCGAACCAACCAGGTCCTTCTTCAGAAGCTTTGTGGCAGTTTTTTCAAATATCCCATACTATCACAAGATGATTGAGAAACCAGTAGCCCGGCATTTCTACCAGGATGACCACTCAATCTCAGATATGTCTGTGATGGTCTTAAAAGGACATTTCAACAGTACGCAACAGAGACGGGCTTCTGAAATTAGACTTATTTTACTTCTCAATATGGTGGCGGATGGATTGAACATTGATGTTGGGTACATGACACATTATTCCACTAAAACTTACACAGACCTTTACTTTAAAAGATGGACATAAACAGTTTAGTTCTTCAGCGGCCTTTGATTTTGTAAGTTTATGGTTATCTACGTTGTTGACTTTTCACCTAACACTGTGGTGAGTGCGTTTGAGTGTGTGTGTGTGTATACTGATGTATGTATGTGTGTGTTTGGTGTGTGTTGTGTTTTATGTGTTGTGGGTATGGTGTGTATGTGTGTTTTGTTTGTTGTAGGTGGTGTGGTGTGGTGTGTGCAGAATGTGTTTGCTATATTTGTTGTGTGTTGTGGTTGTGTGGGTGTGCAGGTGTGTGTGTGTGTGTATGGGGTGTGGTATGGTGTATGTACACACATATGTGTGGGTGGAGCGTGGCATGGGGCAGTTGTTATGTGGCTAGAACACTTAGTTTTCACATATAGTGTGCATTTATTTCCTTCTATTAGTTGTCAGTGGGTGGATTTACACTGTCACATTTTCAACTGCTCATATTAAGATGCATATCTCATTTACTTGGGGGTCATTAAAGTGTAATTCCTTTGGGTTTTCATTTAGATTGCTTAGACTGATTCTGTGCATTTTGTTATACACAGACTCTGTGTTGAAATCTGCATTTATCAGGCTCATGGTCTCGTTTTCTTGGGGGTCCTTGACAAGGATTTTTTTTTGCACTTACACTTACAAGTGATACTTTCATGCATCATGTTTATATGTGTAGGTTAATTTGAGGCTTGATTTCAACTTGCAGTTATACCTAATTTCAGGATTTTGTCTCTCATTATCTGTCCTTTAATATACCAGGACAATTGGAATGTAAGTTGTAAGCTCATCTTACATGTATTAGGAGAATGCCACTCCAAGGCTTTTTATCACTAGAATGCTTTCTTGGCATACTGAGACATTTTAAAATTTATGTGACAAGAACTCTCTGGCTGTAGAAATTCTTGATAACCTTTGCCCTTCTGAGGCTCCTCAGTTTAAGGCATACTGGTGTTAATTAGCTTCTCTGACGTAATCTTCTATTATGTTTTAAATGTATATGTTACACCAATGAGAATTATTTCTGCTTTTCTATATAATCTGTGTTAATAGTATGGGATATTTGAAAAAACTGCCACAAAGCTTCTGAAGAAGGACCTGGTTGGTTCGAAAGCTAAAGCACTTTGTTCTTTTCTGTAACATCCATGTTGGTCCAATAAAAGGTATCAAATCATTTGTTTCTGGATCTGTTTAATAGAAGGTAGGCATAGAAATCAGCCTGGAGCAAATTAAATTCTAGCTTTAATTGGGCATACTTTTTCAGGGTCTCTCCATCATATACTTGAGCAAAAGTGCCTACACCTCCCCTCTTCCATCTCTTAAAAACTGGATTGTCCCACCCTGGCACAATATCCAAAGAGTTGGAAATTAGCCCATGCTAATGGGATGACCCCATCCAATTTAAAGTCCCTCAGTGAGGTATACCATACTTTTACTGCATTTTTGAGCCAGGGTGTGGGCAGGGCACCTAGCCACCCTGAGGGCTTACCATTGAGCAGCATTGCCTCCAGGATGTCTCTCCTGATAGTCTCCAGTTCCATGGCCACCCAACTGGGTTTCTCTTGGGTTTCCCAGTAGGCTGCTAAATGCTGCAGCTGTGCAGCTCTGTAATATCTCTTTAGATCCAGTACCCCCAGTTCCCCTTGCCTTTGTCTAATTTAAGTACTGCCCATTTTAGCCTGAGCTTCTTCCCTGCCCAAATAAATTTCTGAAGTATTCTATGAGCATCTATCCAGAATTTCTTCAGAGGGCATAGGGGATGGCATCGAACTGAAACAACATTCTGGGCCAGATGTTCATTCTGACTGTTTCGGCTCAGTCAGTGATAGACAGAGAGAGCACTGACCACCTTTCACAGTCCTGCCTTATCTCTTCTAACAACTTTCAATGATTTAACTGATAAAGTTTACTTGCGTCTAGAGGGATTTGAGTGCCCAGGTATCTGAAGTTCCCCAGCACCCACCTCAAATTGGTTAAAGATTTTACCCTTGGAGAGACTCCCACCCCCAGTGGCAGGATCTCAGATTTTGTCTCATTAATTTTAAAGCTAGATACACTACCATACTCTTTTAGTAGAGCCATTTCCCCTGGGAGAGAGGTGTCGGGATCCCCCAGATAAAGAAGGGTGTCATCCACGTAGAGTGAAATACAGTTATCCACAGAACCTATCTGGATATCTTTGACATTGGAGGAGGTCCTAAAAGCCTCAGCCAGTGGCTCCATACTGAGGGCAAAGAGCAAGGGGATAGAGGACATCCCTGCCTTGTTCCTCTTCCTATAGAGAATGGTTGTGAAGTGCCCCATTCACCCAAACTTGTGCTCAAGGGTGGGAGTAGAGGGCTGCTACCCATGGCCTAAATTTAGGCCCAAAATTGAACTTCTCCAGGGCAGCCTCCAAAAAAGGGTCACTCCAGGCGGTCAAACGCCTTTTCTGCGTCTAGTGTGACTACCACTGCTGATTATTCCCCCCTCCCCTGTGGGTCAGAGACAGTATTGTTAGAAGTATTTTAACATTATCATGTAGCTGTCTTCCTTCTTTACTCTTTCTCCCCCTCTAGCTGCTGGAGGTCTGAATACAAGCACAGAAGAAGGAGACTACTGAAGACTATAGGAAGCTCCTGTCCCAGAACAGGAAGGGTGAGAGTTGTAAGGGCACATAGGCAGTAGGAAAGTAAGTGTAAAAATACAAAAAGGGAGGAGACAGTAAGCATACAAAGCAACAGGAGAGGGGACACAAAATAAGCCAAGATGGGAGTGGTGCATGGCAATGGCTGTGGGGCAGCAGTGTTCCGGGAGACATTCTGGAGGCTGCGATGTTGCCCTGTTTGCAGGCACCTCTCTGGTCTGAGGGTGGAGGTTGCCCGTCTCCAGGCTGACCTGGCTAGGATTCGTGAAACCTCTTCCCCCACCCAGGGACCACCAGGGCCACCACCGTTACCTCAGAGGTTGCCAAGAAAGAGGAGCGGTTGGACCAAGGTGGGCTCAGGGAGGGAGAGGGTGGTGGAACAGAGGTGCATCCCTCCAGTTGTACCTCTCCACAATTAATATGCTATTCTGGCAAAGAGTGGTTCCTCTATGGAGGCACCTGCAGTGGAGACCAAGGAGGATGCTGGGAACTTCCACAAAGGAGACCCACAGGAGGGTGGCACAAGACCCCACAGGGGAAGGAAACAACTCCTGGTGGGGGACTCAATCATTAGGGGGGTAGAAGTGAGTGAGGGAGGGGATAGGGAGGTAAGGTGCCTGCCTGGCGCCACGGCTCAGAGGGACAGGAAGCGAAACCTCAGGATCGCGGGAGCAGCTGCACGAGAGAGGGAGCTGGATGTCATTGTCCACCTAGGGACAAATGACCTGGCTGTGAATGGGATCAGAGCAGTGCAAGAGGAGTTTGTGGAGTTGGGGGAGGGGCCTTAGACAAGTAGCATGTACGGTAACCTTCTTGGAGGTGCTGCCTGTCTATGGCAACGATGATGCTAGGGTATTCTGCATCATGGGATTCAATGAATGGTTGAAAAACTGGTGTGGAGCTCAGGGTTTTGGCTTCATTGGGAACTGGAGAGCCACCTGGAGGGATACAGGCTTATACTGGTGCGATGGTCTGCATCTGTCCGGGGGGGGAACCAGGATCCTAGGTGACAGGTTTAAATGCTTCATTGGCAAGTATTTAACCTAGCCAAGGGGGGAGGTACTGAAAAGGAGCAGGGAAATCCCAGCCTCCCCCAACACAACACAGTAGTTAGAGAGGTAAACACCAAGGTAGAGAAGTCAGTAGGGAACAGGATGGGGATAAATGCAGAAAAAGGCAGTAAGGACAGGAATGGGGCTAAAAAGGGGTAAGGCCACTAAAAATAAATGGAAGGTGATGAGTACCAATGCCCACAGTCTGTGCAATAAGCTCCCTGAACTAGTGGCCTTGATGGAAGAAGGATGCCTGGATATTGTGGCAGTCACTGAAACATGGTACACAGAGAACCATGACTGGGATGTCAACATACCAGGATACACAGTCTACAGGAGGGACAGGGTGGGTAACAGAGGAGGAGGAGTAGCTCTCTATATAAGGGAAGGGATTAAAGCAACAAAACTAAAGAGTAAACAGGAAGTTGATGAGTCACTATGGGTCACCCTGGAGACAGGAAATGGCATCATAATCTGCACGGGGGTCGTGTACAGACCCCCATCTCAGGGAGAGAAAATGGACAAGGAGATGATAGAAGGCATCCTTAAAATGGCAGAAAAAGGGGAGATATTGTTAATGGGGGACCTGAATATGCCAGATGTTAACTGGAGCACCCTTGCTGCAGGCACATCCAAGAGCAGGGTCATTCTTGATGCCCTACAGGGGCATGCCTCAGACAGCTAGTGTTGGAACCCACTCGGGAGGAGCAATCTTAGACCTGGTACTCTCAAATGGGGAAGGAGAAAGATCTCAGATTTAGAAGTGGTAGTCATTCTGGGGAACAAGTGACCACCAAACAGTGGTTCATAATAAACACAGCCATAGAGTAAGCCATACAAAACAAAAGTATTGGACTTTAGGAAGGCTGACTTTGGAAAATGAGAGAGTGCCTCAGAAAGCACTAGCAAATGGGCAAGAAGGAGGGTGGAGGAACAATGGGGAATAATCAAAACAGCCATTGCAGGGGCAACACGCTTTGTAGAAGCAAATCAACAAAATAAAATGAAGGAAAAACACTATGGTTCTCAAAAGAGTGCAGGGATGGTTAAAGAAAAGGATAGCATTCAGGAAATATAAGGAAACACAGAAGGAGCAGGACAGAGAACTTTATCAGTTAAAGCAGAAGGAGGCAGGGAAGGCAGTCAGAATAGCAAAGGCACAAACTGAGGAATAGATAGTGAACTCTGTTAAGAAGGGGGATAAAACCTTTTATAGGTACATTAGGGAGTGAAGAAAGACCAAGGGAGGTATACAGAAACTTAATAAAGGGGAGGGAATGTGGGCAGAGGGTGACAGTGAAAAAGCAGGGATACTGGATGAATATTTCTGCTTAGTATTCACAACGGAAGAAGAGGAGGGGGAGGTAACTATACCAAACAAGAGAGAAACTCTGAATAGGGGGGTCGATACCAGTCCATTCACAGAAGAAAGGGTTTTGAAAGAACTCTTGAAACTGAGGGTGGACAAAGCAATGAGGTCTGATGGGATTCACCCAAGAATTCTAAAAGAACTAAGGGTTGAACTAGTAACACCACTGACTACTCTCTTTAATAAATTATGGGAGGATTGGGTGGTACCTGAGGACTGGAGAAGGGCAAATATGATTCCACTTCACAAATGTGGGAGCAGGGCAGAAGCAGGAAAATACAGACCAGTTCGTTTGACTTCAGTGGTAGGGAAAATGATGGAATCACTTCTGAAGGAAAGAATTGTTTAGTACCTAGAGGCCAGTGGGGCACAGGACCCAAGGCAGCATGGTTTCACAGCAGAAAGGTCATGTTAGATGAACCTAATAGATTTCTTTGACTGGGTGACCAAAGTAGTAGACCAGGGAGAGGCTGTGGATATGGCCTACCTAGATTTTAGCAAGACATTTGACACAGTCTCACACAAAAGATTAATATACAAGTTAGCCAGACTTGGAGTGGATCCCAAGGTGGTAGCCTGGATAAAAAACTGGCTGGACAACAGGATGCAAAGGGTAATAGTAAACAGAGTGCACAGTGAAGAAAGGAGGGTAACTAGCGGGGTACCGCAGGGTTCGGTACTGGAACCAATCCTCTTTAATGTCTTTATAAGTGACATTGGAGAGCACCTGGAAGGAAAGGTATGTCTCTTTGCAGATGACACAAAGATCTGCCATAGGGTTGATACACAAGGTGGGGTGGAAAGAATGAAAAGGAACATGGCAAGGTTGGAGGAATGGTCAAATATGTGGCGGCTCAGATTCAATGCATAGAAGTGCAAGATAATGCATCTAGGAAACAAAAAACCCAGGGGAAGAGTACACAATGGGGGGTGAGTTAATAACAACAACAAAAATCAAAAGAGACCTAGGAGTAATTATATCAGATGACCTAAAGGTGGGCAAGCAATGTGAGAAGGCAGTAAAGAGGGCTGGGGGAATACTGGGATGCATAGGGAGAGGCATCAACAGTAGAAAACAGGAAGTTGTTATCCCGCTATACAGACAGTTAGTGAGACTTGTAAACTATGTTAAAATTTTTGCTAGAATGATTGCCTAACGTCTCCAGTCGGTGGTCGTCCAGCTGGTCCACGCCGATCAGGCTGGCTTTTTGCCGGGAAACATAGAAACATAGAAATATCGAATTTGATGGCAGATAAGGACCACTTGGTCCACCTAGTCTGCCCATTTCCCTACGTGGTGGATAAGCTGCAGATTCTAGTTAATCAACAGCTTATTTCCTCCTACCCCCCACTAGAATTGCCTTATGCCTGTCTCATGCATTCTTGAATTATCCTACTGTTCCTGACTCCACAACCTCCTTAGGAAGGCTGTTCCATGCATCCACAACCCTCTCTGTGAAAAATACTTTCTAACATTACCTCTGAGCCGTCCCCCCTCTATCTTCAAATTGTGCCCCCTTGTTCTTGCACATCTCTTCTTCTGAAAGCTGCTACCCTCTTGAACTTTGTTAATTCCCTTGAGATACTTGAAAGTTTCTATCATGTCCCCCCTCTCCTTCCTTTCCTCAAGAGTATACATATTAAGCTGCTTTAGTCTCTCCTCGTATGTCTGCTGGTGCAGCCCCTGCACCATTTTGGTTGCCCTCCTCTGAACAGCCTCCACTCTGTCTATGTCTGCGGAGATGGGGTCTCCAGAATTGCACACAATACTCTAGATGGGGTCTCACCAACTGTCTGTACAGACGGATAACAACTTCCTGCTTTCTACTGTTGATGCCTCTCCCTATGCATCCCAGTATCCCCCCAGCCCTCCTTACTTCCGTCTCACATTGCTTGCCCGCCTTTAGGTCATCTGATATAATTACTCCTAGGTCTTTTTTCGATTTGTGTTGTTATTACCTCACCCCCCACTGTGTACTCTTCCCCTGATTTTTGTTTCCCAGATGCATTACCTTTCACATCTTTGCATTGAATCTGAGCTGCCATATATTTGACCATTCTCCAACCTTGCCAAGTCCCTTTTCATCCTTCTACTCCACCCCATTTTGGAATCACCCTGTTGCAGATCTTTGTGTCATCTGCAAAGAGAGGTGCATGTGTGTTAAGCTTTGAGAAACTGAGCCCTTTCAATTAGAATAGCCACTCCTGCTTTTTTTTGCATTGGGGTGAGACGATGCCACCATCCCCACCACATGTCCTCAACTTTGTATGTTCAGAAGTTGAGAAATGTGTCTCTTGTAGTAACCCTCATGTCACATCTAGATCTTGCTAGGTCTGTGAGAATAGAATATCTATTTGCTGGTGTATTAAGTTTCTAACATTCAGGGACTGAATCTTAAAGATTCCATCTGGTGCTATTATTGCCATTCTTGCCTAATCAATCAATCAATCAATCAATCAATCAAAATCTTTATTTATTCAGGCGAACATCATTGAGCAAAGCTCATTTACAAGATGGACCTGATTGGTCAGAAACAACATAAAGGTCTAATTTCACATATATACAAATACAAATTGAGTACAAGAACAAAGACTTTATAAATGAACAGGTACAGTAATAAACACATATATACAAGGTGGTTAACCAGTGAATTTGGGCACCAAAACAAAAGAAAAAGAGACAGAATTGACTAACTAAAGGTAGGGTATTGGGATTTAGGAGATGCCAGATCTGGGCTTACCCCAGACCTCAACTGCTGATTCTACACACACCAATAATTGTCCACACCTGAGAGTTGAAACATATTTGCAGTTTCCCCGGGTTGGCAGCATTGCATAAACCCCCCTCCCTAACATGATCAAAATCCTCTTCCCTTTTCTTCCCTACATCCTCAAATTACATAACTTGTAAACTATTTACAAAAGACCGCAAAATCCCTCCCTCCCTCCCTCAACAGTCGTTTTGCTATCAACAGAGAGCATAACAGAAGGAATTTCTGACCTGGAGCTGAGCCAACTGTGGCTCCTCGCCGCTCCACCCACTCCTGGGCTGTGAGAGAGTGCGGTTCCAGGGTGGAATGCGTCACTCAAACTCCTCCCCAAGCTTCCCAGTGAATCTAGACGAGAGCTTAGTGATGGAGCTGGACCACAACCCAAACCTCTGGTAACTTATGCTGTAGTCTGAATGAGAGCGGGGATTCCCCAGGCAAGGCAACTCCCGAGGGTCCCCACCCAGAATTTCCAATGTCATCGGGCACTGGATGCCCCAGATCTAATACTTCAAATGCAAATGTCTTGAACAGTGAAAATAAAACAAACTATACTGTACAGATCTGATCTGACCCAAACGTGCATGCAAGGATTGGTGTTATTGTTAGTTGCTGTTACTGGACTCAGCCTCATCCTGGCATCTATCGACCGACCCCTGCCCCTTGCCCCAGCATATCAGGGCTTGTACTGTGGGCCTGCACTTCAGGTGACCTGAGGTCTCGCCAAGGGGGTTAGGTCCTCTGGATTCCATGGGAGCAACATTTAGTTGTTTTGCGCCATTTTCTCCCCCCAGCCAAGTGAGCGCCGCCCAGCAGCAATCACAGCCACCACTGAGCTCCACCCCAGCTGGCAAATTTAGACTTCTTCAGTAACAGCGTCAGCGCTGCACTATAAACTGAGGCATATAAACAATCAGTGCCTATAGTTTTCAACAGAATGTAACAAGAGGAAATAACAGGCTATCCCCTTCTTGAAATGTTCCTCCTCATTCCTCTCCTCCCCCTTCACTTTTAGGAACTTATACTGCCACAGCGGCAGCTTCAATTGTAAATTTTAACAGTCTCAAGGTCTTTAGTGTCCCTTTAGGTTTACACAAAGAGTCCCAATCAAGAACCACAGGTTTTGAGAGAGACAGAGAAAAAAGACAAGTGTACATTTCAGGTAGCTACTTGCTTGGATAAGGTTTTACTAAGGTGGATCAGGTCTTTGCATAGCTGGTCATCTGGCTCTGCGCTCCATTGGGTCCCCGCCTTCTTCCCTTTCTTACCCATGCTCGACCATTGCAGCTGGAGGAGGGTCTGTTCAGTGGATTCCTGCTGACAGCCCGGGATCTCAATGCCTAATTTGGAAAGCAGTTTCTTGGCTTGAGTGAGTGAGTCATAGAGCTTACTGCCCTTCTCCCAGTGTATGAAAATCTTAGCCGGATAACAAAGTTGCGCTTTGACTTGTTTCTCCCTCAGTTGCTTGATGACCGCCATAGCACTTTCTTCCATTTCTGCATGGTGGTGGGTGGAAAGTCTTGGTCCATAAATACACGTTTACCATTAAGGTTAAGATCCTTTTTGGGCCAGGCTCTTCTCAGTACCATTTCTTTGACTGGATACCTATTGAACTTCACCAGGATTGATCTGGGAGGAGCATCACTTTTCGGGCGGGGGCCTAAGGCCCTGTGCACTCTTTCAAGTTCCAAAGGCTCTGAGTCAGGGATATCGAGTTCCTGTCTAAGCCATAATCGAATAAAATTGGGAGGGTCATCTTGCTCAGTGCTTTCCAGAAAGCTGAAAATACAGTCTTCCTGCGACCTCTCGATTCAGCATCTTCCGCTCTCATTGTTAACTCTCACTCCCATTTGGCTAAGTGCACCACCACATGGCTCAGTTTGAGTGTGTCCTCCCTCAGGCCATTGAAGTTTGTCTCCATGTCAGTAGTTCATCTCTCCAAATGTTTCAGGTCTTGTTTGATGTCCTTAACATTGGAATCAATTCTTTGCAGCATTTTTAAAATATGTGCTGTAGCCCTGCCATCTAGTGAGTTGTGTCATGAGGGCGTTTCGTCTTCTTCTACTCCTGAGCCCACAGCAGATTCAGAGGCCCAGGATAGTGAGGCGCTGGGGCTGCGGTCGGCTCTTGAGCTTCACCTGCTGCTGTCTTTTGCCACAAATCTCCCCCTCATTTTGACTGCCTGACTCATTGCTGTTAGACGCTGTTCTTTTTTAAAGCTTTCTGGAGGTTAACCGCACCTGATTTAATCGGATGGTATCACCGTGGTCCTGGAGCTCTTGCCTAAGCTGCCATGCCAGTCGGTGACATCACCAGAAGTCTTGGGCATTATTCTTGGACGATGGTCTGATGCTTCATTCTCAGGTGTCAGCCGTCATCAAGTCCTCGTTTACCATCTGAGGAATATCACCTGGATTAGCGCCTTTTTCTGCCTGGTGACCTTCCTACTTGACCCACACTTTTGTGACATCCCGCCTTGACTACTGTAACTCACTTTACCTAGGGTTGCCTGGGGTTGATGTTCACCGCTTGCAGCTGGTGTAGAACGCGGCAGCCAGGCTGTTGACCAGAGTGCCTCGATCAGATCATATCATGCCTGTGCTCTGTGGCCTGCACTGGCTGCCAGTTCAGTGGCGGATCACCTTTAAGGTCGGTTTGCTGCTCTTTAAAGCCCTACATGGACAGGGGCTGAGTTACCTGTAAGAGCTCCTGCGTCCCTACTGCCCCTGCCAACCACTCCGCTCCACCAACGAGGGATTGCTAGAGGTTCCCAGGGTCCGACTGAAGACATCTTGGAGCTGAGCCTTTTCATTTGTGGCCCCTACTCTGTGGAACTCTGTACCTCGTCGGATATGTGAGTGCCTAACCATGGAGAGCTTCAAAACTGCTCTAAAAGTGCACTTATTCAACCTAGCTTTTTAGATTATTAATTTTTCTGCAGGATGACTGGATGAACTCTATGTTTTAATATAATATTTATTGAGTTTTTAACTGTTAAGCACTATGATCAATGCCGGCTCCTCACCACAGCTTCTAGACTCTCACGCACATGTGATCTCTACTAACAGGCCAACTGGCTACAGCTTCAGTGCAGAATTAAGTATCAGACCTGCTTACTTGCAAAGAAGACAATGCTAGGCCTCCTTCCACCAGGTGTTCAGTCTATACTTCCCGCATTGTGCCACCTGCCTTACCAGGAGTTCTGGAACACTATTCTTCACAGTTCCCCACTGCGGACCACTCAAGGGCAGTGCTCCACAAAGTTAGGGCCTCTAACTGGTTCAACACCTCCCAGTAGATATCACCAATGCACTGAATGTCAGCTCCTTTAAGCACAAACTACAACAGCACTTGGTACAGTGCCTATTGTGACTGCTATACTTAAATTCCCTACTTGCCCTGCTGGCCTCTCCATTATTTATGCACTCTCTCCAGACCCCACTCCCTCCCTCCCTATTAATGCTTTCCAATATCTCACGTCAGCCACCTCATCCTCCTCCCTTGCCCCTCAAGATTTCACTCCTCTCTCCAGTCCCCTCTCACATCTTTGTCCCTCCCCTCACCTATTATCCCCTGCACCTCCTAGCTCTCATATTCTCTCTCTCTCTCTCTCTCCTTTCTCCCCTAGCCCTCCTTAGCTCCCTTCTAGTCCTCATTTCTCTCTCCTTTCTCCTCCTTGCCCATCCTAACTCTTCTCCTTCCCCCACCCATCCTATTACCCCTTACATTCCCAACCTTCTCCCTCCCTCCGTCACCACCTACTCATCTCCTTCACCACCTACCTTATCACTCCAATCCCCCAACCCCTCAGTTCTTGCCTGTCCCCTACTGCCTTGTCCTTTCACCAACTACCTCTGACCCTCTCATTCACTTGTCAGATCACTATTTCAATTGTAACTGCCCCAGGCTCTCTTTGTAAAATGTCTGGCGATATTGCACCATTGCGTCCGTCCACATTGATCTTGACAAAGCCTTTGGCAGCTCATGCAATCTGTAATGTTTTACCTGTTATTAATTCTATTGTCTTGTCTTATCTGGAGAAAGCCACTGGCAGCTCATGTACTGTAATTGTATTAACTGTTATCTACTTGCCAGTTTTTGTCTATACTTGTCCATTGTCCATGACGTGGAACCTTTGTAAAAGAGCACTGTTTGCTCAAAGGAGTTATCCGAAATTTTCATAAAATAAAATAAATATAAATAAAATTTAATTGAATTGAATTTAAAGTGTATAACATCTGTTTTTTTTTTTCCCCAAATGGACAACAGAACATTTTTTGACATTGAAAAACGTCATTATTAGAAGCCCTGTTCTTGATCTTGTGATCATTAATGAGAGTATTATGTTTACTAATGTTATCCACTTCAAAGCCGAGCTTGGTATCATCTGTGAATTTAATGATTTTGCACTGTAGTGTATGGTGCAGGTCACTGATAAAAATACCAAACAGAATTGGTCCCAAGACTAACCCCTGGGGACCCACTAGTTACATCAATTTCTTCAGACAGGATGTTAGATGATCTTAACCTGTTGGTTCGAGACACTGTAGCTGTTCCTCAACCCACCGTATGATATATGAATTTAGTCCCATTGTGATAATTTTGATTATTAACTGTGGAGCACAGTATGGAATGCCTTATGGAAATCGAGATAAGTTACATCCACTGGTACACCTTGATCAAGGCTACAGCTGTCCTTCTCGTAGAATGATAGTAGATTTGTGGTACAAGAACGCCCCTTAATAAAGTCATGTTGCATTTGATTTTTAAGTTTTCTATCTACTATTTCATTTTCCAGTCTGATTTTCAAAGGTCTTAAATATCTGAAAAATGTCTTGTTTTCACTGCCTGGGCTATTTTCTCCTCCGTTTGTGCCTTTGCACTCCTGACTGCTTTCCCTACCTCCCTCTGCTTCTCCTAATACACCACCCTTTCCTCCTCCCTCTGTGTCTACTTCAACCTACTGAATGCAAACTTATTTACCCTTACCTTCTCTGCCACCTCTTTTGAGAACCATAGCGGCCTCTTTTTCCTCTTGCTTTTGCTTACCTGCCTAATGCAGAGGTTTGTTCTCTTTACTATCCCTGCTTTTATTTTTGCCCACTACTCCTCCACCCACCCCAAGTCCCCCCCTCCACCACCAGGGCATCCCTGAGGCATTCCTGCATCTTTTCAAAATCAGCCCTCCTGATGTCCAGGACCCTCGCCTTTGTGTGGCTCGATTCTGGCTCAGTTCTTATATTGAATCACACCGTCCGGTGACCACTGGTCCTCAGATGGCTACCCACTATGACTCTGCAACACTGTCCTTGTTGGTGAGTAAAAAGTCAAATACTACTCCCTCACAAGTGGGCTCCTTTACTAGTTGCCTGAGTAACAACCCCTGCAGGGAGTCTAGCATGTCCCTGCTCCTAGCTGAGGCTGCCACTGGGATGCTCCAGTCTACATCTGGCAGATTAAAGTCCCCTACCAGCAGCACCTCCCCCTTATCAACCATCTTTTTGATGACTTCTGCCAGAACCTCATCCATATCCCCCCCTTCCCCCGGAGGTCTGTAGATCAAGCTAGTGTGAATAGCGACTCCCTTCCCAGTCTCTAGAGTGACCCACAGTACCTCTTCCTCTCCCTGTGTTCCCTGTAACTCTGTTGCTTTAATGCAAAATCCCTCAAATAAAGAGTTAGTTGACCCCCTTTCTTACCTACCCTGTCCATCCTGAACAAAATATATCCTGGTATGGCTATGTCCTAGACATGGTTCTCATTGTACCATGACTTGGTAATGGTGATGATGTCCAGGTCAGCCTCTGCATAAGGGCCACTAAGTCTGGGAGCTTATTTCCTAGACTTCATGCATTTGCACACATGACCTTAAAACCCTGCTACCACCCTGTTTTCAATTCCCCCTTTTCCCTTTTTCCTTCCTCCTCAGCCCCTCTTCCCTCAGTCCCATCCCACTTCATTTCTACTGTTTTTTTTTTTGTTATCAAGTATGTAACCCCCTTTCCCCCTTGTTTAGGGGTATAACTTATCATTGCAGATGGTCAAGGGGGGCAAAGGAAGGATTACGACAATGCATACCACTCCGAGCTAGTGCACTCAAAATAAAGATAGGAAAAATAGCTATCCTACCTCTCAATGGCTTCATCATACCGTGCACTCTCGATCTCACCTCCAAAACCTGGATTCACCTCAAACCTCTGGCCACCAGATGTAAGACCTCCAACCTGCTGCCTCCTGTCTCTTCTGAACTCCCAAGCCCCTCGATCCTGGTGAAGCATGATGGACACCTCCTGGAATTACAACTTATGAAATAAATTAGACACAAGGGGGGTTCCATTTCATTCTCCCCCCATCTAACTTAAATAAAGAGGAAATCACTACCAAGTTTCTTTCCAAACAGCTTCTTTATTTTAACACCTGCACCCCAAATGATTTCAGAAGTACAGGGGTCCCATCTTTCAGCAAATAAATAAAGCAGCTCCATGAGGCTATATAAACATTTTACAGTTCACCCAAGCTGGACCTGTTGAGCAGCATAACAGGTATACAAACAGTAGAAGCAGATTATCTTCAACTCTGACTCCTTGGATGGTTTACCCAAGCGAACTCCTCCCTTGAGGAATCTACAGGTTCCTTGCTCACTGGTGCTGGTAAGCCAAATCTCTCTTTTCCTATTCTGGGTTACCCCTTTCCTCATCTCTGTCTGGTCTGGCACTGGTCAGCTGCCCTATTTCCGGCATGGAGAAGTGTGCTGCTTCCCCACCTGACCTCTGGACCTTGGCCCAAATCTCGAGGGGGTACCAGGATTTTTCTTCTCCAACCCAGGCCCTGTAACCCATTCCCTCTTCTTCCACATGGGACCTGAACTTGCCAGTGCACCCAACCTCATGGCACTGGTCCCCAAGGCCATGTACTTGGTCTGTCTCTCTTCTAATGTTGCAGTGGCCCTCAAACCTGGCCCTGATCCAGTGCCTGGGCTACCTCACTTGGGCTACCCTGCCACTGGAGAGTCCTGAGCCCTTCCACTGCTCAGGCCCCCTGAGCAGCCCACTCCTTCACAAATAGCACCCATACATCTCACTGAGCTCCCAGATGACCATTTGAAATTGGTCCCAGCCTCTGGCCTACATCCCTGCCAACACATCTTGGGCTTGAGATAAGCTCCGGCCAGGGACACCCCAAGGCCTTGCCTAAGACCTGTGACCCACCCGGCCCTTAAATGCCAGTGACCCAGGAGCTGCCCCTCCATGCAGGTCCCTCTGTATGGGTGAAGTGCTCCCCCTGGCTCCCTTTACACTCAGGGCACCCTGCCACCCCGGGTATGGGAGAGGACCACTGCCACTGGTCTCCCCTCTGTGGGAGCCCTGAGCCCTGACTGCCCAAGCCACTCTTTCATGGGATCACACAAGCTCCTGCCTATCCTGGCATTCTCCTACCAACTAAACCTCCCTGTTCCCGATGACACAGGTACCTGGCTGACCATCCTCCCTTTGGAGATCCCTTCTCAGCTCCTTGATGCCATGTTGCTGCAGAGGCCATCCCTGTCTGCCAGTATTTGGGGGGTATCACTCACAGGCCCAACCCGTGCTGTCGAGCTTTCTCCTTGCCTGCCTCCTCTGCTCCTCCAGCCACCTCCTCCAGCCTCAGGCCTAGTGCCCAGGCTGGAAAAGGCCCTGAACTTCCTGTCTCCATCCTTATATACTTTCCCTAATCTGTCCTCTGCTGCCACCCTGAGGCGTCCAGCAGGGATTAACCTCCCAGAGCACCAATAAATTCCTGAGCTCTTGAGGGGTAGGAGGGGAAAGGGGTTCCTAATGAATTGAACTTTAGTTTTTTAATCTGTTAACTTTGCTAGTAGCTTGAATTTTTATAGATTTTTGTTGCTGTATTTACAGATTGTCTCTAATCCTAGAGCCAAATTGTAGATTTTCCCCTGCACTTGTTTGAACTTAAAGCTTGAATCCTTTCCTTATTTCTGTCTGTCTGTCTCTCTCCTTTATTCCCCCAACCCCCTACTACTTCACCACTATGCTTCTAACTAGTGTTCCTTCTCCACATTCCTGCCTGTCTCTCTCTCCCCTTGATTTCCACCTGCCCCCTGCTGATCTGCCACTAGAGTTTAGTGTAAAGTTGGACTGATCAGCTTCTCTTTTCCTCTTCTGCCAAAGTGCCTTTTCCCTAGGAACTATTCCCTGAACTTACAGTTTTAAAACTTAATTGTCCTCGACCCCTCTGGTGCCAACCCCCCCCACAGCTCTTTCACAGTCTGCCCTCCTTCACTCCTAGCTACCTCACCCCTCCTTTAGTCCCTGCCATCATGCCCACCAATGAACCTAGGTTTTGCTTGCACTAGGTTATTACTGACCTCTACCCTCTTCTCTCTCCCCCTTAGGCAGCTAGCCCTTGACTGGGCTCCTCCACTCCATGGAGGCAGCTGCACGGCAATCACTTGCACTTGAATCCTTGGACTGCCTGACCAGCTAACATGTACGGGGAACATTCCAGGGACTACTGGCATCTGAGGCAGTGAAGTAATTGGTTAAGGGCTGCTAAGTCATAGCCACTATTGGCTGTCTCTGTGCTGGCTTCTCTCTCATTGGACTGCTCTTTTATTTCCTATTGCAGCTCTCCAAGCTTATTTCTGAACTCAAATTTTTTTTTTTCCCACTCACCCACTCCCGCCCCTGACACTCTTTAAATCCACTTTTACACAACACCACGCCCACTCTCTCTATCATGCCTAAACCCTGGGACAAGAGTAGTGCCTCTTAAAGAGGCCAATCACTTGACTTAACTAACACCCTTTCTGGTCTGGGTGCTACAGGGACTGCTACCCCATTCCACATATAGGAAGAGGGATAAAGGGATGTGAAATAAAAGGTTGAGATGGGGCGGTCTAAGCACCTGCCACAGTAGCCACACAAAAATGAGTCTGCACCTGGTACCTGGAGGTACTATCATCCACTTGCTTCTACTCCTGGCACTAGTCTGGACACAGAGACATTCAGTTATTGCGATCAGCACCCACCACTGAGACTCTGCCTTCCCCTGCTGTGGCACACCCACACAGTGGGAGACCAGCAGCAGTACGCCACCCACTGCTAGTCACACACCACACCTGTCTGGGACCCCTTCTCCCACTGGGACCCTATTCCTGGCCTTATGGTTATTTCTTGGCATCTATAATGTACCTGGCCCTGTGACTACCAAATGATACTACTAAGGGAATCAACAAAGTCCAAGATGGTAGCATCTTTCAGAAAAAGAGATGTGCAAGAACAAGGGGGCACAATTTGAAGATAGAGGGGGATGGCTCAGAGGTAATGTTAGGAAGTATTTTTTCATGGAGAGGGTTGTGAATGCATGGAAGGGGACACAATTTAAAGATAGAAGGAGGGCGGTTCAGGGGCAATGTGAGGAAGTATTATTTCACAGAGAGGGTAGTGGATGCATGGAACAGCCTTCCTGAGGAGGTTGTGGGGGCTAAAACTGTGGGAGAATTCAAGAATGCATGGGACAAACATAGGCAATTCTTGTGGGGGGTAGGAAGAAATAGGCTGTTGGTTAACTAGGATCTGCGGCCTATCCTGTAGGTAGGGAAATGGGCAGACTAGATGGGCCTAGAGGTCCTTATCTGCCGTCAAAGTCTATGTTTCTATGTTTCTATGGAACAACCTTCCTGAGGAGGTTGTAGAGTCAAAAACAGTGGGGGAATTCAAAAATGCATGGGACAGACTTAAAGCAGTTCTATTGGGGGGTAGGAGGAAGTAAGCTGTTGGTTAACTAGGATCTGCAGCATATCCATCAGGTAGGGAAGTGGGCAGACTAGGTGGGCCAAGTGGTCCTTATCTGCTGTCAAATTCTATGTTTCTATGTTCTATGTTTCTATATGCTCACCAGTATCAGCTGAGGATGGAATTGAAATGTTTCTTCCCAGAACTAGCCAGGAAACTCATCCTATTCTTACTGCTAATCTCAGGTAACATCCACCTAATCCTGGTCCTTTGTCAACCCACCCTTCATCCCAGGCAACCTTGGGGCAACTAAGGATTGTGGCTATGAACATTGGTAGCCTACCAGACAAGTTGGTACAGTCTGAGGCCTGGATGGCACATATTTAGCCAGATGTCATAACGCTGACAGAAACCTGGCTCACCCCACGAACCACAGATTTGGTGGTTTCCATCCCTGGTTACAACCTACACAGGGTGGACTGGTCCAGAAAAAGAGGTGGCAGATGCATAATATACACCTGCAACCACCTACTATCCCACAGAGTCCAACTGAATACTGCCAGCAATGATTTACGAATGCCTAGCTATAAAAATCCTGCTGGGTAAGGGGCAGAAGGGCCTGCTTGTTATGGCAGTCTACATCCCACCAGGGTGGCAGCAAGCTGGGCCTGAAGCCTTCACCAATCTCTACTCCCTGACTTGTCAGAACAAGGAAACAATTGTGCTAGGGGATTTTAACTCAAACTGGCTTGTGAGCTCCAGTGCTGTACACAGGGATCTGGTTACAGAGATCTATCTAACACAGATGGTAAACAGTGGCACCAGAACTAACTACCGCACAGGTACAAGCACCCTGACTGGCTGACTGACTCAGTGTTAACTAAGCACCCTGAAAGACTACTTGATGTCAAGGTACTCCTGGATGCCCTGAGTGACCACTCACCCATCCAGTGTGAGTGGTTAGCAAAACAGACTAAGCCCCCACAAGACTGGTGAGAAACCAAGTTATCAAAAATAGCTCTATGGTTGACTTTGGGAATCATCTTGCTGGCCTTGACTGGAGCTTCCTTGGCTCATGCCCTTCTGTCGACACAGCGCTGCAGCTCTTCCTCACTCATTTTAACTCTGCGGCAGACAAGTTTGCCCTGTACTGAAAGAAGATGGTAAAAAGTAGGAGCATGGACTGGGTTACCCCACAACTCCCTAAAATGATGAAGCAAAGGTACCTCCTCTTGCTCCAGCCCAAAGCAACAGGCTTAACTGTGGATGTCCAGAACTATAAAGCAGCCCAAAATAGGTGCACCTCGGAAATCTGGCAGGCCAAAGCTGCATACCATAAGAACTGTCCGTCTCAATGTTGGGGTGATTGGAAGAAATTCTGGTCCTCAATCAAGAATCTCCTTGGTACCAGTGACAGGACCCCACCAACCATGCTACACCACAATGATGAAGTCATACTGGAGGATGCGTTAATGGCAAACATCTCTAACAGGGCATTCACTGACTACAGGGCTGTTCTCCCCCCAAGACTGGCATCATACCCGGATGGTGCATCACTCAAGATCATCCACCCTCCCACTCCAATGGTAGACGCTGTCCAAATTTTCACTTCAGATAGGTGACCATCAAGGAAACAGGAAAGTACCTGGCGAGAGTTCTGGGCAAAACAAGGATGGGAGGCGATGGTATAGACATGAAACTGGTCTCCATCACTCTACCCAAGGTTGTCTTACCCCTCACGAAGATTTTTAACTTGTCACTCCACCTATCTGCTTTCCTGTCTACTTGGAAAACTGCCCTGGTTACCCCAATGCTAAAGGCAGGTAACTGGTCACTAGTATCCAGCTATAGACACATGTTTATCCTGTCCCCACTCTCCAAAGCACTGGAAAGAATCATAGCAGACCAACTTACAGACCACCTACATAAATATAACCTCCTCTGCTCACAACAACATTGCTTCTGCAAGTTGCATAGTACTAACACTTCTCTAATTGACTTCATGGGTTATGTACACAATGCACTTGACCAGGGCCGTCTGGTTAGGGCAATCTACATTGACCTGTCCAAGGTGTTCGACCTTGTGGACCACCAGCAGTTGATCCACAGGTTAAGTTGTTTAGGGCTGTCTCCCAACACGGTTAAGTGGTTCTCTAGCTACCTGTCTGGGCACTCTCAAAAAGTGAAAATCAATGAAACCATCTCTGAATCCAGCACATCACCATAGGGGGCCCCCAGGGATCTATCCCGGGCCTACTCTTGTTCAGCCTCTTTGTGAACAGGCTCCCTGATGCCTGCCCACCTCCAAAGTCCTACTCTATGTAGACAACATGGTAGTATTCTCCAGAGACTCCTGCCAGGAAGCACTCACTAGGAATCTACAGTACAACTTTACCCTCCTACAAGACTGGTTCAAGGATAGCCTGCTAGTGCTCAACAGTAAAAAAAACTAAAACTATGCTCTTCACAGGACGACAAAAGAGGAGATCTACTACACCCTTCTCGATAACTTATGACACAAACTCCACACTTGAACAGGTGTACTCATTCTGATCCTTAGGGATCACAATCGATGAGACCCTTTCCTTTGATGAACACATACGGAATATTACAACTGCTGCCAATAGGAAACTAGGGGCCCTCTATTGACTTTGGTTCTTCCTCACTCCTTAGGCTAGGTTACTTGCGGTCAGAGACACTGTACTACCTATTCTGGACTACAGAAATGTGGTATATGGTGCTGCCTCTAATATCAGCCTACATAGAGTCCAAACTACCCTCAACAAAGCCTGTAGGTTTGTGCTGGATGCTGACTGCCTCACGCATACTTGCGACTTATATAGTAGGACAAAATGGCTTCCTGTCCTAGATAGAATCAAGCACCAGTCCTGCCTGCTAGGGAAGAAGGCCCTCCTGGGACTCGCACCTCCCTCTCTTCAAGCTCTGTTCCATCCTGCCCCAGCCGAGCATGCCACGAGAAGTGTGGCAAAAGAAGCCCTTGCTGTGCCTTTCAAGAAAACTGCTCATGGGAGACAAGCCTTTGCCGTAAGGACACCCTCCTGGTTAAATGAGCTCCCCTACACCACCACCGCCACAAGCCTTACTTGCCTCAGCCAATTCAAAAACGAACTTCAAAACACCCCCCCCCAGAACACTTCAACTGCCTCTCCTAATCCCAGGTGAAACTGGTTCTCTTCTTGCCTCTGGGTCACATTCTGACTCCCCAGGTACCCTCCAGTTTGTTCTTGAACTGCTGAGATGCTCCCACTGCTCCCTATGCTCCCCCCTCTCTCTCCGCTACTGACCCATGTGTCTTCCCTACCCACTACTGACCCATGTACCCTCTCTCCCTACCTGAGCTACCTCCCACAGGTATATTGCACTGTTCTTACCTGTAGCTGATCACCACTTGCACCTTCCTTAGCTTGTGGCTAACCTCCATCCCAACATTTGCAGTGCTGATGAAGGATGTATCTGCACTTTATACCCCTTTGCAGCTTGACAATGCTATATAGCTGCACACTCTGAATTTGCACATTTAACCTCTTTTCTTGAACTCTCTCTTCCTCTTTAATTATCTCTTCCCATTCTAGGGACTGCTTCCCCTCTGCCTTTGTACTACCTGCACAAAGGATAAAGCAATATTATTGTTTGTTCATACTTGTATGACCTATGCCCAGTACATGATGTTCGACAGACAATGCCTTTAGCTGCTACTGTTTCCCACTGATACATGTATTTTGATGTTTCCCCCTTGTATTGATGAAGATTCTTTGTAAATGGACTCATAGCTCAAAGGTTGTAATTCTGATTCTTACAATAAATAAATAAATAATGGGAGCATAAGCCCCTTCCGATAAGGGGGGGCTTACAAGTACCCTTGGAGATTTTTCTCTCTCAGAGTTCTCCATATTGACTATTTCTGCTTTTGGGGGGCCAAGGGCAGACAGTTTATGTCTTCTTGATTCCTCTGCCACCCCCCTCAGCTAGTTTAAATGCTCACCAATGTAGCATTTAAACCACTCACTGAGGACTGTTGTTCCCCTCCCAGATGGATGCAGGCCATCTCTCCTGTATAAGCCTTTATCCCTCCAGGTTGGAGACCAGTCCCAGTGAAGCCAAATCTTTTCTCCCTGCACCACTCCTTCCTCCTAGGAGGCAGTATAGCGCAGTGGTCTAAGGCTCTGAGCTGCAAATCTGGTGATATCCAGCAGACCAGACCTGGGTTTGAATCCCACAGCTTCCACTTGCATACTGTGTGACCCTGAGCAAGTCACTTAACCTCCTTGTGCTCCCAGGTCACTCCTGTAAAAAAGCTTTCAACTGAATGTGCTATACCTGGTTAAATAACTAAATAAAAAAAATAAATAAAAAAAAACATTGGTTGAAGCTCCTGGTATGGAGTACCCTATCTGCCTCCATGTCATAGACAGACAGTATCTCAGAAAAGGTTACTGAGCATGCTACCTGCCTAGGACCCCTTCCCAGCTCCGTGAAGTCCTTCTGCACTGTTCTAACCTCATCCCTAGCCATATCATTAGTCCTGGGTGGACAACGATATCACGCTGTCCCTCCCATCCTGCTTCCCTAGCAATCCTCATGGTCTGCTTTCCATCCTTCCAAGTTGTGGTGCTAGGTAGGCACCTAACCTCCCTCACCCCCTCACTCCCTCACTTTCTACCCCCATATCTATCCCCCTTATGATGGAGTCCCCCACCAGGAGTTGCTTCCTCCTCCTCCTCTGAGGTCCTCTGCCACCCCCAGGAACTCCACTGCAGAGGTCCCTCGCATCCTCCCTGGTCACTACTACAGGTGCCTCCATGGGACAGTCCCATTCCACCAGAATGGTGTAGAAGTTGTGCAGTAGAACCGTAGGGTGGATGTGCCTCTAACCCACCACCCAAGCCCTTCTTGAGCCCACTGTAGTCCAGCTGTTACTCCTCCTTGGCACCCTCTGAGGCAGCAGTGGCAAACTTAGTGGTCCCCAGGTTGGGGGCGAAGGCCCCTGATTCTCGGCCAGCTCATCTTGAAGTCTAGCATCCCCTGCCCTCAGCCCAGAGAGGACACAGATGGAGTAGCACTGCAGTCTCCAGAAGGTTTCTCTGAAAACTGCCACCCTACAACCACTGCACTGCAACCACTCCCAGCATGTCTATTATCTACCCTGCTTGTTTTGTTTACTAACTTTAAACCCTTTTACCCCTACTCTAGACAAGGTGTTTCACCTATTCCCAACTTGTTACTTGCTTTAAACCCCTTTTTACCCCATACCCTAATTAGGGTGTTTAGCCCATTCCCAACTTCTTGCTTACTTTAAAACCCTTTTTTACCCCTACCCTAATTAGGATGTTTGGATCCCTTACTAGTGGTATAAATGACCAAAGACTTAAAAAAATCTTTTGAAAATGGACTAAGTGGCTAGTGGCTTTCACTTGCCTGCTGATATGTAGGTTGACACTGCTGCTAAATGCAGCTTTAGTGTTGATGGCCTTAGGCCTAAGGACTGGAGGAGCACTAGGTATTCCAAGATGATAGGCAACCCTGTCTCTTTTGGGATTACTGTATTCTTTGGGGGGTACACCGGTTAGAGCATCTTTTTCATTTTGAGAAATATGTTTTCCTGATTTCTAGCTTCCTTCAAACTGTAAGCATTTTCAGGACTTCCTCTGAGATATTTAATCCAGAGTATTTCATCTTCTCAAGAACCATGCCATTGGAGTACTATTTTGAGGTTTGGGGATGCTATCCTGCCCTGAGATAGGGTCCGTAGCTTTTGAGTTGGTGGCAGGCTGATTGGAAGTTTGCTGGACAGGGTCAGTAGAATTAAATACCAAGTCTGTCTGGCCCAGTGTTGTATTATGGTAGAAATGCTACAAAAGTGTTATAAGTGTATACTATGGTATTGCAGCAGGAATGCTATAAAAGTGTTACAAGGCCCCTGATTCTCGGCCAGCTCATCTTGAAGTCTAGCATCCCCTGCCCTCAGCCCAGAGAGGACACAGATGGGGTAGCACTGCAGTCTCCAGAAGGTTTCTCTGAAAACTGCCACTCTACAACCACTGCACTGCAACCACTCCCAGCATGTCTATTATCTACCCTGCTTGTTTTTGTTTACTAACTTTAAACCCTTTTTACCCCTACTCTAGACAAGGTGTTTCACCTATTCCCAACTTGTTACTTGCTTTAAACCCCTTTTTACCCCATACCCTAATTAGGGTGTTTAGCCCATTCCCAACTTCTTGCTTACTTTAAAACCCTTTTACCCCTACCCTAATTAGGATGTTTGGATCCCTTACTAGTGGTACAAATGACCAAAGACTTAAAAATCTTTTGAAAATGGACTAAGTGGCTAGTGGCTTTCACTTGCCTGCTGATATGTAGGTTGACACTGCTGCTAAATGCAGCTTTAGTGTTGATGGCCTTAGGCCTTAGGCCTAAGGACTGGAGGAGCACTAGGTATTCCAAGATTGTAGGCAACCCTGTCTCTTTTGGGATTACTGTATTCTTTTGGGGGTACACCAGTTAGAGCATCTTTTTCATTTTGAGAAATATGTTCTCCTGATTTCTAGCTTCCTTCAAACTGTAAGCATTTTCAGGACTTCCTCTGAGATATTTAATCCAGAGTATTTCATCTTCTCAAGAACCATGCCATTGGGGTACTGTTTTGAGGTTTGGGGATGCTATCCTGCCCTGAGATAGGGTCCGTAGCTTTTGAGTTGGTGGCAGGCTGATTGGAAGTTTGCTGGACAGGGTCAGTAGAATTAAATACCAAGTCTATCTGGCCCAGTGTTGTATTATGGTAGAAATGCTACAAAAGTGTTATAAGTGTATACTATGGTATTGCAGCAGGAATGCTATAAAAGTGTTACAAGTGTAAAATAAGTTTTAACTAAAATGTTAAGGCCAGGTAAAAGTATGTGTTAAAAGCAGAATGGAGTGAAGTAGCATGTATTGCATCCAAAGCAATTGTTCTAATCAAGGCAATTTGCTGTGCTTGACAAGAATATTTTGTATAAAGCACATTACTCTTTTGGTGCAAAATAAAAGGTAATGGCTAAACTTAAATTTAGCCAGCCTAGACAGCTGTGCAAGTAGAATAAGAGGGTATGTGCAGAGTTGTCTGGGCCACTTCCCTATTTTATGTTGTTTATGTCTAAAATGTATGATATAAGGCAGGAGTCAGTGACTATCTGCTATGTTCTTGTCTTGAGACATTGGCTTTTCTGCCTTCCTAGACAAGTTATTTTTAATAATGTAAGTTCCCCTTATGACCTATGACAAATGATGTTTTCTGTCTAAATCAAATGTCAAATGAAACTTTTTGTGTAGTAACTGCTGACAGACATATCTTGTGATAAGTGTATCCTGGGCCTCTATCTCATGGCTTATTTAATGACTTATTGTTTTGCCTTTTTTGGCTGAAAGATTTTAATAACCTTGGAATTCTCCTTCTCTGTTTTTCTGTAAACAATCAGTGTATAAATAAGACTTAACCCGTAGGTCCTATGTCTCTCTCTCCGAGGAAAACAGCCCAAGACCAGGCCATCTATAGATGCGGGAGAACCCAGAGAAAAGAGAACAATAATGTTTCTTTTTCTTTGTACACCTGTAGCCCTGGTGGTAAAAAGCCATCAGCTATTTAGACTTAATCATGTTAGTGGTAATTTTGTTAGGGTTTATTTGGGTATTAATAAATTGCAACTAATTTAAAACAACATCTGATGTAAGGTGTTTTTATTGGATTACCGGGGATCACTAAGCACGAACCTTGTACATTTACTACCTCACTGTCATCAGTGTGGTATGGTTTGTTTATTTACAAATTGGCGAGCCAGCCAGGAGGTGGCTTTGGTTCTGGTCTCGGTAAATCGGGTAAAGCCTAGTGTTTATTCTAGACAGAGTCCGCACAGGTAAGGGTCATAACCTAACTGTGGGCTGGTAAAAAGAGTCTAATAGACTCTGAGTGTTCAAATGGACTTGAACCTACAGGAAAAGGTCTATGGAGCAGCTAAAAGCTGGGTAAGGGTAATGTAATTAAATGTAGGTGAGGTTCTGAAGACCCCAAATTCAGGGACATGTGGAGAGATGTATTAAGGAAAAGGCTCTCAAACAAACAAGGGCAAATGCCCTTGTAGTGTGTGCCTACTAGATAGCAGGTCAGTGGAAAGAGGAAGAATACACTGTTAAAGCTGATGCTGGCTTTCACAGTTCAGGCTGCCTCTGCTAGGAATGCTGTGGCTGATCAAGTAACATTAGATAAGCAACATTTAGAAAAAGAAAAGCAAACCACTGTGGATGCATACCCAGTAGGTGAGATTATAGAGGGGTTGATTTAAGAATCCCCCTCCCCAGTGTTCACTACCTGTGCAGCTTTAAGTTTTTTATTTTGTCTCAATTTCAAGTTCCCTTGCCTCGTATTGTGGCTGGAACATTTTGTTCCAAACTCAGGTACTAGGGTACTCCACCAGTTGGATTTCAACCCAGTACCTAGTACTACTACAGATTTTACTGTCAAACTGCAAACCAGAGCTCTGGAAAAAAAACTTGGTTTGGCAGGTTACTGAAATGGCTAAAAGGAAACCTGATTTGAAAGGGTTAACAGCTGCAGCATTTGAAGGTAATTATCAAGGTTCTGTGGTCATTCTTCTGGATCGAACCGGTGTATCAGGACAGAAGAAGGAAAATACCTTGGCACAGGGTAAGTCTGTGTATTTTGTTCAGAAAGTTTTTTTTTTATTGTTGTCTGTTTCATTTCTGCAATACACACACTGAATAAGGTAATGCTCTCTCTCTTTTTTTTTTTCTTTTTTATTTTTCCAGCGTATATTTGTGGTTTGTGGTTATGTTCTGTTCTCACGGTTGTTGTAAAGATAGCATAGACTGCCTCCAAAGCAAAGCATGTTACGGTACAAAAGCAGAAAAGTTATTTGCCTCTTATCTGACTCCTGGATTTTTTTATGGAAGATTTGTGCTGCCTGGATAGGATTATTGAAAAACTTTCATATGTAGTTATTGGTGGGAGTAGGTCATTTTGAAAGTGAAGAGATATGACATCATAGATTGCAATGTGCAAAAAGATTTGATGTTTGCAGACAATGTGCCAAGCAACTGCTAGGTGAAGATGTAATGTGTTAATAGCTATGAATGGCTTTATCATACTGCTAGTTAAAACCAGAAACTCTTTGCTAAAGAGAAATAAAATGTTTGTCACAAAGATTTCAAAATGGCCACGTGCCATATTTTAGCTATGTGCAAAAGAGTGTAACCATGGTCTCCTAAATGTGTCTTCACTTACAGATGGTGTGCTGTGCTGTATTTTCAAATAAGATCTTGTTTGACTTCAAATAAACAGAAACAAGGAAGCTTCATTTTATAAAGTAGTTAGAAGGTGTTTGAAAAGTTTTATTTTGAAAAGATGTGGCATGGAGATATATAAATTTGTCGGTTTAAGTTAACTGTAATTTGTTACAAGATAGGCAGTAGGCAGCACATATCTAAAACACTTACAGTTTTCTAATGAATCTATGGGCATTACCTCAGCAAATTGGTGTCAAATAATGTGTGAGTCTCATTTTGTGTTACGCATTCTTTTTTTTTGTATGGTGTGTGTACTGTCTTAGCCAGCAGCTTTACTTTGTACTTTTATTATTAAAAGACACCTTAATATGAGTAGTGTTCAAGGACACTACAGAAACAGTCGGGTTTGAGTGACTCTTGCGTGCACACTGTGTGACCTTTTGCAGGATTATTTAAACTTCTTGCATTTCAAAATGTTATGTTATTACCAGTTCAAACAAGTTTTTATAATTTCAAAGTTTGAAAGCATTGCATACCATGAAAAAGCCTCACAAGTTAATGAAAACTGAGTGGTGGATTACGCAAATAAATTCTTTCAACCAAAACTAAGTAAGTTTTACCAAGAACTGCAACTTACAAACTTAAACTGTGCCCCACCCTCTGCAACTTATTTCATGGTTGTGTTCAACACAAGTGAATTCACAATGCTCCAAGATTCCTGGACTCTGAACTAAACTTGCAGTCTATGTTTGTTCTGTTGTTTAATATGTATTTTATGCATTATTTTCAATACTGATAGTGTTCTATTGTAAAAATTGTTATGTTTTACGTTTATGCTATAATGTTTTGATATACATCCTGCCACACTTCATCAAGTGTATATTCAGAAAACTGCTCCACATTTTTCAGTGGTTTTAATGTCCATAACCAAACCTAGATACTGGGTCCAGCATTGCTGGCCAACCCCTATAATACGTTCCAAGCAAACCCCAGACAAATGAATGCTCTGTTTGTCTCATCACTCCCAGGTACCCCTGGACAATGGAGTGCATGCTATGCAGGTTTTGTCATTTTAAATTCTTAATAATTATAATATGGCAGAATCTAGATTCTGCTCAAGAACCTATGCTTCAAGGTTCCATAGTAGACTCTTTCACTTGTCACAGGCGCAATAGGCACTATTATTAGCTGGCAGAGGCCAACTATATATATATATATATATATATATATATATATATATATATATATATATATATTTGTCCCAATATTGCATAGTGTAACAGGCATATTCCCATTAACTATATATTTGAAGTGTGTTATTATAACATTAAAGTACAAGATTTTATAATACAGGTCTCAGTTAGGCCTGCCAGCAACACATAGACAGGGAGATCATGTCCATCACTGTCATTGCCTCTTCTGTGATTTGAAAGCAGGGTGTAACCATGACATTGTCATGAATTCACAAATGGTCAAATTGTATTATTGGACCTTGGCCTGCACCCCAAGGGGTGTGGTCAATGCCCCATTTTAATTTTTCTCTTTCTACAATTGTCAGAAATTTGGGGTCTGTCACACCACTCTTCACAAAACAAAAAGGTAATTGGTTTAACAGATTATTTATGTGTTCTTAACTCAGTTTCTAACACACTTTGCAAGTTTGCAGGTTTCCACGGTGTGGCACACATAACATCTCCATGTACAACAGCAGTAACACTTTCATCTAAGCTGCAAAAACTTTCATCTTTTTCCTGAAAAGAAAACAACTGCCACAGTTTCAATGTCATCACCATCTTTGTGCCTGACTGGCTCCATGTAAGGACTACTACATGAAACAAGTTATTATTACCTCTGCAAGTGTAATGTTTTCCACAAAATTACACCTATTTGTAGAACATTAAATAAACTGAAAAAGGTCCAGCCAGTTCAGTCTCTACAATCAAACTTATTGTTTCTGCTCACTATAAAGCTAAGTCTGGGGTAGGGGCAATCCCCTAACTTCAGCAAGAAGATTTTTCTTCAATTGATCTTCAAGCAAGACATCCATTTTCTCCACAGCTGCTCTTTCCAAGCCTGGCTGATACCTTATATGGACTGATTGTTACTTATGGACTGTTAATCTTTGTGCAAGGGTGTGATCAACCTCCACAACACAAATGCTATGCCAGTGTGTGTGGCTATTCCATTAAAAGGACTTAGTGTACAATCTAATGCACCCCCGACAAAGCCTCTGCAAATTCAGTTATCCAGCAACCAGCAACCAGCAGCCTGAACATTGACTTTTTTACTATGCTGGTGGGTTGTTTACCATCTGCATAGCTCCATGTTCTTTGTCAGGTTACTACATTTCTGCAAATTACATTTCACCTGTACTGTAACTACACCAACTTGTGGTTACTTATATGAACTTAAAGGATTGTTAATTTCAATCTTCCCAAGGTGGAAAGCAGTATACCATCCACAACATATACTAAGAGTCTGGTGATCCTGGAAGGACTCAGAACATCACTGAACCAACAAGAGCTGAGGCAATTCTTGATCTGGTGCTCACAAATGGAGAGCATGTACAGAAAATAATGGTCAGGGAGCCATTGTGGGGAAGTGACCATTTCACAGTGTGGTTCCATTTGGATATGGGCATGGAAAGCATCCCGACTAAGACCAAAATCTTGGATTTCAGGAAGGTGGACTTCAGCAAAATGGGTGAGGTTCTAAGGAGCCATCTGGTGGGCATCAGAGCAGATATGGGGTGGACCTAAAGTGGTTCTTCATTAAGGATGGAATACTGGTTGCTATGGATGAGAATGTTAGGCTCAGGGGGAAGAACACAAGGGCCAAAGTACCCAGCTGGTTCAGTTCTGGGGTTGCCAAGGCAGTAAGGGAAAATAGGTTGACCTATAGAATTCAGGAAGACCAGGAGAGAGGTGGATAGGGAAAATTACCTAAGGTTGGCTAGTGTGGCAAGTAAGGAAGTCCAGTGAGCAAAGGCACAGAAGGAGCTTCAAATAGCTGAAGGAATTAAGAAATGTGAGAAGGCTTTCTTTCACTATATAAGTGAGAAAATGGACAAGAAGGAAGGGATTGTTAGGCTTAAGAAAGGTGTGGAGTGGGTGAAGGATAAGGGAGGAAAAACAGAGATACTTAATGAATCCTTCTGTACCCTCTTTACCAGGGAGAAGGATGGACCAGTGCCTTCAGAAGGGAAAAGAGGAGTGGGGGGGAAGGAGAACACAGACATAGTGATAGAGGAGGATAGAGTGATGGAGGGTCTGTTGGCATTGAATGTGGACAAATCACCAGGCCCAGACAGAGCACAGCCAAGGGTACTAAAGGAACTGACTGAGGAGCTGGCAGAGCCACTAGCAGACCTATTTAATAGTTCACTAGTATCAGGCATGGTACCACAGGACTGGAGAACAGCACACAGCCCCTTCACAAAAGCAGCCCCAAGGATGATCCAGGGAATTATAGACCAGTCAGTCTGACCTCCATTGTGGGCAAGCTCATGGAGACCATACTAAAAGAAAGGTTGGTGAAATATCTAGAGGAACATGGTCTCCAGGATGAGAGGCAGCATGGGTTCATGGGGGGGAGATCATGTCAAACAAATCTGATTGACTTCTTTGATTGTGTCACTAAGACTGTAGCTAGGGGCCAAGTGGTAGACATCCTCTATCTTGATTTCAGCAAGGCCTTTGACTCTGTGCCTCACAAAAGGTTGATCAGGAAGTTGGAAGATCTTGGATTAGAGGAAAAGATGGTCAGATGGGTGGAGAACTGGCTGAGGGACAGAACCCAGAGGGTGGTGGTGGGGAGAGAGTTATCTGGAACCAGAGAGGTAACCAGTGGGGTCCCACAGGGCTCTGTGCTGGGGCTGGTGTTGTTCAATGTCTTCATCAATGACATTAAGGGTGGCATTAAAGGCAAAATGTGCCTATTCACAGATGACACCAAGCTCTGTGGGAGAGTGGACACAGCTGAAGGGATACAGGACCTACAGGAAGATCTGAAAAAGCTGGGGAGGTGGTCCAGAATCTGGCAGCTTGGCTTCAATGCCAAGAAATGCAAAGTTATGCATATTGGAGCCAAGAATCCCAGGATAGAGTATTACCTGGGTGGAGTCCGAGTATCTGCATCACAGGAGAAGAAGGACCTGGAAGTGATGATCACTAGCGACCTGAAGCACTACACACAGTGCAAAAAAGCAGCAGCAAAGGCAAACAAGATGCTGGGATGCATAGCTGGGGGGTCATTAGTAGGAGAGAGGAGGTTATACTGCCCTTATGCAGGTCACTGGTAAGGCCGCATCTAGAATATGGAGTTCAGTACTGGTGCCCACACCTCAAAAAGGACATTAATCTGCTGGAGAAGGTACAGAGGAGGGCAACACAGATGATAGCTGGTTAGCAGGGCAAGGCATACGAGGAGAGGTTAAGGGCACTGAACATGTGCTCCCTGGAATTCTGAAGAGAGAGAGAGAGAGGACATGATTGGGACATTCAAGTACTTGAAAGGGATAAATAAGGTTGATAAGGAGAGTCTCTTTAAGCTGAGTAGCAACCATATCACGAGGGGGCACAGTCTTGGGCTGGATGGTGGAAGGTTTAGGAGGAAGTTCAGGAAGCACTTCTACAGAGAGGTGGTAGACACTTGGAATGCACTGCTGGAAGAGGTCATCTCATTGAAGACAGTGGGCAGCTTTAAGAGAGGCTGGGATAGGCATGTGGGAAGATAAGAATCATGGGTAGGGAGGATGGGAAGAGTGGGGAGGAGGGCAGGGACATTAGCTCAAGCTATGGACCCTGCAATACAAGCAGACTCAATGGACCAAATGGCCTTCTTCTGCTGGCTTCTTCGTATGTTCATATGTTCGTATGGACTGTTACTTATATGAACTTTCTAAACTGGTCATATATGTCATTTTATAATGATCTATCTGTTAAAAGATGTTATTAACATATTCTTCAATTAAGCTCCAAGGGTGTGCCACACCTCAACAGATAGGCAGCATCTAACCTATCCACTCTCAAAGTGGATTCAATTAATTTTTTTATTGATAAAAGCTAATATGTTATGTTTTGTTTTATTGTACATTCTATTCAATTGTTTTCTGCACTATTATGTGATAGCAAATGTTCACTATCTTTTATACTGTACATATCATGTGTGGTGCTGGCATGCCTAGTTTCTGTTTTGTCACAAATACACTATTCTATTTTTGCTCATTCTGTGATTACCCCTGTACCAACCCCAGAACAGGATTCCTCTCATGGTTGTCTTGACTATCTGTATGCTGGCAACCAGTTTTAAAAAGATTTTTCATGCAATTAATAACACTGTGTTGTAAATCAATTATAAACTGTTTTTCTAGCTTAAAAGGAAAAAAATTGTGGCTTGCATTATAATAGCTTAAACAGTTATGTAAGGTAAAAGTATTAGAATGCAATTAACAGATTAAGATCAACAGTGTTTAGTTATACTAAACTTATATATTAATCAAAGTATTATCTGTGGGAGTTCGGGACTTCCCTTACAAGTCTTCCCTCACCCCCATGGTGGGGATGGTTGTATTATGGCAGGAATGCTACAAACGTGTTTTAAGTGTATACTGTGGAATTGTGGCAGGAATGCTACAAAAGTGTTATAAGTGTAAAATAGGTTTTAACTGAAATGTTAAGGCAGGTAACATGGTGTGCTAAAAGCAGAATGGGGTGAAGAAGCATGTGTTGCATCCACAGCAAATGTTCTAATCAAGGCAATTTGCTGTGCTTGACAGGAATATTTTGTATAAAGTACATTATTCTTTTGGTGCAAAATAAAAGGTCATGGCTAAACTTAAATTTAGCCAGCCTAGACAGTTGTGCAAGCAGAATAAGAGGGAATGTGCAGAGCTGTCTGAGCCGCTTCCCTATTTTATGTTATGTCTAAATTGTATAATATGAAGTATGAGTCAGTGACTATCCACTATGTCCCTATCTTGAGACATTGGCTTTTCTGCCTTCCTAGACAGGTTACTTTTAATAAATGTAAGTTCCCCTTATGACCTGTGACAAATGATGTTTTCTGTCTAAATAAAATGTCAAATGAAACTTTTTATGTAGTAACTGCTGACAGACATATCTTGTGATAAGTGTATCCTGGGTCCCTATCTCATGGCTTATTTAATGACTTATTGTTTTTGCCTTTTTGGCTGAAAGGTTTGATTACACTCTTTTCGCCTTTTTTGGCTAAAATGTTTTAATAACCATGGAATTCCCCTTCTCTGTTTTTTTTTTTTTTATCATAAACAATCAGTGTATAAATAAGACTTAAACCTTAGGTTCTGTGTCTCTCTCCGAGGAAAAGACCCCATGACCAGGCCATCTATAGATGCAGGAGAACCCAGAGAAAATAGGACATTAATGCTTCTTTTTCTATGAATGCCGTAGCCCTGGTGGTAAAAATCCATCAGCTGTTTAGACTTAATCATGTTAGAGATAATTTTGTTATGGCTTATTTGGATATTAATAAATTGTAACGAATTTAAAACAACATCTGGTGTAAGTTGGTTTTATTGGATTACCGGGAACCACTAACCCTGAACCTTGTACATTTACTACCTTACTGTCATCAATCAGTCTGGTATAGTTTGTTTATTTACACCAGTCTAAAGCTATTAGGGTCACTGTTGTGGTATCACATCAAAATAGTAAACCAAAATGAGTGACATGAATGAGTGCATTATTTTGGTCACTTTCAGGTTTGGTGACTGTGGAGGGATAGCGAAGGAGGGAATAGCGAGGGAGGGAGAGAAAAAACAGCGAGGGGAGGAAATAGCAATAGGATTGAAGGAAGGGACAGAAGGAAGTGGGAGGAAGAGGGATGGGCTAACTAGGGGTGTGGAGCATGGTTCTGCTGAGCTACCTGTGTAGCATAGTGAGTAGGGACATTGGCTGCAGTGGTGGTGATCTTGGTTTTGGGACTACAGACAGGTATTTTATTTTGCTTTCGGCAGGTGGTATTTTTTTTTTTAAGTTATTGCTGTCCTTGGTCCTTCGTGTTTCCTCCAGTGTCCACCCCCCTCGGAGATGATTATAATAATTTGGGGGGTGCAGAGGGCTCAGACCCCCACATTAAACATGTATTTAGATATGTGCCAATTTAGTATTCTGTTCATATGGCTGTGTGCTGTATTTGTGTTCATCAGGATGTACTCATTCTTGTGCGAGTCATTAATTTTGGTTCTGTTATGACATGGAACCACTGTTGCAGATTTCCTCCTGAGTTTCAGAAGTACTTTCTGAATCAGTACATATAATGGGAAGGCATAGAGAAACCTCCCTGTCCAGTTCAAGACCAGGGCGTCCTCTGGGTTTATCTCTCTGTCTGGTGGTCTGCAACAAAACTGTAGAAGCTGATTGTTTTCCCAAGAAGTTGACAGGTCTATTTTGGGAGTGAGTAAAAAAGTGTTGGCCAAAAACTAACCAAACGAGAAGCTGCACAAGAAAGAACACATACAGTCAGAAATGATGAAATGAGCTAGTGAGTTTATTGAACCAAGAAAAAAAAATACACTGGCATTTCGGAGTCCCCTGACAGGACAAATTGGAGGGATAATAACAGTTTACATAATGCACATACAGCCGATATACACTATGTAACTGTTGTGTGAAAAGAATGAAGTGCTGTACTACATCATAAGGAGGTTCCAATAGAAAAGGTACTTTTATTTATTTTTTTGCCATCAACAGATTCAAGGCTCTCCTATTGGACACCCTGGTATCTGTTCCATCTTTACTATGCCTTTCTGATGGCTGAGCAGCTTTATCTCTTTTCTTGTCACTCTTATCTTTTTTTAATGCTGCTGCTGTTAAACATGAGGAGACAGAACCTTCTGATGTGTCCTTTCCACCATCACTGATATCTCCCTCTAAGCCTTTTTAATTTTTTGGTGACAAGAAGGCAGACTGGCAAGCCATAATGACTCCTAATTTATTTGCTCTTTTATTTGAGGTTTCAGGGCAAAACCATGCAGGACTTGCAAAAAGTAAGTTCTGATCGATCCCAGGCAGTTTATATTGAACCTGTTGCAGTCTGCCTCTGCCAGGAGCTAAAAACAGTTTACAGAGATCCTATTAATAAATCAAAAACAATAATTTTAATTAATAAATACATAGTTAAATGTTTTATTTATATAAATTTTGTATATACTACATCAATAATTAATAAATCCCCAACAATTCAAAAAACAAGTATGAGCCCATTAGTAAAAATGGTTCTTATCTCCAAAAAACAACGCCAAAGATCAAATTGCAGCTTCCAAAACAAAAAGTGATTAATTAGGATGAAAGGGCACAGACTGAAAACTCTAACAATGTAGAGTAGGATAAAAGTTAAACACTTAAAATTACTATTTATTTTGAAACAAATAAGTGACTGGAGACCCAGTGGTACCAGAGCTGGACTCAGGGCAACCATTCTCTCCAGGTGGAGAAACAAATCTGTCAACTGCTTGACCTGAATTCCTTACACCAGGCATTGAGAGGAGATAGCAGGACCCAGACAGAACTATAGTTCATTGGCGCCTCCTTTGCCATGTTCAAAACAGGGTTTTACAGTTTGTGCAGCAGAAGAAAGGTGGGCAGCTGTCACCAAGGAGCTGTTTTTTACAGCCGCTCCACCACAACTAGAGCACGCTGCCACATCTGCTACTCAATTCAAGGTATTGAACTGGAAGATGAGGACAGAAGCCCTCTGTTGAGGTCACTGTCGCAGAAATGATGGCTACCACAACTTCAAGATCCTTGACCTTTAGAATGACCAATCAAGATGCAGCAAGCCTGAAGCTTGTTCCTGGAGTACTTTGGGAGAGGGCAGGACAGTGGATTTTGGCACCTTCTCTTTGAACCATGGTGCATCCTGAATTTTAACACAGAAACATAGAAATCTGTCAGCAGAAAAGGACCCCATGGCCCAGCTAGTCTGCCTGAATCCACCCAAGGAAGACCTCCGTTCACCATTCTCTGCCTGCCCCCTGTTGGTTAGGCCCAGGTATGTCTCCCAAGCTCTTTTAAATTTGACCACTATATCTATCCCCACTACCCATTCTGGAAGTCTGTTCCATGGCCCCACCACCATCTCAGTAAAGAAGTTCCCCCGATATCACCTCTAAATCTGCCCACCTCCAGTTGGAATGCATGCTCCCTAGTGGATTCGTTCTCACTCATTCTGAAGATGTTGTCAACCTTCACCCTGTTTATGCCCTTCAAGTACTTGAATGTTTCAATCATATCTACTGTTCCCTCCTCTCCTCCAGCACCTACAGTCCCAGCTACCCCGGTCTTTCTTCGTATGACCTGCAGCACTTTCACCATTTTGGTTGCCCTTCTCTTGACCCTCTCCAGCCTGTCCTTGTCCTCTTGTAAGAATGTCCCCCAGAACTGGACCCCATATTCCAGGTGTGGTCTGACCATGATTTTGTATAGTAGCATGATCACCTCCCTTCTTCTGCTTGTAAAGCCCCTCTCTATGCATGCCAACATTCTAAGTGCTTTCCCTGCTGCCCTGTCACACTGACTCTGGACTTTCGGCTTGTATGAAATAATGATCTCCAGGTCTCTTTCCTGATCTGTTTCCCCAGTTCTTCCCCCCAAGTCAGTATTTTGCCTTTGGGTTATTATGCCCTGTATGCATAATTCTGCATTTATTTTTGCATTGAATTGTAGCTGCCATCTTTCTGACCACTCCTCCAGCCTTGCCAGATCCTCCTTCATACTTTCCACCAACCCCCATTGTATTAATCCTATTACAGATCTTCATGTCATCTGAAAACAGACACACCTTCCCATGTAGACCCTCTGTAATGTCCCCAATGTATATGTTGAAAAGTATGGGTCCCAGCACGGACCCCTGGGGAACCCCTCTCATCATCTTTCTTCTTTTGAGTAGTGTACCCCATTTACCACAACACTCTGTGTCTTCCCCTCTAACCAATGTTCTACCCAGTTTGTGAGCTTGCTCCCCACTCCCAAGCTGCCCACCTTTTGAGTGGTCACAAGCTGAACCAATGGGAGCTGCCCCCAGATTGGTGCTATAAGAGTGGGATTTTGCCGAGGGTAGCAGATCTGCAGAAATTTCAGTGAAACCTAGACCTGCATGCCAAGGGAGAGTTCAAGATGCGCCACACTCAGACTGAGCATCTGCCTGACAAACTTTGAGTTTCTGCCAATTCTGATGAGGAGAGAGAGAGAAAGAGAGGCAAAAGTGTACCAGCATGGCAACAATGCTGAAACAGTGCAGAAAGAGAAGAGGAATCCACAGCAGCTTATCTGGGTCCCATAAGAGACACTCTAGCTGTGTCAGGCTGCTACCACCCTGACAGTATGGCACCCAGAACACCTGGGGTAACATGGGGCCTCAGCAGCTGAAGCAGCAAGAAAGTCTGAGTCAGCCAAATCTATGGAAGAAAGCTGCAAGTCAGACACCCGCCTGAGAAATACAGCAAGAGAGAGAGAGAGACAGAAAAGGAAGAGAAAGAAGTCCAAGGAGTGAGCCTGCTGTGATGGAGACACCCTGCTGATAGTGGACATCCAAAGGTAGGTTGAGCCAGAACAATTCAGCAGGTCAGGGAAACTGTGAATAAGTTGCAGTGTGGCTCTGCTTCAGGGGGAAGACCTCATTTTGTGCAACTTCGGTTTGGGAGTCCTGAGTTTAAAACTGACCACTGGGCCAGATTCACAAATACCCAGCTACAGGGTTTGAGACGCATTTGAGTGATTACATGACTTTTGTGTGGCGGGAGAGGTGTTATTTTGAGCCAGTTGCTCTAAGTATTTAAAGTGCACCAAAGCTGGCCAACCTGCAGCAGTTACTTAGGGCCTGCAGCAATCCAACCCCTGAGGTACTGAGGGACTGTGTGTGGGGTAGCTTACAGTCTATTAAATAAAACCTGGTACCAGGCCAGAGAAGGTAGGACCTCCAGTATGGGCAGGCTGGGAGGAATAACTGTCCTGTCTGAGAGCAGGATGTGCCTAGATGGGTTTACTTAAAACCAGCCATGGAGTGACTAGTCTGACTCCACCTGGCAGGACACTGAAGCATGTAGCAGCTTCAGGTCTGCCTAGCAATGCAACTGAGAAGGGTCACACCATGAAGTGGTGGCACTTACCCACTTTCCCTTTCAGGGTAAGTTTCCTAGATAAAGTTGTGTTTTTGTTGTGCAAACCTGTTATCATTATTGGCTACTATTCCACTGTGCATGCTAACTTCTGGGAACTGTTGCATTTACTTGGGGGTGCTAGGAGGAGTGACCACAGTGGCAAGGTGGGCTGGTACAGCATCCCAGGGCCTTGTACTATCACATCATCAGGACCACTTGGATTTTCTGTGGGTGGAGGCACAGCTACTTCTTTCGGTATCAGATATGAACCCCCTTCAGTGTTGAGTAAGACCAGAACACAGTAGCCATCAAAAATATCTATGTCATCTGGGTGGCGGTGACAGGTAGTGGTGTCCTGCTTTGGTAATCAACTGAGGATCATGCCCATCCTAAAGGGGCCTTACATTTATTTTCAGTCCACTAGAGTGGACAGCAGGCCCACTCACAGTCCTTCTTCGGCAGTATGCAGCCATGATCCCAATACATAAAAAGCAGGCGCAGAAGAATTGTGGCACTGTGATGTCTAGTCCCCCTTCCTCTGTCAGCAGGGACCAGGTAAAGGCAGCACTGGCAACTTCAAAATCCAGAGATGGGGAAAACTGGCTTGGTAGATAGGTAACTGGCTGGATGGAAGGACTCAGAGGATGATTCTAAATGGCAAATTTTCTGGAGCTAGAAGGGAAACAAGCAGGATTGGTCAAGGATCAGTCTTTGGACCAATGCTTTTCAACATGTTAATTAACAACATATTTATTTATTTATTTCAAAAGTTTTACCAGGAAAGACATACCGGGCTCATAACAACTTGTTTCCAAATGCATCCTGGGGGGCAGGGTAGGGTATGGAAGATAGTACAAGAAGAGAAAAAACAAATGGTAATTAATAGCACTCTCAATTGCCAAAGCAGCGTGGCACAGAACAGTCATAACAAGGGAGGGGCCGCCTTTCCTGTTATATCTACTCCCAGGGATTTTATCCCCACTAACACCTAAATCTTTGATTTTGAGGCCTTCCACCAGCTAATCTCTGTTTCTCAAGTTTAACTCTGTGTTATTGGAAATCTTTATTTCATAGAAACATAGAAACATAGAATTTGACAGCAGATAAGGACCGCTTGGCCCACCTAGTCTGCCCATTTCTCTACCTAATGCATAGGCTGCAGATCCTAGTTAACCAACAGCCTACTTCCTCCTACCCCCCCCACTAGATTTGTCTTATGTCTGTCTCATGCATTCTTGAATTCCCCCACTGTTTTTGAGTCCACTACCTCCTCTGAAAGGCTGTTCCATGTATCCACAACACTCTCCATGAAAAAATACTTCCTCACATTACCTTTGAGCTGTCTCCCCTCTATCTTGAAATTGTGCCCCCTTGTTCTTGCACATCTCTTTTTCTGAAAGATGCTACCCTCATGGACTCTGTTGATTCTCTTGATGTAACTGAAAGTTTCCATGATGTCCCCCTCTCCCTCCACTCCTCGAGTGAATACATATTAAGCTTCTTTAATCTCTCTTCATATGGCTTCTGGTACTGACCCTGCACCATTTTAGTTGCCCTCCTCTGGACAGCCTCCACCCTGTCTATGTCCTTGCAGAGATGGGGTCTCCAGAATTGGATTCAGAACTCCAGTTGGGGTATCACCAACTGTCTGTACAGAGGATAACAACTTCCTGTTTTCTACTGGTGATGCCTCTCCTATGCATCCCAGTATCTCACTAGCCCTTCTTACTGCCTTCTCACATTGCTTGCCCACTTTGAGGTCATCTGAGATGACTACCACCAGGTCCCTTTCCATTTCTGTTGTTATTATCTCACCCCCATTGTATACTCTTCCCTGGATTTTTGTTTCCCAGGTGCATTACTTTGCACTTCTTTGCATTGAATCTAAGTTGCCATATATTTGACCATTCCTCTAACCTTGCCAAGCCCCTTGCATCCTCTCCACCACACCTTCTGTATCAACCCTGTTGCAGATCTTTGTGTCATCTGCAAAGAGACATACTTTTCCTTCCAGTCCCTCTGCAATGTCACTTATAAAGACATTAAAGAGGACCGGTCCCAGTACTGAACCCTGTGGTACCCCACTAGTAACCCCCCTTTCTTCAGAGTAAACTCCTTTTACTATTACCCTCTGTATCCTGTTGTCCAGTCAATTTTTAACCCAGGCTACCAGCTTGGGTCCCACTCCAAGGCTGGCTAACTTGTATATTAATCTTTTGTGTGAGACTGCGTCAAATGCCTTGCTAAAGTATAGGTAGACCATATCCACAGCCCCTCCCTGGTCTACCACATTGGTCACCCAGTCAAAGAAATCTATTAGATTTGTCTAACATGACCTTCCTGCTGTGAATCCATGCTGCCTTGGGTCCTGTGCCCCACTGGCCTCTAGGAACTCAACAGTTTTTTCCTTTAGAAGTGATTCCATTATTTTCCCTACCACTGAGGTCAAACTAACAGGTCTGTAGTTTCCTGCCTCTGTCTTGCTCCCACGTTTGTGAAGGGGAATCACGTCTGCCCTCCTCCAGTCCTCCAGTACTACACCACCCTCCCTTGATTTGTTAAAAAAGGTAGTCAAGTGGTGTCACTAATTCTACCTTTAGTTCTTTTAGAATTCTTGGGTGAATCCCGTCAGGCCCCTTTGCTTTGTCCACCTTTAGTTTACAGAGTTCTTTCGGGATCCTTTCTTCTGTGAATGGACTGATATCAACCTCCCTATCTTTAGTGCTTCTATTCTTTGATTTAGGTACCTCCCCCTCTTCTTTTTTTGTGAATACTGATCAGAAGTATTCATTCAGTTTTTCTGCTTTTTCACGGTCATCCTCTGCCCACCCTCCCTTTAGTAAGCCTCACTATCCCTTCCTTCATCTTTCTTCGCTCCCTAATGTACCTATAAAAGGTTTTGTCCCCCTTCTTAACTGAGTTGGCTATCTTTTCCTCAGTTTGGACTTTTGCTATTCTGACTGCCTTCCCACTTCCTTCTGCTTTAACTGGTACAGTTATCTGTCCTGCTCCTTCTGTGTTTCCTTATACTTCCTGAATGCTACCTTTTTCTCCTTAACCTTCCGCCACCTTTTTCCTTCATTTGCTTTGTTGATTTTCTTCACACAAAGGCTTGTTGCCTCTGTGGTGGCTGTTTTGATTTTTCCCCATTGTTCCTCCACCGTCCTTCTTGCCAGCTTGCTAAGCGCATTTCTGAGAGCACTCTCCATTTTCCCAAAGTCAGTCCTCCTAAAGTCCAACACTCTTGCTTTTGTATGGCTCGACTCTATGGCTGTGTTTATCGTGAACCACACTGTTTTGTGGTCACTTGTTCCCAGATGGCTACCCACTTCTAAATCTGAGATCCTTTTTCCATACCCATTTGATAGTACTAGGTCTAAGATTGCTCCCTCCCTAGTGGGTTCCACCACTAGCTATCTGAGGCATGCCCCCCTGCAGGGCATCAAGAATAAACTTGCTTTTTGATGTGGCTGCAGACAGGTTGCTCCAGCTAACATCTGGCATATTCAGGTCCCCCATCAACAATAACTCCCTTTTTCTGCCATTCTAAGGATGCTTTCTATCATTTCCTTGTCCATTGCCTCCTCCTGAGATGGGGGTCTGTATACCACCCCTGTGCAAATTGTGGTGCCATAACCTGTTTCCAGGGTAAGCCACAGTGCCTCCTCTACTCCCTGTTTATCCTTTATTTCTGTTGCTTTGATCCCTTCCCTTACAAAGAGAGAGATACTCCTCCTCCTCCTCCTCTTTTACCCTTCCTGTCCTTCCTGTACATTGTGTATCCTGGTATGTTGACATCCCAGTCATGGTTCTCAGTGCACCATGTTTCTGTGATTGCTACAATATCCAGATGTCCCTCTTCTATCAAGGCCACTAGTTCAGGGAGCTTGTTACACAGACTACAGGCATTGGTACTCACCCTCCATTTGTTGATGGCCTTACCCCTTTTAGCCCCATCCTTGTCCTTACTGTCTTTTTCTGCATTTACCCCTGTCCTGCTCCCCCCATTAACTTCTCTACCTTGGTGTTTACCTCTCTAACTACTGTGTTTTGTGTTCACAACATAAAGTGATTAGCATGGGTATAAATATAATCATAGTAGTATGGCTGTTACTCTATAGCGTTTTGCCTGAATTTCTGCAGAAGAGTTTAAAGATGTTATTTGCTACACCGATATTTTGAGGGTGGGATGATCAACTCTTATATAGGGTGCACGCTATGATTTGAATATTTCTGCTATCCCAACTCATGGCTGTATTGACCGATGTTGGAACATTTTAATTTTAGGATTAATATTGTAGGTAATGGTATATTGACCTACTAATTGTAAAATATAGTTTGAGGCTAAGTACAACCCCCCGTGATGTAACGCTGAACAGGGTTACTACAGTCTGTTAGTGTAAAAATGTAGCAATAGCCCTTTGGGTGAATGTACCACTAGTATATGCCTGCCTGTTGGAAATAACGTAATGATATATTGCATAAACCAATAAAATATAAGTAAATAAAAACAAGGGAGGGGTCCAGGGTAAGGTGTGTCTTCCCTAACCGCTATTCAGTGATATGATGTCTTTGTGCTTATCTCAAGCTCTTTTGAATGTTCCAACCATTTTAGCCTCTATAACCTCTGACGGGAGGCAGTTCCAAGCATCCACCACCCTTTCTATAAAGAAGAACTTCTGTGTGTTTCTCCTGAACTTGCCCCCTTCCAGCTTCATATTGTGACATCTGGTTCTTGTGTGTCTTGACCTGAAACAGATCCTCAACTTGCACCCTGTTTATACCCTTCAGGTACTTGAAGGTCTTGATCATGTTGCCCCTCTCCCTCCGCTGTTCCAGGGAATACATGTTGAGGTTGTGCAGGTGTTCTTCATATGTTATACTTTGCAGCCCTTGAACCATTTTTGTTGCTGTCTTTCTCACCTTCTCCAGTCTGTCTATATCCTTCCTGAGACGAGGCCTCCAGAACTGAATGCTGTACTCCAGACGAGGCCTTACCAGCGATCTGTACAGTGACATGATCATTTCTTTTCTTCTGCTGGTAATCCCTCTTCTTATGTAACTGAGCATCCCATTTGCCTTCAGTGCTGCTTTCTCACACTGCTTGGGTGTTTTCAGGTCATCTGTTATAATTACACCTAGACCCCTTTCCTGTTTGGTGGATTCCAGTTTAACACTTCCTATGCGGTACTCTTTTGGGTTGCTCTTCCTGAGGCGCAGGATCTTGCACTTCTTCGCAGGTCGCACTGTGAGATGAGCATCTTGTTGCTCAGTGTGCCTTTCCTGGTAAAACATTTTCAATAAACAATAAATAAATAAATTCAGTTGCCATGTTTTAGACCAACTTTCTAGTTTCCTTAGGTCAGTTTTTATCATTTCCACTCCTCCAGGAGTGTCCGTCCTATTACATATTTTTGTGTTGTCTTCGAACAGACTCACTTTGCCTTCCAGGCCCTCTGCTATATTGCTAACAAAGATGTTGAAGAGGATAAGACCCAGCACTGACCCCTGTGGCACTCCACTAGTTATATGCTTCTCTTCTGATAGGGATCTGTTTACCAGTACCCTCTGGGTTCTCCTACTAAGCCATCTTTGTACCCAGTTTACTACCTTTTGCCCTACACCCATGCTACCAAGCTTGTTCAGTAATCTCCTATGTGGGACAGTATTAAAGACCTTACTGAAGTCTAGGTATACCACCTCCACAGCTCCGCCTTGATCCACTATTTTGGTAACCCAGTTAAGAAGTCAATGAGATTTGTCTGACACAACCTTCTTGTGACAAAACTGTGTCGCCTGGGATCCAGTTTCCCATTTTCCCCTAGCAAGGAGGTGATATTTTCCTTGAGTAGGACTTCTATTATTTTACCCAAAATTGAGGCAAGGCTTACTGAGTGATAGCTACCTGCACTCTCCTTACTCCTACCTTTGTGGAGTGGGATGACTGTGGCCTTTCTCCAGTCCTCTGGTACCTCCTCGAGTTCAAGTGATAGGTTGAACAGTTTGGCCAGTGGGGCTGCCAGTTCCTCTCTTAGCTCCCTCAGTATCCTAGGGTGAATTTCATCTGGTCCCATGGCCTTGTTTACCTTGAGTGTTTCCAGTTCTTTGAGAACTCTTTCCTTTGTGAATGGTATTGAATCTAATCTGCTGCTATTTGTACTATTCTTCTCCAAGGCTGGTCCACAGCTATTCTTTTCCTTTGTAAAAATGGAGCAAAAATATCTGTTTAGTATTTCTTTTTCTTTAACATCCTCAGTAAATCCTCCATCCTCCTTTGCGAGTCTCACGATACCTCCACTAGTTTTTCTTTTCTTGCTGATATATCTAAAGAAGGTCTTGTCCCCGTTACAGACCCCCATTGCTGTCTTTTTCTCTGTTGATAATTTTGCTGCCCTAATTTGCTTTACTACTTCATAGATACATAGATGCTGTCAGCAGATAAAGGCTGCTAGGCCCATCTAGTCTGCCCGTCTAAGCTGCCTAATCCCTATCAGGTCATTGGCTTTAGCTTTTTCTTCCTATCTCTATTATTCCTTTGTTTCTGTCCCATGCATGTTTGAAGCCCGCCACTGTACGGGCTACCACCACCTCCTGACGCAGGTTATTCCATGCATCCACCGCCCTTTCTGTAAAAAAAGAACTTCCTGACATTTCCCCTTATGCGGCCACCCCTCAGTCTCATGTTGTGTCCTCTTGTCCTAGCACTGCTATTAATCTGGAATATATTGTCCCCTTCCACCTTGTTAATGCCCTTGAGATACTTGAATGTTTCTATCATGTCACCTCTCTCTCTCTCTCTCTCCTTTGTTCCAGTGTGTAGAATTGAGGTCCCTCACTCTCTCCTCATAAGGCTTCCCATAGTTTCACTTTATATGTCTCCATGTCCATGTAGGTAGATTAACTGGGAGAAAAAGGCAGTCTTTCTGTTTTGGTTATATTTTTCTTGTATAACTGAGTTAATGTACACACGATAATATTTTCAGTAATTCTTGACTTTTTTTACTGATTGTTGTGGTGCAGCAGTGTATAATTTCAGTTTGTTTAAAACATTTTGTTACATTACTAAAGGTTTTCAATTTGCTACGGATTACTTGTAGTGTGTGTGAGTGTGTGTGCAATGCGTGCCATTAAATCAGATACCTTTATTGTGCCACATAGTAACTGCAGCAGTGTGAATCTGCTATCCACAGCACCTGTATGAATTTTTTATACTGCTTTGTAGTATCTTTACTGGTAGTGGACTGTTACTGCTGTGAACTACCCCCCCAACTGCCAAAAGGTATTCTTTTTCAGATGTGGATTTGTGACTTGTGAGCACTGGTTAGGTGTTGTGCCTTTGCGTCTGCATCTCTTGGGTGTGAAGCGCAATCTTAATCTGTCTGTGCATTTGCAGTACACCATTAATTTTGGGAAGTTTTGTATTTTTTTCTTACCCTCTAATTTCACTTCGTCAGCACTGGGGAATTTTCTGGACACAAGACAGTAGCATTTTTGGAATGCAAATTAATTCTGGTGACTGTGTGTGACCACTGTGAGCATGACTGAGTATGCTATTATGTCTAGGAGACTTTGCATTTCTTGTCATGCTCTCATTTCACTTCATCAACACTGGGGAATTTTCTGGACACAAGAAGGTAGTGTTTTGGGGATGCAAATTAATTCTGGTGACTGTGTGACCACTGCGTGCATGACTGAGTGCACCATTATGTCTGGGAGACTTTGCATTTCTTGTCATGCTCTCATTTCACTTTGTAAGCACTGGGGGATTTTCTGGAAACAAGACAGTAGCATTTGGGGGATGCAAATTAATTCTGGTGACTGTGTATGACCACTGTGTGCATGACCGCATGCACCATTAATTCTGGGAGACTTTGCAATTTTTGTCACCCTCTCATTTCACTTCGTCAGCACTGGGGAATTTTCTGGACACAAGACAGAAGCATTTTGGGGATGCAAATTAATTCTGGTGACTGTGTGTGAACACTATATGCATGACTAAGTGCGCCATTAATTCTGGGAGACTTTGCATTTTTTGTTAACCTCTCATTTCACTTCATCAGCACTAGGGAATTTTCTGGAAACAAGACAGTAGCATTTTGGGAATGCAAATTAATTCTGGTGACTGTGTATGACCAGTCTGTGCATGACAGTGTGCACCATTAATTCTGGGAGACTTTGCATTTTTTGTTACCCTCTCATTTCACTTCATCAGCACTGGGTAGTTTTCTGGACACAAGACAGTAGCATTTTGGGTATGCAAATTAATTCTGGTGACTGTGTGTGACCACTGCGTGCATGACTGAGTGCGCCATTAATTCTGGGAGACTTTGCATTTCTTGTTATGCTCTCATTTCACTTCATCAGCACCGGGGAGTATTCTTGACACAAGACAGTAGCATTTTTAGAATGTAAATTAATTCTGGTGACTGTGTGTGACCACTGTGAGCATGACTGAGTGTGCTATTATATCTAGGAGACTTTGCATTTCCGGTCATGCTCTCATTTCACTTCATCAACACTGGGGAGTTTTCTGGGCACAAGACAGTAGTATTTTCAGCATGCACATTAATTTTGGTGACTGTGTGTGACCACTGCGCACATGACAGAGTGCACCACTAATTCTGGGAGACTTTGCATTTTTTTGTTACCCTCTCATTTCACTTCATCAGCACTGGGGGATTTTCTGGACACAAGACAGTAGCATTTTGGGGATGAAAATTAATTCTGGTGACTGTGTGACCACTGCGTGCATGACTGAGTGCGCCATTATGTCTGGGAGACTTTGCATTTTTTGTTACCCTCTCATTTCACTTCATCAGCACTGGGCAGTTTTCTGGACACAAGACAGTAGCATTTTGGGTATGCAAATTAATTCTGGTGACTGTGTGTGACCACTGCATGCATGACTGAGTGTGCCATTAATTCTGGGAGACTTTGCATTTCTTGTTATGCTCTCATTTCACTTCATTAGCACTGGGGAAATTTCTGGACACAAGACAGTAGCATTTTGGGGATGCACATTAATTCTGGTGACTGTGTGTGACCACTGTGTGCACGAATGAGTGAGCCATTAATTCTGGGAGTCTTTGCATTTCTTGTTGTGCTCTCATTTCACTTTGTTAGCACTGTGGAGTTTTCTGGACACAAGACAGTAGCATTTTGGAGATGCACATTAATTCTGGTGACTGTGTGTGACCACTGCACACATGACAGAGTGCACCATTAATTCTGGGAGACTTTGCAATTTTTGTTACCCTCTCATTTCACTTCATCAGCACTGGGGAATTTTCTGGACACAAGACAGAAGCACTTTAGGGATGCAAATTAATTCTGGTGACTGTGTGTGACCACTGTACACATGACTGAGAGCGCCATTAATTCTGGGAGACTTTGCAATTTTTGTTACCCTCTAATTTCACTTCATCAGCACTGGGGAATTTTCTGGACACAAGACAGTAGCATTTTGGGGATGTACATTAATTCTGGTGATTGTGAGTGACTAAGGCATGCATGACTGAGTGTGCCATTAATTCTGGGAGACTTCACATTTGTTGTTGTGCTGTCATTTTACTTCATCAGCACTGGGGAGTATTCTGGACACAAGACAGTAGCATTTTGGGGATGCACATTAATTGTGGTGACTGTGTGTGACCATTGCACACTTGACAGAGTGCATCATTAATTCTGGCAGACTTTGCAATTTTTGTTACCCTCTCATTTCACTTCGTCAGCACTGGGGAATATTCTGGACACAAGACAGAAGCATTTTGGGGATGCAAATTAGTTCTGGTGACTGTGTGTGACCACTGTATGCATGACTGAGTGCGCCATTAATTCTGGGAGACTTTGCATTTTCCGTTACCCTCTCATTTCACTTCATCAGCACTGGGAAATTTTCTGGACACAAGACAGTAGCATTTTATGGATGCACATTAATTCTGGTGACTGTGTGTGACCGCTGCATGCATGACTGAGTGCACCATTAATTCTGGGAGACTTCACATTTCTTTTTGTGCTCTCATTTCACTTCATCAGCACTGGAGAGTATTCTGGACACAAGACAGTAGCATTTTTGAAATACAGATTAATTCTGGTGACTCTGTGTGACCACTGCGAGCATGACTGAGTGTGCTATTATGTCTAGGAGACTTTGCATTTCCTATCATGCTCTCATTTCACTTCATCAACACTGGGGAATTTTCTGGACACAAGACAGTAGCATTTTGGGCATGCACATTAATTTTGGTGACTGTGTGTGACCACTGCGCACATGACAGAGTGCACCATTAATTCTGGGAGACTTTGCATTTTTTGTTACCCTCTCATTTCATTTTATCAGCACTGGGGAGTTTTCTGGACACAAGACAGTAGCATTTTGGGTATGCAAATTAATTCTGGTGACTGTGTGTGACCACTGAATGCATGACTGAATGTGCCATTAATTCTGGGAGACTTCACATTTCTTGTTGTGTTCTCATTTCACTTCATCAGCACTGGGGAGTATTCTGGACACAAGACAGTAGCATTTTGGGGATGCACATTAATTGTGGTGACTGTGTGTGACCATTGCACATATGGTGGAGTGCATCATTAATTTTGGCAGACTTTGCAATTTTTGTAACCCTCTCATTTCACTTTGTCAGCACTGGGGAATTTTCTGGGCACAAAACAGTAGCATTTTGGGGATGCAAATTAAATCTGGTGATTGTGAGTGACCACTTCATGCATGACTGAGTGTGCCATTAATTCTGAAATACTTTGCATTTTTTGTTGCAATCTTATTTCACTTCGTCAACACTGGGTAGTTTTCTGGATACAAGACAGTAGCATTTTGAGGATGCACATTAATTCTGGTGACTGTGTGTGTGAGGGGCTGCCAGTATTGTTGTCACTTCACCTTACTTCGCATTAAGGTGGAATGACAATGCAAAGTAATAATTACAAGGTGAAGTGAGCCTTTTGTATTGGCTCCCCGCGTAGTGGAGTGACAAAGCAAAGTGCCCACTTTGCATACACTTCCCCTGCAAAATTTAAATTCACTGCATCTCTACTTGAGGCTTGTAAAATGGCTGTTCTGAGTGAAGTCCAGTACTCTTCTACCCCCCCCACACACATGTTATGCTTGGCAGGATTTGTTTGAGCTTCTCTTTTATTCTTGCAAAGTCAGTGTGTTTAAAGTCTGAGACTTTAGTTTTTGAGTGTTTTGTTTCTTTTTTGGTTTTAATTTGGAACCATACTATGTGGTGGTCACTGGACCCCAGGTGGTCCCCAATTTCAACTCCCATGATGTTGTAACCATTGGTCAGTAACAGGTCTAGAATAACTTACTCCCTTGTGAGTTCCTTTATTAAGGGTAAATTGAAGTCTCCCACCACAATCACATCCCCTTTGATACTCACCTTGTGGATGATTTCCAAGATCTCCTTGTTCCCCTCCAAGCTGATAGCTGGGAGTCTATGCAGCATACCAACCCAAGTAACCACATTTTTACTGGCCTGAAGAGTGACCCACAGTGCTTTGGCTTCAGTATGTGTGCTCTGGGTCATGGTTGTTTTTATCCCCCCTTCTTTACATACATTGCAACCCCCACCCCTTTTTATTTACCTGATCTGTCCTTTTGAAAAAGGCAGTATCCTGGAATATTTACTTCCCAGTCATGGTTGTCATTGAACAAGGTCTCTGTGATGGCAACCCAGTCTGGTGATGCCTCTTCAATAACGGCTGTGAGGTCTGTTATTTCGTTTGCTAGGCTCCAAGCATTAGTGTACATGGCTTTCCAGACATGGTTTTTCCCCTGTTTGGAATCAAGATTTGAACTTTGGTTTCCCTTTCTTTCTACTCCCTGATCTATTATTTGCTTACCTTGGTCTGTATGTAGTCCCCCGATTTGTGAGGATTTTGGGGGAGAGGCAGCAGTTTTGAGTTGTGGGTGTTTTGGGGGAGAGGCAGCAATTTCTTTTACTGTGAGTGCTGCCATCCTCTCCCCAGGGCCCAGTTTAAATTATTCATGGCTATGTCAAACTTTTGCCCCATGGCCCTTACACCTTCCCTAGTCAGGTGTAGGCCATCATATCCAAAAAGACCTCTGAAGAGGAACCCCTTTTCCAGGCTCCAGTTCTGGAGCTAGATATTTAGCTCCTCAGTTTTGTACTTGTGTATTTTTAGTGTCCTGTCTCCTCTTTGCCATACTGGGAGGACATCCAAAAAGGCAACGATAGGAGAGTGTGAGGTTAACTTTTCCCCTAGGATCAATAGGTGCTTTTTTGTCTCCTCAACAGTTTGATCTGCCAGATCATTAGTACCTAGATGGACGAAAACACCTGCGCAGTTACCTTCCTTGCATACTAAACGGTCTATCCAGTCTGTGTCCCTTTTCACGGATGCTCCGGGTAGACACTTGACCAGCACGTTAGTTTTTGGGCACCAATTTAGGTGGGATTCCACTCCTTGGATCATGGAATCCCCAAAAATGAGAATTTTTCTGTCACCTTTGTCTGTTGGGTTCTTTGGGGTGGTACCATTTTTGTTTTCTGATGGGAGACATGACTGTTTGATTTTTGTACTAGGCTTGCACCCCTCACTTCTTGTACTGGCCAAAGGTACAAACCTGTTCACCATTACAATGCATGTCTCCTGGATAGGAGACTGCTGTTGGAGCATGGGTATCCAGTGATATGGATGACTCAATTTGAGTACCTTTGAATAGAGCGAGTGGGATATGTTTGCGATTGTGAATATAGCAAGGGAAGTTGTAACAACAATAGCGAGAGTGTAGAGAGAGAGCGACGGCAGAAGGGATCTATGATGCAGAAGATGTAGGAGGTAGTTTGGGTTGGTTGTTCTGAGCTGGCCATGTGGTGTAGTGGAGGTAGCGTATGCCTCCAGTGGTGAAGGATTCCGGTTCAACTCTGGGCAGGAGCTCTAGGTTTTTTCATTTTGTGTGTGTGCACTTACATTTTTTGTGGTATTTTGCTTCTCATGTGCACTTACTGTCTTGTTTATGGTTTGTTCTCCATTCTGCTGGCCTCCAGGTGGCTCCCCACTCTGAATGGCTCCCTCCCAAAGATCCCCTGTACCCCAGTGTCAGGCTCCCCCTCAGAGATGGTTATAATTAGTAGGGGGGATATGGGGGGCTTAGCCCCCACATTAAAAATGGTGTAAATTTGCTTTTTGTCTTGTGGTCCAGACCATCGCTGTTTATGGTCACACTATAGTGCACATCGCCAATGTGTTTTTTTGGCGATGTGCACTAGCTCATATGGCAATTCCTATTTTGCATTCACTCATATGACATGGAACCAGGGCATGTAGGTCCTTCTCTTGCCCCTCTTTACCACCTGCTATTTCCATGGAGTAGAGTTTGTATGACGACATGGAATGTACTGCTGGTGGGGATGGCATTGTGTATCAGGGACTGCTGGCCTGTTGATCCTTAACTGGCATTTCAGGTGTCCGATGTTATTCCATGCTTCCCTGAGCTGTATTTTTATCTCTCCTATTGTTCAACATGTCGGACAGTGTCCTACTGCCTGTATACATGCCCTTTGAAAGGATGCACCACAACAGTGGCAGTTGATGAAATCCTTATTGTTTAAGGAAAAGCATGTATGGAAATAAGAGAAAGATCCTGTTTGAGTGTGCTGTATCCTGCTTTCTCCTCTCAAAAGTGTGAGGGTGGAAGACAAGGAAAGTTCCCCTCCTTTCTGTTGTGTGGATGGAATGAAAAAAGTCCTGTGAGGAAGGAAAGTGAGGGTATATATATATATATATATTTTTTTTTTTTAAAGAAAGACCCCTTAGTAGCTGTTGTGTGGACAGAAGAAAGTCTACCTAGTATCTGTAGTGTGGATGGAAAAAAGACAGTCCTGTGAGGAAAGAAAGTAAGGAAACTTTTTACTATTATTTTTTTAAGAAGAAGAAAGACCTTAATATCTGTTGTGTGGATGGAAGAAAGTCTACCTAGTACTGTATCTGTGGTGTGGATGGAAAAAAAGACAGTCCTGTGAGGAAAGAAAGTTAGGAAACAAAGTTTTTCTTGTTGCTTTGTCCTACCTCTTTACAGTTTTGTTCCTTCCCTCCCTATTTGCTAGTGGGTAGAGAGGGTGGCAGTCCGGTATTATAAAGTGCGATGACCCTGGGATCAGTGGGATTTGGGAGAGGGAGGGCAGGATATCTGGTGAGGCCCCTGTATGCTGCAAAAAAACAATCAGTGGAGATCAGGTTTGAGGGGGGGAAGCAAATGAAGCTGATCCTGTTAGGAAACAAACTCAAGTTAAGTAACAGCCCACTTTGTAGTTGAATGAAATGCACGTGAACAGATCCTGGAAGGAAACAACACAAGTTTCGTCCAAGCCTGATATGTAGCCCTTTAGTTGTGATGTGTCAGATGCCATCCAAGCACTGTTTGTGGTGACCGCTGGTGTTCTCCTGATGCACCTAAGTGCGGCACTCAGAGTCTGTGCTAAAGTGGAGAGAGAGGGCTAATGTAGGGATCCCACTGTTCTGTCCCCTCCCAGAGTAGCTGTCACCAGCGAGCTCAGATGCACCTAAGTGTGGCACTCAGAGTCTGTGCTGAAGTGGAGAGAAGGGGCTAATATAGAGAGCCTGCTGTTCTGGCCCCTCCCGGAGTAGCTGCCACCAGTGAGATCAGATGTATTCAGTGGCTCAGAGTTCTTGCCCCTCTGTGGGTTGGAGTGGCAGAGTTAGAGACCCACAGACAGCTGTAGAAAGGAGCCCAAGGCCAAGTAGTCTGCCCTGCTGTCTTCCTCTGTAGCCTGCTAGGGTCTGCCAATGTGAGTCAGTAGGCACAACTATTTAAGTCCCCTGATCCTTTGATATGCCCTGTGTGCTCTTTTTCCAACTGAATTGGAGACCCCATTTGTCAAACACAGTGCATTACTTTGTGATGTCCCTTACCCCTTCAGTGGAGATCCAGTTTGAGGGAGAAGCAAATGAAGCTGGTCCTGTTAGGAAACAAACTCAAGTTAAGTAACAGCCCACTTTGTAGTTGAATGAAATGCAAGTGAGTGGATCCTATAAGTGAATAACACAAGTTTAGTCCAAGCCCGATATGTAGCCCTTTAGTTGTGATGTGTCAGATGCCATCCGAGTGCTGTTTGCAGTGACCGCTGGTGTTCCCAAGATGCATCTAAGTGTGGTACTCAGAGTCTGTGCTAAAGTGGAGAGAAGGGGCTAATGTAGGGAGCCCGCTGTTCTGTCCCCTTCCAGAGTAGCTGCTGCCAGTGAGATCAGATGCATTCGGTGGCTTAGAGTTCTTGCCTCTCAGTGGGTTAGAGCAGTGGAGTTAGAGCACGGCAGAAAGCTGTACAGAGGAGCCCAAGACCAAGTAGTCTGCCTTGCTCTGTCTCCCTCTGTAGCCTGCAAGGGTCTGCCCTATATGTTTCTACATGGAGTCAATAGGATGGACTGTTCTGGGCTGTTTACAATATATGGGCACGTGGCTACCAGGGGACATTTACAAATTGCCTGGTAAGTCTGTGGGATGTGAGGAAATACTGCTTTATAGAAAGGGCGGTGGACAAATGGAAGAGCTTGTCCAACACTGTGGTGAATGCTGGCTCCATTGCTGGGTTCAAAGCAGGCTGGAATTGATTCAATGCATTATTTATTTGAAAATTTCACCAGGAAGGATATGCTGAGCTGCAATAGCTTATTTCCAGATGCATCTTGGGAGGAGAGGGATACACAGGCAAGTGCAAGAAACATAATATTACAGAGTGTACACAGCAGAATATGGTACACAGCATCCAGATGGGAAACAGGAAGAATATACAGTAGCATACAACTTATACTAGCACATATACAGTAGTTATACAGACAGCCAATCACTTATACATTCACAGGGCAAGCTATATGTTTCCAGATATACAGTATAGGTCAGACTTAGGCTTTAGCATAGTGGGTGGGGTGGGGAGGCAACAGGGGGAGACCATGGTGGGCATGGGACCATCAGCCTAGGTTAAGTGTCTGCACCATGATGTGGCTTATAGGTAGAGTCCCAAAGCAGACTGGATCCTTGGGTCTTTTTGTGTCTGTATCTTTCTATGTTTTTTTTTACCCATGGAGAAAGTACTGGGATGTGTACAACTGGTCACTATAGGGTTAAAAAGTACAGGTATTTTTGGATAGTGATTTGATGTGAGGAGTGCACTGGATTCTGTCTGCAAACTAATAAGTGGCCTCTGTTGTTAGCACCACTGTATACAATAATATAAGAATTAATAATGAACTCTCATTGAAACAAAGTGAGTAAGCCTGGTTTGAGCATACTACATAGAAACATAACATAGAAACATAGACTTTGATGGCAGATAAGGACGCTAGGCCCATCTAGTCTGCCCATTTCCCTACCTACAGGATAGGCCGCAGATCCTAGTTAACCAATAGCCTATTTCTTCCTACCCCCACCAGAATTGCCTTATGTCTGTCCCATGCATTCTTGAATTCTCCACAGTTTTAGACCCCACAACCTCCTCAGGAAGGCTGTTCCATGCATCCACTACCCTCTCTGTGAAATAATACTTCCACATTGCCCTGAACGCCCTCCTTCTATCTTTAAATTGTGTCCCCTTGTTCTTGCACGTCTCTTTTTCTGAAAGATGCTACCCTCTTGAACTTTGTTGATTCCACTGAGGTACTTAAAGTTTTATCATGTCCCCCCTCTCCTTCTTTCCTCAAGGGTATACATATTACTATACATATTTACTATATAAAGTTGTTTAATAAATAAGGGAAGATTATCCTCTCTTACTAACACATTCCCTAATTTACTTCATGGAGTATGACACTGCTCCTTCCTCTTTAAATACCCTTAATCTGCCCACTCGCCACTTTATGTACACTCCAAGCACACCCACATTATTATCCTTGATAATTACTATCTGTTCTCATCCAACAAGGATTCCATCAGACTCATAACAATGTATATGCTCCTATAGTCACCTGCCTGTGTTACTTCAGCACTACTTCGACTGCCTGTATTTTTTTCTAGTATACTGACTCCTCTCTTTTCTGAAGTTGGAGCTTGTTCCTTTGTATACTGATGTGGGCTTTACTGACCATGTGTTCTCTCATGTATAAAGTGCGTACAAATTACAATTTGAGCTGTACCGATACATGTATATACTGTATTTAAACTTTTATGATGTATACTGAATTAGAGTAATTATGAACAAGTGTATGTGTACTGAATATGTATATTCTATTGTATGAATATACTGTATGTATGTATGTGTACTGAATATGTATGTTGTCCAGGTCCACCTCGAAAATGAGTTCTTCTCAACAGCATTCCTCCTGGTTAAATAAAGATTTGATTGATTGATAACTGGCATCAGATACATCTAATGAGCTGAGCTATACATTGAGCTTTGTAAGCTGTTTGATACGAGAAACGTTGTTGATTTTAAAATGGCCAATGGTAACATTCCTCTTTGGAATACATGGGGACAATTAACATGGTAATTTATTAAATTGTTTTTGTTTTCCAGGTAAGTTAACTAGCAATAAAATGACAATTTTCAGGCACCGACCCAGGAGATTACAGGCTGAAACACATAAGCAGCAGTAAAGCACATTTTTGCACAACAGCAGTACATAAAGTAGTTACAGAGTAACAAATTGGTAAAGAACAAAGAAATACTGTACTCTCGTTCATGAGGAAAATGACACAGTAGTAAGGAATAAAGGAATATAGCACAAGCTGAGATATCTGGACACAGCAATAAATATCTACACATAATCCAATAGAAACATCACAACTAAACATTAAGTACAGGTGCAAGTGATAGATATGAGCAGGATTTTACATAATTCACATTTGAAATGCAGGTGAGAGAGTGATGGTAGAACACCAAGTTCCCAAATTTGGGAGAAGGAGATAAAAATGCATGTTAAGTCATGTTTATATGGCTGCTTTTAGTCCTGCTGCAGTCCATGTCAGTGCTGCCCTGACCTCCAGAGGGCATTTCCTTCTGCATTTACATGGCTCCTCGATGCCAATGCAAGACACGCTGGAGAGGAGCTGTGAGTCGGGAGGGGCAGTTGGCTACTCTTAAAGTAGGATGCTGAGAGGTACTGGAGCTACGTTAAAGTGAGTGGTGCCAACTATCCAAATGGCTGCTTACACCACTTGCTGTGACCTACATTCCTGGGACTGCAGTGGCTCCTGAATCGGGGCAGTGAACAACTTACTGCGATCAGGTAAGTGTCCACATGGCTTCTTTTACACTGGAGTAACCCAAGTGCTCAGGTTGCTGTGGTGCAAAAGAGGCTGTGTAAATGATCTTTTAGAGGAGCGAGACAGAGAGACAGGGAGAGAGACCAGACATAAGAGGTAACCTGTGTTTTTGTCTTTTATTGACACTACTAACATGAGGCTGTGTGTTGGTCTGGTTGACTGGAAAAATTAAATATGTCACAGGTGTTCGAACTGAACTTTTTCTTTAGGAGTCCTAACACATGGTACCCACTAATTTGGATCTTTATATTCTTTAGGCTAAAAATGTGCACCACATATTATGACCTTTTGTTTCATATTTTATATGGACATGGTCACTTTTTTTTTCTTTACCAGTTAAAAGAATAAAACCTTTTCTGCATTTATCTCCCATGCAGGTATGAGAAAACAAGTGCTTTTAGTTATTCCCTTTGTGTTTCATTGAGAACGGTTTGCAGACAAATAGGGCCATCTGTACTCCTGTACTAAGATAACTACTGAAGAGTCCATAAGCAGGAGGTGTGTAAGTAGAAGCTGATTACAGCAACCAAGGAGACAAAACCACATAAGAACAAGGGAGGTGTTAAAACCTTAATATGCAGATATCTCTATTAGGCTACAGCAAAAATAAAACATGACTGGATCTGTCAAAATACATGTTCATTTTTAAAATATTTGCTTCAGTCCCAGTCTCATGAGGTACCCCAGCTGTACTAATTTTATTAATAATAATACTGTTAGTGTACAGTATTAATACAAAGCTGTTGTTTTTAAAGTGGCAGTCTGTCCACTGGGATAGACTGGAAAATTGCACATGCAGGCATTATGTGCCCTCTGCTATATGTCTCTTAGGTATACTATACACTGGTACTGTTCAAAATCGTCACCTTGTTTATGACGGTCAAAGACAGTACTCCCTTGCTGCCAATTACACAAGTCTTGAAACAAAACATTAAACCGGTTCACTTAGCTGTGAAGTACTAACTGTAAACACTTGCTTTGTTTAACCCCAATTAGTTTCTTAACTCATGGGTGTGCTGATCAGAACTACTACTGCCTGTTCCTTCATAACAAAAGTATATGTTTAGGCACGGCTAATGCATCTTATTATTAGAGGGTCTCTAATCTTTATTATTAGAGAACAACAAACTAAAGTTCCGAGGTTCTGCTGCTTTAAAGGTGCGAGACATGCTGCTTACATTGATCAGAGGCATTGTCCCATGACCTGAAACAGAAATCTTCAAGTTTATATTGAACACATGAAGAAGTTGATTTTCATATAAGAAAGGAAATTAAGATGTAATGCTGTCCTCTGTGTTTATTTAGATTGTTGTACAATATAAACTGCACCAACTTGCTTAATACAGATTATAATATTAAAAATAACTTCCCCCTCCTTGTTATTTTCCCATTTCGTATCCTTGCTCATATCTTACCCTTGAGTGCCTCTCTGGTATTTGTGCTGCTCAGTCCTCACAATGTCATGCTGCTGCTCCTGTGATGCGACTCCCCCTTCCCCTATCCATAGTAGGACCTAACCACTGGGACTCCTGCAGGAGAATTAATTCCAGTGTCTGAGGTCCGAAGTGGTGCTCCCTGCTCTACCATCCTAACACTGCACTTTTTCTTCTCCCCTCCACTACCGCAGATATCAAGTCATACCCCAATGATGTAGACACATGGAACAGCTCAAGGAGTGAGCATGCACATTGACCCCCAACTGCCATGATCGCTTTAGGGTGCTGGCAAAACAAAAGTCACAACCCTTCATTCATGGAGTGAAGGAGTCACCTCTACAACATACCTAAAGCCATCATCCTCCTCCCCCCACAACATGCTGGGATCAGAAATGGACCCCAGGCAGCTGACTTCCTTACCTTGTCAAGGTTGTTTAAAGTAATCTATAATTTTTGATCTTACTGCTTTTTCAAGTGACTGATAGCAATAACAGTAGGAAATTACTTTTCAAAACAAGTAACCCCCAAAAGTGATCTGATTATGTTTCTGTTCCCAAAGTATCCAGATTACTTTAAGTTACATTTTGTGCCTGGTTTGCTTAATTCAATAAATATAAAGTGGTAACCATGGATCCCATCCTCAGGCATAGTCATAGCGGGTATGGTGGTGCAAAATGAGGGTCAAATAACCACATCCTTGTGCTGCCACCCATTTTTGCTACATACAAACATTTTTCTTAGTCAGGAAGAAGGAGTTCCCCTGCAACTAGATTACAGTGTGAATGAGATTGCCAGATGCTAATGAATGCAAGTGGTGTTTGCACCTGCTAATATACTGTTTAGTAACTCCAACAGAGTGGCTGCATGTTATAGCCCCAGTTGCATAGTACTATGCATACTGCAATCCTGCTGGAAATGGCAGCATAGGTGGCGGAGCCAGGGGGTCAGGAGACTCCTCACTTTTGTAGCTGAAGGGTAAGACAATGCATTTTGACCCCCCCCCCACCCTCAGATTTCAATCAATAGAGCAGCATTAAAATGAGGCTGGTGGGAATGGGATTGCTGCAATGACAGCAAGGAGGTTGCTTTTTTTGTTATGCAACATACATTGAAAATCCAGGCAACTGACAGTTATACTTTCTGAAAAAACTTTATGGAATACTTTGTTTTACTGTTGCATGAATTGCGCTGTACAGTTATTTTTGGCTTCCGTTCTCCTCTCAAACCTCTTGGAAAGCTACAATTCCTGCCACAGTTCTGCTTTGATTATCATGAATAACCCATGCATTTCTCTTTCATGGATTATTCATCAAAATGTGTGGATTATTCAGGATTATAAAAAGGTAGGATGGTTGACTATAGTGTGGTCAAGAAGGCTGTTGTTTCCTAGTGCCCTGGGCTAAAGTGTTCAGTACAGTTCTGACTCTCCACTTTGTGGTACCCTCCTCCGCCACTGAATGGCAGTGCCCCAGAAGTCATCCCCTCCACACCCATCCAACCTGTACCTGAGGCCTGTTTCTGGGCCAGTGCCATAATGAATTATCTTGGTTGCTAGCACATCTCCAGTTAGTCCACTAGTGCTCCCACTTACTCCCCAATCTCTTATCTTTCCTGCCATTGAATGGACCCCCCTAACTCTGTTCCCTTGTGATTGGCATGTAACTCATTTGTTCCACAGCAATCTCCACCCCCTAGTTCTACAGTCAGAGGGTCTCCCAAAACTCTGGAACTTGTGAATGTTGTGTTCCTGGCCCATTGGGCCATGCACATGGTGACCTCACCCACTGCCCTGCAGTTGCCAAAATACAGTAAATGTTCAGTGACTGTGCAAAGACGGGCTGTGATCCTGTTGTGACCAAATCTTTTTTTTTTTTATTTAGTTTTTTGTTGACCGGGTAAGTGCACTAGACAAATCCTGCCTATTTTCAGGCATGACCGGGGAAGGGATACAGATGAATGCCAACTGACCTTGAACCAGATTAAGCTGTTGGGTATTTTTTGAATGAGGGAAATTTGGCCAGGACACGGAAATTCCCTACTCCACTGGGGACTTTCTGGATGTCCTTCCAAGATGCCCACTTCTCCGGGACACGCGAGACGGAGGATGTTTCTGGGATGGGAGTTCAGGCCTCTGCTCCTGTCGTTCCTACACAAGAGGCTGTGGATCTCGCCTTGGTTGCGGCTGATGTTTCGGAGACTGAATAGGACTCGATTGATATGGAGGCAATGTCTGATTCTGCTGCCTAGCCTAATGTTGTACAACTGCTGCTGGTAAATATCTTGAGGATTCCATACCTGGTCAGGGGGTGGTCGCTCAGCAGTGTGCTGCTCTTTTACAATGGAAGAGAGACTGGTTGCAAAAAGCGAGAGAAATTGATGCCAAACTTGTAGCGCTGACGGCTGGCTCTCCTCGGCGGTTGAGTATCTCGAACGACTGGTGCAGATGCAGGAGAGTCAGCAAGGTAACTGCTGCAGTCGACTCTCCAACTCCAGCTGGACTTGTGGACAAAGGCTTTCGGTCGCGGCTGCCAGTGAAAATGGTGTGGAGCGCTGTGTGCCAAAAAAGCCGCCTGGTGTTCTTAAGAAGGACGAAGTCTCTGGGGAGACAACACAGGGAAATCTTGGCTTGGTGTAGGATGGCAGGTTATTGATGGCCTTTGAAAACTGAACCAGATGGGTTCGGAATCAGAAAAGACCTTTTCTTTCGTGGATCGGAAGAAAGAAAAAGACTGGAGCACTCGTGTTGAGGATCTCTCCTTTGGACCCTGTTCCATCACAGAAACCGAAAATGACTCTTGGTCACCAGATACTGCCTTGGAAGCTGCGGGCTGGATTAAGGACCAACCAGGACGATGGTCTCCTGACCCCAGGGATCCTTCTTATAGGAGAATGCGCAACCTCTACTACTATAATGGCCACCAACGCTGTTTTAAATAAGGCCCACCGAACCCTGGGTAATGACTTATTGTTTCTAATGTTGCTTTAGATACTGCTTCTCACACAGAGGTTTGTGGTACCAACACTGTACAGGTTGAGAGGAATGACCAGTCTGCAGAGTTTCGACTAGAGTCTAGTCCTAAGGCCTTGGGAGAACATCAAGAAGGGTCTTCTATGCTCCCTTGTTTAAGTTGGCTGATCTCTTTCACTCCAGTGGGGAACCTGCCCCTAGGAGGAATGCGGTCAGACTGCTGTACAACGAAGGGCTGGAAAACCCTCTAGACAAGTTATATATTGCTAGGAATTTATTGAAATCTGCTATGAAATTCTTTTCCCTGGAAATTTTTGCTTTGATTTCTTTGGGTAATGGAAATTTTTATATTAGTTTCAAAAATGTGTCGAATCTCGATAGATTCTGGGCCCAGTACCAAGCACAGAAAAACAACCCGATTTGGATTCCTTTTCAGGTTATACTCCTTTGATTAAGACCATTACTGTTATGTTTAAAAATGAGGGTGTCAATGTATAGGACATTCTTTTCTGGTTGGGTCAAAGATGTGAGATTTTGGGCCGGCCCACACCTACCATGGAGAATAAAGATTATTTGGCATACTTGAAACTTCAACATCAATTTCAGCATTTGATCTCATTAACTGAAACTACAAAACAAGACTATAGTCAGTTAATTTCCACAGTTAAGGCACAAATGGTTCGAATGCAGTATGATAGGGGTAGATCTTTAGACCAGGAATTGAGATTTGGGATGAAAATGACTAAAAGGTCTTTAGATCCCTTTAAAGAAAATAAGGATAGGATTGATTCCCATCTTATTACAACCCTGACCACAGCAGAAGGACATACTGTGGGTGATCCCCAACAACTTCTGCAGGTAGTGGAGCAGTATATGACTACTATGTTAACAGCTGCTCCTGTTTTGACAGACACAGAGATACAACAGTTTTTGACTGCACTACATTTACCTTGTTTGTCTGACTCTGACAGGAGTGTTCTGGAGGCTGACATTGTTATAGAAGAAGTTCATGCTGCCATCAATGGTTTAGCCTCACAGTTGGCTCCTGGATCTGATTGTATTGGTGCAGGGTTTTGTAAATCCTTTTTGGATGAATTGAGTCCTGTATTGGTCGTTTTGTTTAACCACATCTTGCATTCAGGTAGTTATGCTCCTTCCATGAATGAGGCTATTTTGATATTATTGTACAGGAAAGGTGATAGAAACGACTCTAGGAATTGGCTCCCTGAGTCTTTTAAATTCAGATTTGTTTTAAGCAAAATTTTGCTAGCCAGACTTTCTAGGGTTACTCCAATGCTTCTTAGCCCAGTTCAGACTTGTGCCATCCGAGGGAGGAAGCAGCAAGATAATCTTATTTGGCTGAGGAATTTTTCTTCAGGGACTTGGAACAGTTACAAGGGATTGTTCTTGGATTGGATCAAGAAAAGCTTTGATCGGGTCGCACATACATTTTTATTTCTAGTGTTAACAGCCTTTGGGATCCCTGATAGGTTTGTGGGTTGGATAACTTCAGTGTATCGGAGGGCTGTGATTATACCAAATGTGAATGGGTGGTATGGGCAGAAAATTTGTATAGGTAGAGGAGTAAGTCAGGGTTGCCCCCTGAGTCCTACGCTTTATGCATTCACAATAGACATTTTTATCAGAATGTTACAATTCAATACTGAGTTACAGGGTATAGATGTCTCTCCCTCTGTGCCACAACGAAAAGTCCTAGCTTATGCACATGATTTAGTCTTGCTTCTGGCTCCTCAGTTTTCGGCCTCAGCATTACTGGGGACTATAGGTAGTTTCTTGAGTATTTCTGGTTCTAAGATTATTTATAGCAAAAGTAAGGGTGTGGTTATAGGGTCCACTGCCAGCATTGGGTATGATAGCGGGAGTTCCTATTTCCAGAGATCCTATTACAATCCTAGGGGCACTGTACGGACCTGAGACCTGGCAGGCAGAAACTGGGAACTAGCCCTCAACAGGGGGAATTGCTGGTAGGGGGATGGAAGGGACAACAGCTTTCCAAAAAGAAAAGGTTATACTTATTAGAACCATTCTTACTCCGATATTTCTGTACATCAGTTACATTTTTCCTCCACCCTCACATGTCAGGACTCAGTTGTTTAGTATTTATTTTCAGGCGTTCTGGGGATCTCGGTTGAACCCTAAAAAGAAAGAGCTGACCTATCTTCCTATTAAGGAAGGGGGTGTACCTATGCTTAACCCTGTTGCTTTTTTTTTAGTATTTTTTTGATTTATAATTTGGGGTTGGTCTTGAGGCCTGGAGATGTAATATGGAGACCTTTAATAGAACAGTGGTTACACCCATGTATGTTTTGTTGGCAGGAACGGAAGCCCAGACTATTGTCTAGGATCCCTAATTTACTGTCCTTTGTAACTGATTTTATGAAGCAAGTTATTAGTGGGACATTACCCCTCGTCACTTACAGACCTTGGATAGAAAGAAGGTTTACAACTATATTTTGTCGGTTGAACACATGGTGGAAGTTGTGTTTCCTGACTGTCCTGCTAATAGGAAGTCTCAGATTTTAGAACACCTTGGGAATAAAAGGATCCTCCCATATGCCTGGGATTGCTTATGGTTAAGTAACTATAGGCGGTTAGAGTTAAAGGTAATAGTAGGCACAAACAATTGTTGGAAAGATATTACCCATAATTGGATAAGATCAAATTTTAGAAACCCCAAAACATTTATACTTGGACTAGTGGTATATCAAACCACTTTGGGCATTTTTAGCGGACCGTTGGAATGAGGCTGAATTTAGGGGTATTGATTATCCCACTATAATGTTTGGACCTTTGGAAAACATGTTTGTGAAATATAACAGCAACACTATTTATGTGATATTTTGCATTATAAGGTTTTATATTTGGCAGTCTAGGTGCACGTGGATTTTGCAACAGAAAGACATCTCTTATGTTGAATTATTTTCCAATATTTGTAAAGCCATAGATAGACTCGTGAAATATAACTTTGAATCAGGTTCATATGAACTAATTAAGTCTCTATGGATCAACTGCACTGCCTGGCTTAATTCATGTATTTTTGTTTTGCTTATGTATGGATTTCGGGATATTGCTTTCCTTCTGTTTTGTCTGTAATGAAGTCATATTTTTCAATAAAATCCTCCTACTCTTTTCGATAAGTGCGACTGGATCTTTAACATCCACTGAACTACCACCAATCCAGGCAGATGGGACCTTGGTTTAACATCTCATTCGAAGATGGCACTTCAGATGTACAGCACCCTCTCATGCTGCACTACAGTGTCAGTACTGGGATATTAACCCAAGTGCCAGATGTGGGAACTGAACTCACAGCCCTCTGATCTCCTGGCCTCAGAGGTGAGTGTGCTACCTACTGAGCCACTGACACTATAAATATATATAAATATATACTTATACTAATATAATAAAAATAGTGACTGTCCCTTGTGAATAGTGCTCATAAGAGACTTCAGCCTTCCAGGTATAGATTGGGAGACACAGGTAGTGAGGAGCCAGAAAGTGTAAAGATTTTGGATGCCACACCAGACTCTTTCCTTTACAGTGTTTAATGTGGCTGCAAGGGGAGGTGTTACTAACTTAGTGTTGTCCAATCAAGATATTGTTAGTGATGTTAGGTGGATGCCGGGTGGTCAGATTGACATTTGCATGGTGAGATTCAGCATGAGGCTGGGATCACCAATCACCACTGACACAAGGATTTTGAATTTCAATAACATGGATTTTAGAATAATAGAAACATAGAAAATGATGGCAGAAGAAGACTAATGGCCCATTAAATTTGACCATAGTTATTACTGCCTTACCCCCCTGACCTAGTGCCATAGTGGATTATTCACCCTCAACCCACTTCTGCTTCCTCCCCCTGCCTGCTTCTCCCACATTGAGTCCCTTGACCTTGTCCCAACCATGTCTGAACTCTGTGCTATATTATTGCATGACTGTATCACTGTACGCAAGTGCTTTGTATCTTAGTACTATCTTGAGTACTGTTGTACATCATTGCCTTTTGACATTGTATGCTGCCCTACCCAGTACCCCTTAGTAAATGTGGTTGCTCAATGGAGCTCTTTCCTGGGGAAATACGTACAAATACAATACAAAACTGAGGTTCCTTGCCCCCATGACCTCTGCTGATAATCTGTTCCTGAGCTCCACCACCCTTTCAGAGATGAAGAACATCCTTCCTGAATTTACCTCCCAATTGTGCCCTCTTGTGGCTGCATCTCTATTTCTAACAAGCAGGTGCTTGCAGTTTATCACATTTAAAACTCTTAGGAACCTATAAGTCTTTAACATGTCCCTCTCTGTCCCGTTTTGCTTCAGTGAGTATATTTTCAGGGCTTTAAGCCATTCCCTATAGGATCTGACCTGCTGGCCCTGAATCATTTTTGTGACCCTTCACCCACTGAATCCAGCCAATCAATGTCTTTTCTCACATGAGAACTCCAAAACTGGGCACAGTACACCAGGTGAGGTCTTACTAGTGATCTGTATAGTAGCAGTATATCCTTTCCCCTCCAACCATCAAAACCCCACCCTATACATCCCAGCATCCTAGATGCCTTGCTATTGGCCTTATTGCACTGACTAGTTTGCTAGAGCGAGTCACTGAGGAGAACTCTCAGATCCCTTTCCTCTGCTGAAGTGGCCAGCTTAACCCTTCCCAACCAGTACACCATGTGTAGTTTCTTATTCCCTATGTGCATCACATTGCACCTCTTGGCACTGAATCTCAGCTGCCAGAACTCTGACCACCCTTCAGCCTTTCTAGATCCCTCTGAAGTTCCTTCAACCCTTCCTCACTGACCAGTCTGCTCCAGAGCTCTGCGTTGTCAGCAAAGAGATACATCTTCCCCTGGATGCCTTCCCCAGTATCATTAATGAACATATTAAATCGGACAGATTCCAAGATTGACCCCTGTGGTACCCCACTCATGACCTCTCTCTGTTCCAGATATGATCCTATTTACTCTCCCTCTCTATAATGCCTTGCTGCTAACCAGATGCCCACTCACTTGACTAATCCCCTCTCTTCTCCTAAGTCCTCCATCTTTTTTAGCAGCCTCTGGGTGGAACTGAACCACAGACTTTGCTAAAGTCAAAGTAGAGCAAATCCACTGCCTTGTCTCTATCTACCCCTAGTGAGGCCATCGAAAAACACTAGGCTTTCCTTCACTGTTGTCTCCATCAGTTTATCCATGATGGAGGTAAGGCTTACTGGTCCTGTAGTTGCCTGGATCCTGCTAGCGCCCCCCCCCCCAGTGGAGTAGGACTACACCTGCAGGTCTCCAGCCCTTTGGTACTATCTCTGAGTCAAGTGAATCATTAATAGTTGGCTCAAGGGCTCTGCCAGCTCTGATGCTAGTTCCCTAATCACCCTCCACTGCAGGTTGTCTGGGCCTGGCCTTGTGTACCCTAAAGGCCACTAACACTTTTCTAACTCATTCAGTCATGATCACTACCCTCTCCTTTCCTTTTGTCTGCCATGTAGCTGTCTTTATCCCACTTTCCAGTAGAGATCATTGTCCTCAACCATGAACACGGAACAGAAATACAGTAATCATTTAGGACATTAGCCTTCTGCTCATCATCTGTCACCACCTCCACCACCCTTCCCCACTCAGTTAGCCTGACAATCCCTTGCTTATCATTCCTTTCTCCTGAATGTATCAAAAATTCCTTTTCCACCTTCACACCCTCAGCAATCTGCATCTGTGTGTCTGCCTTGCCTTGTGTACTGCCACCTTTGCCTCTTTCAGTTTGGCCTGATATTCCTCCCACTCCTCCTCCTCCTCCTCCTCCTCCCCTTGGCCATCTTGTACCTTATGAAGGCCTTCTTTTAGTTCTGGCCCAGTGGCACAGAGGGCTTCAGTACTGGTACCTCACCTGCTGCCACACCAGAAGACTGGGTTCGGTGACACACTTGGGCTGCTGGGGGTTGACAGAGGTGGAAGAGGACTGAGGGTCAGCAGACTGCACTCCTTTCCAAGGGGAGGGTCCACCATACCACTCAGATACTGCCACCATGTGGAGGTATGGCGGTAGGCCTGTGGGGAGCATCACAAACCTGGGCATTGGCTGCTGGACAGCACATAGTGCATGTGCACCTCCAAGCACACACATGATTGCATCAGTGTACCACCGACCAAGGGAAGAAAAACCAAAAAATTAGGGACTGCTGTACCAGGGAGCCCTGCTCTCCTGCTCCAGCCTTTAGTATCACCCTGAGACCCCTGTCACAAGGAACTGGATCCAGACTTCAAGGGGAAGGACAGTCCTCAACTCCTGGCCCCACTTCAGGGGGCAAGCCATGGGAGACTTCGAGTTGCAGTTGAGTCCCGAGGAGAGATGGCAGCCAGTTGGGGGAGCAAGCAGGGGTTGAGAGCTCTGGCAATACACTGCAGAAGAAAGCTGTATTAAAAAAAACAAATGAAGGCCTTCTTTTTTGCCTTCACATCCTCTCCTACCTGTTGTGAGAACCAGATTGGTCTCTTGTGCTTGTTTCTTTTGGTGACCTTCTTGGCACAAGAATCTGTCACCTCCAGAGATGCCCCTTGAAAATTCCCCACTCCCCCCCCCAATCTGGCCAACCCCCTCCAAGTTATCCCTGACCATTTCTCTTATCCAGGGGAAAATTCACTCATTTGAGGTCCAGAACCACTGTCCTCAAAGGGGTGTCAGAGTTGGTTACTTGGTTTGGTAAGACAAAAGAAGGCCAAGGGCCCATTAAAAATTGTCTCCCACTCCTAGTGGGTGTATTGTTTATTTCTTGACTTCAGAATGTACTAATTGAGCCATTGTTTAAAACTACTGAAATAAGTCTTGTTTACTAAGTCATTGGGAAGTTTGTTCCACAAACAGGCTGATCTTATTGTAAAATAATTATTTTATTGGTATTGATCTTTGGGATGAACAGTTGCTTATTATGAGACCTTAAATGTGTTGTCCTATTGTTGAATTCTAGGTCACATTGTGTCATACTGTAAGTTCAGAATTGTTTAGTATATTAAACAATAGTAAGAGGTCTCCTCGCCTTCTTCTCTCCACCAAACTAAATAGGCCTAGTAAAGCTAATCTCTCATTATAGCTGAAAGTTTCCATCCCATGTATTAGTTTAGTTGCTCTCCTCTGAGTCCTTTCAATTAAGTTAATATCCCATTTTAGGTAAGGGTTCCAGAAGAGGGAACCAAAGTCCAAGTGTGGGATTATATAGGTTTTATATAACTGCATTATGCACTGTTTATTCCTAGAAACACATGAGTAGTAGTAACATTCTTTATTTTTATTCAGGATAAGGTCACAAATTCACATCATTAGGTCCTGAGACCTATTTACAAGAGGGTCCTGATTTTAAAAATATCAAGTTATAAAATGTTTCTCAGTTAAAACATTCCAAATACAGTACACAACAGAGCCATAATTTACACACAGTTTTCATATTCATCCACCATGCTTCATACTTGTTACACACAAAATTTAAATCCAGACTTTCCTAGACCCTCAGTCATAGCATTGTGTCATCCTAAGGTATTTTAATCCTCAACTATTGCACATACATTTGGTTAACTCATGTTTTAATAATTTAGCAAAAAGTTTTGGTTTATTTATACTTTTCAAGTTGTTATCTATACAGTTCCAGGTCAATGTATAGTTAGCTACAAAGGTCATGTTACCAAATTTGCTTTTTATTTTTGGTCTTATAAGTCTATGTTTAGAGTCTCTTAAGTTATATTTATGCCTATGTTCATTATTCCTCAGTTTATCCTTTAGATATTTAGGATTATCTACATTTAATATTCTATAAATTTGGTTTGCCCACATCTGTCTTCTCATTTTCAAGTGTTAGCCACCCCAGTTCCTGGTACATATTGCAATGATGACTTTGAGCATCACATCTTAGTATGAACCTTGCCAAAGTATTATATGTTATGTCCACTTTTTTTAATATGGTTTTACTCCAAACCATAAATGTGACTGCCGTAATCTATATTTGGTATGAGTAGCTGATTTATAACTTCTGTATGAATTTTTTTATCCATACAAAAACTAGATCTACAGTAAGCTACCAGTTTTTTATTTACTTTCTCTATCATATTCAAAATGTGGTAGTCAAATCTTAATCCTTCATCTACCCACACCCCTAGATATTTATACCTAGATTCTTGATCCAAGATTTCCTTTTTGAGAACTGTTACACTGATTTCCTGTTTTATTTTTTTGTATTTTCTTCGGTGGTGGATCAAAGAACATAGTTTTTTTTTTACTATTTAGTATAAGTCCTGACTGAGCTAACCCTTTCTCTAAGTTTGTAAAATCAAGTAGGTGAAGTCCATTTTCTACATCTTTAGCAGTATTTCTGCTAGCCAGCAAGATTGTGTCATCTGCATAGTTTAGTAATTGTTTGGTCAGTCACTCCTACCAAGTTATTTATGTACATCAGGAAAAGGGTGGGCCCCATATGGAGCCCTGAGGGACTCCTCTTAGGACCTTAACCTTCCTTGACAGAGTTTCTCCAATCCAAATATGCTAAACCCTATTGAACAAATAGCAGTTGAACCTGTTTGAGGTTTCATTGTCAATTCCAAAGGATTTCAGTCTTTGAATTAAAATCATATGGTCCACGGTGTTGAAGGCCTTGGATAAGTCCACAAACACCATGCCTACTAGCCTGCCCCTGTCCATCTGGGAGGCAATTATGTCTATTAGGTCAGTGAGCGTGGTGTCCGTTGAGTATCCTTTCCAAAACCCAGATTGAGAGGTGGTCAGTAAGGAGTACTCTTCCAAATACTCACTTAACTATCTCTGACCAGCCTCTCCAATACCTTCTACACTGTGGACAGCAGGGCTACAGGCCTATAATTAGTAAGCAAAGTTGAATCTCCCCCTTTATAAACTAGAATTATAAAGGCCTTCTTCCAGTCTTCAGGGGAATGTCTGTCTATAAGACTCCAATTAAAAAGTTTAGTTAATATAGGGGTGACTATATCTATCGCATCTTTTAAAAATCTGTTTTCAATACTGTCAGGGCTATAAGCTTTATTTGTTTTTAACCTTCATATCTCATTTTTGACTTCTTTGCACCCTATAACTTTCAATCTAAATTTTAGAGCATCTGGGGGCCTTACAGTAGTTTTACCATAATCCCTACCTAGTTCACAATTTGGGATATATATATATATATCCGGCAAGGCGATGAAATATTCATTGAGTATGTTTTCTGATACAATAGTAGTTTGAAGCACTCCGTTATTTTGAATTTGAATTGGAGGTTTATTGTCGACTGGCTTTTCGAATGATCTAATCAAAGTCCAGTATTTCTGGGGATCAATAGTTACTGAGACTTTGTTTTTATGATACATCTTTTGGAGAGTCTTATTTTGTTCTTAAAGTATTCCTTGCTTTTTATAAGTATCCCAATCATCTGAATTTAATGTTTTGTTCACCTTTTTCCAGAGTCACTTTTTCACTTTGATATCCCTTTTTAACTTTTCTGAAATCAGGGTAAATGACCCTTGTTTGTAGACAGTAATAAGGGGGCTACTTTGTCACAGGCTTCACAAAATATTTTGATAATTCTCTAACTGCCAAATCCAAATATGGGATAAGAAACAGCCTCTCCCATTTTATACCTGCCAGTCTATGTAAAACAAATTCTTTACTTTAATTTTTTTTTTTTTTTGTATTATCTATTTTTCCGCCCCGTGCTCGCTGGCCTCCACTCCTTCAGGCTCTGACAAGTTCCTTCTGACCTCTTCTGTCCTTGCCTGCCCTCCTCTAGTCCCCAGATCGCAGCCGACCCTGGGATATCCCGTGTACCCTTCACTGGGCGGGTCCCTCTCCACTGAGGGGAAGGCACTGGGGAGGGTAGCCCCAGCACATCCTTCTAGGGGCCCATGGGTGCTGCTGGGGAACAGGAGGCACCGGAGGCGCTGGAGGCCCCTAGGAACAGAGAGACATCATCGGAGGGCCAGCGAGTGATTTTTTCTGGCTTTCTGTTGGGGTAGAGTAGTGACGCCACGGTATACGCTTGACGCTCCACTCCTCCCCAGTTAGTATTGGGTCAGAAGGGGCCCCAGGATACTGCCAGCTCCGCTTAGAGCCAGCAGGCACCGGACCAGTCCCCTGCCCTCCCCCCAGAGAAGGAGAGCTGTCCCTGGGATGCTCAATCCTTCTCCCCCCGGCTGGCCCTCCAGTGACCCGGGCTCGTTCCCGAACCCGGGTCGCTGGCGTTGCAAGCGGAAATCCAACCGCTGCGCCGGCGGGCCAGCATTACTTTAGTTTTTAAAGGTTCTTCATCTTATTTTTATTGTTATCAATTTTAAATTTCTTGCAGTTGTTCTGAAATATTTCACAGCTGCATGTGACAGAGCAGTGGTCCCCTAAAACAAGGTTATTTATTTGTACTTCATAGACTTTTATATTTTCTGTGAAAAAGATTACGTCAAGTATGTTCGCCTCACTAGATACGTCTGTTTTCCTAGTAGGCGTCAATATAACCTGAACCATGTCAAAGTGTTTAAGGCTTCGCTGTAAGACTTTTCCCCGGTTTGCCCCACGCTGCATTAAAGTCACACAGAATTCAGTTCCATAGTGTGTTTCTGTAGAACCTGGGAAAAGCACCAAAGTCAGTAACCTTTGCTCTGGGGAGTAACCAAACCTATAATTAAATTTAAGCCCTGAAGATATACTAGGATACTTTCAATCTGACCTACCATCCCTGAATAAAGGATTTTTGTATATCTCAGTTTCCAACTTGTGTATAACATTATCTCCTCCCCTTTACCCTCCTTGTTTGCTCTGCATATAGAAGCCCTGCATTTCAACTTCGTGTCCATGTATTCTTTGGGTTAACCATGTCTCAATATCAGCTATAGCCTCTGAGTCTCATTTGCAACCCAAGTTTGCATTATGTCAGTCTTAGTTTTCAGACTTCTGGCATTATCATAAATTATTTTAAATCTATTTTGGGCTAGGGACCTGGATTAATTTCTGTATCTCCTCCAAGCAAGAGAACTATCATCAAATGACTTCCCTCCTTACCAAATTTAAATTAAATACTAGATGGGTGTGGCAACAATAAAAAAATCTGCCCTTGAATCAATTTTTATAACCCCACAGTGGAAATCTCCCATTTATATAGTTACAGTGGTGGGCAACCTAAAACAACCCGAGCGCCGCATATGCGGCCCTCAAACCCCCTCGAGGGCCACATGCCCATGCATGACTCAGACTGGACCCATTTCACCACAAAATGAATCAAATGTGACAGATTTGAATGTAGAAAAAGTTTATTTAATGGACTGGTAACATCATTAAAAGTTTAAAAACAGTATAAATAATATTAAATACAATTAAAATTCAGTTTATTTCTCTTTTGTACAATGTAGTGCAGTCCCATTGTGGTGGCAGAAGTGTTCTTGGGGGCCGCAACTTAACCCACCAAGGGCTGTATGCAGCCCATGGGCCACAGGTTGCCCACCACTGCCTTAGGCTAACGGCTGTTTCTCTTAACAAATCAAATTTCTTAGGATGAGAAGTTATTAAATGCACAATAGCTACAGTATCCTGTGATAATCATGAGTAATTAATAGTGAGTTTTAAATGGCGACTACATAACAGCAAAAATAAAATTAGCGAGTGGCATAAATGAACGCATTTCTTAATTAGTGATTCTCTAGACTTAAAAAGCGAGTCTCTTAAATCACAAGTAAGTAATTACACGGCTAAACCAATGAGAGCTGCAAAAGAGTTCTCAGCACCACCCGAATTTCAAACCACAATACTCCATTATTCATCTATAATAACCACAGTACTACATTAGCCTCATAGAGTGGCACTTTGGGGATTAGCAATGAGCGAGAAAGCAAGCAATGTCACCGCAATATCACTGCCCTATTTCCAACCAACAGTACGAAATGGTGCACTCGGTTCTTGCTCTGTCTCTTTGACAGCATCTAATAAACGTAAAGGTAACATACCTCACAAAGGAGTTTCCTTAATTTTAAATGGTACTCACATGAGCACCTTCATAGTAATGCACGTCAAGAATATGAAGTGACGCAATGCATTTCCTGTGGCACGTCAAAATAGTGAAAAGCGCTATAATAAAAAAAATGTAAGTCAGGTAGTTAATTTGGGGCATTGAGTTGCGCATTGACACATTTAACTTGTGCACCTCAAAAGAATGGAAATGATTAACACAAAAAAAACTGCCAATTAAAATCATTACTTTTATTTATTTTCTTTTAAAAAATGGCCAATTAGAAATAAAAATAGCATATAACTTTTTAGTGAAAGAAAAGTCCAATCAATTTGTTTTTAGCCAAAAAGAAAAAACTGTCAAAAGCCAGTAATACCGAGCCACAAACACAGGCTTGTTTGTTTAAGCTTCACTTTAAACTTGAAATTGTAATTTATAAGCCAGGCCCTAAGGTACTCCTAGCGGGATCTTGACTCATATTGTGCCACAATTGATGTCACTCTTTCATTGAAGTCTTTATACTTCCTTTTGGCTCCACTGTTGCCTGCCCTGACAAGAGCTGCTGCAGCTTTAACTCGGTCATCCTGTTTGTTTTGAATGCACTCAATGAACTTCCATGTGCTTGGATGGCATGCACCCAGTCTGCTATTAAATCCTCTGTGCCATCCCTCCACCGCATTATTTGTATGAGTGAGACCCCTGGTTTTGGCCTTATGACAGTTTCAGTGCTCAGCTGGAAATGCTGCTCTTCTCCATCCTGACCACCCTCGTGGCCTCCCAACCCAAGTATCTTCATAGTAGTCTAGCAGTGACAAATGTAATTCTTCATGCTGTTGAAAAATTCCATTCACGCATTTCTTCAAAGGGGTAGTGACATCTGGTATGGGAACAAATGTAAGTGAAAGCAGTATACATATATTTAGTGCAAAATCAGGGTCAGAGCAGTACTTTTCTTGTACCTCTAGACATTTTGGATTTTCACCACACCAACTGGGCAAAATGAAAGAAACATCCCTGACCTGGATATTCGGAACACAAATGAAAGTGCTTTCCAGGCTGACACTTTCAAAATCCAAAATTGCTGTTGTGGGGCTCAGGGCAGGTGCCTATTGTTTTAAGCTGTGTGAACACGCATAAGTATGACGCTGTCCTGGTGAGCACATGAGCACATACAGCACAGTCACAGCAGTGCCAAACCATAACCCGTGAACTGTATATAGTTGGTCAAACATTGCTGGGCATGACTTAAATGTCTCATTCATCATCCAATCCAGACATCCTTTAAGAAAAGCTAATCTCTCCTCTGTGGCAAACATTAAAATGGCCTGTTTCTTTGCCACTGTCAAATATTAGGAATAGCTGAACAAAGTTGTTGTGAATTCTGGTGGAATCACAAGGTCCTCTGCTGTGCTTGTGTGGCTGGACATCTCCTCTCCACCTGCCTAATGTGCTGTACAGTTCTCTTCAGCAGTTATATACCAGGTAAGTAGTTGTAACTGTGTTGGGGCAGAGGCTGGCGCTTCTGCATTCATCTGAGATGTGGTTTCAACACCACAGCATGCGCATCTCTAATGTCTGCCATCACCCTTCTAACACCACATCTACAGCATCAGCAACATGGGTATGCTCCTTTATTTGCACAATGACTTGATTGCCCACAGTGTGTATGCAAGCCAAACAATTATACTTATGTGCATCAGCACATCTCAATAAACTTCTTCTGTTGTTTCTTTATCTTTACAGTACAGAAAACCAGCATGAAGCACAAGGACCTACCTTTCTGGCTTGTAAGAAATTTAAATTCTATAGTGAAAATAGACTGCAGTTCAGAGTGTAAGATACCTGCCTTGTAGTGGCCATTTATAACTCTCACCTGTGGAGGGAAGGGGTGTCCTGTTCTGGCGTGTCAAGAGTAATGAATTCTGGGACCAGGAAATGTGAGAAAAGCGGTTGGACATAGTTGTATTTCTTAGTTGTAATCCGAATCACTATACATTTAATGCTGCTTTTATAAGTATGCTCGACTTGATTGTGAGGTATGTAAATTTGTGCTCATTGCTGTTTTAGAAAGATCACAAGGCCACTTGCTCCTGTCAAGAACAGACTGCAGGTCTATTGGTTTTCAGGTTAGTCACCTACCTATCTGCCACAAAGTCCTCCTCCATAAATGGGACACCACCTATCATACTATCTGCTACTACGCCTCTGCATATCCATGATACATGGGATAGACATAAGGAATTCTGGAGGTCAGGGTAAGGGGCAACAGACTTCTAGGAAATCATAAACTGAACTTACAAGCTCAAATGGGCAGACTGGGTGGGCCATAGGCCCTTATCTGCTGACACTGTCTATGTATCTATGTATCTATGATACAAACACCATTGCCAGCTCAATGCTGACCTAAAATGGCCCTGCCTCTCTGCCTATCAACTCCAGTCCTATGGCATTCTAATTGATGGTATTGCCAGATCAGACCTCCCCTAATCCCTCGCCCCTCTGCTGCACTCACAACCCCTCTCCTATGGGCTCCGATCTATTGGCCAAGACCCTCTCCACATCCCTAGATGCAAAACCAATATGGGTGCATGTGCTTTCTCATACCTGGCTCCAAAGTACTGGAACTCCATACCTCAAACTATTCGTTGAGCTCCCATCCATGCTAGTTTTAAGAAACTTCACTGTGATCATCTGCGTGCTACTAGCCCCTGCATTTGCTTTCATCTGCCTTAGACCAGACTTTCTCCCTGCCCTACATTTCCCCTAGGCAATCTACTTTCTCTGATACCTTTTCTCCATCTCTCTTAATACCCTTTTTAAATGCTTTTCTCTCATCCCTTACCCTCTTTCTCTGCTTTCCACCACTCTCCCTTTCCTCTCCTCCTGTTTATACTCTCCCAAGCTAATGACCACATAATGGCACTTATTGTATGACTGTATATACCTTTCTTTTACAATGCCTGTTTTCTCACATTTTCTGGTTTTTGTTTTCTTTAACTTTGTTCAAACTGTTATTGATTGTATAATACAGAACAATATTTCTCCCCACCCTAAGTTTGATTGTATGTGATCCCCATCTCACTGTGTTACATCTCTCATGTGCTGCGTCACATGTATGTTCATGTATTTCAACTTGTATTCTACGGGTCGCGGCTCTGGAAATAGTATTCTATGCTTTGTGCACCCACCCAGTTACAAAAGCAAATAAATAATGTCCTATGTATGTATTCCTTGCTGCCAATTCCGTTTCAATAGTGTTTCTGTTTACTGAGGCAGGCAGGGACCTTAAAGCACATATTGCTATTAATTTTTGGCTGCTATTGTATGTGCAGCGATTTTGTAACCATGCGGTTTTTGGGTTCACTAATATGAACTCGCCAATTTTGTGTTTACGATTATATTATTGCTATTATCACATTGAACTAGGGTAGTCAAACACATCAAAACTTTAAATAATTTCATTTTTAAAATACTATAAAATCACACACAGCCCTTAAAGTCAAGAAAGATAACCTTCAAATATTCAGTGCACGACAGGTTTCAGGCAGTACTACTACAGTTTAATTTATCAGTTTACTTACACCCTCCAGCGTTTTTATATGGTGTGATGCTCTGGTAATTAGAAGAAACCCAGAATATAGACGTGTGAACTACTGAGTACTTGTGTTTGATATGGGCTCATAATAGAATGTTCACTCACCAAAATGTCAGGCCATTCTTGATTTTATTGCCAAGGGCTCCTCAAACAAGTTTGTTCAAACTTCTATTATGTTTTTTACGACTGAGTGGCACTTGCGCTCACGCTCTGCACACAGCACAAGCTTTTAAAGCCACTGACTCCGTCTCCCTGGTGCTGTCACTGGATGCCAGTATCAGGCCCTCTCACACCCACTAGATGATTGACAGCCCTCCAGGAGTGGTGGATAATGATCCGTATACACAGAGCTCTTAGTTCATTACTGTTTCAGTCCAGGAACAGTCCTTCTTGATGGCTGAGCTGCAAGGACTCCAGATGACTGAGAGCTGAATAGAGCTTATTAATCTGTTTGTGGTTTTAGTACATGGATAAGTCATATCTCTCAACTGTACCACGTTACGAGGAGCGCTCCTCATTTTACTTCACAAAAGTTCCCTGTTCCACATTGTGAGGACTTGTTCCACATTCAAAGTCAACATTTTAAGCAAAAATCCATAGTAAATGATGCAAAAAATATATTATTCAATTAATAAGACTTTCTGAACATAAATGCAACATTTTAACAGTGTTTTGAGCTTCTTAGGTAAAGATTTGAATAAGTGTTCCACATTTTGTCCATTTGTTCCACATTCTGACAGGCAATGTTCCACATTTGGGGGACAAAAGGTTGAGAGGTATGATACAGTGGTCAAATAAAGATAACTCATTGTTGACTATGATCCCTAAGTCTCTCTCCTTGTCCACAGAACACAGTTGGACACCATCTAAACAATATGAATGTTTAGGATTGCTTTTTTTTTCTGAATTGCAGAACTGTGCACTTTTCTGGGTTAAATCTCATTTTCTTCTGTGTAGCCCATTCCTGTACTGATTTTAGGTCCCGGGTCAGGGATTGATATTTATCAGGAGTGTCTACTTCACCTCCTAGCTTGGTGCTGTCCGCAGACTTAGTAAGTTCTTAACATTTAAGTTCATGTCACTTATAAAGAGACCTAAGAGAACTGGCTCAACACGGGCCCTGAGGAACCCCACTGCTGACAATTTCTCATTAGAAATGTGTCCATTTATTCTGACCTGCTGAATGTGATCTGTTAGCCAATCTTCTATCCACCTCACAATGTCTAAACTAATTCCCACATTAATTAGTTTGATGACTAACAAATCATGGGGCATGGTGTCAAATGTTTTCTCAAGGTCTAACAAGATCACATCAACTGGTTTTCTGTAGTTTATACTCATGCTGACTGTATTATAGAAGGTGATAAGATTAGTTGTACAAGACAGACCTCTTCTAAAACCATGCTGTGAATTCTCTTCTAGTTCCAAAGTTTTTATTTCATGATCTAGTATCTGCTTCAGTAGTTTCTCTTAATAATTTACTGCAAAGGGATGTAAGAATAATAGGTTTATAGTTGGCAACATTGTTTTCATTTCCCTTCTTGTGAATTGGCACCATGGGTGCACCTTTCCAGTCAGCTGGAAGCAGCCTGGACTCAAGTGACTTATTGAATAAAGTTGTGCATGGATAAGCTACAGTAAGAGATCTGACAGGTTTCTCAAGAGCCTTGGATGTAGTTTATCTGGAACTGGTGAGGAATTTTCTTTAGTATTGTTTAATATGGTCAGTACCTCAGCCTCAGTAACACGCTGCTTAGAGCTGGTAATAATTCCCAACCTCGCATTATTTAATGGTTTATTATTGTATATAGACCAAATATGTGTATTAAAATAATGCACTATTTCAGAGTCATTTGATATTATAGTACCATTGCATAATAAGGGCCAACTGTTCTGGTTTGTTTTTGCATTGTTATTTACATAGGAAAAAAGCTTTATTATTGCCTCTTTTATTTGACAATTCAGATTCCAGTTTTATTTTTTATTTTTGATCATAGTCTTTAGTTTTCTTTGTTAAAGATTATATTTAATTTTGTAGCCTCTGATGGATCACTTTTTGTTTTTATGTGCTTTATCTTTTCTTTATTTGTCTCTTAATTGACTGTGTCAACCGTAGTGGTATTTGTCCCTGTTGTTGTATTTTGTTTTGTCAGAACATGTTTGGATTCTAGGCTTATGACAGTGTGCAAAAGTTTTTCCAGCAATCTTCCACATCTAGATTCTTTAGTGTTTGTTCCCGGTAGTATGTCCGACAAAGGGCAAAACTCCGTTGCGTAATCCCCCATAGCGACATTTTTTGACAAGATTCAAAAATGTCACTGTGGTGTACAAACCAGCAAAACGTTGCCCTTTTACCAACTTTTGCTCCTCCCCCCATATTAACTTTGACTGGAGTTAATCCTTGGAAGCTACATCAAAGACACACCTCTTCTATGAATTAACAAACTATATATTTATTTTATGTTCATTAAACAACTCTGTGTTATATAGCCAGAAAACAATGCAGAGTTTAGATGAGAAAGGACTACCAGCTGTGATACAGACAAGGTAATTTCTCATAGACATTCATTCATACCACTTCAGTTCAGCACTGAAACACAAATGATCAACTATTTATGAGGATAGAATGATTGATTTTAAGCTAATCTAGTTAAACACAAACTAGATGGGTTAGTAATGAACTCTGAGTGAAAACAATTAGCTCTACAGACTGCTCTGACTGGGAACTGCAACAGCTTCTTCAGTCAATCAGGGACTTAACTGCTGAAGCAACAGGCCGGACAAGAATGATGTCACCACTCTGTGATAGGGACAGAAAAATCTTCATTGTTTTCAGTTACTGTAGAGCATAGAAACAGATGCTGATTTAAAGAAAACCACAAAACCAAACAGCAAGTTATTTTCAGAAAACACTAATCATGACACAGGGACTTGAATTCAAGCTTTTTTTAAAAATATGGAAAAAATGGTGCATTTGATCTTTAAATGTTGGTCCACAAAAGACATCAAACTTTTGCCCTACAGCACTTGTTCTCAGTTTCACTTGTTAAGGGAAGAAAAAATACTAGAAGGATTAAAAGACTTAAAAGTAAATTGATGGGGACAGGTTGAGAAGATGGGGAATGGAGCCTCTATTCACACTTGTGTGATCTACAGCCTTTCAGCACAGGGAAGGAGTTAGATAAAGTGCTGGTGGAAGTCATTGGCAAGACAGCAGAAAAGGGGGAGTGCTGCTCATGGGGGACATCAGTATGCCGGATGTAGATTGGAGCCTCACAGCTGCGGCTTCAGCTGGAGGCAGGGACATCCTGGACTCCTTGTTCCTCAGGCAACTAGTCAGTGAACCCACTCATGATGGGGCAATACTGGAGCTGGTACTCACCAACAGGGACAGTGTTCCAGATGTTGAGGTGGGGAGACACCTGGGGACCAGCAATCACCGTACAGTGTAATTCAATATGTGGATGGCTGCAGAATCCAACCACCCAATGGTGAAGATCCTGGACTTCAGAAAGGTAGATCTGAAAAGATAAGTGAATGCCTCAGGGATGACCTGGTTGGGAGTAACCTGATTGGGGTGGAGGAACAGTGGGAGAAGCTAAAAAGGGCCACAGTGAAGGCAACAGACCTTTGTGTCAAGCAAGTGAGCAAAAGCAAGAGGAAAAAGAGACCACTACAGTTCTCGATAGAGGTAGTGGAAAAGGTAAAAGCTAAGAGGATAGCATTCAGAAGGTAGAAGGAGACCCAAAGGGTGGAGGACTGGGAGATGTATCAGGGAAAACCAAGGGCAGCAGGAAGAACAATAAGGGGTGTGAAGGTGCAAATGGAAGACAGAACAGCCAGTGTGGTAACAAAAAGGTACAAGACACTTTTTTGGTATGTAAGCAAAAAGAGGAATCCCAGAGATGGGATTGTAAGGTTAAAAAGGGAAGGAAAGGACTGTGGAGAGGGCGGCCAGGAAAGGGTTTTCATCCTGAACAAATACTTTTGTTCAGTGTTCACAAAGAAAAGAGATGGGGAGGAGCCACAAAAATGTAACAGGAGCACTGAGGGAGGGAGATGGACACTAGACCATTTTAAGAGAGAGTCCTGAAGGGACTCACAAATCTGAAAGTGGACAAAGCAACAGGGCCAGACGGGGTCCATCCAAGGGTATTAAGCAAGCTCAGAGAGTTACTGGCCACACCTCTGATGGTCCTAGTTAACAGCTCATTGGAAACAGGAGTGGCCCAGAGGACTGGAGGTGGGCAGATATAGTCTCACTGCATGAACGAGGTAACAGGGAAGAGGGTGGCAATTATAGGCCAGTCACCCTGACTTCTGTGGTGGGACAGTTAGTGGAATCACTGCTGAAAGTTAGGATTGTGGAATGTGTTGAATCCAATGGATTCTAAGACTGGAGGCAGCATGGATTCGTGGGGGAGAGGTCATGTCAAATGAATCTGATAGATTTCTTTGATTGAGTGACTATCAGGAACTAGATCAGGCTGGAGCAGTGGGCATAGCCTACCTAGATTTCAGTAAGGCATTTGACACTGTTCCTCATAGGAGACTAGTAAGTAAGCTGGGTAGCCTAGGAGTGCGTCCAAAGGTGGTAAACTGGATAAAAAATTGGTTAGAGGAGTGGTGACAGAGGATGGTGGTAAATGGAGTTCACTCCAAGGAAGGAAGGGTGACCATCAGGGTGTCTCAGGGATCAGTGCTGGGTTTGGTTCTCTTTAATGTCTTTATAAATGACATTGCAGAGGAGCTGGAAGGGTAGGTTTGACTCTTTGCAGGCAACACAAAAGTCTGGAGTAGGATGAACACTTGGCGGGGGTAAAAGGGAAAGGATGAGCAGTGACCTGAGAAAACTTGAGGAGTGGTAAAGGGTATGGCAGCTGGGTTTCAATGCAAAAAAGTGCAAAATAAGGCACGTGGAGTGGAGTGCAAAATGGGTGGGGTGGTACTGTCAACCACCAAACAGGAAAGAGGCCGAGGGTGATCATATCTTATGATCTAAAGGTGGCCAGGCAGTGTGAAAAGGCAATTGAGAGGGTTAGTGGAATGCTGGGGTGCGTACGGAAGGGTATCCTCAGCAGAAAGAGGAAGGTGGTGTTGCCTCTGTATGGATCACTGGTAAGACACCACCTACAGTACTGTGTCCAGTTCAGGAGACTACATCTCTGGAAGGACATAGACAGAAAAAAATGGGCAAACAAGGTGGGGGCAAGTGGTCCTTATCTGCCAGCAAAATTCTGTTTCATTTTTTCTCTATAGATTTTTATGCAGTGTTTTTACCCCAATTTTCGCCAACCCCCATGCCCTGGGCATGCGCACGTATGTGGAGGCATGTGCACGCCATACCTCGAGGCACCCTCCCACTACTTGCCTCCCCCTCCTGCCTACACTATGCACTGGACCTCCACCTGATAGAAGCAGAAGTACAGGGGAGGGGCAACAACCTCTCTGGGAGAGAAGAGCTGCCTTTTGGCTGCTCAATCCTGCCCCCTCCTCATAGGCCAGCTCTCCGATGACCCGAGGTCGTTCCCAAACCTGGTTCACTGGCGTGATGGGAGGTAAGATGCCAGCGCCCAGCCCTCTGTACCACCAGGCCGCCAAAATTCTGTGTTTCTATGTTTCTATGAAGTGGGCAGCATTAAAGGAGATAATTTCAGAGGCAATCCATGAATGTGTCAGGATCACATGAAAATACATGAAACCAATATGATTTGAAAAATATGCATTCAAGATATATGAATGATTGCAAACATGAATACAGAGATGTAGTATAAGGTTAAACTGGGTGTAACCCATGACCCTATGCAGAATGGGGATTATCTGGATATTGTACTGAGCCCTCTAGACTCTTGCTGTGTGGCCGAGGACCTGTAGCTTGATGAGACCCCTTAAAACAATCATACATTTGGATAAATACTTTGGATTCCATTGGGGCTGCAATCTTGTGACCTGTTGACCTCTGGAATAACCAGTGCAAGGAGATCCTAGTTAAGCTCACCCACAGTCTGATGGGACAAGGTGGAACAGTAAATTGTGACTCCTTTTCTGGACTAATGGGAACGATGGTAGATTGTGCTGGAGGAGAGAAAATATGAGATCTCTTGGAGAGAGGGCCTGTTGTCCTGCAAGAGGTTCAAAGTGCACCATTCCCGGCCTTGTGCCCAGGAGATGAACTGTATGAAAAGTGGCTGAGGCCTGTGAGTCTGAGAAACAATGTTAAAGAGTTTAGCACAGAAAGAATCCAGTCAGTGCTGCTGTGGCAGGTCCCATAGCAGGCACAAAGGTCAGATGTCATGCTGCTATCACCCAGAGGTTCTGTAAAGCCAAGATGTGTAGGTTGGTCTGGGACCTCAGTGGCCCCATGCAGGAAGTAGAGAGCCAGTCAAACCTCCAGGAAGGAAGCTGTCCTGGTAGCACAGCAGTAGTGGTTTGCTTGGTATGTTTGTGACCAGGGTTTAGGAATGGACCTTGATCATCTGGAGAAGGAGGAAGAATTGAGCGTCCCTAGGACAGCTGTCCTCCCTAGGGGAGGGGGTTTCCCCGGCTTCATTGACACTTTGCAAAGGCTGGATATCAATGCAGCTTGGAGCTTCAACACAGGGAGGAGCTTGCAGTTGATGAGAACATGCCTTGCCCATACAGAAGCATGTATCTCACTGCATGTCAGAGCTATAGGGGAGAAAACCAAAGTGGAAAACTACCCACTCAAGCTGGATGATACCAGACCCTCGTTGATCCAGCACCACTGACTAGGCAACCCTAGCAACTGGATCCTGCTTCCCAGTGGTATGGGCCCCTCCAAGGACCCCGTCACAAGGGGTAATTCATAAGGGCTAGCTCAGGGATATGTTCTGAGGAAGGTGGTTAATTGGGCTGAGGGGCCAGCTAAACATGAGCCAAACAGATGAAAGGAGAGAAAAAAGCTTGGTGAAAAAAAATCGAACATACAGGCGGGATTTGGTGATGTCAAAAACTGAGAGAGAAGACACCAACCTTCAAACTAGAAGCTAAGCTGGCCCAGAGATACAGCAGGAGGTCGGAGGGCCAGAGGCCTGCGGTATATGAAGGAGTCGCTTTGTAATAATAATAATAATACTTTTATTTATAAGGCGCTTCAGTTGCCAAGGCGCTCGCATATAAATAAAAGATTAAAACAATAAAATCATTAAAATAAATTCAGCTGGATCAAAACAAATTAATTCAATCAATATTCTAAAAATGCAGTTTCCACAAAAAGTCTTCAGACCTTTCTTGAAACCCTCCACAGAGGTGCACTCCGCAACTAGTGGTAGAGAGTTCCAAAGGGTGGTGCCACATATGAAAAAGCCCGGCCAAGATTTCAAATTCACCCTTGGAACCTCTAGCAACCCCTCATCGGCCGAGAGGAGTGAGTGATTAGGGCAATAAGGAACCAGAAGTTCTTTCAGATAAACTGGGCCCAGATCGTAGGGCTTTGAAAGTCACAATCCGACTTTAAAGGTGATCCGCCACTGAATTGGCAGCCAGTGCAGTCTGCAGACAGCACGAGTAATGTGACAGGATCTACTAGAACCTGTCAAAAGCTGGGCTGCAGCATTCTGCACTAGCTGCAGGTGATGGATTTCAAACCCCAGAAAGCCTTAGATAAAGGGAGTTGCAATAATCCAAGTGCAAGGACACGAAATCATGGACTAACGCTGGCAGGTCGGCAGATCGGAACAAGATGCCGAATCCTGGTTATGTTCCTAAGATGATAAAAGGAAGTCTTGACGTTTCTGACACCTGCGAATGCAGTGTGAGCCCATTGTTAAGAACTACCCGCAGGTTCCAAGACCTGCTCAGAGGTGGAAGAGAAATGCCTCCAGGAAAAATTCTGAAGACGCACCATCACCCGACCCCCTATCTGTCCACTCGGTCCACAACCAGTACCTCAGTCTTATCAGAGTTCAACCTCAGTCAGCTAGAATTCATCCACTCCTGGATTGCTTTTAGACAGCTATTAAAGACGGAGAGATCCCTCCTGGTCTGGGGCAAAAAGAAAGGTAGAGCTAGGTATCATCTGCATAACAGTGAAACCTCAGCCCATACCACCTTACAATGTCTCCAATGGGTAGCATATACACCCGCAAATAACATGGTGACAATACTGAACCCTGCGGCACCCCACAGGACAAAGCCATTGAATGAACGAGAAACCCCGGACACAACTCTTTGTGATCTCCCAGTGAGGAATGATGTGAACCATCTTAAGACGGTTCCAGATACTCCACAAAACAGCCTCAGGCATTCTATCAACACCATGTGACCTACAGTGTCAAATGCAGAAGAAAGGTCGAGGAAAACCAAAATGGAATGACTCTTCCGATCTCTGGCCATCAAGAGATCATTGAGCACCCAAACCAGCACAGTCTCGGTACTATGTCTTTTAGGAAAACCGGACTGGAGGGGTTCATAGACGTCATGGATGGTCAAATGGTCCTCCAGTTGTGCAGCCACTACTTTCTCAATCACCTTCACAACAAAGGGAAGGTTATAGATAGGTCTGTAGTTTTCGAGACAGTCAGGGTTCAAGGTAGCTTTCTTCAAGAGAGGTGTCACCACTGCCACTTTCAGGGAGCTAGGAACTTCACCAGATTCAAGGGAGCACCTGACTATCTGCACAAGGACTGGACCAATGATGTCAATGCAACCCAAAATTAGGGAGGTTGGTCCAGGATCCAAACTACAGCACGTAGGGTGCATATGCTGGATGATCCTCATGACATCAATGAACTCCAGCTGACTGAAGGAACTCTAGGAAAACCGAGGCACCGTGATCTCACACCGGTTCACAGCAACCTCCCTGGAGTGTGATGGCAGCAGTTCAGCTCTAATGTTGGCCACCTTATTTACGAAGAACCAAGCAAGCTCATTGCACTCCAATTACGAAAAAAACTTTCCGAACTTGCAGACAGGCTGGGTTGCACAGTCTGTCCACAGTTCAAAACAGGTGAGCTGGTTTATTCCGAGCAACCGCAATCTCCCTGGACAGGAACTCTGCCTTCTTACGGGTGATTGCAGATTGATAGACCGAATAATGATCAATCAATCTAAGGTGGTCGGCATCAAGGGCAAACTTTCGCCAGCAACGCTCTAACCTTCGCCCCTGTCTCCGCATCTCCCTCAACGTCCCCATCAAACTAAGGGACTTGGGGTGACGGAGAGGAGGTGAACACTAACTGGAGCGATGAAATCCAGAGCCCCGCAATGGCTGTGTTATAGGCTGACACGAGGGTCTCTGGATCACTGCTTGCCAACGCAGGGGATGAGAGGTCAAGCACCACAGCAAGGCCTTGGGGATCTATATCCCACAAAGGCGGTACCTAACCAACTCGAAGGGCAGGCCTTCTAGAAGGTGCAAAAACTAAACCCCACGGTGTAATGATCTGGCCACCCTTAACTGAGGAATCATGAGAACAGCTGTGGCTTGCCCTACTCTTGGGATGTTGACAAGCTGTGGACTTTATCTGCAAGTTGGCCATTGGGCCAAATTATAAATACCTTTCTATGGAGGTTTAAAGCCATTTTCCCAGCTGCAATGGGGGTGAAGTAATGTTAATCTGAGCACATTGCTGTGGTTTCAGCTTGAAAGTGCACCAGTGCATCCCACAGCAACATCCATGGGCCTGCCACGATTCAACCATTAGTGCCCAGGAAGTGCCGTGAGGGAGCTCCCAGAGTTCTACAGGGAAGTCCTGGTAACAGGTGGGAGAGGGTAGTAGCAAGGACAGATAAGAATAGTTGTGTCTTATTGGGTCTTGTTAGTGGCAGCTGGAGGTACCAGTTTCTGTGCTGCACCTCTTTTATGGCTTAACTAAGCTGCAGTTTGAGTGATGGGTGGTCGGTCAGACCCCATTTAGGAGTGGCACTTAAATGGACAGGTACTATCTGGGGTTTGCTTTCCCCATCCATCCCTTGCAGGGGCTTGTGATGTGTAATAAAACTGCACTTGCTGTTTAAACCTGTCATCGTTATTGACTAATTATACTGTGCATGCTTATTATGGGGGAAATGCTGCATTGGCGTGTGTGGTCTGTGGGAGAAGTGACCACAGTGGGGAGTTGGGCAGATACAGCATCGCAGGGGTTGAACAGATTAGTAGTCAGCCCCACTGTAATCTTTCTCCTGGCAGAGGCACCACGCATTTCTTTTTTCTTTAGATATGAACCTCCCTCACTGTAAGAGAGCAGAAAACCCAGCAGCCACTGCAAACAGATAAAGCAGCCTGCTGGCAGTGTAAGAGTTAGGTAGTGGTATCTTGCCCCTCAGTTAGTTGGGAGGGATGCCTCCCCATAGAGCCTTACACTAGGTATAAACAAAAACATTATCAGGAGGCCAAGACAAAGGCAGAACAAGCTTAGCAAAAGGGTAAAGAAAATGACCAATCTTTGTTTAGATACATTACTGAAAAAGGGGAAGATGAGGGACTGCAAAAGAAAGGATAGATAAAGAAGGGTTTAGCACAGTTGATGATAAAGAGAAGACAAATACTAAATGAGTATTTTTGTTCAGTGTTTGCAGTCGAGAAAGCAGGCCCACTCTCAGACAGCAGGAGGAAATTCATGATTGATACATGGGACAAGTATGAGATGGGAGAAATTACAAGGGGACTTGTACCAAAGGGACTGGGAAGCTTAGAAATCAATAAATCACCAGCCCCTGATAGGACTCATCCAAGAGTGCTAAAGGAAGCAATGCTGGTGCTGACAGAACCACTATCTAACCTCTATCGGGATGCAATAGATTGGTGGGTGGCTAATGTGGTTCCACTACACAATTTATTTTATTAATTTATTTGGAAATTGTTAACTGGGAGAGGCACACTAAGCCAAGACTCATTTCCAGGAGTGACTTGGGGGGCAGGAGAAAGACAAAAGTACAAGGCAACAAGCATTATTGCCTGGTACCCCAACAAACCCCTTTCCCCAAATCAAGACACATACACAGATCTTGGAGGAAATGGCCAGTCATGTGTTTATTGTTCTTACCATGAATTGAGCAGCATGCGCTGCTGGGAGGATCGTAGTTCATCCGGCACCCAACACCTGTCCCTCAATCCAGGGGCACTGCTGGTGTGTGCTGGAGTATTTTCCTTTAGCCCTGGAGAGATCATATGGCCAAGGGCTCTGGCAGCCCCCGTCTGTTGCTGCTGTCTTTGCAGAATAACCTGATGAGGTTTGACCATGACCCCCCCATTCGGGTCTGAGTCTTGCAGTCTCCTGTCCTCTTGCTGACTGGGGGCGATGAGTCCTTCAGGAGAATTGACCTCATCCCCCCTTCTTCCCCTGATACCTTTGGTCTGCGCTTAGCCCGAGCCACCATCCATGGCTGTGACCGTTTGCAGCTACTCGTGATTCTTACTTAATCAATTCACTTTACCGTCTTTGATCTTCTCTACTCTTTTTATTTTCTTCCTTGGTTTACATCCCTTCGGAGGAGGTGAAAAACCTGGAAAAACTCTCTTTTATGGGGAAAAACTGAGAAATCACTCCCCAACTCCTACTGCAGTCACCCCTACTGGGTCAAAGGGGACCCTACCTGCCCTGGCCCCCTAACCTACTTTTACAAGTGCGGGCAGGTGGGACTCTGATGGAAGGAGGAAAAAGAGGGATAACCACTGGCCTTCAGTTCTATTTAACCCCTCTGTCACCTCCCTCCGACCAGATGCCACCTCCCTGAGGGAAGCCTGGTGGTACCTCCTCCTAGGGCATTGCCAAGGCCTACTGCCCATCCCAGGAGGAGGCACCCTCTGTTACTGACCAGGTCTAGGGGTGGAGGAGCCCCAGGCAAATGGCCAGCTGTTGCAATCTTTGGCAGCCTCTCTATTGCCTGGTAGCCCCCCACAACCCCCCCTTTCCCCAAATCAAGACACGCACAGCTCTTGGAGGAAATAGCCGCAGCCATGTGTTTATTGTTCTCTTTTACCACCATTTAAGAAGCGTGCACTACTGGTAGGATGTGCAGTTCATCTGGCACCCAACACCTGCCCTCAATCCTGGGCCACCCCGGTGTGTGCCAAAGTATTTTCCTTTTGCTCCTCAGGAAGTCTTATGGCCAAGGCTCCAGTGGCTGCCTCCCCCCATTTTGCGCCACTGTCCTTGCAGAATAACCTGATGAGGTCAGACCATGACCCCCGCCCAATGTGGGTCCGAGTCTTGAAGTCCCTATTCTCAGCATGCCGCGCGAGTCCTTAGTGAGAACTGGCCTTGACCCCCTTCTTCCCTGTTCCTTTCAGTCTGTGCTCCTCTGAGCCACCACAGGTCGGGCCCCATCTGATCCCCAAGCCTCTCACTCAAGTTGCTCCCCAAGACCTGACTAAAAGTCTGTAACATTCTATCCAATCCTTCTGCCTGCACTTGCCTTTCCTCCCCTACTAAAAGGCCCTGGTGGGAGGCATACATTTCCTTATGTCTCAATATTGCACCCCCGGCAGAATCCATAAAGGCTGTCATCCCTCAAGTGACTCAAATGCATGCAACATTTTAATGCTGCAACGTCTCTTGCATGTGGCCAGTATTTTCTCTGAAGCAAGTGCGACCAGATGAGAACCATATGGGGCCCACCAGACTCTAATGGAACATAGATCTCCCTTCATTGCCAGCAGCAGGTTCACAGTCTTCTGATGTCCCAAATCCTCCCCTCCTAGGTGGATCAACAAGATATTTGGGCTCTTCCACCTGCCAACCTCCTCCTGTAGCAACAGGAGCAACCCTCCCCAGTGCATACACTTCCTGCCCAACCAATGAATCCACACCGTTTGCAGTGGAATGGAAGGATTGCTTCCCCCCAGTTGGCTGGTCACTCACCTTGCTGCCCAGTAGATGAAGGAATGCCTAAGATCCATATGCTCTTGGGACCACCTGGGGGACCAGCAAGAGAACAAAAAAGAACATTACTGCAAGTGAGAGCGGACATAACGCAAGTAAGCCTGAGACCTCCAATGCCCCAAGGCCTGGATTTCCTTATCTGACAGTCCTTGGCTCCATGCATTTATTGCTGCTCCTATCCAAAAGGAATGGGTGCAAAACTCTTGTGTGTCTAGTCCAGCCTGCTGGATGGCCTTTTTCAAAATGTACTGAAACTGATAAGCTGACACCAGATTGCCATCTTGATGACGAAAGAACACCTCACCCTCTTGTGGGCAGGTGGCTAGGCTGGCGTTGATCTTATCTGTGACCTGCCAGGAGAACCTAGGAGGTGCTTTCAGCAAGTATCAGCATCCAACCCCCTTCTGTTCCATCTTGGTTTTCCTTAGCTGGACACAGATACCATCCACCAAGGACACCATGTCCCTGACTAGCAGGCCTGGAGTCCCTCTGGCTGGCGTCGGCTGGGTCAGTTCCAACACTCAGGACACCCCACAAAAAGCCATCAAGAACATTGTCTCGAACAGTTTTGCCTCATATTCGCTCCAGCACACTTTCGCAAGACTGCCCAATTGGTGAGCTATGATCGTGTTTGTAACAGAATGCCTCTCATCTGGCTGAGCCCATTGACCTCCTGCAGTCCTCCAAAACCTTCTGAACCTTGAAGGCCCTGGTGTTGTCAGTGAACCCCATCACCTTAGCCAGCCACAAAAAAAAAAAAGATGGTGTCCCCACTGTTCCCGATGGCAGGTCTTCTCCTTTACCCACAATTCAAGGCCTCGAAGGGTCCTTACTTGGATCTCGTGGTTAGTAATGGCTGGCACTGCTTAAGTCTACAGTCAGATGGAAGGAGGAGAAAGAAGGGGAACCACTGGCCTTTGGCTCTATTTAACCCCTCTGTCTCCTCCCTCCAACTGAATGCCACCTCCCTGAAGGCAGCCTGGTAGTACCTCCTCTTAGGGCGTTCCTGAAGCCTGTTGCCTGCCCTAGGAGGAGGCACCCTCTATTACTGACTAGGTCCAAGGGGGGAGGGGCCCCAGGCAAACAGCCAACTGCTGCAATCCTTGGCAGCCCCTCTAAAATGGTACACAAAGGGGTGATAGAAAATGCAGGTAACTATTGGCCAGTGAGCTTTAGAGCAATAGTGGGAAAACTTTTGGAGACCTTTATCAATTAGAAGATAGTTACGCTCATGGAGGAGAAGGAATTGATGGACAGGAACCAGCATGGATTCACCAGGGGCTAGTCGAATCAAAGCAATGTAATAGACTTAGTGACACATACGGCAGACAGAAGTCAAGTAGTGGATGTGCTAAAGCTAAATTTTACTGGAAGAACTATTGGACACAATGACTCACTCACTCAGAATTAATTCATTAATAAAGGTATTTCATTAACCAAATGATGAAATTGCCACCACACCAGTAAGCCCACCAACATTTTGGGGGTGCTGATAAATCCCTTTTTGAAGGAGAAAAAGTCCTGCTTTTCATTAAATGTTTCTATCCCTTGATGCCATATTTCTTAATATGAGTTAGAATTTCCCTGAAATCATCACTGTAATCCCCTAATTGGGTGTAACTGCTTACTAGCTTCACCACTGCCTACGGGATAACAATCATGGCCCCTACTGCTTCTATAGTGCAGCCTATACTTCTCAATTCCCGTGAACTGTGTGAATGCTATGACTGAATCTTGTATCTATAATACATGTTTTTTGTTGTTGTTATAAGTTACGTCTTTGTAATGTATGTTTTTTTTTTTTTTAATGTTAATTGTTGGACACAATTGTAAAAGAGAGTGCACTCTCAATTTGCCTTCCAGTAAATTGAACTGAAATTGGAATTTCACATATCACTGTAAGTTTTACATACAACTTTATCCTTGCTTTGTGAAGGTTTACTGATGTTACTCATAATGTTAGGGCTATTTCTGGACACACAAATTATTAAAGCATTGAATTAACTTGATGGAAACATTCCACAATACTGAACATATGTGGCCCACTGTTCTTTTGACATATTATTCTCCAAAATAAGACAGTGCTACACCTTCTGGCAATTTGCTCTGAATTTTGAAGACCAGTGTTATATATTTTAAAGCTGAGAGGTATGGTGCAGATGCTTAAAGATTTCTGAGAATTTATTGACTCAAATAAAGAAATATAGCACCAAAGGATAGAAACATTTAATGAAGCACATGACTTGTTCACCCTAAAGAAGGGTTAATCAGCACCCCGAAAACATTTGTGGGCTTACAGGATTGGTGTTAATTTCATCATTTGAGTAACAAAAATACCACTTTAAAATAATTAATTCTGGGTGAGTGAGTTGTTGTGTCCAATAGTTCTTCTTATGTTATTGTAGCCGATACTGTAACTGATTACTCGTAGGCAGGCTGAGCCAGATTACTGACACCTTGATGTTAGCAAGGTATTTAACCATACAAGAGGCTAATTAGGAAGAGGAGTCAATTAGGACTAGGGGATGGAATAACTGGTTGGATAAAAAGTTAGTTGACTAATAGAACACAGAGGCAAAACACTCGCTCAGCGATCCCTATCCTACTGTGGACCTAGGTGGATTAATGCCCTTTCTTCTACCCTAATCGATGGCAGCAAGATTAGCCTGTTCAAAACTGGGCTCCATTCCTACCTAGACTGCGAGAATGTCTGCTGTTGCCCTGTATAATCCTGGCCTTCCCTAGCTTAACCTACTGCTCTCTCCCCCTCCCTCTTCTGCCATGTCCTACCCTCCTCCCTCCCTTCATATCCACTCTACCACTATCCCTCTACCTTGTCCCTCTGTTACTCCCCTGACAAAGCTACCTCAGGCTGTGTCTGCCTCTACACTACTTACACTGTAGCCTGGATCTATACCGACCTAAATCTATTCTCTGCACTTACCAAAGCGCTGAACCATACTCTTGTAGTGTTGCTGTTACTCTGTACCTCCTAAACAGTAACCATGTTACCTTTAAGAAGAGTCTGTATCTACTGTATGTTGATGACATGTCTGTCAGTGTTTATCTGTAACCAATGTATTGTAATGTATTTGTCTGACTCGGAACCTCTGTAACTGAGCCTTCGACTCTAAGGTAGTAATCCGAAACTGAAATAAATAAATAAATAAATAAATAAATGAAGAGGGTGTTCCTATATGGTATAACCTCTGAAGTCAGGATTGTGACTAGTGGAGCAATGCTGGGTTTGACCCTAGGGTCACTATAGTTTATGATGTATACCACGTTCTCCCTCTTCAAATCCTTGTTCCTGAGGACCTTCTCCGAGGTCTGTCATTGCTTCAAGTCAAGGTCTTAACATCACGATTTGTTACTGCTTTAATTTCTGGATTTATACTCAACCACTGCCTGAGGTGTCACTTGAGTCCTCCTTCTGTCATTGTCCAACCAAGGTCCCAACATCACGATCTGTCTTTGCTTCAAATATTGGACTTAAACTCCAACCATTGCCTGTGGCATCTGTTGTGTTTCTTCCTTAGAACAGTCCTTCTTCCCTAGGCCATTATGTCCAACCCTCTCCTATCTCATCTGACCTTCCCTCCCCACTCCCTATGCCCCCTTCCCTTCCCACTCCACTTACCAGGCCATGCCTACAGTACTTATCAAAGGACTCTTACATCTCAATCTTCTTTGCACTTTGACGCTAGAGGAACTGCCATGCCTGCTCACTATGACTCCTCCAATAATGTTTATTTATTTTATTTGTTTAATAATGTTTACTATATAAACTTTAGCTCATTACCTTATGTCCATATAGCTTTATCTGTGCAATTGTATTTAAATGGTACTACTTCCTGTCGAACCTTTTGCTATGTTCTGGTGGAAGTATCTTGTCACATGCAACAGTTATATGTTATTATGTTATTATTACTATGTAATTGTTATGTGTTATGTCTTAACCCTGTTGGCATTGTTTTGCCCCAGGTCCGGTCTTGTAAATTAGCTTGTCTCAATGATGTTCTGCCTGGCAAAATAAAGATTTTGACTGATCGATTGATTGACTGTGACACACTGTATGTGAAGGTATTCAGGGCAAGGTACAGATTCACAGATGACACAGCACTCTCTGAGGCTGATGATGAAAAGGAGTTAATATCTTAAGACAGGATGAGTGAAGTCTGGAGAAATAGTTGAATATTTGGCAGTTAAATAATTAATACATACCGGTAGGTGATTGGTGGTGGTGGGGGTAACCTCTGGATGCCAGGGATGGTATACTAGCAGTCCAACAGAAAAAGCTACTCCACTCAATGTGCTCAGTGTAAAAACAGTATCAAGGACAACTAAATGATTGCACCATCCACCTAACGCAACTGCAATTTACTTTTTGGAAAAGTGCGGTTGCCAGTTGGGGTCTGTTGTTTGCATGAGATATCAGGATAATGCCTGGTTTGGATGTAATGGTTCTTCAGGTGTGCTAAGGAGAATAAATACTATACACTCAGAAAGTCCAGCATCATCTCTGCACATTCAGACAATCCAGTGCAAAAGTAAATCTAAATATGACTGTATTACCAGCGATGCACAATACATCCCTTCAAGACAAAGGGAGAACAGGAGCATCAACCACCTCCTACTGGTTTCTACTAAGTAAAGCACCCCTAGGGAGTATTGTGCACTGCTGGTAATTAAAATCATATTTGTGATTTATTTTGCACTGATTGGTCTGTTTCATCAGCGCAGAAGTGAGCTGACCTTTGTGTGTGTAACATGCTGTCAGCCCATGCTTTGTACTTTTTCACAGAGAATTGTCAACTGTTGGAATTCACCTCCTTATGATTTAGTCATTGGTAACAATAAACAGACATTTAAAAATAAACTTGATAAATTAATTTTGTCCGGTGCAAACCTCATCTATTATGGGTATTGAGGTATGAGCATTATATGGGCTCTGGCCTACTGCTCTTATACCACCTCATTATGAACCTCAGCATATTCCAAAATACTAGTAGCTTGCACTAGACAATAATTTGCAACTGGAGTAATCTTTTTGCAAGCGCAAATGGGGATCTATGGCTATCCAGCCCTTAGTGTCCTCCTATAAGAACATATGTACGACTGTGTACGGTTTAATAAATCAAGTTGTGCTTGACTTTAATTTCCCCAAGAGGATGATGACCTTTGTGTTTTGGTATGTTCCTGTAGTTACTGTGCAGCTTTAGGGACCTCTGTGGTTACCCCAGTGCCTGGACACAACTAAAAACAATGGCCAGTTAACCAGCTTGAGAGTAAGGCCCATAGTACTGGAATCCAAGAGACAGGTTACATATGTTTCTATGTTTCTATATATGTTGCCTAAGGTGTCTTTTACAAATATTTGATGTTATTTTGTAAGAATAAAAGACAAAAATAGCCTCCTTTATAGAATTTTGCAATTTTGAGGGCCTATATCAGTTGCATAAGTAGTGACATTTCTGAGTGATGTATCAATGAACATATTTTTTGACATGTAATAGTAATCCATATGTAAACAGTAATAACTTTTTTTAAGGATAAGAGTAGAGAAAGGTGACAACAGGGACAAATGGCTGGAGCTTCTGCAAAAAGCATGTAGTAGCAAAAGAACCAAAGCAAGGCTAACAGTCTCTGATAGCAAGAAAGGTAAATAAGTTTGGTCTGGATTATAAAAATGTTTATTGACAGTTAAATTGCAGCACTCACCCTGAATCCACTGTCGATGTTTTGCACAGAATCAGTGTGCTTTCTCAAGGTCTTGTTCCTTTGTTACTTTTTTAATACCCAATGTGACTCTCGTCACCTCCTACCTTTGGGCCCTCCAATGGTCGTCAGCCTGCCTGGACACCCTGCAGGTCCCTGGGTTCTCTGATATCCCAGCACCTTCATTAAAAGAGGTCTCTGATTCTTCCCAGCCACCAGGGGAGCGGCATGGTTGCCGCAGTGGTGGCTGGGAAAGATCCAGCTCTGTCAGAGGCCGTGGGGGGGGGGGAGACTTCAGTCTGATCTTTTCCTCTTGTTATCCCCAGAAAGCTTCACCCACATTCCCTTCATGAGGGACACCTCCAGCACCACTTCTTTTGGCACGTGGCCTCACATACTACTAATGCCACATGCTCATATACTGTAGGAGACACCACTGCTGTGGGAATCTCAGCTCCCTTTCCTTAGAGTGAGAATGCACTGCACCTACAATGCACTCCCTAGATTACTTTTCTGAGCAAGAAATCTGTAATCTGCCAATGATTACTTTTCTAAAAAATAATTAACAACCATGGATGCATCACCACAGTACCTCATCTAGAGCCCCCATCACAAACACAAAATAGATAACAGAGAGCTGATCTCATCATACTGTCACATTAATGTGGGACATAAGCATTTTTATGAAGGCATGCATGGTTTAGAGGTCGGGAGGATAGGAGAACTGACAAAATGTTTAGAGGACCTCCAGGACCCTCCTGTTCAGAGGAGAGAGGGCACCTCTCAGTGCTGACATCACAATTACAGAGACGAGAACACTATACATTCCTTATTAAAGTGCAGGTACCCAGGGCTGATGGTTTTTCATGGATTTTATTAATTCATTCATTTTCAAATATAAGAATCTCCTGGTGTAAGGCTCTCTTCCCCAATTCCCAAGGACACTTTTATTACATTAATACTTTAACCATATAAAAAGTTCACAGCTTCAGTTCCTGCTGGCCCCTCTTTCTCATCAGTATGTATGCTATGATGCTGGTGAAAGTCCTGGCCTCCTGGTTTGAAGAACTCTTACCCAAACTATTGCATTGAGATCAGACTGAATTCATCCAGCTCAGATACTCTTGATATAAATCCGTAGATGCTTGCATGTCTGGTGGCGGTAGAAGGCAAATAGGTCACTTGTGTCCTTTCTTGATGCAGAGAATTCTTTTGACCACATTGAGTTGGAGCATCTGCAGCATTCAGAACGTTTGGGGGTGGGGCAGGTTATTTCTCAAGTGGGTAAAAATGCTTCATCAAGACCTAAGGGTGTGTGTTTCTACAAAAATAGATAGATCTCGTCTGCCTTTAATTTTGCAGGGATATTAGGCAAGTTGCCCACTGTTCCTGCTTTTGCTCATATTGGCAGTAGAACCTCTGGCTTGAGCCAACTGTATACACCCCCTGATAAGCAGCATATTGGGACAAGTACTTGCAGCATACCTTCATGCTCGGATGATATCCTGGTCTAGCTGGTATATCCAGATCTAGCCCTGCCAAATCTGATTTCATTAATGGAGGATTTAGGTAGCGTTGCAGGGTATAAAGTCAGTCTGTCTGGAATTAACCATACTGAGTTGGAGCGTTGCTTCTCAATCCTCTAAACTGAACACATTTCAAGTACCTAGGTGTTATCAAAGCAGAAGCTGCCTTGGCACTCACAGTATAAAAGAACCAGTCTTGCAAAAGGTTTCTCAGTGTAAAGTTTCTTCATTATACTGCTGAACACATAATTCTCTGTAGGTACAAGTCAAACGGGTGCACAAACCCATTTTATTCCATGCGGAACTTTCTCAAGGGATAACTGCTTGGTTATCATACTAGTTTGCCAGATCTCATTAAATGCAATCCACTACCACTGAGAGGATCCACATGGATCTCAATGAATACATTTATTTGGCCCAGTATTTGATATTGTGCATTAGCATTATTAAAATGAATATTCTTGCTCTTGCTATATATACTGTACCTCACCATTCCTAAATAAATAGGAGAGCTTCCCCTGTTCATGGCCAACATTTCCCGTCAATAAAACAGATCCATGTATCCCACCCCCAGGACATACCTTAGAAACAAGATATCACAGCTTAGTGTGCCTTTTCTGTTCAAACATTATAAATAAACAAAAGAAATCATGTTACTGTGAGTCACTGTACTGACTCCAGCCAAGTTAGAAAAGGTTACTGGAGGCACTGTCACAGTGAGTATATAGAACCAAACTTGTGGGGAACTATATGGTAATTGTAAATAATTTCAGTGCTGAAACCTTCTTGTTTTGTGTTTCTGTACAGACATAGCCATTCTAACATCAGAAACCAAAAATCATTCACAGAGGTGTTTTACTTTCCAAGAACGGTTTAGCCAAAAAGAGGAAATAATATACTGCTGCTTCTTCTTGCTAAAGAAGCTAATCATATAGCAAATTAAACAGCCTGTGACCAGTGCTAACCTTCGTTTTTGTTTTCAGGTCCTGATGTACTGCAGAATTGATTGCAAGTCGGTTCCACCAAAAAAGGTCTAATACATTATTCAAATTGAGGCAGTCCAGAGAAGGACAACCAAAATAGTGCAGGGACTATATCAGAAAACATATGAGGACGGATTAATGAAGCTCAATATGTATACCCTAGAGCAAAGGAGGGAGAGAGGTGATATGATCGAAACATTCAAACACCTAAAGGCATTAACAATGTAAAAAAAAAGTCTAACATGTTACAATATAAGAAAAATAGCAGGACAAGAGGACACAGCATGAGATTAGTGGGAGGCCGATTAATGGGCAACGTGAGGAAGTTCTTTTTCACAGAAAGGGTGGTGGATGCATGGAGCGGCTCTACCTCACTAGTGGTGGACATGAATACAGTGCTGGGCTTCAAACAGGCATGGGATAGGCAGAAGGGAGCAACACAGATGAATATAACTAGATAGGCCATTGACAGAGCAAATGCTGATGGCACAGTTATAAGGTAGAAAAAGAAATGGGCAGGCTGGATGGGCCTTGCAGTCCTTATTTGCTGTCAACTTCTATACATAAAATTTAAAATGTTTCTGTATTGCGCCCATGTGCTCGCTCCTGACACCGTGTTCAAGCTGTGCACCGGCGCAGTCACGTGATGATGCATACTGAGGAGTGTAAGGTATACGAACATACGAAATTTGCCAGCAGATAAAGGCCTAGAGGTCTATCAAGTCTGCTCGAATGTGCAGCTAGGCACCCCTTATTCCTGCAGCTGCCCTCCCTTCCACCCTTCCTTCATTAACCTCCCTTGTCCTGTCCCATCCTCGCTTGAAGCAGTCCACTGTTCTACTGCATACCACTTCAGGAGGTAATGCATTCCACCCAGCCACCACCCTCTCTGTAAAAAGTGTCTCCTCATCTCCTCCTGAACCTTCCTCGCTCCAGTCTCATATCATGGCCCCTGGTGTCCCACCCTCCTTAGTCTTGTTTATTCCTTTCATGTATTTAAAGGTTTCAATCATGTCACCCTGTCTCCTCTCCTCTAGTGAGTACATGTTCAACTCCTTCAACCTTCTCTCGTATGATAAGTCCCCCAGCCCCTTGATCATCTTTGTCGCTCTGCGACAGGTATGTGACAGTCAGGAGTACAGCTCTTCAGACACAGTACTGAGACAGGAGTGATACTGAAGTATGGTAGTCTGTTTAAATGGCAGTGTTGTGTCCTGTTTTTTTCTTTGATGATCTGGTGTTGCAATCTCGTTCCACAGTGTGGCAGTGCATATGTTTTCAGTGCAGTTTGCATTCATAAGCTGTCAGGGTATACAGTGCACAACATAGAGCACATGTGGCTCGGTATGTGCCCTCAGCACATGTAAATTGTAATCAATTGCCCTGAAACAAACATAATTTACTTTCATACAAGGGTATTTTACTTAGCATTTTATTTCATTATAAGGTACGGGTCATTATGAGACATTTCTGCACAAGCTGTGAAGCTATATACAGCATACAGCATACGTGGCTACGTATGTCTGGAGACCACATTCAACTTCTTATGTGTTGACCCCCCCCCCCCATTTAATATCAGCCAGTAGGTGACTTCAATATTTGAAAGGCTTAAACTTGTGGTTTGATGGGCTGAAGCAAAAGCCACACCCCCACCGCCTGACCTATTTAAACTCTGCCTTCCTGCTTCATTCAGAAGCATTTTTTTTTCTTTGCAGCCAGAGGCTGTGTCCAACTTTGGCCTTCTCCCTTGGGGCCTGCTGGGGCTCTGCCCCCCCCCCTCTCCAGTATTTGCCTCCCTCCTTCCCGTGTGCTTTGGACTCTGCTTGGTTTCTGCTGGACTTTCTGTTCATTTGTGTCTTCTGCTTTTGGTTAGTATTTCATTGCGGTTGCTGGTTGTTTTTTTTGGTTGATCTTCTGCTTTGCCTCCGGCTGCTGTTTGTGCTTTCCTTTTTTTTTTTTCAAACACATTTTTATTGTTTTTTTTTGTTTTCAGAAAAAAAGTTACTTTTATAAATCATATAATCCATAAATCATAAAAGTACACAAACAAATATTTATAAATTAGATATTTAAATAAAACCAAACAATATAATTATAAGTAGATAATTAGTATCCTGTTCCATCCAAAATATAGGACATCTTTCTACATTTTGCTCAATCTTACTAATAGTACTATTCTAACTATCACTTAAAATATATTCTCTATTATCATTACCAGTTACTATTCCTATAACCTTCAGTTTCCAGATAACCATGTGAAATAAGGATTCCAAATATCTTCATATTTAACATTCCTGTATTTAAATAACTAACTGTCTCATTTATCGCAAGATTTGTCAAGTATTTAGCCCATTCTTCCAGCCCAGGTAAGTGACTGTCCTTCCAGTATCTCAGAATCAGCCTCTTATATCCCAGGGCTGCTAACTGCAGCCATTTCTTTCTTGTGGAGCTCAGTGAGTAAGCTTGGTTTGTGTCTCCTAATACACAGATCTCAGCCTCAAAGGGAATGGTCGTACCCAGGACTTGGTTACATAACTTCCAGATTATTAGTCAGACAGGTCTAGTTAATTGGCAATTCCACAGCATGTGTAACAGCCCTGCATTGACCGAGCCGCATCTCCAACATTTGCTGTTATCTGCCAGGCCTAATTTGTAGAGCTTTTCAGGGGGTGTAGTACCAATCGTGCAGAATTTTAAATTGTACTAAATGGCCCTACACATCTTTACTCATCTTATAAGCATTCTGCCATATTAGATCCCAAGATTGTTCAGTTATCTTATGACCTAGTCTCTCTTCCCATATTTCTTTAACCTTTTTAGTTAGATCTGGACTGGCTTCTGTGGCTAGCTTATATATTTTGCTTGCTTCACCTTTGCTTCATGCTATGTTAATCAAACTTGTTATTTTTTTAGATGGATGGATGGTATAGTTGGTGTCTAATTCATTTTGTAAAGCTTCCCTAATTTGAAGAAAGGAGTGGAACTCTGTATAGGGTAATTTATACAGGCTTCTCAATTCAATAAAGGATTGGAGTATCCCCGTCCTGTGATCTGCCAGATCCCATACTGTTGAAATACCCCTGCTCTCCCACAGTGGATTTGTCAGAGTGTGTCTCCCTTTGATGATATTAGGGTTTCTCCAGATAGGAGTATATTTTATTGGGAAAAGAGTGTTTGCTAAGGAATTGCCCAACCATTATATGTTCTTTGTGGTAGTTCTCAGGTATGGGCGTGACCATATATTAGCTGGGAACACCCCTGTCATAAGGTGGTACAGAAAATATGGGTGACCTACTTCAGCCTCATATTGAACCCAAAGGGGGGAGTTCCTATCCTGTTGAAACCAGTAGCATACTTGTTTGTATAGAAAGGCCTGATGATATCACTTGAAATCCGGAATCCCCATACCACCTGATTGCCAAGTTTTCTTGAGCTTCACTACACTGAGCCTTCCCTTTTGTTTGTTTCCACGCTTTCCTGTTCTCCTGTGCTTATGTTTCTTCATTTTTCATTTTTTCTTGGGGGGGGGGTCTACTTTTCCTAGCCCATTCAGGCTCCCATTTCTTTCTCATACTTTAGTAGTCTTTCAGTTGATCTGCTATTGTTTTCTGTGTGCCTCAGCTACACTTGCTGCTCTCCTTGCCTGTAATGGTGTACGCATCCACCTTCATTGTTTGCACCTGGACTGGCGTCACTCAGTACGTGGCTCCACCTAGGCAGCTGCAACTCCAACTTACAATTCTCATGTGCTGCTTCCACTCCTTTTGGGGTTTTCTGCTATAGCTTCTCAGAACAAGCTCCTTTACTTCACACCTTACTGCAATACGAATGAAAGCGGTCAAACTGAGTGGAAAAAAGAGAGCGCTTCTACTGTTTTGGGAGTTTCCTGCCCTGCCATCCAAATTCCCGCTATCATAAATTTAATGTTGTCCTAGTCCTACGTGCAGCACTTGTATGCATTTGTAATCATAATCAAACTTTTATTACTTTTGCTCATGTATTCAATCCAAGGTATGTCAGCCCGACTTACAGCTGCTGGCATTTTTATAGTACATTTCTAATTTCTATCTATACTGAAACTTGTGATGTCACAGTGGAGCATCATGACTCCAAGTAGCAGGAGCATGCTTTTCAATCAATCAATCAATCAAAATCTTTATTTATTCAGGCGGACATCATTATGTTAGTTAAATGAATTTTGCCCTGCCCCCTTTGCCATATTCCTGCATACTCCTCATCAGTTTAATTACCAGCTCAAACCTGTGGCTGCTGGCTTCGCCCAGCCTCCTACTACTGCTCCTGTGCAGCCTAAATGGCATTTAAGGTAATCATGCTTAAACCATATCAATTCAATTACCTAAACCTCACTGGTTCAATTGCTGGTATTTGCAGCCTCTTTCTACCTAACCAACGGTCACTGGCTTTGCCTAGCCTCCTACCACCTACCCACATCAATAATATCTACTGCCATTGAGTATTTTCAATGTCATCAATATTAGGCTTCCTTAACAACTCATTTTACCCATTAGCGCGCCATATGGCGTTAGAACCAAACATTGCTTAACCTGATCCAAAATGGCGGCATCAGATAGAATGAGTTAATAAAATTGGTTGGCTTGCTTTCCACTGGTTTTGCTCCTACATCTAATCTCTAGTCACTGGCTTCACCCTGCATCCTTCTACCTATCCATGGCTGTTGTCTTTGCCCAGCCTCCTCCTCAGGAACCACTACCTAACCTCCAGCCACTGGCTTTGCCCAGCATCCCAATACCGAACTGATGTCGCTGGCTTCACCTGGCCCTGCTAGCTAGTGCTTCACAGCTGACTGCATGCTCTCATTCATAATTTAGAGGCATGCCAGCCATGACCATTACTTTCTATAGCTCAGGGCCTGCCCTGCAGCCAATGGTCTCGTTCTGCACCCATGAAGTCTGCATGTTGAGCATGTGAAACTCAGGGCAGGGTCCCTCTCATCTGCCCATAGTGGGAATGTCCTCACTCCAGGTGGAGCTTTGACATGCAAACATATCAATGGCACATCTTGATGTAGAATTTAAGACTTCAGCTATGAGGATGGGGCCCTTACACCCAAGATGGATCTTTTAGCTAGCTGAATTTTGCTCGGTGGTGCCGCCTATGCTATTCTCCCCATGATGCCTCTGGTTCACCTGGTCTATTTTAGTCAGTAGGCCAGCTGAGTGCCTCAGCAGTTGTCGCTGTCCTTCTCCAGCCTTGGGGTACTATTCTCACTTCAAGAGTATCCATGTTGCAGAGTATGCACAATCCTTCACGGTGTTCCTGCTAGAGGGATCATGAGAGCCTTCCACCAAATTATAATATTTTCCTCCCTTGGATTGGGTTTCTAAATTGCAGCAGCAGAGCTGTCACTAAATAAAACATCCCAAGTCTGCAGGTAAGGCAACCTAGGCCTTGGATCCCCAGAGGTTTCCTCCTCAAATGGGTTTTTACTCTCCTCAGTGCCAAAGGTCATAATATCTAGTTACTTTAGTTGTATTTTGCTAGGTTACTTAGTTAGGTTTCCACAGTTATTTAGGTAGGTTTCCACTACTGGATGGAGATGGGTGGTGGCCCTCCTTTGCTGTTCTCTCTCATTATAATTCATTTGACCTACATTAAGATCATTACACATTTCAGTTATCTGCTGACTATTACCATTATTTCTGCTGACCTACGTGAAGGTCCACATACTCAATATCAACTTATTACCTCTGCAATGCTTTCTGATCTACACTCTTTTGGGGCTTTTTCCTAAGCTACCTTTAGCCTAAGGAATCCTTCCCATGACACCTCTAGGGATGGAACCCTCCTCCAGGGTTCCTTGCCTTTGCATCCATACAGGGTGGTATTCCCGTGGCAGAGAGAGTGAACAGCCACAGCAAAATTTATTCAACAAGTTGCATAAGCACATCACACCAAGTTGCATGAGCACATTGAATTGAAAAGCTTACATCAGTGGTTTGATGGGCTGAAGCAACAGCCGCCCCCATGACCTATTTAAACTCTGCCATCCTGCTTCATTCAGAAGCAGTTTTTCTTTCCTACCATCCTCCTCTCCTCCTCCAGTGGCTAGCCTCTCTCCTCAGGGCTTTTTCCTAAGCTACCTTTAACCTAAGGAACCTTTCCACGGCATCTGTAGGGTGGAACCCTCCTCAAGGGTTCCTTTGCTTAACATCCCTACAGGGTGGTATTCCTGAAGGACAGAGGCAAATAGCCACAACAAAGTTTATTCAACAAGTTGCATAAGCACAACACCACACTAAGTTGCGTAGACACATTGAAATGTATTTATCATCTTATTTGATAGTACAGTCCCCACCGTTTATAACGGGCACATATGTGCAAGCACATTCTGCCCATTTTATGGATTGGTCGCACTAAACAAAGTTAATTTTTTTACTGATCTAGGGCAATACAGAGGAGGCAGGAGCATTGTAAGATGCTCCCTAAGTGTTTCAACTATTCGCATTTGCTTGCTTGCTTACAGGCTCCCCCTGCAGGGATCTCTCAATGGCTTTCTCCTCACTACTCAGGTAATCTGCCTGTTTACTGTGTGCCGTGCTGTACCGTGTGTACCGCGATGGGATCTGCAGCTAGTTTTAAATTTAATCTCTGATGTCAGAGCTTGGAAGGGATCTGCAGCTAGTTTTAAGTTTAATCTGCCTGTTTACTGTGAGATCGGAAGAGATCTGCAGCTAGTTTCAAGTTTAATCTGCCTGTTTCGGGCAGTTTAGCTGGTAATTAGTGTCGATTCACACTTTGGCAAGCTCTGCAAACTGTCTGTCAAAGTGTGAACTGACACTAATTAGGATCTAATCTGCCCGAAATAGCAGGTGGGCATAGAACGCTTTATCCAGTGTTTTTAACACTGGAGTCTATGGAACTGGTAAATGGTTTTCAACATTTGCCCAGATAAACCAATTGCCCGCCTAAAGCATGAGCACTGTAAATGGAGTGGACTGTATAGTTCTGGTTATTTTTTGACATTTATGTATAAGCTTTCAAGACAGAGTATAGAGATAGAGTATACAGCATATAGCACATGTGACTGTGTCTGTCTGGAGACCACAAGTAAATGTATGCCTGTTCAAAATAAAAGTAGCAGGTATTATCAGGCATCTATCCTTTTGTTTACCTTAATCTTTCATGTTGGGGAAGCCCAGTAATTGATTCATTTTTCCCAATTTTAAACATATTCTCCTTGCTGTTTCTCAGTTTCAGCATTCTATAGGAGCTGTTTCTAGTACTTTGCACTGCACTATTGCTGAGCCTGGTAATGATGATGAGAGTTAGGCTTGGGCTGTGCAAAGCAGTACACTACCACAGGGCCAGGTAAAGACACTGGGAGTTGGGCTTGGGGAGTGTGGATCAATGCACTACCACCGAGCCATGTAAAGATGATGGGAGTCGGATGTGTGGAACATTGCAGTACCACTGTACCAGATGGGCATTAACTATGGTGACACAGGGAAGCAGGATAATTTAGCAAAGATTACTCATGCCTGTATCAGGGGCAGCATGGCACTGTGGCCATTGTTTGCCATAAGTGTCACACATAGCACAATACAGGTTTAGCCAGGATTACACAAGCATGTGACACAGAGAACAGCTTTATTCATAATGATATGAATGCTCTTGGGTGGGAATTTAAACATAATGATATGAATGCTCCTGGCAGGGTGGGGGCAAACATATATTAAATAATGTTTTTTACATACATACAGATAATACATACCGATCTGTATTGTTAATATAATGAATATCTCAATTGACAGCATCATGCTCACTTTCAGAGCCTTCATCACTGCTGCCAAGAGAAAGATGTGGCTCGAACATGTAGGGTTGCAAGAAGATTGGGCCAATGTTGATTATGCCCTACAGTATCTGTTCACTTTCATCCCCTCCTCGATCTCAGCCTCAGAAAATTACTTAGGTAAGTATATGCATTTGAGAATGTACTGACATAAGTGTTAGCCTCACTAGAATCATCGGAAGCAAAGTGTGCCATGAGTTTCCCACTAACAGTGACAGAGTGGGCTGACTTGATGTTCCTCGCTTGTCGCCACGCCTGTACATCCAGAATGTGCACAGCATGAATTGGCAGGTAAGAAGCATGGCTGTGCTGCGCTGCAAAAATGTTTGCAAATAAATATTTACAAGTTGTTTTAAATTTTAACTTGGTGATTTAGCAACAGGGACTACAGGAAACATCACTGTATTCAGAAAAATGACTGCCCAGTAAGTGACAGCTGCTCTTTAAGGCCAATTTTCACAAAAATATGCATGGTGGTAGAGCTTCACATGAACCAGGGAATGAACTATGGGTAAACTGTGAAGCATTTAAGGAAAAAGTATGATTTAATTTGTTTTGCACAATTCTTTGCATATTTATGATGTGCCACAGATTATGAAGCAATGCATGATGAGTGACACCTTCTCTAGTGTAATGGGGATGAAGCTGGGCTTTGAAATTGAATGTCATGAGATTGAATCCCACAGGGGGTATAGCCATTAATACTGTTAAAATATATGCTTCATGCAAGTTCATGACTGAATGAATGATCATTCTGTAGTGTAATGGAGGAGGAAGCAAGCTGCACTTTAGAACAGAAGGTTATGAGTTCAAGTCCCACAACTGGTAGAATTTTCATGCACTTTATATAATTCAAATATATGTTTTGTGCAAGTTCAAAGCTGAAACAAAGAACCTTTTGTATTGTAGTGGGTGCTGGTCTTTGGAATAGAAGGTTAATGGTTATAATACAACCATGAGTGGAATTTTCAGTAATGTTTGAAGATAGATATTTATTTAAGCAGCAGTGCAGTGAAATTGGGCAAAAATATGATCCTGCCTTTTTCCACTACAAAGATTCCAGGCATCTTCCACTTTTATATGGTGGTAAGATTTTCTAGTTCTACAAAATTTTGAATATATCGATAAACATTTAAATTAATTTTTTCTCAAGAAAAAAGATGGAGTGCCACAATTGGCTTAGAAATAGCACAGTAGATCTGGCAAGGGTTAGGAATGAGAACATAAAAACTCATGGTGAGCAGTGTAGGAGGTACAGTACCTAGAAAAGTAGATTTGACAGGTATGCAAAACGTTTTATTACCTGTAGCTGGAATTAACTTTTTGGAAAAACTTTTCACTGCTGCTACTTTAAATACACCTTATTTTTAACTACATTTTTATTCACAGAGAAAAGAAAATATGTACTTCAGTTTATAGAAACCATTTGAAAATTACATACACATGCATTCTCTGAATACTTTAATAAATGAAGCCCAAAAAGACATTTCTCTAATTGTTTGGAGGGATTTAAAGTAATCAGTTTGGGATTTAAAGTAATCAGTATGAAGCTTTATATCTAAGCTCTGAGCTGCAAATCTGGAGACCTGGGTTTGAATCCACAGCCCCCACTTGCACATACTGTATAACCTGAGCAAGTCCTTAACTTCCCTGTGCTCCCAGGTTGCACCTGTAAAAAGCTGTCCGCTTAGTGTGCCTCACCTGGTTAAACAATTGGAAAAAATATATATATGAGCTCCAGTACCAAGAAATCATAACCTCTAGTATTTATTGCTTGCAAAAAGCAATATTCATCCCTGCATGAAAAAAAACTAAGAGTATACAAAAGCACCATTAACCCTCAGTTAATAAAGCTACAGAATCTGCAGTCTGTGCAGGGTGAGACTGTCACCTTTTCAAAATCTGATCCAATATCCTTTGGAATTTGCAGATTACTTTCACAGATCCACTTAGCCTCATCAGAGCCCTCAGCAAATTCCACCTTCACTTGAAAAGTAATCTTAAGGCGAGCAGAAGCAAGTAAAGAAAAGAGAATGAGACTCCAGCCTCTATAAATTTTGAGAGAAGTGGGAAAAAAAACACTTTCTCCTGTGTTGTGTCATGAAGCTAAAGTCTGGATAAAGATGCAATCTTGTTCCCTTTTAGAACATTTTTTGCCGAGTTATCTGAAGAACCCTATGCCTGTTAGCCAAATAATTAAATGTTCTAACAGTGTATCTTGTTCCAGAAGTGTTAGAGGGTTCAAATGTATGAACTTATGTACTCTCCCCATGATTTGATATACTATCCAGCCACAGGTTGAAAAAAGAGAGTCAAAAAGAAGTGGGGGGCTCAAAAGCAAAAATCACTGAAAGAACTTTTTGCATTTCATCCTTTCGATCGTTACTTGGGTCACTTTTAGAAAAACCTATGAGTCTACCATTTCTGAGCAGCATATTATTTTCAGGGTATTCCAACCTAGCAGAACATGATAGCTGCTCGTGCAGGGCAGTATTTACTGCAGCCTCCACTGTAAGGGTCCTGGCAGATAAGAAACAAGCATTTGTCAATGCTGAACGTTTGCTTGCTGGCATTAGCAGTGGAATTGCAGGAGTTAGACAGATGCAGTATAGGAATGGTACTGAACTGACGCCAACTCCGCCCTCACCCTGCAGAGATGGACAGGCATTGGGGTGTGCCTTTGGGTCATCGCCCCATGACGGTCATGATATTTCACCTCACTCTACCATTCAGACACTGACAAGTGTCAAGGTGTGCCTTGGGGTGTCTGGGTTTTACATTCACCTCATTCCATATGGAAATACGCTGAAATGGGTGCTGTGTAGGAGAATGGGGTGAACTCTGGGGGCAAAGGGTCCAAGGTGCACCTCAATGCCTGTCACTGGCTGCAGGGTGGGGGTGGGGTGGAATGGCATGAGCATTACTGTCGACAATCCCAAGTCACACCCTGATGCCTGTCAGTCCCGACAGGTAGGGCATTATGGTTGAAAATCCTAATGCCCTGGGCATTTCTTGGTATTTTTACTTGAAGTTTTCCATGTGGGCTTTTTGTGACCCCACCACATGAACAGTGATACTATCAGTTCGTTAGGTGAAAGGTGATTTTGCACAGTGACTGTGCCATTTGATGCCACGGGTGCGAAAACACATTTTGAACAAGGTGTGAAAAGTGACAGGTGTACCGTTCATGAGGAGGTGTAAAAAATGGCATTGTTGAAAATCTAAAGTGAAAATCTAAAAAAACTGGTGAAGTCACGAGCGTGCTTAGAAACTACGCAATGTACGCCCGTAATGTATTCAGTTTGGGGATTTTTTTACAGCAGATTTTCAACATTGGTATTTTGGGATCTCCGCTCATGAACACTGTCACTGTGATTTTCTTAATCTGTCCCGAACACTAATTTCCCACAGCGACCGCGCTATTCTGCACCGGAAGTGCGAAAACACATTTAGGCCAGGGTGTGAAAAATGACTGCTTTACTGTTCATAAGGAGGTGTGGAAAAATGTCAATGTTGAAAATCTGGACTGAAAATATTACAAATTTGTGAACTTACGAGGGCGCATGGAAATTGTGCAATGCACACTTGTAACACTTGCTCTTGCTTCTCTCACATTCTAGTATCATTCCCCTTGTACTATATTCATTCCCTAATTAGCACTATTGTCAATATGTTCATGTTTCTTTTTTCTTCTTTAAAGCATATTGTAGTATAGATTTGTTTTATTCATATTTTCTCTACACTGGTATTACATTCACTAACTGCTTTGTATAACTATTTGTAAAACTTTTTTCTGTACCTGTATTGAAATGTTTTCCCCTGCATTGTTGTACTGTACCCTCCCGGGTTGCGCCTGAAAATAGTAATTGCTATGGCTAGTGCACCTACCCGGTAAACAAACACTAAATAAAAAAATAAAAAAAACACAGTAATTTTATAGACTTTTGTCACCAAATTTTCAACATAGCCATTTTAACACCTCTGCTTATGAACAGTGTCACTGTGATTTTCTTAATGTTTCCTGAACATTGACTTTGTACACCGACCGCGCCAATGTGTGCTACATGTGCGAAAACACATTTTGGGTGAGATGTGAAAAATGACAGCTGTACTGTTCATAAGGAGGTGTGATAAAATGGCAATGTTGAAAACCTGGAGTGAAAATATAAAAAATTCTCAAAGTTATGAGCGTTCGTAGGAACTGCACAGTGCTCGCTCGTAAAACAGTCAGTTTGGGTAATTTTTTCACCAAATGTTCAACATAGGGTTTTGGGGCCTACCTCATGAACTGTGACACTGTCGTTTTGTTAATTGGTCACGAAAAGTGGTTCCGTTCAGTGGCTGTGAAATCTCCTTTTGGGACGAATAACAAAATGACAGTGACTGAGTTCATGAGGTGGGGTCCCAAGAACCATGTTGAAAATTGGAAACAATTCCCAAAATGGCCAAGATATACTAAGTTGAAAAAGCCCATTTATGCCATTATACAGCTTACGGCATTTCTTCAGTTCACGGTTGGCTTTGAAGAGTGCAGACACATTACAGGTCCACCGAAGATATCGTGCCAGCATCTGAAAACAAGTATGGGGTGAGGTGGGGTGTGGGAAGTAGGGTGCATGAAGGTGGGCACAGATTGGGGAGGGCAAGAGAGTCAACGAGGGACCGTTTTTCTAATAGGTATTTTTTTGAGACGCCGTGGGACTTTGCCATGCTGGGTAGGCTCCCAGCGTGGCAGCTGGAAGTTTGTTTGGGGGCAGTGGAGCTGATGGGGGATTGGGCACCCCATTGACCATATGGACTTTTGCCATGCTGGGGTGGGCTCCCAGCGTGGCAGCTGAAAGTTTGTTTGGGGGGGCAGTGGAACCGACAGGGGGATTGGGCACCCCTGTGCCATACAGACTTTTGCCATGCTGGGGTGGGCTCCCAGTGTGGCACCTGGAAGTCTGTTTTTGGGGGGTTACATTGGAGCCGATGGGGGATTGGGAACCTCCGTCGGCCATACGGACTTTTACCATGCTGGAGTGGGCTCCAAGCGTGGCACCTGGAAGTCTGTTTGTGGGGGACAGTGGAGCCCATGGGGGATTGGGCACCCCCGTCGGCCATACAGTGTGCGGAGGAGCGCATGAGCATGCTGGGTTGGGTCCCAGCATGCTACTTGGGTGTTTGTTGAGGGGGGATCCTAGAAAAACACAGAGCTGTCTATGAAAACTGTTTAGATGCATTGCTGACGTGAAGGCACTTTGCATACGTCGACGCAATATGTAAATTGCTCGCCAACGCAGTATGCAAACTGGCTGTACATTACCACCACTCATTGTAGCGTCTTTTGCTTTGAACTGTATGCCACTGCATCTAAACTGCTGTCATAGACAGCTCAGATATTTATTGGTGTGGTGAGGCTGCGCCTGTAAGAAGGAGCAGGGCATTGGAAGTGGGGTGGCAGACCTATGAAAATGCATATGGTGGCATTATGTTTCTTGCACATGCATGCAAGCAAACATAAAAATTACTTACCATAGTAATATTGTTTCTTCCAGGGGATCCCTCAGTATGTTTGACTACTGCAGTTATGCCAGCTGGGTTCACCTGCCCGGAGGTTGAGTTTATGCTAATGATCAAAAAGAATTAACCTATCAGATTGTAGTGGGAGAATGCTGCCTGCAGGTGCTGCTGTAAACTAGTCAGATTAATTTAGAGCCTGAGGGCAAAGGCCCCAGTCCTAAACTAACTAAATAATATAGAAACATTTTGAAAAGAACAAATAGAAAAAGAAAATTGCCTATATGTGAACTATACACTGGCCACATATTCAAAGGGTTGCGCCATGCTAATAGGTTACTCCAGCGCCAAGAATCCAAAATGCCATTCTGCGATATTCAGCGAGGCAGATCGCCCCCCAAATCACACTGAGCAAGAGCGCAATGATAATGAATGCATGTGCAACTGAAGGGGGAGGAACCATGCATAAATGGCGCAGTGTGATATTCAACAACATGCACCATGCGCAATAGGGGAGCAAGCGGAAGTTGCACGATAGCAGAAATGAGCCAAAATAAAAAGGAACAAGGGAGAGGTGCAAGAATGTTACAGGGAAGGCACATGTGGCTGACCTCTAGGCAGACACACAGGGCAGGACAGGGAAAGGGTACCCTGAACCCACAGGCACAGGGAAGGTGTGGGGAGCCATAGCCAAACACACTGCAGAAGGGGGAAGTGCCACAGCACTGATGCCACCACAGGAAGGTGTTCCCAGTGCAGGGGAAGTAGCAGCCAGGACAGCGGGGGGAACACAGAAACAGCTGCCGCGGGAACACAAGCCAGGGACATAGCCAGTGCCACCATCCAGATGGAGGCAGTAATGAGGGGTGAGAGGCAGGCAGCAGGGGGGCATGGCCGTGGAAGGGCCCGTCGGCGGTATGCCCCAACAGGCAGTACGAGCCGCACCAGCTTTGAGCTGTACAGCGATACCGAGATCGTGGGCTGGTACTGCCTGAATCGGCCAATTCTGAGGCAGCTCTGTGAGCTGTGCAATGATTGATGCAGGCACCCATGGCAGAGCCATGCTCTGTCAGTGGAGACTAAAGTGACAGCTTGCATGTGCCTGCTCGCCACAGGTACCTTCCAGAGACCAACAGGGACACCACAGGCATAACCCAGTCGGCCGCGTAACTCCACCTCACCCAATTCCTCAGTGCACTGCTGCCACATGCTGTGGGTACTTCCATTTTCTAGCACACGGCAGGTGCACAACAATATACAGGAGTTCCACAGGGTGGCACATGTGCCTGGCATGCCAGGGGCAATGAGACTGCACCATGTGGCCATCCGCACCACCAGCCCCGAGGGGGCTGCATATATCAATCAGAAGGGCTATGTAAGCATCAACTGCCAGGTGGTGTGCGATGCCAGGGGGTGCATAATCAATGTCTGTACCACGCACCCTTCATCTGGCACGAGTCGGCACTGTACCACAGATTCGAGAGTGGGGACATCCCCACTGGCCACTTAGTGGGTGAGTATGCAAACCACGCAGAAAAACATAGAGCTTGGGAGGGGCATGGTCAGAGGTGACATGAGTATTGGCCTACATGGCCCAAGGCAGGGCGATGCTGATCACCAAACTAACCTCCACCCTCTACACACAGGTGACAGTGGATACCGACTCCGTCCCTGGCTGATCACACCATACTGGTGGCCCGTGACGCCACGCAACGCGCTACAATGAGGCACATGCCACCATGCAATGTCATCGGCGGGTGTTCAGGATGCTGAAGGCACGTTTCCGTTGCCTGGACACCTCCGGCGGTGCCCTACAGTACAGACCCTCAAAGGCCTGCAGGCTATTCCTGGCCTGTTGCATCCTGCACAACATGGCCAACAACTGTGGGATAGCCGTACAGGTCGAAGAGGGGGACAGCGATGGGGACGATGAGGACACTGGTGAAGATGGTGTTGGGCAGCCCCCCCTTGGGCGACGGGACCCCCAACTGCTCCGGCTGGCACAGCTGCACTGGGACACCATCACAGAGGAGCACTTCAGCCAACCCAGGTAAGTCATGGGGCCATGTGCAACCACCAGTGGCAAAGGCACAACCCACAAACACGCATGGACACACACCAGGGGTGCATGCTGTCAAGGGAAGTGGCCAAGCATGGAACCATACACACCGCCAGGGATGGGCGAGGTCTAACATGGCACACGGTCATACACACAGACACACACCTCACAAAACATGCACAAAGGGTAGGAGGCACGCCGACCCAGACCGCCACCCTTAGCCACACACACGTCCACAGACCACCACGCCCACTGCCTGTCATTGTGCGTGTGTCAGACACTGGGCACCATTGCACAGTGGTGTACAGCGCAACGCAGGCATCATCATGCACATGCCACAGTGGACAGCAGCTGGGAGGGTGTGCAGATGGAACGTGTGTGTGCGTGCAGGGCCGGGTACCCCACCCGTGCATTGCCTGCTGAAAGACACAATGCACACAGGGCAGCATCAGACAGTAGCCATGCTGGGAGACAGGTCATTCACGCACCACAGTCACCACGGATGCGTGGGCGGCCCCGCTGAAACCCACCAGCAGTGACAGGCTGCTCACTAGCCTCATGGGGTGGCACTGATGGTTCCCCAGGGGTTCCACTGCGTGAACGCGACCGTGCTTGCGCAGGGGTCTGCAGCACACCGAACATGCCTGCGCCAGGCATGCTCGGGATGCCCACAGCTGAACCCGGTGTCGACAAGGATGGTGTCTCACGACACCAGGAACGGGGGGTGGACATTGCACTGCGCGGTGTCTGCAACGTATGGGCAAATAACTGTGTGCCCATTGTGGCCATGACAGCTGTGAATACCTGTGTCTGCCTGTCAATGGCAGCGGTCACATCCTCCCGCAACTGGTCCATCCCTGCCAGGAGCAGAGCGGTGTCTGTGCTGCACCACTCCTTTGCCTGGCACAGAGCCGCACTCAGTGCATCCACCGCCGTCACAAGCCGCATCTGCTGATTGACTGATGCTTGCAGTATGCGGGTGTGCGCATCTAAGAGGTCATCTGCCTGATCGGCATGCTGTCCCTCAGGGTGCTCGCGGCCCTGATGCTCATCACCCCTTGAGGGTGGGCGCTGCACACCAGGGCCAGGCCTGGGCATGTCCACAGGTGGTGCGTTGACGCTGCCCCCGACACTGTACCCCCATGGCCATTGGCCGACTGCTGATAATGCCCCTCCAGCTGCCGCTCTCCAGGGCTCAATGGTGCCACCGCAGTGGCCGCAACAGTCCCACTGTCCTGGACACACACCAGTGTTGCCCCACAGGTGCAGACAGGCACAGGCTGGGACTGTGATATCACACAGGCCTTCACGGCGGCACCACCCACAGCCAATGCCGTGATGTCACCTGCTGTGTGGCCATCCTGTGGCCCACACTTGTCACTGCCCATGACGTTAGCTCCATCATCTTCGGTGATGGATACGGCACCAGCCCGAGTCTCAGCATGCTGGCATCCATGGACGCTGGCACGCTGGGACATGGGCAGGGCCTCCTCTGCACCTGTTCCACCAACATCAGTCCAGGCGGGCCCACTGTCGCCCTGACCCCCGTATTCCTGTGGATGTGGATGGGCCCTCCTCCATCTCCACGATACTGGCCTCAGTGGAGAAGCCCACCACCGCTGACCCATGTAGACGCTCAGGAGCTGTAAGGGAAAAAAAGTAGCATTACTGCATGTGACCTACCCTGCCCCCCCCAATCGACAGACCATGACCTACCATGCAGTGACGGGCTACCACCCATCTGGAATCCACCACCCGGAACACCCTCAATGGCGCAACGCTGCATGCTGCCAGCAACCTGCTCTTCCTGTGGGGTCAGGTGTTGCACCTCCGGCTGTCCCCCATCAGTCGCAGACTGTGCTGCCCTGATGGCAGCCACCTTCTCTTTAATTCTCTGCCTGTCCGTGCCCATCTTCTTTTTGCACTCCTGCACGGAGCGCTGGTGGCTGCCATGCAGGTTGACAGCACGTGCCACCTCCTCCCATGCAGCAGCACGGGCCTGTGGTGTTCCCTGGCATCCGCTGAGCAGTGGCTCCTGGTCGAGGTAGGCCTCAAACAGGGCATCTGTCTCTGCCTTTGTGACGTTTAGCCTCCTCTTCCTCCCACGTCTCTGTTCCTCGTCCTCCACCTCACGCTCGGTCATGATTCATCCTGTGAGAATGACAGGTGTTACCTGTGACTGTGCAGTCCCATGCATGTCCCAAACACCACAGTCCACACTCCCAAACAGCATGCAACTCCTGCAATAGACTGCAGTAACCGACTATAGCCAGTGCAGCCCAATGTTGCATTTTTAGCGCAACCCATGCAAATGAGGCGAGCCATCTTTAAGTGGATGTAAATGCAGTGACTGCGCCATTGAATGGCTGACTAGATGATTTGCATATGCCGGCTGAATATCGCGCTGTTGCGCTTTGCGCAATTGTGTTGAACGTGCTGAGCCAAGGGCGCAGTTCTGTGACATGCACAGTACACACCTAACTGCGCATGCCCAGGTTGATGACACAGGTGCCTGTCACGCTGCTGATGTGCGGTGCATGGGAGGCAATGCAGGGCACGGCCACCATTGTGCCAGTGGCGCTACAGCACTGTTCACATATATGGCGCTGTGGCACTGGGGCGTCGTAGGTGCACTGGGTCAACAGGGCTGTAGGCCGCTACAGGAGGTGCACACAGACACCCAATCGTGCTACATGCATTGGGTTCCAATCGCGCTGCGGCTGTCCGTGCACCAGAGACCCTTGACCCTGTGCCCGACCTTTGCCCCCTAGGTGCCATGCATCAGGCATGGGTGCACCACTATCGCACTGTTCGGTGACAGCGCGATAGGGAATGGCAGCGCTGTACTGCACAGCATCTGCACGTGGCAGGACCGCGCTGCCGAGCGCCATTTTGATTCAACCACACAGAAGAGATGGCGCAGAGGCATGCAGTCATTTGGAGCCAGGTTGAGCTAGCCAACCTGGTGGCAATAGTTGAGCCCCATGCTGGGGCTTTGTATGAACAGGCACCCTGGACAGGGCCAGGAGTGGGTGTGGCAGGAGGTGGCCGACGCCCTGGAGAAGGCCACCGGTATGGGGCGCAGAGCGGAGCAGTGCCGCCATCATTACGGGGACCTGAGGCACAGGGACCCGGACCTGCTTGCCCACCTGCGGGCACGTGCCAGGAGGGGCACGGTGCCACAGCCAGGTAGGTGCAACATTCATACACTATTATCATCCATACGGGTATCACGGTTGCATGTGTCCAGCACATGGGGGGCCATCCGGTGTTGGCGTGGTGGTAATGTCGAGGTGTGGGGTGGATGGGTATGGCTGTGCGGGATTGCACACACATGGGGGTGGGGGGACTTTGCTACCAGATTGTACTGATGTTCCTCTCTCCATGTTTGCACCTTAGGGCCCAAAGAACGCCGGCAGAACCGAGACCGGAGGCGCCACCTGGAGGAGCAGCAGGCCAGAAGGGATAATGGTGGTCAGCGGCACGTGGACCCGCCTGATGACGGTGAGTGCCTTACATCCATGATTACTATTGCATGCTGTATAACTGGGCGGGCAGCGGGGCATGGCCACCATCCATTGACACCACTGCCATGCACGCAACTTGTTACAGTCAGCACTGTCCAGTGGCACTGCATGTCTGGGAGTGCACCAATGGTGGTCCATGTGTGCACCAGGCACATGGCTGTGGCACTGCCTTCACACCGCATAGCCAAGTCACTGTATGGCCATGGTGGTGCTGTGCAGGACATGGGCGGTGGGTGTGTGTAGTGGTCCACATATCTGTGGCTGCCTGGGTGGGCAGGTCTTGTGGACTCGGTCACTGTGGGTGGTCGCACACCATCACAGGGCGTGGCACATGGCTGTATGCCATGCACAATGGGTGAGCTGCAGGGGCTGGACAGTCACACTTATTGACTCTGTTCCCTCGTCCTGGGTGGAGCGACTCCAGGAAATTCAGAGGGTATTCGGTGAGCTGCTCCAGGTGGCAAGGGAGACTTTGGAGCTGCTTCATAGGATCCACCCACGGGGTGAGGAGGAGGAGGAGCAGGCAGGCAGGCGCCATGATGAGGAGGACCGGGGTGCACGTTAATGTCCCCATGCCCCGACTACCACCTTCCCCTTTGACCCACCTCACACCTTCTTCTCTCTCCCATATGTTCACCTCCCCTTACTCGCCCCCACCTGTTGATGTGGCCCTTCTCCCTTTTGTAAATAGTCGTAAATAGTGTTTTGTTACTTCTTTTAAATATATGCATTTTGTTATGACAACTGTGGTGGTCTCTGATTTGCAGCAGGCTACAGGTGCTCAGCTGCAGTGGTGTGCATGGCATCGGGTGGTGCACGCATGGACGTGTGTGTGTGTGTGTGTGTGTGTGTGTGTGTGTGTGTGTGTGTGCAGAGGTGAACCGCCTATGGTGTGGGCAGGGGGATCAGTCACTGTCTGTGGTTTGTGTGTTGTACTCTGTGCACTGGATGCCTGTGCGCAGTGGTCCATGGGGCCTGCACTGTGTGCATGGCACCCCTGTCAGACTGTCCATGGCCTGTGCAGCTGACACCCTTGCATGTCTGTGATATACACGGTCTGCTGGCGTGTCAGTGGTGGCTGTCCATGCTGGATAACAACTGTACCCGGCACAATGCTAGGTTGCCTTCCATCACCAGTATGGTGCACTTCTGCCTCCGGTGGCACTGTGGCCTCCACTGTTGTTGTCCCCCCTCCATGCTGTCGCTTTTGTCAGTTGCAGGAGGTGTGCTCCAGTGTCTGTCACCTGTGCTCCGGCGGCATGCTGGTGGCATACAGCTTCATGGTGCCTGCGCAGGGTGGCTGGCACACCTGTGCAATGTAGGGGTGCTGTCCTTGTGTACACGTCAGCAGTGGCCTCACGCCAGTGGCTTGGTTGACCCGCTACTGTGTCCTTGTGTTAGTGTGCCCTTGGGTATGGGTGGGTGTTTGTCCATGCACTGTGTTGCATCCTGTGTGGTACATGCTTCCATGCTACACTGTGTGTGTCTCTGCTGGCTGTTATGGCCAGTGCTGGGATGGGATGTGTCCTTGGGAGAGTGTGCAGGGTGCTGTAACGCTGGAGGTGGGGTCTGGGGCACGCCCTGTCGCATGTGGGGTACCTTGTGTGGCAACGCATGGTCGGTCTCTCAGCTGGACCTCGGGGGGGGACGTGCAGGGTGGCACTGTGTATGCTGTTGTTGCACTGCTGTCTGCTGCCGCCCACAGCAGGGTGCACATGGTGGGGATGCCTTGCATGGCTCCATGGTGCACAGGGTTGCATTGTCACAGTGGGGGTGGTGGCATGCATAGGGTGTCCTGCACTGTTGGGCACTACTCCTGGGAAGGGTGTATGGTGATTGTGGTGCAGGGTGTGCTCTGCATTGGTGGGATGGGGTGCCATGGGATGGTCAGCCCTCCTTGTGTGCTGGTCACAGCTTGCCAGGGGGTGTGCTGGGGCACCATGGCCCGGCTGTGGGTTGGTTGCTGGTATCCATGGGCCAGTGGTTATTCCAGCTCTCCCCCAGTTGTGCAGTGCATGGGGTGTGGGGGATGATGTCTGTTCTGCTGTGTGCTCCTCTGCCCATCTGTGGCATGGGTGGTGGGCCCCTGCATCCCTGGTTGTGCTGTTGCATTGCTGCCCTGCTGCAGGGGGCATCCCTGGTTGCACTATGGCGCATCTGGACTGCTCTGCTGAGCATCCCTTGTTGCACTATGGCGCATCAGATATGCTCAGCTTCACATCCCTAGTTGCGCTATGGCGCAGGTGGTGCGATAGTCAGTCGTCGGCCGTAGGCGCATCTTGGCCTGCGCAGTTGTTGAATATCGCGCTTCTTGCGCATGGGCGCAGTGGACTTACGCTTGCTCCTGCTGTTGCACACTTTTTGGGTGCAGTTTGAATATCTGGGCCACTGTGCATAACTAGGCTTCCCAGTTTTTGGTGTTTATTTTTCTTGAAAAAAAAGGTGTTTATTTTTATCGAGTTTTGTACCCTTGCAAACATACCAAAAATCTGCACTTTTCAGTGTAATAAAATTCACAGACTACAAAAATCAATATGAATCAGAGTTTATTGACTACATTAAAAAGTGACCAAAGCCATGTTTAAAAAAGTACTGTGTACTATGTACAATATATATTCTCATAACTCATGTTATAACTCATGCTAGTATATCAGCTATTGCACATTATACCATGTACCTCAGACACCGACCAATCAGATAGGCAGGCTGGCACCTTACCTGCGTTGATTATCTACCAATAATCACCGCAAAAGGTGCCAGCCAGCCGCATAGTTCAAAAAAAGCAATCCGACAGCAAAAATCATGGAACTCCGTCCGCCATCTTGTTTCCCCGCTAAACGGAGACTGTAAAACAGCAGCTCTGTACATCAGGGGAAGGTAAACAAAAACACTGACTGCTCTACAACTGAGTCGCTTATTTAAGCATTATAGCAAATAATAAAAAAAAAACAGTACTTGGTATAATCGCAATAAGCCACTCGGGGGATCTTGGTTATCCTGGGATTTACCCACTCGGCTGCGCCTCATGGGCAAACCACTCCAGCTGTGGTAAATCCCCCGATAACCCACACACCCTTGTGGCTTATTGCTTAATTAATATAGCAGCTGGAATTTATTTATTTTATTTATTTGCTTTTGTTAACCGGGTAAGCACACTAGACAGCCAAGTGCCTATTTTCAGGTGTGACCCGGGAGATTACAAGGTACATTACAAGGTACTTACATGAACATCAAGCAAATACAAGTGGAGGATTACATTACATAGAATCCAACTAGGGACTTTATAAGCATCAGATTTCATCAGGCAAATAGTAGTGAAGAGTTAATATAAAGTGACCAGAACACAGGGACATTGTAAGACAACAATACCAAAAACAGGTATTACAATACAGTATTAAACATTGCAGTCAGTAGGAAGAAGTGCAGTGTGAATTCATCGCTCCAGGCAGCAAGTTGTAAGGCTAGCAGTTAGAATAAGGAGGAGTCACAGTTGGGATAGAGTGGGCCCAGTGTGAGAGAAAGGAGTGCACAGTTATAGTGCTCACCCTGTTTTGCCGGTGGGCCTAAATGGTCCATTTTTATATATGCTGTGAGAACAGGAGGAGTATGAGCACAGTTATGCTCTGCCAACGTCGTAATGTTTAGGTAGCATCTCAGTTAGTTGGGGCATCTCAGGCTGACAGGGTTTGTTTAGTGCAGAGACAGGTGGCAGCCATTTCGAGAAAACCCAAGAGGGAGGCTTTAAAGCTCTGGTGCGAGGGAGAGAAGCGAGTGCTAGTTGGAAGAGTTCCAAACCCCAGACATCGCAGCGAGGCTCGGTCACCCATTTGTGTGCAGGTTTAGGTACCAGGAGGGCATGGGAGCCGCTGGATCGAGGTTGTAGGAGGGTGTAGCAAGAACAAGGGTCTCAGCAAGGTTTTGAGGGGTGGCAGTTCTGACAATATTGTCAATGAAGTTGCCAGCAGAATAAAAGGCGGTGAGTTTCAGGTGGGAGCCACTCAAGCTGGGTGTAAAGCTCATGGCGGTGGTGGGCGGGGGCTGAGGACGCAAAGCGGCATATGTTGTTTATCGCTGAGTCACTTTACTAGACTAGTTTTGCAACGTGGGCAAAGGTGATTAGTCCGTAGCAAAGCGTGGGTAGGAGGACTCCCCTGGCTAGATCAAGACGGGCAGTTGGAGTTAGACAGCTTTTTGCTCTGTAAGCCTGACCCAGCTTGCAGTTTGAGGCCTTGCATGTATTTCTTATGTGCAGGTTCATATCCAGCTGCGGGTGAAGGGTTATCCCCAGGTACTTGACCAAGCCTGCGACAGTCAGCAGTGACCCATCAGCCCCGGAGATCTGTAGTGAACCCGGGGTGGCTTTTAACTTGGCTGCTGAGCCAAATAGCATGGCCTGTGTCTTCTGTAGGTTAATAACAAGTTTATGGTCCTGCAACCAAGTTTGGATGTGGTCAAAGTCCGAGGTTTAGTTTGGTGTTAATGGTGGCGATGTCCTAGAGTTTGGCCATGATGACTAGGTCATCTGCATACAGCACTGAGGACCCTGGGCCAAAGCCAGGTAGCTCATTTACGAAGAGAGAGAACAGGAGGCCCCAGGACAGCGCCCTGGAGGACTCCATGATTAACCTGGGCAAGGCTCAGACAGGACCTTGTTGAATTTGGTGTACTGATGCCTGCCCGTGAGGTAATACTGATCCATGCAAAAGGCTGGGAGGAGAAGCCAAGTGACAGGAGAGAGAGCACAGTAATGTGTGGTCAACCCGATCAAAGGCTTTTGAGATCAACAAAGATGGCCCGGTCAGTTCACCTCGGTCAGCAGCTGACCTGATCTCCGAGGTAACAACTGCTAGGGGCCATGGAGGTGCATGCCTTTCTAAACCCATGTTGTGCAAGGGAGAGAAGGTTGTGGGTCTGTGGGTAGTGGGTGACCTGAGAGGTGACTACCTTTTCCTGGAGCTTGCTGATCGCTGATAGGTACAGCAGCATTATCATTGTTATTGCACATGACCTGAATTATAGCACCACAATGAACAATTAATATGTACAAAGTGCAGTAATTCATGTAAATGCAGTAATTTGTGTAAAGTGCAGTAATTTATGTAAAGTAACACAGTTATTCAGCTACTCAAAGTGCAGACTGATTGTAGTAGATCATGCAGTGTATCTTTAATGCTTGTTTTGACATTCTAGCTCTTTCTTTTCTAGCTGTAAAAGCTCTAATCTCAGAAAATGACCTTTCAACATTGGCACTTGATACAGGCAAGGTAAGCATGCACAATATACATTCTGTTAATTCAGGCCACTGCTTTAACTTTCGTCTCCAGTACTGATGCACTTCAATGTCTGTATTTGTTGGTATAGTTCAGTACAATATTCTGCAAATTGTGAACAAAGCAGGTATGGTTCAGACTGATTAAAAGTGTCAGACATTTTATTTTATTTATTTATTTATTTATTTATTTTATTTAAAATTTGGTGACTGGGTAGGCCACTGAGCCCCGAAGGTCCCTTTTCAGGGCGACCGGGATAACAATACATATTTTCATACAGAGAAAGACTTGGGTTACAGAGTAGTTTTAGGTGTGTGAGCAGGTTAGCCATGGTTATCATCATGCATCAGTCCTTACAAATATGTTGACAGTAGAATTAAAAAAAGGTGCAGAAGAAATGTAATTTTACATGGTAAGCTCATTGTTTACTACTGGCATGGTTCAGTGGAAAGTTAGCTGTGGTACTATGCCTAGAGGGAAGCACCGTGGAATCTGACAAGGTGCTTGGAGGATCTGGATATTAGGAGGATAGAAGCAAGTGGTGGGGGGGGGTCATGAGCCATGGCAAAAGACAAGTGCAGACACGTTCCGGTCACGAAGATCATCAGTCAGCGTCTGGAAACAAATATGGCGTGAGGTGGGGGTGTGGGAAGGTGGGGTACACAGAAGGTGGGCACAGATTGGGGAGGAGCAAGAGAGTCAACGAGGACTGTTTTTTCTAATAGGTGTTTTTTTGAGAGAACAGCGGGACTTTTGCCATGCTAGGGTAGGCTCCCAGCGTGGCACTGGAAGTTTGTTTGGGGGCAGTGGAGCTGATGGGGATTGGGCACCCCATTGGCCATATGGACTTTTGCCACGATGGGGTGGGCTCCCAGCGTGGCTGAAGACTGTTTGGGGCAGTGGAGCCGACAGAGTTGGGCACCCCCGTGCCATCTGAACTATTGCCATGCTGGGGTGGGCTCCCGTGGCACCTGGAAGTCAGTTTTGGGAGGGTTACAGTGGAGCCGATGGGGATTGGGCACCCCGTCAGCCATCTGGACTTTGCCATGCTGGAGTGGGCTCCCAGCATGGCACCTGAAAATCTGTTTGTGGGGACAGTGGAGCCCATGGGGATTGGGCACCCCATCGGCCATACAGTGTGCGGAGGGCGCATGAGCATGCTGGGGTGGGTTCCAGCATGCTACTTGGGTGTTTGTTGGGGATCCTAGAAAACACAGAGCTGTCTATGACAGCTGTTCAGATCTGATGCTAGCGTGAGGCACTTTGCATACTGCAGACAGCAATATGTAAATTGCCTGCCAGCGGCAACATGCAAATTACTACATTACCACCACTCATTGTAGCAGTCTTTTACTTTGAACTGTATGCCACTGCATCTAAACTGCTGTCATAGATAGCTTGGACATTTATTGGTGTGGTGAGGCTGCGCCTGTAAGAAGGAGCAGGGCATTGGAAGTGGGGTGGCAGACCTATGAAAATTCGTATGGTGGCACTATGTTTCTTGCACATGTGTGCAAGCAAACATAAAAATTACTTACTATGGTAATATTGTTTCTTCAAGGGGATCCCTCAGTATGTTTGACTAATGCAGTTATGCCAGCTGGGTTCACCTGCCCAGAGGTTGAGTTTATACTAATGATGAAAAAATAATTAACCTATCAGAATGTAGTGGGAGAATGCTGCCTGCAGGTGCTGCTGTAAACTAGTCAGATTAATTCCGTAGCCTGAGGGGCAAAAGGCCCCAGTCCCTAAACTTAACCGAATAATATAGAAACATTTTTAGAAAAAGAAAAAATAGAGAAAATTGCCTATATGTGAACTATATATGCTGTGTATAACTAGGCTTCCCAGTTTTTGGTGTTTATTTTTCTTGAAAAAAAGGTGTTTATTTTTATCGAGTTTTGTACCCTTGCAAACATACCAAAAATCTACACTTTTCAGTGTAATAAAATTCACAGACTGCGAAAATCCATATGAATCAGAGTTTATTAACTTCATTAAAAGTGACCAAAGCCATGTTTAAAAAGTACTGTGTACAATAAATATTCTCATAACTCATGTTATAACTCATGTTAGTATATAGGCTATTGCACATTAATATTAATATAGCAGCTGGAATACAGCAGCATTATCATTGTTATTGCACATGACCTGAATTATAGCACCACAATGAACAATAAATATGTACAAAGTGCAGTAATTCATGTAAATGCAGTAATTTGTGTAAAGTGCAGTAATTTATGTAAAGTAACACAGTTATTCAGCTACTCAAAGTGCAGACTGATTGTAGTAGATCATGCAGTGTATCTTTAATGCTTGTTTTGACATTCTAGCTCTTTCTTTTCTTGCTGTAAAAGCTCTAATCTCAGAAAATGACCTTTCAACATTGGCACTTGATACAGGCAAGGTAAGCATGCACAATACACATTCTGTTAATTCAGGCCACTGCTTTAACTTTCGTCTCCAGTACTGATGCACTTCAATGTCTGTATTTATTGGTATAGTTCAGTACAATATTCTGAAAATTGTGAACAAAGCAGGTATGGTTCAGACTGATTGAAAGTGTCAGACATTTTATTTTATTTATTTATTTTATTTAAAATTTGGTGACCGGGTAGGCCCACTGAGCCCCGAAGGTCCCTTTTTCAGGGGCGACCCGGGATAACAATACATATTTTCATACAGAGAAAGACTTGGGTTACAGAGTAGTTTCAGCTGTGTGAGCAGGTTACAGCCATGGTTATCATCATGCATCAGTCCTTTCAAATATGTTGACGGTAGAATTAACAAAAGGTGCAGAAGAAATGTCATTTTACATGGTAAGCTCATTGTTTACTACTGGCATGGTTCAGTGGAAAGTTAGCTGTGGTACTATGCCTAGAGGAAGCATCGTGGAACCTGATAAGGTGCTTGGAGGATCTGGATATTAGGAGGATAGAAGCAAGTGGGGGGTCATGAGGCGTGGCGAAGACAAGTGCTAGTATCAGACATATAGGCTTTCAGTCTGGTGCGAAGTTCATCAGTGAGGAGGCTTCCTGCACTAGGGTGGGAGTTTGTTCCACAGGTAGGGGTTGAGTAGAAGAGCGACCTGCATGGCGTTAGTCTGACTCTGGGAACTTCAAGCAGTGCCGTCCAGATGTCTGTAGGCTCCTGGGGTTATGTTTGAGTGCGATAGTTACAGCGATGCTGGGTGGAGCTGAAGGGCTGAGTAGCTTGAAGGTCAAGCAGGGAGGGAGTGGAGCGAGGGAGGTCAGCGAGGGGCCAGTGTAGCTGGGCAAGTGTGTCCAATGGTGCCTTCGTGAGTGGTCCTGGGTAGCAAACCCGGGCTACCTTGTTATATAGGATTTGCATCTTGGTGACCTCCTGCTTGGCCATGCCCTGTAAGATTGGGGCAGCATAAGTCAGGGTGGGAAGGAGGACACTTGTGGCGATTGAGGTCCTGGCCTCAAGGATGAGCTGGTTTTTTAGCGGTACAGAGTACCAAGTTTGCAGTGTGTCTTGATGACCTGATCGGCGTGGTATTTGAAGGTAAGGCAATGGTCCAATGTTGCACCTAAGTATTTTAAGGAGGCACAACCTCGATGTCGTTTCGAGAGAGCAGTTAGTTGCAGAGATTTAGACCGTCGTGTCCAAGAGCGTTGCGTCCGAATAGCATCATGTAATTTGCCTGCATTTAGGACCATTCTATTTGCTCTCAGCCTGGCCTCGAGAGATGCTAGGTCGGCTTGGAGAAGGGGACCTAGAGCTGCAATGTTATCCAGGGATCGGTAGATGACGGTGTCATCCGCATACTGAATGACTGAACTTCCCCCACAGTGGAGACTTAGGTCATTAGTAAATATGGAGAAAAGGATAACCTCATAGTCTTCAGGTGAAGCTACCTCTGGCTGCAAGCTGCAACACTGGACTTAAGATTTGCAAGAAAGTGAGTAGTGCTCACAACAGAGGGAGGTGAACCTTACAATTTACAATTGTCTTTGGTTTGAAGCAGATTCCTTAGGAAAGTTAATATTCTTCAGGTGGAGGATACTTCTAACTGAAGGGTGAAATAACAACTTAGAATTATCAGAAAGGCAGTCTTTCAATCAACAGAGGAGGTGGAGTTTGTTTTACTTGTTACAATTGTTAAGATTTTACTGTTTCTGTGTTTCTGCCCTTCTGACTTGATTGGAGTTAGTGATTGACTGTTTGCATTGCAATATTTGTAATACTGTGAGTATTCACTGGGCTAAGAATTTGTCATAAGCCCTGAATTGAGAGCAGGTTACAGGCTGTGTATTGGACCCAGACAGTGTCTAGGGAGTGGAAACTGGTTTTTCGTTTACCTCAGTGTGCCTTATAAGGCCAAACCAGACTATGTCAGGAAGTGCTTACATCACAGCTACTTAACAGCCAATAGCTCTGGAAGAATCTTACAGACCTTGATAAAAGTACTAATTTTAGCAGGCTCATCAGATAACCTCATAGTCTTCAGGTGAAGCTACCTCTGGCTGCAAGCTGCAACACTGGGCATTAAGATTTGCAAGAAAGTGAGTAGTGCTCACAACAGAGGAGGTGAACCTTACAATTTACAATTGTCTTTGGTTTGAAGCAGATTCCTTAGGAAAGTTAATATTCTTCAGGTGGAGGATACTTCTAACTGAAGGGTGAAATAAGCAACTTAGAATTATCAGAAAAGGCAGTCTTTCAATCAACAGAGGGAGGTGGAGTTTGCTTTACTTGTGTTACAAGTGTTAAGGTTTTCAGTGCAGGAAGAGTTTAAACCCAGATAGGCTGAATACTGTTTTCTGTGTCTGCCCTTCTGCACAGCTCACGTGTTTTGGGGCTGACTGTTTTCAGAGCACAAGTCACCAGGCTCTTTTGGGGCTGGGGAGGTTTACCTGTGTCTGACTTGGATGTTTGGATTTTTCTCTGTTTGATTAGCAGGGTATTTTCTCTGTCAAATTGGTTTGAAGCAGTATTAAAATTATCGTATGGCATCTTGCTGACAGGAAGGCACTCATCACATAGGTAGGTCAGGCGTTTAGCTGATTGTTTCGTGAGGGCACAGTTTAAGCCCAACCGCTTCCCACCCTCACCCACCCACCCTGGAAATAGTTCATTTATACCTGGGGTTCTGACATCATTTCCTCAGAGGCAAGGTACACATCACTGTCATATCCTGTCTAGCACACTGCACTGACAATATAAGCATACACATTATATAAATACATATATTTCTATATAACGCACCAATCACACACACAAAAAAAAATAAAAAAAAAAACTAAACAAGGTAGACAGTTATGTGGGGAGTAGTACAATGTAATGGCTGTGGGGCAGCAGTCTTCGGGAGTCTTTCTGGAGGCTGAGATGCTGCCCTGTTTGCAGAACAACTATCTGCCCTGAGGGAGGAAGCTGCCCATCTTCAGGCCGCACTGGACAGTGGCAAGGGAACCTCCCCCATCCAGGGAGCACCACAGCCACCACCACTACCTCAGAGGTTGCGAAGGAAGCACAGCAGTTGGACCACAGTGGGCTCAGGGAGGGTAAGGGTGGTGGAACAGAGGCACACCCAGTCAGTTGTTCCACTCCACAATCCATACACCATTCTGGGGGAGCACAGTTCCCCTATGGATGCACCGCAGAGGAGACTAAGGAGGGTGCAGACAACTGTCTAAGGAGGCCCTCAGGAAGGAGGCAGAGGGCACCACAGGGAAAGAAAGCAGCTCCTGGTGGGGACTCAATTATTAGGGGATAGAACTGGGAAGCAGGAAAACTGAAGTGAAGGTGCCTGCCTGGTGCCATGGCTTGGAGGGACAGGAAGCGATCCCTAGGGATCACGAGAACAGTTGCACGGAGTCTGAGCTGGACGTCATTGTCCACCTAGGGACAAATGACTTAGCTCATCATGAGATTAGAGCAGTGCAGAAGGACTTTGTAGAGTTGGGGAGGGCTTAAGACAAGTAGCACACACAGTATCCTTCTCAGAGGTGCTGCCTGTCAGTGGCTTAGTGGTAGGGTACTTTGCACCATGCAGTTTAACAAATGGTTGAAAAATGGTGTGGAGCACAGGGGTTTGGCTTCATTGGGGACTGGGGTTCCACCTGGAGGACACCAGCCTATACTGGCAGGATGGTCTGCATCTGTCCAGGAAGGAACAAGTCTTTGGGCAATCGGTTTAAATGCTTCATTGGCAAGCCTTTAAACCTAGTCAAGGGGAGCACTGATAAGCAGCAGAAAATCCCAGCCTCCCCTACAAAACAGGGTACTAAATGAGAAAAGACCAAGGTAGAAAGGTCAGTGGGGTTGCCTCTACAGAAGGTAAAGCCATCAAAAATGGAAACAATGAGTACCAATGCCTGTAGTTTGGGTAACAAGCTTCCTGAATTAGTGGCCTTGATGGAGGAGGAAGATCTGGATATCGTGGCAGTCACAGAAACATGGTAACACAGAACCATGATTGGGATGTAAACATACCAGGATACACTATCTACAGGAGGGACAGGGAGGGTAAAAAGGAGGAGGAGTACCTCTCTACATAGAGAAGAAATCAAAGCAACAGAACAAAAGGGTAAACAGGAGGAGAGAAGAAGCACTATGGGTCAATTTGGAGGCAGGCAATGGCACCACAATCCACTGAGGGTTGTATAGACCCCCCCTCTCAGGGAGGAAATGGACAAGGAAATGATAGAAAGTATACTTAGAATGGCAGATAAAGGGAGATATTGCTGATGGGTGATCTGAATATGCAGATGTTAACTGGAGTGCAGTTGCAGCAGCCACTTCTAAGAGTGGGGTTATTCTAGATGCCCTACAGGGGCATGCCTTAGACAACTAGTATTGGAGCCCACTCGGAGAGCAATCTTAGACCTGGTTCTCTGAAATGGAGATGAAGGGGATCACCAGATGTAGAAGTGGGTAGCCATCTGGGAACTAGCGACCATTGAACAGTATGGTTCACAATAAACACAGCAATAGAGTCAAGCCATACAAAGGCAAAAGTACTGGACTTTAGGAGGGCTGACTTTGCCAAAATAGGTGAGTGCCTAGAATGCACTAGCAAATGGGCAGGAAGGAGGTGGAAGAACAATGGGAATAATAAAACTGCCATCACAGAGGTAACAAGCCTTTGTGTAAAGCAAATAAACAAAGCGAAGCGAGGTAGAAACCACTATGGTTCTCAAAGGAAGTGGCAGTGAAGGTTCAAGAGAAAAATAAAGAATTCAGGAAGTACAAGGAATCACAGAAGGAACAGGACAGAGAACTGTATCAGTTAAAGCAAAAGGAAGCTGGAAAGGCAGTCAGAACAGCAAAGGCCCAAACCGAGGAAAAGATAGCCAACTCAGTTAAGAAGGGGATAAAACCTTTATAGGTACATCAGGGGGCGAAGGAGACCAAGGAGGGATAGTGAGGCTTAATAAAGGGGAGGAGGGTGGGCAGAGGGTGACTGTGAAAAGCAGATACTAAACAAATATTTTTGCTCAGTATTTACAAAGGAAGGGGGAGGTACCTAAAACAAACAGTAGAAACACTCTGGATACGAAGTTGATACCAGCCCATTTACAGAAGAAAGGGTTCTGAAAGATCTCAAAACTGAAGGTGGATAAAGCAATGGGGCCTGATGGGATTCATCCCAGAATTCTAAAAGAACTAAGGGTAGAACTAGTGACACCACTGACTACCCTCTTTAACAAATCATGGGAAGATGGGGTGGTACCTGAGGACTGGAGGAGGGCAGATGTGATTCCCTTCACAAAAGTGGGAGCAAGGCAGAAGCAGGAAACTACAGACCTGTTAGTTTAACCTCAGTGGTAGGAAAATGATGGAATCACTTCTGAAGGAAAGAATTGTTGCGTATCTAGAGGCCAGAGGGCACAGGACCCAAGGCAGCATGGATTCACAGCAGGAAGGTCATGCCAGACAAATCTGATAGATTTCTTTGACTGGGTGACCAAAGTAGTTGATCAGGAGGGGCTGTGGACATGGCCTACCTAGACTTTAGCAAGGCATTTGACACAGTCCCACACAAAGATTAATATACAAGTTAGCCAGCCTGGGAGTGGGTCCCAAGATGACAGCCTGGGTAAAGAATTGGCTGGAGAATAGGACACAGAGGTAATAGTAAATGGAGTGCACTCTGAAAAAGGGGGTTAGCAGTGGGTACCCAGGAGTTCAGTAATAGGACGGTCTCTTCAATGTCTTTATAGCGACATTGCAGAGGGACTGGAAGGAAAAGTATGTCTCTTTGCAGATGACACAAAGATCTGCAACAGGGTTGATGCACAAGGTGGGGTGGAAAGGATGAGAATGGACTTGGCAAGGTTAGAGGAATGGTCAAATGTATGGCAGCTTAGATTCAATGCTAAGAAGTGCAAGGTAATGCACATGGGAAACAAAAACCCAGGGGAAGAGTACACAATGGGGGGTGAGATACTAACAACAACAAAAATGGAAAGGGACCTGGGGTAGTCATATCAGATGACCTAAAGGTGGGCAAGCAATGTGAGAGGGCAGCAAGGAGGGCTGGGGGGATACTGGGATGCATAGGGAGAGGCATCACCAGTAGAAAACAAGTTATTATCCCTCTGTACAGACAGCTGGTGAGACCACATCTGGAGTACTGTGTGCAGTTCTGGAGACCCAATCTCCGCAAAGACATAGACAGGATGGAAGCTGTCCAGGAGGAGGCAACTAAAATGGTGCAGGGTCTGCACGGAAGATATATGAAGAGAGACTTAAGGAGCTTAATATGTATAGCCTCGAGGAAAAGAGGAGAGGGGACATGATAGAAACTTTCAAGTACCTCAAGGGAATCAACAAAGTCAAGAGGGTAGCATCTTTCAAAAAGAGGTGTGCAAGAACAAGGGACACAATTTGAAGATAGAAGGGGCGGCTCAGAGGTAATTTAAGGAAGTATTTTTCACAGAGAGGTTGTGGATGTATGGAACAGCCTTCAGAGGAGGTTGTGGAGTCAAAAACAGTGGTGGAATTCAAGCATGCATGGGATAGTCATAAGGCAATTCTAGGGGGTGGGGGTAGGAAGAAGTAGGCTGCTGGTTAACTAGGATCTGCAGCTTATCCATCAGGTAGGGAAATGGGCAGACTGGGTGGGCCAAGCGGTCCTTATCTGCCGTCAAATTCTATGTTTCTATGTTTCTATGTAAGGAGTGGGCCAAGGATCGAGCCCTGCGGTACTCCCTCTGTAAGGGGTAGAGGACCCGAGGTGGCACCCTTCCAGATGACCCTCTGGGATCAGCCCGATGGGTAACTCCCAAACCATTTGAGGGTGAGGAGGTCTAGGCCAATTTTATCCAGTTTTAGTAGCAGGAGTTTGTGATCCACAAGGTCAAAAGCCTTGGACAGGTCTACAAAGACGGCTCCAGTGGGTGTTCCATTATCCATTGCTCTGAGCAAGTCATTCGAGAGATGGATGAGTGCTGTGTCAGTCCCATGGTTAGTTCTAAAACCATGCTGTGCACGTGAAATTAGCTGATAGGACTCCAGGTAGTCACGGAGTTGACCATAGCCTAACCTTTCCTGTAGCTTTGCAAGTGTACTGAGCAGGGAAATAGGCCTGTAATTGCTTATGTTTTCCCTAGAGCCACCCTTGTGAATAGGGACCATGTTGGCCTGTTTCCACTGGTCCGGAACAGTCCCTTCAAGTGGGGATCTGTATATGAGCCAGGTCAGGGGTCTGGTGAGGGATGGGGTGCCAGCCTTAAGTAGCCGAGGGTTTATCCCATTAGGACCTCCTGAGTCTTTGTCTTTCAGAGCCCTTAGGAGGGATTGGACCTCTTTTGTCTTCACCAGTCTTAGATGGAAGGAGGGATGGTCAAGGCGAGTAGGCTCGATAACATTAGGAGCCGAGGTCAGCGAGGGCAGGCCGACCTTGTAGGCATCAAGGTTACCAAAGTGATTGTTGAGGGCAGTAGCAATTTCGAGGGAGTCACTCACTGGCTGACCATTGACCTCAATGGGGCCAGGTTCAGTCTTAGTGTTATCCCTGATCAGGTTGTTGACGTGATATCAGAATTGTTTAGGGTTGCCCAAATTGTTTTTGTAGGTGGTGACATTTGTTTCTTAAGGCCTTATGACACAAGGTCGGCAGGAAGGAAGAAGAGCTTGAACTTCTTCCAGGCCTTGTCTCAACTGACCATAAGGGTTTTTAAGGCTGGAGAGATCCACTTGTAGCAGCTACCCTTTGTTCTAGGTTTTTTCAAGGGGGTGAAGAGGTTAGCTGCTGTACATACTGCGCTGTGGAAATGCTCCAGAGCCTCAGCCAAGGTGGGGAGGAGCTTAATTGGGCTCCAGTCCAGACTGTGTAGGTAGTCATTAAACTGCACTGCTAAGAAGTCTGTGTAGTCACGAGAAGTGAGTATTCGGGGTTGGAACTTGGGTGCTCTGTTCTTCCAGATACAGAATATGGGGGAGTGGTCACTTAAGGAGTCCGCCATTATGCCGGCTTTCTGGACGTTGGCGGGATTGGACACCAGAGCCCAATCAAGGGTGGTGGTTCCCGATTTGTAGTTAAGTCTGGTTGGTTCTAAGATGATCTGTACCAGGTTTGCTTCTTGGGTCAGTGCCATAAGGGAGTTGTTAGGGTCCTGGGCCCAGTTTAGGTTGAAGTCACCCAGAATAAGGAGCTCTAAAGAAACAACTCAGGCCGTGATTTTTGTTATTGCTTCTAGGGATTGAAGAGCCAATTTGGGCAGGTGGTAAATGCAGCCAATAGTGAGTTGCTTGTTATGCCCTAGGGTGACTTGGATGAATATAGATTCACCATCAGGGGAAGTGCGTTGCTGCAAGGTGAGGAGTGATACAGTTAGGGCTACGTTGGCGTAAATGAGTACACCGCCCCCTCTTTTGGTCAACCTGTCCTTACGGTACATACAATAACCTTGGGCCAGTATCTCGTGATCGGGGATGTGTGCCTTAAGCCATGTCTCTGAGATGGCAAGGATATCAGGCTTGTAGAGATCAAGCCAGGCTTGTACCTCTTGCATTTTTGATCTTAGGCTGCATACGTTCATATGCACTATCTTTACCCCTTTGTGGATGCCCAGTGGAGGTCATGAGGGGATGTTATTGAGAATTTGGTGGTGTTAGAACCAGGGTTAGGTTGTGTGTCACCTGCCAGGAGTAGTAACGCAGCTAGAAGGCAGAGTAATTTTGGGCTGGCCGATGGGATTCGGTTGCCTCGGCACATCCTGCTCGCAAAGTGGAAGATATCGTAGCATATCCCCTTTCTTATGAGCTCATGGGCTGAGGAGAGGGCAAGTAAGCTGGAGCGGGCATTCCATTGTAGAGGCTGACAGGAGGTGTCATTGTACCTTTGTTCCCTTATTTCTGGATGCCCTAGGCCTATGAGCCTGTCCACCCAGATATGAAATGGTACTGCTCATATTTCATAGAAAACTCATTTTTTCTGAATGGATCAATAACTTGTGCAGAGTGCCACAAAGATGCTTCATTAACTTCAAACCCCATAGTAGGACTAGGAAGATTTCTTGCCATTACAGCCTGCCATTTCTCAAACATGGATGTGTAAAAAAGCTGAAAAGCAGAAGGGTGCCACTACACCTCCCCGGATAGGAGAGTTGCATGTTGGCAGCTCCATCCAGCTCCCCCCCCCCCATTGCTGACCTCTGATGGCCTGGGCTCATTCCCAAACCCGGGTCGCCGGCGTGTCTTGAGGTTAGGCATCCAGTGCCTTAGCCCTCAGCACCACTGGGCCGCTGCTGTACTGCCAGCTTTTACGGTACATGTCCAGCACTCTGGCAACGCTTGTGATGGGACACAGCGCTGTATGATCTTCAATCACATCTAGGTCTGCCATAATAGTCCTCCATATCCAGCCATTGTTGTGATCAGCAAAAGTAAACAGAATAGCCACCTGGGTCCCCATGCATTTCTGGCATCTCATCGACAATTACAGATATTGGTGTGGCACATATTAACTCAAGAATGTGGTCGATGTCACTGTTGAACACTTCTGGCAAGTACTTTTTGTACATTTGTGTACTTTGGGGCATTGTTTTTGCTGCAGGGGCTCAGTCTCTAAAAAAGATCACAGAGAGGACCATCCATTTGGTTCAAACTGATCCCTGAATGGATCATCGCGTGGGCAAACCTGTGGGCCACATCTCGTTCTTCCTCCCATTTCCTCTTAAATCTGGAAATTATAGCAGCCAAGATCTGACTGAGTACTGAATCGTCTTTTTTTTTTTTTTTGGTTGTTTAACCAGGAGTAGCACACTAAGCTGAAAGCTTTTTACAGGTGTGACCTGGGAGCACAGGGAAGTTAAGTGACTTGCTCAGGGTTACACAGTATGTAAGATGAAGCTGTGGGATTCAAACACAGGTCTGATCTGCTGGATCTCACCAGATTTGCAGCTCAGAGCCTTAAAAGCCCCTCACATTGTTAGAAAAACTTGGAAAAATGTGAGCTTTAAACAGTTCAATTTATATTTCATGTGTTTTCTAATTATTTACCTTTTTCTTTATTACTGAGAACAGCTGTATGAAAGAGGCTTACTGTCCCTTAGACTTTATCTGCTCTTTCTGCTATCCTACACGTGACATTATAATCCGGGTTGCACCTGGAAACGAGCATGTGTTCATGGTGCTTTTCCTGGTTACCAAATTATAATAAATTAATACATAAAATAAACAATCCCCCATTTATGGCATCATAATTATCCCCACAGCAACAGATTGGGATGTCATACACAGAACTGTGATGTCAGATGTAGGCAAGCAGCCAGAACAGAAAAGGAAGTGATCCTGTTTACATGCAAATGTTCTTAGTAATAAAGAAGAATGAGAAATACAGAAACAATATTAAAATATAAGCTGACTTGTGCCAAACATTTCATTTTCTCAAAGTTGTCACAACGGTGTCAGGGGCTCTTTAAACCACTGCTCTATACTGCCTCCCAATTTTTTGTGCTGGCAGCTTCAGCTTTGTGTGCGTCTGAGACATGATGTGCTCAGTGATGCGGCTCGCAGTTTTTTCCAGGAGCACTGATACTGTTACCTGGTAGAATTTGCACACCAACAGGCGCTTCTCTTGGATCTCCTCCACCAAGAAGTCTGGGTGTTCCACGGCGTACATGACGGAATGTGGAAGTAACTGTACTTTTTGGTTATAATCGATTTCACAGAAAAAAAGGCAACAGTGGTGTTTTTTCAGTGAAAATTAGTTATAGCCAAAAACCCAGAAGCCTATGTATAACTGTGAAACATTACACATGTTGAGGCTCCCCAGTGAGAAATTTGGCCTATGGCAAGGACTGCAGGACCATTTTCAGTGAAGTTATGTGAGCGGAGGATGGGTGGGAGGTCACGCATACTGAGGGATCCCCTGGAAGAAACAATATTACTATGGTGTAATTTTTCTTCTCACCCCAGGAATCCCTCAGTATGTGACTAATTCAGACTACAAAGCAGTGGCGCTGGGAGGAGGGAACAGAATCTTCTTTGGAAACAGGTTCTGCAGGACCACAGCGCCAAATCTGGTATCTGATTTGTACTGTACATCAAGAGTATTGCTTCAGTAAGGTGTGTACAGTATTACAGGAAACTGCTTTGCAGGTGTCAAGCAAGGGTATGTCCATGCTGCTGCCACTGAGGCTGCAGTGCCCTTAGCAGAATGGGTCCTGAGACCTTGAGGTGGCTGTCTGCCAGCCTTGCTGTAACAGAAGTGAAAGTAGAAGACTATCCAACTAGAGATAGTCCTCTTAAAGGCTGGCATGTGCCATGCACCTCACCATAGGTGAGGAAAAAGTTGGCTGTGCGAGGACCTAAAGTGCTTGGTGTGCTCTAGGAAGCAGGTCAGTGCCCTTTGACATCCAGGCTGTGAAGCCTGCGCTCACCAGAAGTGGACTTGTCTGTGAGAAAGACAGGAACTGTAATAGATTAAGGTGAATTTCAGACACCACATTGGGAAGGAATTTTGTCTTAGTTATGAGAACTACTTTATCCCTGTGGGGTATAGTATAGTTTGGTTCAGTGTATAGAACTTGCAGCTCTTCTAGCTGAAGTGGTTGCTACTGGGAATACCGTTTTCCAGGTGACGTATTTTAAGTCTGCAGTAGCCATGGATTCAAATGGAGACTACGTGAACTTAGCCATACAGAGGTTCAAATCCCAGGGAGGGGGCAGGCTCCCTGAGTGGGGTTGAAGGTGCAATAGGCCTTTAAGAACTTAATGAAGATAGGATGAGAAATTGTAGATTCCTTTGCCAGATAAAGGGGCCAAAATAGCTATCAGGTGGACTCTCAGGGATGAGGTTCTAAGGCCTAATGCTTGCAAGTGTACCAAAAAGCCAAGTATGTAGGACAGGTTAACCTGTAGGGGGCCAATCTCCCTGCCTTACACCAGGAAGAAATCTCTTCCACTTAGAAGCATAAGCCTTTTTGGTACTTGTTTTTTTTTTTGGCTAATCACATAATTTTGAGAACTTGTTTAGCATACTGAGAGTCCGGGTACTTTAGCTCTTCAAGTACCAAGCTTTGAGGCAAAGAGACTCTATGCTGATGTATGTAAATCCTGTCTGAAGCAGGATCAGGAGATTGTGGGTTGAGGGCATGCAAATAGTCCATTTGGCTGCCAGGACCAGGGCAAAGTAACAAGGCTGCCTTGCCCCATTCGAGACTACCAGAAATATTGTTGCTGGTTGGCTCCTGAAGTTGAAGCGCACTGAGAGTCAAGAGAAAGGAGAGAAGGCGTAGGAAATCTGCCTGTCCAGTTCAGGGACAGGAGATCCACTGTATGAGCCTGCAACAGTACAGGAGAATCTGATAATTGTGTTTGCAGGTGAAAAATCTATCTCAGGTTGCCTCACCTATGAAGATTGTAAACAATCCCTGCTCGTTTAGGGACCACTTATGTTGGCCCAGACTGGTGCAGCTGAGGAGTCTGCCAGCAAATTGTCCTTACCGGTAGGAGAATGGCAGTCAGATGCAAATCCAGGGACTAGGCAGGTGGAGATCCTCATGGCCTCTGTGCAGAGCTTTGAGGATTTTGTGCCCCCTTGCTTGTTCGTGTAGAACATGTCAACGGTGTTGTCTGTCCTGATATGGACAGACTGGCTTTTTAGTTTGGGGATAAAGGGTTAGATAGCCAGGTACACAGCTCTGAGCTTGATAAGATTATGTGATCGTGGAGTCCCTGGGAGACCCCACTTCAGTTATGGACTGATCCTCTAGAGTGCGCCCATCCCTGGAGGGAGGCAGATACTGTGGAGGGTCCTTCTGTTGAAAAGGATTCTCTCCTGAGGTTGTCCCTGTCCTTGCAGAAGTACAGGGCCTGATAGAGTATCCTTGCAACTGGAACCAGCTTTGATAGAGAGTCCCTGTTTTGAGGCAATGGATCATCCGGATCATCAAAACCTGGCACCTGGGACTGCAAGGGCTGCAAATCCCATGTGGCTTATAAGTCTGAGGAAGTGCCTGGCTGGCCTTGGTTGGTTGGGGACAGACAAGTGCACCAGAGCCTGGAGTTTCTCTACCCTGTCTAGAAAGAGCAGGGCTTTGCCTTGCTGTGTGTGTCCAGATCTGTTCCCATGAACTCCAGGAGTTGAACTGGCTAGAAGTGTGACTTCACTGTGTTGAACAAGAAGCCTAAGGACTTCAGAGACTGTTATGTGAGGCTGAGTGAGTCTCTGACCTTTTGGGGAGACTCGTCTATTAACCAGCAGACTTGCCAATAAGGGAAGACAGAGACCTCCTGTCTTTCTGTGGAACTGAAGAAAACCCTAATGGTAGAGCTGCGAACTGGTAGTGGCCAGAGGGCAGCCTGAATTTGAGATACTTTCTGATAGGAATGTGAAAACAGACATCTCTGAGATCTAAAAGGCTAGCCAGTCTCCCTTTTGCAAAGAGGGTATCACCACAGGGGTGACCATCCTGAATTGGAATAGACCAGGCCATTTTTCCTTTCAGAGAGAAAGGATCTGAAGTAGAGCCCCCATTGTGAGAGGGATCTCTTTGTACTGCATTAGTTGATAGGAGAGACTTTATTTCCAACTGTAACAGAAGCTTTTCTGTGTAAGTCAGAAGCTTGAGACTTCTGTGACCCTGCTGTGTGGGAAATTTTTTGAACAGCAGGGTAAGATGATGACCCACCACCTCCAGCAGTTACAGTCTATTGATGGAGGTTGTGGGACAACCTTTCTCCTTAGTGGCAAAGGGGGAGGGGGACTCACAAGTTTTGCTGGGATGGGGTCAGCACCTTTTGAGCCCTCCTACCTCTTTTGTGTGAAGAATCCTCCTCATTTGAGAGTAATCTAAAGGCATGGCCACTGTAAAGGGTAGAAGGCCGTGGGATAAACACTTCTACTTGTGTGGCCTCCTCCCTGAGGCTTGTAGGGAGTAGGGCTTTTCTTAAGCTGCACTATTGTGAAAAGTAGTTTAAAATTTCTGCACCTTTTCCTACAAGCCTGTATTTTGTCCTGCAAAGAGGACTGCTCTACAGGGAAAACCCATAGCTTTAGTTTGGGTGTCCTGGGAGGGATCAGTGGTTCCCTACTAAGCAGACCCTCTGGGAACGATTCTCTGAGCCCTAGGTCTGAGGGCAGTGCCATTGGCATCTACAGCCATATGAAATTGGTATTCTTTGTCTTTTAGGGCTGTTTTAACAGTTTCTGCCCTGTCCTGAGCAATGTTACATGGTTCCCGGTCAAGTCTGCGCTGACAAAATAGCCTGGTACAAAACCACGCAGACAATACCGGCGTAGACCACCACCGCACAGCAGTACATCCATACAGCCAGGGCAGAGTCCCACAGTGCCTTCTAAACATGAGCTGTGTATGCCTTATAAGTAGAATGGTGGTGGTGTAAGACGTTTTAACCCTAGCACCCAGTATCTTAGACTCTTCTTCTGGAGACTGAGAAGAAGGACTCATCTAAGTTCTCTCACAGGCTGCAGCCTGCATGACTCCTTCATGGTCTGAATGAATGAAAAGTACCCAGCATTTGTGTTATCCGCTAGTACTTCATATATATATGTATATATGTATATATATATGTGTGTATATATATATATATATATATATATATATATATATAGTATATATATCTCCACCTCTGAAATGGAGATGGGAAATAGCTCTGCAAATGGACTTTCTTGAAGAGGAAACCCATCATATCCAAGAGTCTGCCTCCTCATCCTCTTCAGTGACCTCCAAAATAGGGAGATCAAGAGAGCTGGACATAAGTGAAATGAGAGGGAAAATCCTCCTGGGCAGGAAGGAGATCCAAAATCTGGTCAGGATATACTGGCTCTAAGGGTTCACCCTCTTCTTTATTGTCACTTCTCAAGAAAAGACCCTGGCCAAAGTCAGGGTCATAGGTATTAGGAGAGGAAGAATCAGCTGAGAACCCAAGAGATTACCCACAGCTTGAATAGATATTATATAGGTGCCAAACCTTTGTAATGCCCTCTACAGAGGGAATATTTTGTTGTAACACTGGTGTCTCCCTTTGCTTCTCAGCAGAAGGGGCAGTGGTATGTCTTTCTGTTTTTTTTTACTTATATCTTTTTTTTTTGTAGCAGGCAGTGAATCAGGAACCTGCTGAGAAAATCGTTTTGTTTTTTGGCTTGGTCATTATTATTTTTATAGACTTATTTTCTATAGAGTCCTTAGAGGACCTGTTTTTAGTCTTTTGATGAGAGGAGGACCCCTCATCAGCAATTTAAAATGTAAAACTCAGTGAAAGAAGAAGGGTGACTGTCCCTAAACACTTAAATGAGTATTGTAGCAATCTGCCTTGGCCACAATGTAAAGGGCTTAAACAATTTGGAGAACAAAGGGACCAGTCTTGCCTTTGGGTCTATCTGACCTGCCAATTTGTCAGAAGACCTAGAAAAGTTTGTTCCAAAACAAAGAATTCAGAAGGCTCCCAGCACTGTGGAACCATGGAAAAAATGTCTCTTAGCTGAGGAAAATAAAGAAATGTGGTTGAAAATAGTGAAACATCCTTAACAAGCATTTGTCAATGCCAAATGTTTGTTTACTGGCATTAGCATTAGTAGTGCAGAAGTTACAGAGCTGCATAATAGGAATGGCAGTGAAGTATTAAACTGAAACCAACCCACCACCACCCTGCAGAGAGTGACAGGCATTGGGGCATGCCCTTTGGGTTGTCAGGCACTGCTTGTCACGCCATTTCCACCACACCCCACCCTGCAGACACTGACAAGTGTCACGGTGTGCCTTGGGGTCTTTGGCCCTTATGCGCACCCCATTCCATCAGGAAATATGGTGAGATGGGTGCGGTATAGGAGAATGGGGTGAACTTTGGAGCCGAAGAGTCCAAGGCATACCTCGATGCCTCTCACTGGTTGCAGGGTGTGGAATGGTATGAGCATTACAGGCAAGAATCCCAAGTCACACCCCTGATGCCTGTCATTCTCTACAGGGTGGGGCATTATGGTTGGAAACCCTAACAGCTCAGGCATTCGTTGGTATTTTCACTCCAAATTTTCAACATTTTTTTGAGACCCCCACCTCATGAACAGTGGCAATATCAGTTTGTTAGCGGAAAGCTGTTTATGCGAGCGACTTCGCCATTTAGCACCACAGGTGCAAAACACATTCCGAACAGGATGTGAAAACGACAACTGTACTGTTCATGGGGAGGTGGAAAAATGGCAATGTGGCAAATCTGCAGTAAAATATAAAAACTGGTGAAGTCACGGCGTACATAGAAACTGTGCAACGCACACCGTAATATAATTAGTGTGGGCATTTTTCACAGCAGATTGTCAACTCAGGCATTTTGGGACCGCCGATCATGAACAGTGTCACTGTGATTTTCTTTATCTGTCCCGAACAATGATTTCCCACAGCGACCACGCATCTCTGCACTGAAAGTGTGAAAACACATTTCGGCCACATTGTGAAAAATGACAGCTGTACTGTTCATAAGGAAGTGTGAAAAATGCAACTGGTGAAAATCTGGACTGAAAATATTACAAAGTCATGAACTTACGGTGTGTGGAAACTCGCGAATGCTGACTCGTAACACAGTCATTTATGGACTTTTGTCACCAAATTTTCAACATCGCCATTTAAGACTCTGCTCATGAACAGTGTAACTGTGATTTTCTTAATCTGTCCCAAACATTGCTTCACTTTTCCGACTGCACCATTATGCGCTACAATGTGGAAACACATTTAGGCGGACGTGAAAAATGGCAGCTGTACTGTTCATAAGGAAGTGTAATAAAATGGCAATGTGGAAAATCTGGAGTGAAAATATAAAAAATTCAGCGAACTTACAGATGCGTAGGAACTACTGCTAGCGCATGCTCGTAAAACAGTCATATTTAGGAATTTTTTCACCAAATTTTCAATATAGCCATTTTAAGACCTCTGCTCATGAACAGTATCACTGTGATTTTCTTAATGTGTCCCATACATTGATTTCGCACACCGACTGCACCATTGTGCGCTACATGGATGGAAACATGTTTTGGGCAAGATGTAAAAAATGACAGCTGTACTGCTCATAAGGAAGTGTAATAAAATGGCAATGTTGAAAATCTGGAGTGAAAATATTGAAAATTCACAAACTTACGAGCATGCGTGAACTCATAGCACTGCGCTCGTAAAACAATCATTTTAGAATTTTTCACAAATTTTCAACATAGCCATTTAAGACCTCTGCTCATGAACAGTGTAACTGTGATTTCTTAATCTGTCCCAAACATTGCTTTACGCACACCGACTGCACCATCATACGCTACATGTGCGGAAACACATTTTAGGCGACATGTGAAAAATGGCAGCTGTACTGTTCATAAGGAAGTGTAATAAAATGGCAATGTGGAAAATCTGGGTGAAAATATAAAAATTCGCAAACTTACGGCGTCGTAGGAACTGCGCAATACGCATGCATAAAACAGTCATTTTAGAATTTTTTCGCAAATTTTCAACATAGCCATTTTAAGACCTCTGCTCATTAAAAGTGTCACTGTGATTTTCTTAATGTGTCCCATACATTGATTTAGCACACCGACTGCGCCATTGTGTGTCTACATGGGCGGAAACACGTTTTGGGCAAGATGTGAAAATGACAGCTGTACTGCTCTTAAGGAGGTGTGGTAAAATGGCAATGTTGAAAATCTGGATGAAAATATTGAAAATTCACGAACTTACGAGCATGCGTAGGAACTGCTAGCATGCGCTAGTAAAATAGTCATTTAGGAATTTTCCGCAAAATTTCAACATAGGCTTTTGAGAGCCCACCTTATGAACAGTGGCAGTGTCGTGTTATTTCCGTCCCGAAGGTGATTTCACAGGTGATTGGCAAATCACCTTCGGGCCTGAATAACGCCATGACAGTGCAATAATTCATGAGGAGGGTCCCAAAACTCCATGTTGAAAATTTGGGCTCAAAATTCCAAAAATGCCTGAGATATGCAAAAAGTTAAAAAATCCTATCATTATACATTATACAGCTTACCGGCATTTCCTCAGTTCGCGGTCGGCTTTGAAGAGTGCAGGCGTGTTCCAGTCCACCGAAGATCGTCGCGCGGAGTCCGGAGGTAAGTATGGGGTAAGGGGTGTGGGGAGGAAGGGTGCACAGTGGGTGGGCGCGGGTGGGGCGAACACAGCGAGGACCGCTTTTGATTTTCAGGTGTGTTTTTTTTTTAATGAGGGCCAGCCAGGGGCGTTTGCCACGCTGGAGTGGGCTCCAAGCGTGGCAGAAGGACTGACTGGTTGGGGCGTGGAGCCGGCGAGGTTGGGCACCCCGTCGGCCGCATATCTATTACCACACTGGGGTGGGCTCCCAGCGTGGCACCCTGTACTGGGGGAGACAGTGGGCACTCCCATCGGCTGCTCTGAGGTGTAGCCACGCTGGGGTAGGCACCCAGCGTAGCATATGGACCTGTGTTTGAGGCGCAGCACAGCCGGCGGGGATTAGGCACCCCCGCCGGCTATATACAGTGTGCGTGGGGGAGGGAGGGCAGCATGCAGCATGTGTGTGTGTGTGTGTGTGTGTGTGTGTGTGGAGGGCGCGCGCATGAGCAGGCGATATCTGATCACTGCTCACTGGGCGTAGCTCCCCTTTCAACTGTCGCCACTGCATTTGGAGCTGTCATAGACAGCTCCAGCAGGCTGATGGAGAACTGCGGCCGTGCGCAAACACACTGACTGAACTGGAAGAGGGCTGACACACCTCCAAAAACTCGGATGATGGCACTATGTTTCTTGCACATGCGTGCAAGCAAACATAAAAATAGGTATCCATGGAAAAAATAATGTTAAAATAAAAAGTCCACTTTTTTTTTTACCATAGACGCGATATTTTTCAGCTAGAAAAAGGCATGGGAACCTGGAAAAAAGAGACTTTTCCATGGCTTCTGGGAACTAAGGAACCATGGAAAACAAACTACAAGCACTAAAAACTTAGTAAAAGTACTCTAAAAGCAGCACAGAATATAAGTAACCACTAATAAAAAGAAAAACTTCTTAAAGCGAAGGTTTGAAGAGAGAACTCCGGGGCAGACTTGTCCAGTCAGCTACGAAATGAATCTGACTGACTTACAGCAGCACCTGCAGGCATCACTCTCTTACTACATTCTGATAGGCTAATTATTTTTTCATCATTTGCATAAACTCCACCTATGGGGCAACAGAACCCAGCTGGCATAACTGCATTAGTCAAGCATACTGAGGATTCCTGGGATGAGAATGCTTTCATTTCTGTAGCATTGCCTTGACGGCTTTCTATCCCTCCACATGGGCCTCAATTGTGGTACATTGAGCAGAAAAGTGTTCCTCCATTTAAAAATCCATCAAAATCTGTGATATTGAAGTTGATGTCAATTTAAATGGTGCTTTTGGTTTAACACTCACCTCAGAGTAAGCAACTGAGGGAGAACTTCCTATCTCTGCTGCTCCAAGGGAGGTAATTTGTCCCTTGGCCAAAATGCCTCTCCCTGCAATGTTCAGAGAAATACACATGTCCATTTGGGAAGCTTTGTCATCCATTGGTTCAGAGACCTTGACGGCTGTTTTTCAAACCATAAGTGAAAATTAAATCTGTAATGTCACCCCCATCAGTGCAGCAGTAGTGCTACCATTTGCAACACTGGCAATCCGGAGTTGGAAGCGAGCCTGTGGTGCCAGGAGCCAGCCACAGGAGGAGGACTGAGCATCCCAGGGTACAGGTGTGGCAGGAAGCTCTGCCTCAACACCACCACCTAGGTGACATTGCTGGTGGTGTAAGCAGAGTGGCTAAGGTGTAGGGGTGCTTCTTGCGAAGGACGTTGGCACACTCTGGTGCAGTGCCATGCCATCAGTTCCACAGAGCTTCCAGGCAGAGTAAAAGCAGGATGAAGTGGATGGCCCTCCACAGACCCCACACCACTTACTGGGCTCAGGGTGGACTCAACCAAATGCGGCTACTGGTGGGGAACTGGAGTACTCCCACCAGCCCCTCCACAGGGGGAAAACTGTGGGGAATCCAGTCAAGACCAGGAGTAAATCCTAGAGATGGTGAGTGATGCAGTTGGGGGGGCCACTGACTTAGTGAATGCCAGCCAGTGGGTGGGGAAGGAAAAAAAATGAAATCTGTGTTTCTAGACAGCAGCTTGGTATGCAACATGTGGAGCTCCAAACAAACAGCAGTCTCTCTCTGTGAGCTCAACAGCTCTCCTTCCCTAAATACACCTTTATTAAATTAAGGTGCTGCACGTCAATAAGCAACATTTACAAAACAGAAGCCCAGAACATAAATGACAAGCTATTGCAAAGTATGCATGAAGACAAATACAGACACCTAACTTTTCCACTACATAGATGATGTCGGATGATGACACTCAAAGGATCTCAATATGACCACAGGATTGTGCAGGGGCCCAACTCCATCTTATGGGCCCACCTCAGTCTATTCTGAAATACCTTGTCCACAAAGAGGGGAAAATTACCAGAGGCAGAGCCAAATGTTCAGTTAGCCAGGCCCTATTAAAGGCTCTAATGTTGTTCCCGTCGGCCTCTTCGGAAATGCCAAGGATCCTTATGTCTCTTGATCGGGTTCAGTTATCTAAGTGGGATTTCTGCAGCCCACTCTTTTTCATCAGCATCTCTGTAGCTTTAAGGCTTTTTTAATTCCTGCACCAACTGTTCAACATTAGTTTCTGCCTCATCCACCCAAGCCTCAACTGTGTGGATACGTTCATTCAGGCTACAGCTTGTTATCAAAGTCCTGCACTGATTTTTAAAGTTGCTGTAAGGTACTATTCACTGTAGTTAGGGAGACTTCACTCAATCCTGCTGCAGCAGGGGCCTCCCACTGCTTGTTTAAGCTACCACCTTTTCCTTGGGTTCATTAAAGAGGAACTTCCATGATGGTCCAACAAGTTACAGCTTGTAGTCATTATATGCAGTACTAGACCTGAAAAGGTGTATGCATTTGTGATTTTGCCCAGGTTTACTCTGCTTTCCATAATTTGGATTTATTTTGAGCCCTGCTGCACTTGCTATTGCTGTTCAGTTGCTGGGCTGCTAGCTCCTGATGACATCATTGTAGGATAGGGGAGTGACTCACACTATGCAGTATCATGCAGTTGCAACACTGTTGCAAGGGAAACCTACCAGTACTCAGTATACATACTGTGTTCCCCTTCCCCCAAGACACCCTGTTAGCAATGCATTATGCCAAAATCCAAATGCCTTGTCAGTATGTGTTGTTTTTTTTTTTTTTATTTGTGAAATTGACTCTGCTCTACAGTGATGTCAGCAGTACAACCCTAGGTCCACAGAAAAACCAAGCTTGCTATAGAAGCCCTGGTACACCCTGTAGTTTTTAACAGCTCAGAATGCAAAAACTAACTGCAGCAGACAGTAATGAAATACTGTACAATTCCAGAATCAATGCAAGAAGGGGTAATTTATGCATGAATGTCAAAAGGACTTGTGAAGATCCTCTTTAAGAGAGGCAGTATAGCGCAGTGGTTTAAGGCTCTGAGCTGCAAATCTGGAGACCTGGGTTTGAATCCCACAGCCCACACTTGCATACTGTGTGACCCTGCGCAAGTCACTTAACTTCCCTGTGCTCCCAGGTTGCACCTGTAAACAAGCATTCAGCTTAGTGTGCCACTCCTGGTTAAACAATTGAGAAAAAAAAAGTCAGGAATTCACGGTTCCTCTTGGTTTGCCCATATTGTTTCCAAAGCATTCTCTGTCCAGCTAACCACAAGGATTTAGTAGAAAGTTTATTTTTTTAAAAGTCATTTTGCAAAATGTAGGGCATTTCTCAGAAGGTCTCTCAAACAGGCATCTGGTCCCACTGACTGCTCACCAGCACCCCCAAATTTGTTGTCTTTTGAACCATCCTTGTTTTGACCCTTGATATATTTACTAATAATTTCTAATTTGTTTTGTATAATATCTTTATTAAAAAATTAGTGTCTGAAACATATACATACTGTACATACCAAAAAAATACAGTCCAATTAATCAATACTAAAAAAAAAAAAAATTATCCCCTCTCCTACCCAAATTGTATCCATATATTTATCAGATTTCTGTATTAACTATATAATATGTTAGTCACAGTTATGTAAATAAAACACATGAGCAGACAATTACATAATAAATAAACTGAATTCAATTAGTGCCCATTTCTCAGTATGTGTATATAGATAAAAATAATATCTTTTATTGTCACTAGACCTGTTATTCTATCACAACCTTTCGGCATTTTAAATTGATTACTTGTTTGTTTAGTTAGGCTCCTGATGAGGAAAAAACAGAAAAAGGATTAGGTCATGTATTTATATCCCCTCATCATCCTCTTACTGTATTATCTATTAATTTATGAAGGGAATTCCGTGCCCTCATCCTCTCCCCCCTTCCCTGAGCATCGCTGCCTCTCCTGGTGTAAGAGTATCTAAGTACTTTCTCCAATCCTCTATAAACTTCTCTGCCCTCCCCTTTAAAACATATGTAAGACGGTCCATTGCTAAAACTTTGATAACTCATTTTCTCCATTGTTCTCTAGTTGGAGCTGTCCCTGCCACCCAAGTGTTCTGTATGCCTTGTTGGGCAACAGCCAGGAGAATCTGAACCCATCTCGGACGTAGATCCCAGTCATCATCATTAGCCCTCTCCACCCCAAACAGAAGTGAAAGAGGAGAAAACTCACCACTGTTCCTTTCATAGCTGTTACTCTGGCTCTCCCTTCAATATGGTACTATACAGGGACACTCTATAGTAGTGAAAATATGTTCCTCAAGCTGCTTTACATCTTCCACACATTGGGGATGTCCTGGGAGAATCTATGCACCATACAGGTGGGTAGTATAGGCGATGTATAAACTTATATTGTATTTCTTTATACTTATTACATATAGCAGACCCATATGTGATCCAATTATAAGCTCCTAATTATCCACAGAAATCTGTATGCCAAGGTCCATCTCCCACCAATGCTTAACCCTCTGTGTCCTGTTAGGAAAAAAAGCCCTATCTTGTCTGGTGGCTCTACCTATAAGTCCCTTTTCTTTCAGCCTCTCCCCTAAAATTTCTTGTTTGACTCCCGAGTGTCAATTCTCTGGGGATGTCCTTCCCAATTCCTTGATATAATTTCTAATCTGCAGGAGCCGATAAAAGTGGGAGTCAGTAATTAAAGCACCTTCAAAGCTCCTCAAAACTCTGCAACCTCTTAACAAACAAATCTCCTATGCATTTGATGCTCTATTGCTATAATTGAAAGCCTTTGTCTTTTAACCTGGCAAAATCCCAGATTATCTGCCACAAGCACCAATAGAGTATTTTCTAGTTCAGCTCCTCTCCTCTTTTAATATGTTCCCACACTTCTAATGTATAAATTACCAAAAGGATTGGGATTAGGCAATTGGTGGTAGCTTTCAGCCCCCTTTGCTGAATAGGCTGACCTCTGACGGACACCCTTCTTCCTCTAAATCCAGCCAAAACACTGCTCTGCTACAGTTTATCCAATTATGAATATCTCTACATTGGACCACCAAATAATAAGCTTTCACATCTGGAAAATCTAGCCCACCTCTCTCATATAGACTTCAACTTTGCTAATCCTCATCTTTCTCCCTTGTCATATAAATTGTATGAAACTGTGCTCCAGTATTTTAATATAGAAACATAGAAACATGAATTTGATGGCAGATAAGGACCGCTTAGCCGACCCAGTCTGCCCAATTCCTACCTAATGGATAAGCTGCAGATCCTAGTTAACCAGCAGCCTACTTCTTCCTACCCCACCCCTAGAATTGCCCTATGAAGAGTCCACGCATGCTTGAATTCCACCACTGTTCTTGACTCCACAACCTCCTCCAGAAGGCCGTTCCATGCATCCACAACACTCTGTGAAAAATACTTCCTTAAATTACCTCTGAGCTGCCCCCATCTTCAAATTGTGTTCCTTGTTCTTGCACACTCTTTTTTTGAAAGATGCTACCCTCTTGGACTTTGTTGATTCCTTGAGGTGCTGAAAGTTTCTATCATGTCCCCTTTCCCTCCTTTCCTCGAGGCTATACATATTAAGCTCCTTAAGTCTCTCTTCATATGTCTTCCGGTGCAGACCCTGCACCATTTTAGTGCCCTCCTCTGGACAGCTTCCATCCTGTCTATGTCTTTGCGGAGATTGGGTCTCCAGAACTGCCGCAGTACTCAGATGGGGTCTCACCAGCTGTCTGTACAGAGGATAATAACCTCCTGTTTTCTACTGGTAATGCCTCTCCCTATGCATCCCAGTATCCCCCAGCCCTCCTTGCTGCCCTCTCACATTGCTTGCCCACCTTTAGGTCATCTGATATGACCCCCAGGTCCCTTTCCATTTTTGTTGTTGTTAGTATCTTACCCCCATTGTATAATCTTCCTGGGTTTTGTTTCCCAGGTGCATTACCTTGCACTTCTTAGCATTGAATCTAAGCTGCCATACACTTGACCATTCCTCTAACCTTGCCAAGTCCCTTCTCATCCTTTCCACCCCACCTTGTGCATCAACTCTGTTGCAGATCTTTGTGTCATCTGCAAGAGACATACTTTCCTTCAGTCCCTCTGCAATGTCACTTTTAAAGACATTGAAGAGGACCGGTCTAATACTGAACCTCATGCACCCCACCAGTAACCCCTTTCTTCAGAGTGGACTCATTTACTATTACCTCTGTGTCCTATTCTCCAGCCAATTCTTTACCCAGGCTGTCATCTTGAGACCCACTCCCAGGCTAGTTAACTTGTATATTAATCTTTTGTGTGGGACTGTGTCAAATACCTTGCTAAGTCTAGGTAGGCCATGTCCAAGCCCCTCTGATCTACTACTTTGGTCACCCAGTCAAAGAAATCTATCAGATTTGTTTGGCGTGACCTTCCGCTGTGAATCCATGCTGCCTTGGGTCCTGTGCCCCTCTGGCCTCTAGATACTCGACAATTCTTTCCTTCAAGTGATTCCATCATTTTCCTACACTAGGTTAAACTAACAGGTCTGTGGTTTCTGCTTCTGCCTTGCTCCCACTTTTGTGAAGGGGATCACATCTGCCCTCCTCCAGTCCTCGGTATCACCCCATCCTCCCATGATTTGTTAAAGAGGGTAGTCAGTGGTGTCACTAGTTCTACCCTTAGTTCTTTTAGAATTCTGGGATGAATCCCATCAGGCCCCATTGCTTTGTCCACCTTCAGTTTTAAGAGTTCTTTCAGAACCCTTTCTTCTGTAAATGGGCTGGTATCAACTTCTGTATCCAGAGTGTTTCTACTGTTTGTTTTAGGTACCTCCCCCTCTTCCTTTGTAAATACTGAGCAAAAATATTTGTTTAGTATCTCTGCCTTTTCACAGTCACCCTCTGCCCACCCTCCCTCCCCTTTATTAAGCCTCACTATCCCTCCCTTGGTCTTCCTTCACTCCCTGATGTACCTATAAAAGGTTTTATCCCCCTTCTTAACTGAGTTGGCTATCTTTTCCTCGGTTTGGGCCTTTGCTGTTCTGACTGCCTTCCCAGCTTCCTTTTGCTTTAACTGACACAGTTCTCTGTCCTGCTCCTTCTGTGATTCCTTGTACTTCCTGAATGCTTTCTTTTTCTCTTGAACCTTCACTGCCACTTCCTTTGAGAACAATAGTGGTTTCTTACATCATTTCATTTTGTTTATTTGCTTCACACAAAGGCTTGTTACCTCTGTGATGGCAGTTTTTATTATTCCCCATTGTTCTTCCACCCTCCTTCCTGCCCATTTGCAGTGCATTCCTTAGGCACTCACCATTTGCAAAGTCAGCCCTCCTAAAGTCCAGTACTTTTGCCTTTATGGCTTGACTCTATTGCTGTGTTTATTGTGAACCATACTGTTCGATGGTCGCTAGTTCCCAGATGGCTACCCACTTCTACATCTGTGATCCTCTCTTCATCTCCATTTCAGAGAACCAGGTCTAAGATTGCCCCCTCTCAAGTGGGCTCCAATACTAGTTGTCTAAGGCATGCCCCCTGTAAGGCATCTAGAATAACCCCACTCTTCGAAGTGGCTGCTGCAACTGCACTCCAGTTAACATCTGGCATATTCAGATCACCCATCAGCAATATCTCCCTTTTCTGCCATTCTAATATACTTTCTATCATTTCCTTGTCCATTTCCTCCCCTGAGAGGAGTCAGTATCAACCCTATGCGGATTGTGGTGCCATTGCGGTCTCCAAATTTACCCACAGTGCTTCTTCTCCTCCCTGTTTTCCCTTTTGTTCTGTTGCTTTGATTCCTTCCCTTATGTAAGAGGCTACTCCTCCTCCACTTTTACCCTCCCTGTCCCTCCTGTAGATAGTGTATCGTGGTATGTTTACATCCCAGTCATGGTTTTGTGTGTACCATGTTTCTGTGACTGCCACGAAATCCAGATGTTCCTCCTCCATCAAGGCCACTAATTCAGGAAGCTTGTTACTCAGACTACAGGCATTGGTACTCATTGCTCTCCATTTTTTGATGGCTTTACCTTCTGTTGCAGCATCCCCCACTGACCTTTCTACCTCGGTCTTTTTTTCATTTAGTACCCTGTTTTGTAGGGAGGCTGGGATTTTCCTGCTGCTTATCAGTGCCCGCCTTGACTAGTTTAAAAGCTTGCCAATGAAACATTTAAACCGATTGCTCAAAAGACTTGTTCCCTTCCTGGACAGATGCAGACCATCCTGCCAGTATAGGCTGATGTCCCTCAGGTGGAACCCAGTCCCAATGAAGCCAAACCACTGTGCTCACACCATTTTCAACCATTCATTAAACTGTATTTATCCCTCTGGTGGATTTACAGATGATTCTACTGGTGGGCACTGTCCTGCCGACAGTTCCATCATTGATTACCATATTGGGGTCTGTCCATGTGCAGATGATTTATCAGACAATGTCTGAGCTCTACTCAGGCTTCTACCCCGACTTCATTTTCGATGCCAACCCAGTCGGTGCTGTTTGGGCTGCTGCCATAAACTTCATCGATAACACAGGAGTTCCCTTTGCTGGTCACTGTACTGAGCACGGCCCATTCTCTGTTGGTGCTTTGCCCATTGATGGTTCCTCCTTCACAGCATCCTTTGTCTGTTGGCCCACTGGTTATGACCGTCAGCGATGAAGAGGAGTTGGAATACAATCCAGAGTAATGGAGGCATATGACAAGATGGAGGAAGTTCGGAACCCCTTTGATGTTGTGGGCTCAGTTCCATTATCCTACTGTAGTGAGGAAAGTGTACAAAACACTCCTCAGTCCTCTTCTGAAGGATGCCCCCTTTCAGGTTTTACTCCAGCAGTTTCAGTCTAAGCTGGGATTTGTTGCAGAGGAAGAAGATTCCTCTAAAAAATATTTGAGTTCTTGGATGTGTCTGCCTCCATTACTGTGCTTATCCCTTCTGTCCATTCAGCTCTGTAGGATACCATTCTAGCTGCCTGGCATAGACCTTGTGCTTTGCCAGCTGTTTCCCAGAAGGTAGATATACAATAGCCTGCATCTTCAGGAAAGTTGTATTATTCCTCTTAACCAGAGATGGATTCCGTGGTTATCATGGCTGCTTATGAAAGGTCAAAAGCCCCAAAACATATGAGCTCTCTTCCTCTTGATAAAGAATCCAGGAGGCTTGATACCGTGGGTAAAAGGACATATGCTTCAGTGTCCCTAGGACTATGTATTGCCAATTACCAGGCTTATATTGCCATATAGCAGAATTGTCTATGGTGGTCTATGGCTGACAAGCTGCCGGAAGGCCCTGATAAAATAGTGGTCCAGCAGATGATTATCAATGGACTAGTGGGTAAGTACCTCTTACAGACCGCTTTATGATGCCTCCAATGCAGATGCTCATGCAGCTGCTTCTGGCATTTGCCTCCACTGCCACTCCTGGCTACATGTTGCTGGCTTTCCATCTGATGTACAGTAATTGGTCCTTAATGCTCCCTTTAGAGGAATACAGCTCCAGCACTGATGTCAAGTCTGCCCAAAGGGACCTTTAGATGTCAGAATTACCCTGCGGCCCCTGCATACTCTGAAGGGTGGTTCATGTATGTTTTTCCACCATTCCGTCTCATACAGAGGGTTCTGGGCACGTGGTGGACAAAGTCAGCCACCTTGATTCTGGTGGCCCCTCATTGGCCCAGACAAATTTGTTTCCTTCTCCTTCAGACGTTGGCAATGAAATCCCCTGTCTTGCTCCCTGTATGAGCAGGACTTCCATTACAGAAGCAGGGTACTCTGGTGCATCTGGATCTTCGATCCCTGCACCGCCACGCCTAGCTCTTGAGGACGTAGAGCTCTCTTGATTTGGGGTTTCCTTGGGAGTTGCAGTTGTTTTACTGTCAGCTTGGATGCCATCTCGGTACACCTACTCACAAATATGGAAGCATTTTTCAATATGGTGTGCTGCCCATAAGCTGGAGCCATTTACTTGTTCAGTCGGTTTGGTAATAGACTACTTCCTGTCCCTTACGGACTCTGACCCTGGGTTTTCCTCCGTTAAGGTCGACTTGACCATCGTGTCAGCTTTTCATGCCTTCACTGGCAGCAAAACAATGACCCAGCTTGAGGTTTCTTGTATATTCCTCAGAGGCATTCTACTTCTGCCCCTCCAGTCCACAATCTGGTTCTGGCGTGGGATTTTAATTTAGTTCTTGAGACCCTTACTGCAAGCCTGCTTCTACTTGGGAGTTGTGCTTCCTGTCTTGGAAGGCACTGTTCCTAGTGGCTATGATGAATGCTCGATTTATTTCTGAACTGCAGGCTCTGGTTGAAGAGCCTTCTTTTCATATTTTCCACAAGGATTGGGCTGCCTTGCGTACCAACCCTCATTTTCTGCCAATGATCGTTTCTGAGTAAACACTAAATCAGACTATTGACTTGCCGATTTATTTTTTGACTCCCATGGATAGTGAGGAACATCATCTGCATATGCTTGATATCCCGTCAGACATTGTGTTGGTATCTTGATCATACGAAGGATTGTAGAAGATCACCTTGGCTATTTGTGGTTTTTACTCCAGGATGGTGGGCTACCCAAATTCTAAGCAGGGCCTTTGCAAATGGTTGGCCTGCTGCATTTCTTTCTGTTAGCAGAAGCATAGTAAGCAGCTTCCTGGTCCTATCCATACTCTCTCCACCCATGGGGTAGCCATTTCCTTGTCTTGTTTTCATAGTGTGTCTGCTACTGATATATGTGCTACTGCCACTTAGAGTACTTTTTATACATTTGCTAAACATTACAGTCTAGACATTGTCTCTCGAATATGTGCCTGATTTGGCCTTCCTGTCCTGCAAAGCTTCCTTACTCAGGGTCCTAAGATCCTTCCTTCCTTCCTCCTTCTGTGCTTTGGTACTGCCTGCCAATCATTCCATGATACGGCTGGATGGAGTGAGATATCCTCAAAGAAGATAAAATACTTACCGTAACAATAAATCTTTGAGAGAATCTCCTCCATTGAGCCACAGCTCTCTATCCTTCCCCTATTTTCAAGTGATGAGTGGTTATCCTGCCTGCTCCCACAAGCTGGTTCTCCTCTTGTGCTTGAATTTGACATATATGCCCAAGTTTCCGTATCCTCTTCTGTGTGTCTGGTTTGGTCCTGGTTGCTTCGGTCCTTGCTGGTCCGATGATTCCCCAAGCTTATCTGTGGTGGGGAACTGAGGCGTGATGGGACCACCACGTTATATGGGTGGTGACGATGCACATCAACATGGGTAACCCTGGTAGCAAAATATTCTGGGTGATGCTGATGGACAGCTTATGGTTCCATAATGTGGTTCATTGGAGGTGACTCACTTGAAGATCTACTGTTACAGTAAGAGACTATTGTTTCTGGTAGTACCAGATTTAGCCAGACAGGCATTGTGCTCACTACTGCTGACCCTGGCCTTCAGAACTCCCATCTCACTGCTCCTGAGATATAATCTCTTGACTTCGTTACAGGGTACGGTGACCTAGAAAAGAGTGGGGGCAGATATCTGTGAGCTAGATTGGCGCAAGTGTTTGGTTCTAAAAGACTACTTTTTCTAGATATTTGGAAATTGTTCATTTGCCAGACCGTAGAAACATAGAAACATAGACCAGTTCCAGTGTTATAAATCACATAAAGATGTGTGCACTGTGGGGAAATCTGGATGAGCATGTTTCTGACAGTGGCCCACTGTTTACAGAAAGAGTTCCTGATGTTTATACATAAGTATACTTTTTGCCACATTACAACAAGCCCACATTACCCAGTAGCTAATGGTAAGCAGAGAGGGCAGTACAAGCTGTTAAAAGAATCCTAAAGCAAAAGGATCAATTCCTGGCTTTAGTTAAAGAGCGACTTCAATTAATGTGACACAATGTAGCCCAGCACAGCTGAAGATGAGCAGACAGCTAAGAACACCATATCTTCTTTGAGGATATGGCCCTTCATTGAGCCACATCATAGAACTGTAAGCAGTCAGCATCAGGACCACCTGAAAAGTTTTGCTAGCTTGGGCCACCCACGTCAATGTGCATTGTTGCTGCCTATATAATGTGGGTGCCCTATCATGCTTTAGCTCTTTCTCCTGCCATCAACCACTCATAGGTCCACCACTGCTCTATTTGTTATTTGAAACTACTTAAACTTTTGTGCTGCCATCAAAAGAAAGGGAACTGTTGTCGAGATATTGTCTCTATGGTAAAGTAAAGCTCTACAAAGCGACTACCACTCCATGTGCATTCAGTGCTTGGGGCTTGCTCACAGCATGAAGGCCTACAACACTTGCCAGGGCTTTAATGAGGCCACTCGGAGATGTTGCAAGAAAGCCTTGGAACTTTATTTAAAAATCAAGGCAATGGAGGAGAAACGCGCGCATCGAAGGTGGCTTTGCCATCATTTCCTACTCCCTCTCTCCTAGGTTTACCATCAACCCATCAGTCTCTCTGGTCGATGGTGTCTGCCACTGATTCCAGCAAGTAGAAGGACAAGTCTGCTAAGTTGGAGGACAAGCACCACCAAGCAGACAAGGAGAGGCATGAGGAAAAAGATGCCTTTCCTGACTGGTCCCATTCTCATCTTAACAGAAGGTAAGTCTGCAGATAAAGACAGGACCCAGGCCAAGACCTCCAGTTCTGCTACCCACCAAGCATCTCTCAGACACCTAGGTCAGGGTCTGGCACAGACTCAAATCCCCCCATCAGACGATTCTTGGCCAGTTCTGCCATTGGTCACTATCACATCGATGGTTGAGTCATCCACGAAGCCATTGGGGCCTGTTGACATGCAGATGCTTTACCAGACAATGTCTGAGTAATTTCAGAAGCTTCTGCCTATTACGCAGTCGCCAACCAACGCCAACCCTGTCTAAGTTACTGACGCTGACCTCATTGATGATATAGGAGTTTCCTCTGCCTGCCATAAGGCCAGGTATGGATCGTCTTCCATCACTGGTAAGTCTGTCAATGGTACCTCCTTCACAGCCACCTGTGCCCATCAACCTGCTGCCATTGACCGTTGACATGGAGGATGAATTGGAATACAATCCAGAGTACCTGGAGGAGGAGTGTGAAGAAATGGAAGAATGTCTTGAACCCTTAGATGTGGTAGGCTCCAGTTCTACTTTGTCCTCCTATAGTGAGGAGAGCGGCAAGAACACTCCAAGGTCCCCTCCTGAAGATGCCTCCTTTCAGGCATTCCTAAGACAGGTTCAGTCAAAGTTGGGGTTTTTGGCAGAGAAGGAGGATTCCTCTAAGATAAATCTTTATGAGTTTTTAGAGGTATCTGCCTCCACTACAGCTCTTATCCCTCTGATCCATTCAGCTCTGGAAGATGCCACTTTAGCTGCTTGGCATAGGCCTTGTGCTCTGCCTGCAGTGCCACAGAAAATAAATAAACATTACCCAGTGTCTTCTGGTAAGCCATTTTATTCCTCTCAGCCAGAAACAGATTCAGTGATGATTATGGCTGCCCATGACAGGTCTAGGGCTGCAAAACATATGAGCTGTCTTTCTCCTGATAAGAAATTAAGAAAGCTTGATGTCATGGGGAAAAACACATATTCTTCAGCTTTGCTTGGGCTTTATATTGCCAGTTACCAAGTTTAACTGATTAAATACCAGAATTGCCTGTGGAAATCTGCGGTTACCATGGCTGACATATTGCTGGATGGCCCTGAGAAACTAGTGGTCCAGCAGACTGTCACTAATGGCCTGGAAGCTCGTAAGCACCTGTTAAGAGCTGTTAGGGTGCCTCAGATTAGGCTGCTTGTGTGGTTGCTTCTGGCATTTTCCTGTGCCATCACTCCTGGTTGCATATTTTGGGCTTTGCCTCTGCTGTCCAACAATCAGTCCTTAATGCTCCTTTTAGAGGTAAACAGATTTTCAGAACCAATGTTGAGTTTACCCTGCATGACCTTCAGATATCCAAAATTACTGTGGTCTCTACACACCCTGAATCCTTAACCTTGGGGACAGGGCAGGGGTTCCTTTTGAAGGCCCTATGCCTGCCCCGGTACAGCTTACTCAAGGGGTCCCGAATGTGGCTCCCAATGTCCCCCGGTCTCCTCTTAGGGCAACTTGTCTCCCAGTACCCATGCAAAGCTCACAAAAAATGTGGTCATCAGCGGCACTCCCACCACCCTGGCACCTTCTGACCCCCCCCCATACTCTGACCCCAGATATCCAGGGAGTCCTGGTAGGTAGCTGGATCTCTCTCTTCCTGCCAAAGTGGAGGGAGATAACTACAGATGCTTGGACGCTGGAGGTGGTTCAGTGAGGACATGCCCCACAGCTACTCTCTGTCCCTCCAATGCACCCTCCCTTACCCTCTGGGACGTCTTTCCCTCCTGCTGGAGGAGATTCAAACTCTCCTCAGCAAAAGGGCCATAGGGCCTGTCCCAGTTGCAGAAATGAACAAAGGCTATTATTCCCAGCACTTTCTAAACAAATGGTCTCTCTGCAGTTCCTCCTCCCCTACTCCTAAAAGGGGATTGGTGAAAGCTCTAGATATGAAGGATGCTTACCTCCATATCAAAACCTACACGTCTTACAAACAGTACCTGAGGTTTATGCTCTGAGGCTTGCACTGTCAGTTTCATGTCTTGCCCTTTTGTTTGTCGTCTGCACTGTGTGTCTTCACCAAACACTTTGCAGCAGTTGCAGCCACCCTCTGATGAGAGGACCTCTATGTCTTCTGTAAAATGTTTAAGTGGGTAAGAGATGGACACATCAGCCAAATGGAAGCTTAAGATCTGTTTATTATTTATAGGACAAAAAATTAGGCGGACTGGTAACGTCAAAATAACAAAATAAAATAGCAACTAAAACATGGCTTAACTTCAGCAAAGAAATAAATTAACTTCAAAGGTAAAGGTCCATACAACTAGAAAGCACTAGTCCCACTGAGTGTTGTCCCTTCAACACTCCAAACAAATCTGACATAACTAGGCTTGAGACAATACATATATAGCCAGTCAGAGTTTAGGATTGGCCCAATTCACTTGTCACTCATACTATGTATTAACGTACTTTTTAACATTCTTTATAGTTCTTTATATTTCTTAACAAGTGGTACATTGCATTTCATATACTGACTGTATGCATACTTTAATGCCAAAAGTGTTTTTACTTCATTAGATGTAAAGTAAAAGTTAGGAGGTGTTCTACTTGTCCCTCCTTCTGCTGGGCTCAGCATAAGAATAGTGAAACTGAGGCCGGCTGGCTCTTAGAGCACCAAGTTGAAGTGAAGACAACAGCAGAAACCTCCGTTTTCCCTTTTTGGTAAGTTTGAGTTTAAAAACAGAAATTCCCTTATCACAATCTGCTTAAAACAACAACAGAAGCAGTTACTTGAAAGATGTAACAAGTCCTTCCTTCATTTGCTTAGAATTGGCAAATAAGTCTTTACTTTAGCGCTGCAATCTAGGCAGCTTGTATTTCCTATTAAAGCAGTGGTTTGAAAACACGCGCTTATGACATGCACCTTCAAGGCACAATCATCTGCACAATCACCATGAGCCGTACCTACAAAACAGACCTTGGGAACTTACATAATAAAATGCACAGCAAGAATTGCAGGTATTACAGATAGGACCCAATCAAAATAACTTCTGTTCTCACAGAAAATCTGTGAGAGTGCTTACTTTATGGGGTTTTCTTTACTTATTCTTAGTTCCCCAAATAGCACTTTAACAACCGACTGCAAAGCGTAAACAGTTTGATTTTCTATTTATTTTCACTGCACTAAAACAGAACAATTCTTTTTTTTTTCTTTTGTAAACTGTATTTATTTCAGCAGTGAGTCGATTAAACAGTTACAAAATTGGCAACATTTTCAGGCAAATTTAAAAGAGATACAAGCTGCACAGATCATATACCATAAATTCCATTAATGACCCTTATCTATACACAGGACTACTAATCTAACAGTGGAAGAGTTTAGAAGACCAGGAGACTGTCTTCAGGGCCTGTAATGTTCCATATTTATAGACTAAAATACTGGAAACCAAGCTCGTGGCAGGGCTTCTTCCACTGGGGCCCAAATTTCTAAGAACTTGTCTAATTGTTGTCTGACAGTATATTGTACCTTTTCATATCTCATATACTCCATAAAGAGACTGGTCCATTCAGCTATTGTAAGTATGGAGGGTAACCTCCAATGCAAGGCCAGAGCCTTTAACCCCATCACATTTCCTAGTCTCCTCAATTTCATGTATTTATTCCTCAGAGAGGGCTCTAGTAAGTGGTCACCTGGAGGAAGGCCCAACAGAATCTCCACTGGGTCCAATCTAAGGGGTACTCCCATCACCTTGGAAAGAATTTCCTGAACTCCTGACCAAAAGCCCTGCACTTTATTGCAATTCCAAACCATATGTTAAAAAGTACCTTCATGTATCCAACATTTTGGGCACAGTGGGGATTCATCGGAATTAATTACATGAGCTAGCCATGGGGTATGGTAAGCTCTAAGGAGTACTTTATATTGAATACGCTTTGGCTCTGTTATTCACAGAACAGCTCATACTGTTACTTACTATAGAGTTCCAGTCACCCCCGTCAACCCTTCTGGAAAGATGTCCATTTCCCACTTATCCTTAACCTTCTTCAACATGCCAAGGGTAAATGGAGAAAAAGACAAAGGCAGTAGGGACAGGGATGGGGCAAAAATAAATAAAGCCATAAAAAATGGAGGGTAATGAGTACCAATGCCCGTAGTCTAGGTAAAAAGCTCCCTGAAATGGTGGCCTTGATGGAAGAGGGATGCCTGGATATTGTGGCAGTCACAGAAACATGGTACACAGAGAACCTTGACTGGGATGTCAACATACGAGGGTACACAATCTACAGGAGGGACAGGGAGGGAAGAAGAGGAGGAGGAGTAGCTCTCTATGTAAGAGAAGGGATAAAAGCAACAGAACTAAAGGGTAAACAGAGAAGAGAGGAGGCACTGTGGGTCACCCTGGAGACTAGAAATGGCACCACAATCCGCACAGGGGTTGTATACAGACCCCCATCTCAGGGGGAAGAAATGGACAAGGAAATGATAGAAGGCATCCTTGGGATGGCAGAGAAAGGGGAGCTATTGCTGATGGGGGACCTGAATATGCCAGATGTTGACTGGAGCACCTTTGCTGCAGCCACATCCAAAAGCAGGGCCATTCTTGACGCCCTACAGGGGGCATGCCTCAGACAGCTAGTTTTGGAACTCACTCGGGAGAGAGCACTCTTAGACCTGGTACTCTCAAATGGGGATGGAGAGAGGATCTCTGATCTTGAAGTGGGTAGCCATCTGGGAACAAGCGACCACCAAACAGTGTGGTTCATGATAAACTTAGCTGTAGAGTCAAGCCACACAAAAGTGAAGGTACTGAAGGGTTTTAAATAATTGATTAGCAGTTTTTTTCTTGGGGCAATGCTAACTGTACAGAAAGTATTTATATAGGTTTTCTAGAAGTGTTATGTTTGTTAAACACAGTGAGGCAAGTGCTATGCATTTTCACAATGTTTTAGCACTTTGATGAGCAAAACGCTAATCAGTTTTTGGAGTTAAATAAATCCCTGTACTGGGCTTCAGGAGGCCTGATTTTGTCAAAATGGAAGAGTGCCTCAGAAAAGCACTAGCAAACAGGCAAGAAGGTGGGGTGGAACAACAATGGGGAAACATCAAAAACGCCATCACAGAGGCAACAAGTCTTTGTGTGACGCAAATAAACAAATCAAAATGAAAGAAAAAACCACTGTGGTTCTCAAAAGAAGTGGCGGAGAAGATAAGGGAAAAAAAGATAGCATTCAGGAAGTATAAGGAAACACAGAAGGAGCAGGACAGAGAACTGTACCAGTTAAAGCAGAAGGAAGTGGGTAAGGCAGTCAGAATAGCAAAGGCCCAAACCGAGGAAAAGATAGCCAACTCAGTTAAGAAGGGGGATAAAACCTTTTATAGGTACATTACGGAGCAAAGAAAGACTAAGGCAGGGATACTGAGGCTGAACAAAGAGGAAGGTTGGACAGAGAGCGACAGTGAAAACGCAGGGAAACTGAACGAATACTTCTGCTCAGTATTCACAATGGAAAAGCAGGGGGAAATACCTAATCCGGTCAATAGAAGCACTCTGGATAGGGGGATTGATATTAGTTCTTTCACAAAAGAAAGGGTTCTGAAAGAACTCTTAAAACTGAAGGTGGATAAAGCAATGGGGCCTGATAGGATTCACCCCCAGAATTTTAAAAGAACTAAGGGAAGAGCTAGTAACACCACTGACTACCCTTTTTAATAAATCATGGGAGGATAGGGTGGTACCTCAGGACTGGAGGAAGGTGGATGTGATTCCCTTTTACAAGAGTGGGAGCAAGACAGAGGCAGGAAATTACAGACCTGTCAGTTTGACCTCAGTGGCAGGGAAAATAATGGAATCACTTCTGAAGGAAAGAATTGTTGAGTACCTAGAGGCCAGTGGGGCACAGGACCCAAGGCAGCATGGATTTACAGTGGGAAGGTCATGTCAGACAAATCTAATTGATTTCTTTGACTGGGTGACCAAAGTAGTAGACCAGGGAGGGGCTGTGGACATGGCCTACCTAGACTTTAGCAAGGCAACTGGATAAAACACTGGCTGGACAACAGGACACAGTGGTAATAGTAAATGGAGTCCATAGTGAAGAAAGGAGGGTTGGTAGGGTGCGCAGTGTTCCAGTACTGGGGCCGGTCCTTTTAATGTCTTTATAAGTGACATTGCAGAGGGACTGGAAGGGAAAGTATGTCTCTTTGCAGATGACACAAAGATCTGCAACAGTGTTGATACACAAGGTGGGGTGGAAAGGATGAAAAGGGACTTGGCAAGGTTGGAGGAATGGTCAAATGTATGGCAGCTTAGATTCAGTGCAAAGAAGTGCAAAGTAATGCACCTGGGAAACAAAAACCCAGGGGAAGAGTACACAATGGGGTGAGATACTGACAACAACAAAAATGGAAAGGGACCTGGGGGTAGTCATATCAGACGACCTTAAGGTGGGCCAGCAATGTGAGAAGGCAGTAAGGAGGGCTGGGGGATACTGGGATGCATAGGGAGAGGCATCACCAGTAGAAAACAGGAAGTTGTTGGCCCTCTGTACAGACAGTTGGTAAGACCACATCTGAAGTACTGTGTACAGTTCTGGAGACCCCATCGCTGCAAAGACATAGACAGGGTGGAGGCTGTCCAGAGGAGCAACAAAATGATGCAGGGTCTGCATCAGAAGACATATGAAGAAAGACTAAAGGAACTAAAGATGTATAGCCTCGAGGGAAGGAGGGAGAGGGGGACATGATAGAAACTTTCAAATACCTCAAGGGAATCAACAAAGTCCAAGAGGGTAGCATCTTTCAGAAAGAGATGTGCAAAAACAAGGGGCACAATTTGAAGATAGAGGGAATGGCTCAGAGGTAATGTGAGGAAGTATTTCTTCACAAAGAGGTTGTGGATACATGGAACAGCCTTCCTGAGGAGGTCGTAGAGTCAAAAACAGTGGGGGAATTCAAGAATGCATGGGACAGACATAAGGCAATTCTAGAGGGGGGGTAGGAGGAAGTAGGCTGTTATTTAACTAGGATCTGCATCTTATTCGTTAGGTAGGGAAATGGGCAGACTAGGTGGGCCAAGCGGCCCTTATCTGCCATCATATTCTATGTTTCTATGTCGGGCATAGCCCCAATCAAAATTTTATACACTCTTCTCAGTGACTTAAACTTTAGATCGCTCGATTGTCCCCAAAACAACTCCTCCAAAGGAGTGCGTGACACCCCTCCCTCCGATCTTCACCTCCTAACATTTTCTCATAAGCCTCTCTTAATTTATTATAAATAGGGTAGTGTTTTTCTTTAATTGTGTTAAACACCACCAAGTCTGCAAAAGGAGCAAAACTGCCTTCCGACAGAATGTGTTTTAATAAGTAGATCCCCCTATGGAACCACTGTTTCAACACTGGTTTGTCCCATATAGAAGGACCACCTACGCCCTGTAATAAGCTACCAAGTGAACTGTCTGGAGATATCCCCGCATTCACATTTATCCACTGGTGGGCTGATTGCCAAGCCTTCACCAAGGTGCCCGTACAAGGGTGACAGGAGACATAATCAGAGATGACTCCTCCACATGGGGCTAGGGCGTCATGGTATATTGAAAACCCCTTTGCTTCCTCCAGCTTAACCCAGGCAGGTTGCTCCTCTGGTTTCCTTAAGAGATCTTGAATATGGGCCAACTGAGATGACACCCAATAATAATGTACATTTGGAAGACCCAATCCTCCCCTCCTCTGTGGGAGTCACAAGAGTGATTTTTTGATCCTAGGCCTCTTATTATTCCATAATAACTGAGTTATAGCTCCTTCAATACTTTTAAAATACTTAAGGGGAATTTTAAGTGATACTGATTGAAAAAAATAAATAAATTGAGGTAAAACCGACATCTTAACCAAATTTACTCTGCCCAAATGAGTCAGAGGAAAAGCCCTCCAGGCCAGACAGTCATCTTTTATTTTGTTTATTAATTTTTTCATATTTATGCTTACCAAGTCCAACAATTTAGAAGGAATTAGTATTCCCAAGTATTTAATTATTTTAGCAGGCTGAACTACTGTATGGCCTATTCTAATAGGGTTACCCGCTCACCCCAAGGACATCCACTCACACGTACTCCAGTTAATTTTATGGCCTGAAAGAGGACCGTATCTTTCAAATATGTGTGATAGTGCCTTCATTGCTTCCCCGGGTAAGCTGATAAACAATAGCATATCATCAGCGAAGAGTGATATCACATGTTCTTCGCCTCTCCACTGAAAACCCCTTATTCGAGAGTTAACCCTAATGATCTGGGCCAAGGCTTCTATTGTGAGAACATATATTAATGGGGAAAGGGGGCAACCCTGTCTCATTCCTCTAGTGAGGGAAAAGGGGGATGATATGTTATTATTTGTGAGAATTTGGGCTTTCGGATTCTTGTATAAGCTTCTCAACCACTGCATCATGAGATGGCCAAGACCAAATTTCTGCAAAACTGCCATCATAAAGGGCCATTGTACTCGGTCAAAGGCCTTTTCCACATCTAATGCCAAAAGACCTCCCAGACCTCCCTTAGGCCATCGATGCATTATATTTATGACTCGCCTAATATTGTGTTCGACTTGTCTGCCTTTTACAAAGCCTCCTTGGTCTGAGTGGACCAACTTAGGAAGGAAACTCTCCAGCCTATTTGCCAGTAACTTGGCTAAAATCTTGTAGTCTGCATTTAGCAGTGAAATTGGGCGATAAGATGAGCATAAAAGGGGATCTTTCCCTGGCTTGGGCAATACTGTAATTGTGGCCAGGTTCTGCAAGTGTGGGAGCTCTCCGTCCTCCAATGACTCCACTGTCATCTCCAGCATTGTCTGGTCCAAGTCTTCTCATAAAATTTTATATACCTCAGCTGGGATACCATCGGGGCCTGGTGCTTTATCCCTCTTGGACCGCCACACCACCCCTTTTAATTCTTCTGTGGTGATAGAAGAGTCCAACTGTTCTGCTTCCAGGTCACTAAGTTTGGGAAGTTCTACCTCCCTCAAGATTATGCCTGGATCAGCCCCCCTGGGGATATTCTGAAATATATAAATGAACATAATATTTTTGAAATGTTTCATTGATTTTCTGTTGGTTGTATGCGATCCCCTCCCCCTCCATTTAGATACAGAACTTTTTTGATTACATTGTAAATATTCCCAAAATAACCATTTCCCCTTCCCCCAACAAGTAACAACCAACATGTAACTACCGAGTTTGAAAAAAGGTAGAAATACCCCCCTCTCCTTATAGTTTCCCCTTGCAACATCTCTTATTCCTCTAATCCCACCTAACTTCTAAAAAATATTAAAAGTTTAACCTAGTTACCCTCTACTTTTTGTGGATTGAGCATCCATCCCTTACAACAATTTACCGCACTATTTTAACATCATTATGGATTAAATTCCCCTCAACTTCCATGCCCAAACAAAGACCTTAAGTCATTCTCTGTGGTGTGCCTCGCCCCTCCCTTAAGGGAATCTGAGACTGCTCTCACACTGCTGCATTAAAATTTATTTTTTTTTGAAATTTCTATTTTTCCTCCCACTGCCTCACAGAGCCATTCCATCTGGAGCACCCATGAAGCCTGCCCCTGCCAGCACCTACCTGCACCCTCCGGTCCCTCCATCAAGCAACAGAAACCCCCTGGGCGGGGTCAGGGTCAGGCAACCCCAGATCCCGGAGTCAGGTCCCTGGGTCGCCCAGGCAGGCACTGACATGTCGGGGCCAATGACTCGGCGCTCTGTCATTCTGGCTCCATGGGTTTCCTATGTTCCTCATGGGGCCTTCGTGCCTGAGCATCAAGGCATCTGCTGGCATCCACAATGTCCCCCCCCTTCCACAAAGGAGCAGTCTCCGAGGCTGATTGGCTGCTGGCCTATACCTACAACCAATCATGCCCCTGAGACTCTAGCTTGCCGACGCTTCCCCCAGCCTCTGCCAGGGGTCGCCACTTGCCGGTATGGAAGTCCCCTCCCCTGAGGCGAACTGTCCCTGGGCGCTCCAGCCTGTCTCCCCCTGGCCAACCCCTGACGATGCGAGCTCACTCCCGAACCTGGGTCGCCGGTGTGGTGCGAGGTGTGGTGTCCAGCGCCTCAACCCTCAGTGCCACTGGGCCGGCTGCTGCATTAAAATTTAAAGTATAAAGCATAAAACAAGTTAAAAATACTACTCTGGGAGGTGATCCGGGAATTGCTGCCCTCTACTGTCAGTTACTGGAGCAAATTTTCCCAGCCTAATGGATGTTACAGCCTTCACATAATTGCTCTTCCCCACCAAAAAGAAAATTGCAATACACCTCCCTTGCGCTTCAAGTTAAAAGAATTGTTCAAAGTGCAGCTGAAAACAGCCCTTTCTCTTCCCAAGGCGTAATAAAAACATTCAGCCTGAAAGTCTCTGGTCAAAGTGTCCATTTACCAAATGGGATATTTATTAACTCAGGCATTAGACAAAGCGAGGAGGGCAGTTCATAAGCATCGAAGAGCCCCAATCAATGAGATCCAAAAAAAAAGAGAGAAAGAAAAACTAAACGACTTGCAGTTGAGTCTTCTTGGGCAAATTACCAACGATGGCTTGCGAATCAGGCAAAACTCTAGGACCAGGTGAGAGGGGAAGAGGGAGCCCCCAATCCAGCCCTTATTTGCCCCTATCGGAGTTGTGGATCGGTGGAATAGCACCCTCCCCCCCCATCCCCATCGTCAACAAAACAGTACCTTCTCCGTGTGCTTCGTCGTGAAATCAATTTACTTTAAAGATGTCCAGACCTTGCACAAATTCCATAGCCGCAGATGGGTCGGTGAAGTCCTTGGTATTTCCTCCAGGTGGTCTGACTATCATTCGCGCTGGGTAAGTGAGAGTGAATGGACAGTTCTTAGAATGGAGTAACCATTGCACTTCCGAGAAGGCCTGCCTTTGGTTCTGGAGAAGCCGAGAATAATCTGGGTAAATACTGACTCTTCTGTGCTGTTCCATTATTGTTCCCACTTTCCTCGCTGCCTCCAGTATCACCACCCTCTCCTGATATCTCAAGAATTTTACTATCAGGTGCCTTGGTCTTTGGTCTGCAGGGGGTTTTGGACCAGGAGATCGGTGTGCCCTCTGGATTTCTATGCCAATATCCTGAGGTAGCTGCAAGGTGGTAATAAGCCATTTTTTAGTAAAATGTATACAGTCTTTCCCCTCAATCCCTTCAGGCAGGCCTATAATTCTGATGTTGCAGCGTCGTTCTCGATTCTCATGATCGTCAATAGCCTGCTTCAAAAATTCTATTTCTTTTAACGCTTTCGCTAGGTCAGTAGAGTGGGATGTGGACCTGTCCTCTTGTTCACTAACTCGTAGCTCCAATTCCCCCAAACGCCTCTCATGGGTATCGACCAATTCTGATGTGGAGTTAACAGCTTGCTGAAGATGCTGTATTTGGGCTGTAAGGTTTTCGAACCCTGCCTCCATTCTGGTTCCTAAATCGTATTTTAGATCTTTTATTAAGCACTCCAGCTGCTGGTACCCTTCTGCCATTATCGAGTTAGAGTTACTATCCGACACTCTGTTTTCAGAACTCAATCCTAACCCAGGTGTGTTTCTTACTGGGTCAGCCTGCTGCGACTCTTCCAATGCTTTCCCAGGCTCAGTGAGGCCCTTCGCTGGAGTCCCCCATGTGGTCGATTTAAAAGTTATTTTGGCTTGTTTTCTGCCCGATTTTTGAGAAGACGACATCAGCACACCCTGATCTTACTAATACTTTATAACATTTTTAAGTTTTGGCACAGTGCTAAGGAGATTGCAAGGGATGGTTACAGAGCTCCCAGTTTAAGCAGCCATCTCGCTGTGATGCTAGGCCACGTCCCCCCCAAAACAGAACAATTCAATGAATTAAACGCAGACATAAATAGCATACTTTGCTATGCTTAATATTTATTGCAACTCTTCCTGGATTTGGATCTCTTTCTTTTATTATTATTTTGCTTTAGGTTTTATGTCTTTTACAGCGCTGCTGCCCAGCACGGGGGTTCCATACACATCACAGGAAAAACAAACAGGAATACATGGGTGGCCAGTCCATGTAAGACATACTTACAGTAAACATAAAAAGACATGCAGAAGGGTTAAATACACAAAAGGGAACTCCTTCTAGGCAGACCTACATTTTTAAGGAAGGAGTCCGTCCACATCTTCCACTCACACATTGACGACTGGTTTTTGAAGGCCCCATTGAGGGAAGCCACCATTTATACACTGTTCTGGACCAGACAAGTATTCGCACAGTTAGGTATTCTGGTGAATGTGCCGAAGTCGGTTCTTACTCCATGCCAATATCTCCAATACATAGGAGCTGTTCTGAACATGTAGTTGGGTCAGGCATTCCTTCCCATGGACCATGCTATGGTACTGGTTTCCAGCGACAACATGTTAGCCAGATGTCTCTTACGATTGATCAGACTCATGGCTGGTGCCATTCTGACTGTTCCGTTAGCATATTTGCATATTAGGATTCCACAATTGTTCCTCCATGCCCAGTAGGCTCAGTGTTCCAACGAGCTGAGGTGATCCCTCTGCTCCATCACCACCTGATCTGGTAATTGGACCGCATCAACAGCAAGATGGATCCCCCTTTCTCCATCTATCCTCTCTTATGGTGATCACAATGGATGCCTCGGGTTCTGGGTGGGGTGCCCATCTGCATCTCTTACAGACTCCAGACCAGTAGTTCCCCTTAGATATTGTTCTGCACAGCAATTCTCTGGATATAAGGGTTGTTCTGCTTGGCCTACAAGCCTTCATCACCCTCCTTCCAGGTCATCAGCTATTGATCCATACAGACAGCATATCAGTGATGTACTACATTAACCATCAGGGCAGAGTCCACTCATATCCTCTCTGCAGAGACGTGATGAGAGTCTGGCACTGGGCTATGGAACACAAAATTTTCTTGTTAGCTGTCTTCCTGCCCAGCATCCTCAACACCCTTGCAGATCATCTCAGCCAGTCTGAGGCACTCTTGGACTCTATTCTGGATGACCCTCTTCTGACGTGAGGTCACTGAGCCATTGATCTTTTAGCATCTCCACACAATGCAAAACTGCCATGTTTCTGTTCACTAGCTCACTGCAGGGTCTGGAGTTTTTTGGCAGGACGCATTGTCCCTCTCTTGAAGAGGGAGGTTCATATATGCCTTTTCCCCATTCCCTCTTATACAGAGGATTCTGGTCAAGCTGAAGGCTGAGTTGGATCACTTTAATTCTGGTGGGCCTGTAGTGGCCCAGACAAATCTGTTCCTTCTGCTTCAGCAACTGTATGTGGAACCCCCATTCTTGCTCCGTCTATGAGCAGGACTTCTGTTGCAGGAGCAGCGTGCTGTGGCACATCCAGATCTTTGATCCACGCACCTCCATGCCTGGTTTCTGAGGACATAGAGCTCTCCCACTTCAGGGTTTCACCGGCAGTTGCAACTGTTCTGCTGGCAGCTCAGAAGTCGTCTTTTTGATAAAGCTTCTCACAAAAATGGAAACATTTTACAGTGTGGTTTGCTGTCCATTGGCTGGAGCCATTTACATGTCTAGACAGTCTGGTGCTGGACTACGTCCTGTCTCTTATGGCTTTGGGCCTTGAGTATTCCTCCATTAAGGTCCTCTTGGCCACGGTGTTGACTTTTCATGCCCTCATTGACAGTAAGATGGTGGCCCTGGTTGAGGTTTCTCACAGGTTCCTCAGAAGTATACTACTTCTACACCTCCTGGTCTGTGATCCAGTTCCAGTGTGGAACTTTAATTTGGTCCTGAAGACCCTTACTGCACCTCCCTTCATTCCTGCTGCTATGTGTGAGCTATGCTTCTTCTCTTGGAAGACACTTTTCTTAGTAGCTATAACATGTGCTCAACATACTTCTGAATTGCAAGCTCTGGTTGCATATCCTCCTTTTCTTATTTTCCACAAGGATAGGGTTACCTTGTGTACCAAACCTCATTTTCTACTGAAGGTTTTTTCTGAGTCAACACTAAATCAGATTGTTGACCTTTCAGTTTATATCTTTACTCCCAAAGATAGTTGGGAATGTCATCTGCATATGCTTGACATACACTGGATGTTGCGTTGGTACCTAGATCATACTAAGGATTGTAGAAACTCCTCTTGGCTATTTGTGGCTTTCACTCCTAGGGTGGTGGGCTCCCCTGTTTCAAAGCAGGGTCTTTCTAAATGGTTGGCGTGCTGCATTTCTCTCTATCACCAGAAGCTGAAGAAAGCAGCTTCCTGACATTGCCCATGCTTGCTTCACCTGTGGGGTAGCTACTTCCATGGCTTGTTTCCACAATGTATCCACTGCTGACATGTGCTGCTGCCACCTGGAGCACTGTTCATTCATTTACTTAACATTACAGTCTGGACATTGCTTCTCATAGACATGCGGGATTTGGCCTTACTGTTCCACAAGGCCTCCTTATTCAGGGTCCTTAGATCCTTCTTTCCTCCCTTTGTGCTTTGGTACTGCTTGGGAATCATTCCATGATGTGGCTCAACTCAGGGAAGATATCTTTGAAGAAGACAGAATACTTAATTATAGTAATAGTAGGTCTTTGAGAGAATTTCCACCATTGAGTCACAGCTCTCCCTCCTTTCTCTCTTTTTGGGTGATGGGTGGTTATCCTGCCTGTTCTTCCATGCTGCTTCTCATTTTATGCCTGAATTTGGCATATTTACTCAGGTTTCCATATCCTCTCCTATATGCCTGGTTTGATCCTGGTTGCTTCAGTCCCTGCCAGTCTGATGATCCTCCAAGCTTGTCTCCAGTAGGGAAACTGAGACATCATGGGGTTACCCACATTATATAGGCTTGTTGGATTTCAAGTGCTTGACCAGGGCACTTGATTATCTTAACTGGGTTCTTAGGAGGTTAGACAGTAATATGTCAAGAGTCAAGATGTCAATTTATAAGAAGCAAGTTTTATTCTCATTTTATTACAAACAATAACATCAGACAGCAGTCTGATGTTTTGGCAGTTAGTGCTAGCTACTCTCTTGTCAGCAAGGAGACCAAGATAACAGGTTGCAGTATTCTTCTCTTCATGTTTCAGTCTTGTTTCAGTCTTGTTTCGGTCTCAGCTATCCAACAAAATACATGGTCTTTTATTTTTTGGTTGGCCTCACTTGGTCTTTTATTCTTTAGTTGGCTTCACACCTTGAGTGGCCACTAGGTCCTTGGACCAGTCATAATGTTGTTAACTAATTCTGACTGGTTGTCCTTGCCAGACATGTGAATGGCAGCTGATCATAGCATGATCATGAAATGACAATGTTATAATTAATTTGACCACTAGATGGTAGTAGTGCTTAATTTTTCACAGAATATCTTTCAATATATATAGCTTTGCTTTACTGTCAATAAACATAACATGAGACATTGATGTTTGCAGTGTAAAAACATATAACATGATATTACAGTGTAAAGACAAGTAACATAAATCTTAAAAACATATAAAATAAACCTTATTCCAAATATACAACTTTATTACAGGCTTTTGTGTCTCTAAATTTCAAGCTAATATACAGGGTAATATTTTCAAAAAGGCAATATGACATGTGTCCTTGACATCTCAACTTTCTGATAACTATCTGAGATTTTGCATTAACGAATGTTTCCATAAAGAGAACCACTTTTGACCTGTAAATTAGGTATTCAATGAGAAAACAACTTTCAGAAGCTTTAATCTGTAAATAACTTCTGGAAGGGAAAATCAGCTTCTAGAACTAACCATAGAAACATAGAAACATAGAAACATAGAATTTGACGGCAGATAAGGACCGCTTGGCCCACCCAGTCTGCCCATTTCCCTACCTACTGGATAAGCTGCAGATCCTAGTTAACCAGCAGCCTACTTCTTCCTACCCCCATCCCCCAGAACTGCCTTATGACTATCCCATGCATGCTTGAATTCCACCACTGATTTTGACTCCACAACCTCCTTGGAAGGCCGTTCCATGCATCCACAACCCTCTCTGTAAAAAATACTTCAGCAAATTACCTCTGAGCACGCCCCCCTCTATTTTCAAATTGTGCCCTCTTGTTCTTGCACACCTCTTTTTTTGAAAGATGCTACCCTCTTGGACTTTGTTGATTCCCTTGAGGTACTTGAACGTTTCTATCATGTCCCCCCTCTCCCTTCTTTCCTCGAGGCTATACATATTAAGCTCCTTAAGTCTCTCTTCATATGTCTTCGGTGCAGACCCTGCACCATTTTAGTTGCCCTCCTCTGGACAGCTTCCATCCTGTCTATGTCTTTGCGGAGATTGGGTCTCCAGAACTGCACACAATACTCCAGATGGGGTCTCACCAGCTGTCTGTACAGAGGGATAATAACTTCCTGTTTTCTACTGGTGATGCCTCTCCCTATGCATCCCAGTATCCCCCCAGCCCTCCTTGCTGCCCTCTCACATTGCTTGCCCGTCTTTAGGTCATCTGATATGACTACCCCCAGGTCCCTTTCCATTTTTGTTGTTGTTAGTATCTCACCCCCCATTGTGTACTCTTCCCCTGGGTTTTTGTTTCCCAGGTGCATTACCTTGCACTTCTTAGCATTGAATCTAAGCTGCCATACATTTGACCATTCCTCTAACCTTGCCAAGTCCTTTCTCATCCTTTCCACCCACCCTGTGCATCAACTCTGTTGCAGATCTTAGTGTCATCTGCAAGAGACATACTTTTCCTTCCAGTCCTTCTGCAATGTAAGCTTATAAAGACATTGAAGAGGACAGTCCTAATACTGAACCCTACGGTACCCCACTAGTAACCCTCCTTTCTTCTGAGTGGACTCCATTTACTATTACTCTCTGTGTCCTATTCTCCAGCCAATTCTTTACCCAGGCTGTCATCTTGGGACCACTCCCAGGCTGGCTAACTTGCATATTAATCTTTTGTGTGGGACTGTGTCAAATGCCTTGCTAAAGTCTAGGTAGGCCATGTCCACAGCCCTCCCTGATCTACTACTTTGGTCACCCAGTCAAGAAATCTATCAGATTCGTCTGGCATGACCTTCCGCTGTGAATCCATGCTGCCTAGGGTCCTGTGCCCCTCTGGCCTCTAGATACTCGACAATTCTTTCCTTTAGAAGTGATTCCATCATTTTCCCTATCACTGAGGTTAAACTAACAGGTCTATAGTTTCCTGCTTCTGCCTTGCTCCCACTTTTGTGAGGGGAATCACATCTGCCCTCCTCCAGTCCTCGGGTACCACCCCATCCTCCCATGATTTGTTAAAAGGGTAGTCAGTGGTGTCACTAGTTCTACCCTTAGTTCTTTTAAATTCTGGGATGAATCCCATCAGGCCCCATTGCTTTGTCCACCTTCAGTTTTAAGAGTTCTTTCAGAACCCTTTGTTCTGTAAATGGGCGGTATCAACTTCTGTATCAGAGTGTTACTACTGTTTGTTTTATGTACCTCCCCTCTTCCTTTGTAAATACTGAGCAAAAATATTTGTTTAGTATCTCTGCCTTTTCACAGTCTCCCTCTGCCCACCCTCCTCCCTTTATTAAGCCTCACTATCCTCCCTTGGTCTTCCTTCGCTCCCTGATGTACCTATAAAAGGTTTTATCCCCTTCTTAACTGAGTTGGCTATCTTTTCCTCGGTTTGGGCCTTTGCTGTTCTGACTGCCTTCCCAGCCTCCTTTTGCTTTAACTGATACAGTTCTCTGTCCTGCTCCTTCTGCGATTTCTTGTACTTCCTGAATGCTTTCTTTTTCTCTTGAACCTTCACTGCCACTTCCTTTGAGAACCATAGTGGTTTCTTACATCGTCTTGTTTTGTTTATTTGCTTCACACAAAGGCTCGTTACCTCTGTGATGGCAGTTTTTATTATTCCCCATTGTTCTTCCACCCCTCCTTCCTGCCCATTTGCTAGTGCATTCCTTAGGCACTCACCCATTTTGGCAAAGTCAGCCCTCCTAAAGTCCAGTACTTTTGTCTTTGTATGGCTTGACTCTATTGCTGTGTTTATTGTGAACCATACTGTTCGATGGTCGCTAGTTCCCAGATGGCTACCACTTCTACATCTGTAATCCTCTCACCATCTCCATTTGAGAGAATCAAGTCTAATATTGCTCCCTCTCGAGTGGGCTCCAGTACTAGTTGTCTAAGGCATGCCCCTGTAGGGCATCTAGAATAACTGCACTCTTCGAAGTAGCAGCTGCAACTGCACTCCAGTTAACATCTGGCATATTCAGATCACCCATCAGCAATATCTCCCTTTTTCTGCCATTCTAAGTATACTTTCTATCATTTCCCTGTCCATTTCCTCCCCTGAGAGAGGTCTGTATAACCCTCGTTATTGTGGTGCCATTGCCTGTCTCCAAATTTACCCACAGTGCTTCTTCTCCTCCCTGTGTACCTTTTGTTCTGTTGCTTTTATTCCTTCCCTTATGTAAAGAACTACTCCTCCTCCTCTTTACCCTCCCTGTCCCTCCTGTACACAGTGTATCCTGGTATGTTTATGTCCCAGTCATGGTTTTGTGTGTACCATGTTTCTGTGACTGCCACGATATCCAGATGTTCTTCCTCCATCAAGGCCACTAATTCAGAAGCTTGTTACCCAGACTACGGGCATTAGTACTCATTGCTCTCCATTTTTGATGGCTTTACCTTCCAGTGCAGCATCCCCCACTGACCGTTCTACCTTGGTCTTTTCTCATTTAGTACCCTGTTTTGTAGGGAGAGGCTGGGATTTTCCTGCTGCTTGTCAGTGTCTCCCTCTGACTAGTTTAAAATCTTGTCAATGAAGCATTTAAACCGATTGCTCAAAAGACTTGTTCCTTCCTGGACAGATGCAGACCATCCTGCCAGTATAGGCTGGTGTCCCTCCAGGTGGAACCCCAGTCCCCAATGAAGCCAAACCCCTGTGCTCCACACCATTTTTTCAACCATTCATTAAACTGCTTGGTGCCAATTACCCTCGCCTCCCCCATGCTTTTGACAGGCAGCACCTCTGAGAAGGAAACTGTGTGTGCTACTCGTCTTAGGTCCCTCCCCAGTTTTATATTAAGCTAACCTGTAAATTTCCCTTTGCAAGCAGTTCACTTAGGTTAAACAGCTCACAAAATGGAAGTTTGTGTCCATTTTGGATGTGCAAATACATTATAGAACAGTTCCCTTTGGCCTTATTTATTAAAAGGTGTATGGCCATAAACACAACAGCACAGTGGCAACCCTTGATTTGATTCAAATTGTTGCATGATCCTACAGTCCCCACCTCAATGCCAGCAAAGCAAGGCATAGTGACTATGTTAGCTAGATCAATTGTGCTGCTTGCAGAAAGTAAAGCTGGGTTGTATGATTTTTAAGTGTGCACCTTAAAGAGCGTATCAGGCATATAAGTATGAAAATGAGAACTATCTGGAAAAAAATCAAGGTTTTAAAGGTTACTTCTATCTTCTAACCTCCCTCCCAGCAAACCCTGTAGCTCATGCTTTCTTTTCTACTCCTTCCAGTCTTCTCTATCTCTGTGCTTATCTCTGGATTACCATTTTCTGTTACCTGCCTTATAATTAAATCATGGTATAGTTCCTCTTATTATTTTCTCAAAGTTATTTCTCTGTAATCTAGCTATACTGTATTCCATGATATGTATATTTTTACGTGTATTATATATATTTAACTTATTGATTATTTCTCTGTATATTTGGCCAGTTAGTGTATATGTACAGCTTGTACAAATATCTCTGTAACATTCCCTTCTCCTCTTTCCATTGGGTCGTACCTGGAAAGGAACCTTGGCTCAATGTGCCTCTCCGGGTTAACAACTTTAAATAAATGAATAAAATAAATCTAACTATTAGAGAGGACAAAACTAACATCTCCATTATGCAGCAGTTCATCCAAATAATTTTCAGCCTTATGCACGTCATTGCTAATTTGAATCAGGTGTGTATCCTTATGGTTTAGCAGAGATTGCAGATTTAAGGACAAGGGGTCAATATTTATTTATTTATTTGGTATTCATACCAAATATATCAATATGCATACACACTTAAAACCATTAAAAACAGGTAGATACTTTCCAATATTCTCTTGGTGGTCAGATTCACTCCAGATGACTGACTCGTTATGTGTAGGAACAGGTATGATTACAGTCTGGCCAATAATGGTATGCTAATGGGGAGTAAAAACAAATATTTGGGTTGATGACATAGAAACATAGAAACATAGACTTTGACGGCAGATAAGGACCACTTGGCCCACCCAGTCTGCCCATTTCCCTACCTATTGGATAAGCTGCAGATTCTACTTAATCAACAGCCTACTTCCTGCAACCCCCCACTATAATTGCCTTATGTCTATCCCATGCATGTTTGAATTCCCCCACTGTTTTAGACCCCACAACCTCTCCAGGAAGGTGGTTCCATGCGTCCACCACTCTCTCCGTGAAAAAGAATTTCCTCACATTACCCCTGAGCTGTCCCCCAACTTTAAATTGTGCCCCCTTGTTCTTACACATCTCTTTTTCTGAAAGATGCTACCCTCCTGGACTTTGTTGATCCCCTTGAGGTACTTAAAAGTTTCTATCATGTCCCCCCGTTCCTCCTTTCATCAAGGGAATACATATTAAGCTCTCTCAGTCTCTCTTCATATGGTTTCTAATGTAGACCCTGCACCATTTTAGTTGCCCTCCTCTGGACTGCTTCCATCCTATCTATGTCCTTGTGTAGATGAGGTCTCCAAAACTGCACGCAGTACTCCAGATGGGGTCTCACCAACTGTCTGTATAGAGGGAGAACCACTTCCTTTTTTCTATTTGTGATGCCCCTCCCTATGCATCCCAGTATCCCCCCGGCTTTCCCTACTGACTTCTCACATTGCTTAGCCTCCTTTAGGTCATCTGATATGACTACACCCAGATCCCTTTCCATTATTGTTGTCGTTAGTACCTCCCCTGCTATTGTGTACTCTTCTCCTGGATTTTTATTTCCCAGGTGCATTACTTTGCACTTCTTTGCATTGAATCTAAGTTGCCATGTGTCCGACCACTCCTCCAACCTTGCCAAGTCCCTTCTCATCCTTTCTACCCCCCCTTGTGTATCAACTCTGTTACAGATCTTTGTGTCATCTGCAAAGAGGCATACCTTTCCTTCCAGACCCTCTGCAATGTCACTTATAAAGACGTTAAAGAGGACTGGACCCAGTACTGAGCCCTGAGGTACTCCACTAGTAACCCCCCTTTCTTCAGAATGTGTTCCATTCACTATTACCTTCTGTGTCCTTGTTGTACAACCAGTTTTCTACCCAGGCTACCACCCTGGGACCCACTCCCAGGCTGGCTAACTTGATTATTAATCTTTTGTGCAGGACTGTGTCAAATGCCTTGCTAAAGTCTAGGTAGGCCAGATCCACAGCCCCTCCCTGGTCTATTACTTTGGTCACCCAGTCAAAGAAATCAATTAGATTCATCTGACATGACCTTTCTGCTGTGAATCCATGCTGCTTTGGGTCCTGTGCCCCGCTGGCCTCTAGGTACTCAACAATACTTTCTTTCAGAAGTGATTCCATCATTTTCCCGACATCACAAAAGGGACCCATAAATATATTTCTTATAATAAGTAACAATACAGTACTGCCTCATCATATTATAAACTACTTTGACAGTTGACAGGCTCCATTTGGTAAGCTGAACTGCACAGGAACTTGTGAGGTTTATTTGCATCTGGCTAGTTGCTGTGGTGTTTGTCCCTCAGGCATGTAACCACAAACAGAAGTAGCAACACTGAACATATCACATCTACACACATATCTATAGTCTTTTACAGAGCAACATGCAGTATTTGGGGTTCTCCATATTTGCGTGGCAAGGTGAAACACCACAATCTAATTGTTAATCGTTCCTTGTACACATCTTCCTCTAAGTAGTATCCTGTGGAGTGGACAGTGGCCAGTTTATCAAATACTGAGGTAGCAGTATCAAGGATGGGAAAGGACACAGTGAAGGAGATATACAGTGTGTCCCTGATCGAGCATGACCCCTGAGTATAGCGTGGGCCTCTGTTGGGATGTGGTGTTACTGACACCAGGTTTTGGGCAGTGCTAAACAAAGGCCTCTGGCAATTTGTTTTAACACATGTCCAGTATATCCTGCTGTGCATGCAGCTGCATTGGGAGCAATACCACCTGGCCAGATGCTTTTCCTTGTTGTGGTCTGGGATGTGACCCTTTTCTACATCCTGCAACAACTTAGTTACTGTAGTCAGAACATAACCACCACAGGCTGTGCAAATGATCTCTTGACCTTTCCTGTTTGTCTTTACTTTTCTGTTATTGACTTCAACCAGTTTGGTTATCTTTGCTTGAGCCTCATTAAATAAATGGTGGCCATGCTGGGCTGTCTGTCATGAGATAAGAAGGAGGGAGCTCTTTTAAGTTGTTTTAACTTTATTATTAAGTAAAACATTTTTTGTAGCTCGTGTCTATACTAGAGTGGGAAAGTGCTAGCTAGATAGGGGTACAAGTGAGGCAGATACGGGAGTATAGTTTTTTGGTTTTTAATTTGAAGCTGGTCCAGTATAAGAGTCTACTGCAGATTCATTTATTGGTGGGAGCTGCTGAAGATTTAACCTACTTAGCTGTGGGAGTTGGTGATCCCAGGAGATGGAGTTGACTGTGGGAGAACACCTGATTGTTGACATGGGCTTTGGAGGAGTCGAACGCTTTTGGACTAACGAGAAGTGGTGCTGTGTTGCTGGATTTGATTTGTGCCAGTATGGACTGGCGAGTGTTGAGAGCCAATCTGTGGCACTAAGAGTCACAGAGAACAGCCAGAGGAGAAAGTGATATGGAATGGGCTCAGGGTTCTTGTGTCTGGCATCCTAAACGTGCCGGCGGAGCTTGCTGAGAGTGATCTATCCTGCTGAATCCGGCACATCTCGTTTCTCTGGGGCTGTGTGTTGGCCCGCAGAGTCTGGACTGGGACCTTGTGAAAAGAGGCTCCATTGTGGTCTGGGCAGCAGGTATAATGATCTTACTACCTCTGGGGAAAGATCATACTGGGAGTGGAGCAGGAGCGGTGAGAGAGCCTTGGTGTCCATAGTACCAGTATAGAGAAATTACTCAACATACTGTTTGTTTAGTTACTTGCATTATTGAAGAGTGGACTGGACAATTGGGACTTTCATTAACTTCTAGCCATGAGAGGGCTGAAGGAAACTGAATACTCAAATTGTTTGGCTACAGTTCGGGGGGGGGTGAGAGCCCTTTGTCTTGTGACAAAACCAGAGACTCTTCGACTGAACTGTAATAAAGTGGCTCTGCTAAGGGGTCATTACTTGCTATCTGGCTCTAGCCCCTGCAGGAATCATCTTGTGGGACCAGCTTTAATAACTGTACCTCGAACCTGGACTCCCTTCTATTTTAATTAACAAATCTGTTTTTAGAGTTTGGTTTGGGGTTGGCGGGTTGGTGTGTGTATGTGTGAGTGTGGAAACTGTTATGCTATTTTGTTAAGTTTAATTTTGATTTTGATTTATAAATTGTTTGTTAGGTTATTTATTGCTATGAGGATAATTAGTCTGGTATAATTTCAATAGTATAGCTGGGGGACTAGATTTAGAATGTGCTGGTCAGTGCCTTCCCTGAAAAGGCATTATTCCCCCTCTAAGCTCCACAACCTCCATCCTTTTGACTGTCTTCATTACTATCAGATGTGTACAGATGCTGCAGAGCATTGGGGATTGCCCTTAGAGGAAGAAGGCAGGGGTTGGTGGGGCCTATTGTGGGGAGTATGGATGGAGGGGCAGATTGGGATGGTGAGCTCTAGGAGGCACCCTGGGGTGAAATGGGTCCAGGAAAGGGGATCTCCCTATCTTGTGCCCATACCCAAGAGTTTAGCTTTTGTTGGGCAGGTATCCAATGGACCAGCCTCATCTGCCTATCCTTCTCGGGCAGTGTTATGCAATGCCAGATCTATTAAGAACAGGACTGCAATTATTGCTGATCTTGTTTCAACATCTGATCTGACATGCATCACCATGGCCTGGCTGGATGAGAATGCTGGCCCAGTACTGGAATTGGCGGTTTCTGCTGGGTTCTCGATGGTTCACTGCTTGAGAAAGGATTGTAGGGGTGGGGGGGTGGCGATTTGTTTTAAATTGGATTTGCAACTCATGGGTCTCCCAGTGGTAACAACAAAGTCCTTTGAATGTGTGGCCATGCAAGGGGTTGCAGGTGCAGGTTGCAGGATCCTTCTCATTTACCATCCTCCGGGGAATGAGGAGGAATTCCTGCAGGAAGTCACGGACTTCATTGTTGAACTAGTGTTGGAGTAGCCCAGATGGATTATTCTGGGGGACTTCAATGCTTGGGTTGACAATCATTGTCTGGACAAGACTTCCTCCAGTTAATGCACACATTGGGCCTGACACAGGTGGTTACCTCTGCAACCCATATACACGACCACTCTTTGGATCTTGTCTTCTCACTGGGAATGGAGATCACTAACCTCATGGTGGAACCGGTCATTTGGTCGGACCACCATACTGTGAGGTTCTCGTTCAAAGCCGCCAATAGATCTTCCCCATGGAGATGATCCAGTACAGCACTTTAAGGGATTTGACCCCATAAGGCCTTATGTCAGTGCTCGACCTATCAGGTATGATGAATGCTTGTGATGAGCCGGTGGAGTTGGTATTGACCTATAATAGAGTTTTTGCTGAAGCCCTCAACTCTATCCCACCAGTCCATGTTCAACCCCTCACTTCACACCAGAGATCCCCTTGGTTTAATGGGACTCTCAGGGAGTTGAAGATGAGAGGTTGAAGGTTGGAGCGGCACTGGCAGAGGTCCTGGTCTGATGGGGCTAAACTTATTTTGATGTCACTATCAGGATTATCAATCAGCAATCTCCTGTAAGAAGGCAGAGTTCCTGTCAAAGGAGATTGCTGCAGCAATCAATAGACCAGCTCAGCTCTTTGGGACTGTCAACAGGCTATGTAGCCCTACTTGTCTTCAGTCCGTAGGAGCCTTTTCACAATCTAGATGTGATGAGTTTGCTCTGTTTTTTGCTGATAAGATTGCCTCCATCAGGTCAGAGATCCAGTCAATGCCCTCTATTGGGGCATGCAGTGATGGGCCAGGGGTAGCAGGCATTCAGTTTGTATGGTTTGACTTCGACTGGTTGGTGGTCATGGATGTTGTGCAGGTCATCCAGGAGTTGAGGCCCACCTAGTGTAGTTTGGTTCTGGGTGCGCTTTCTTGTAGGGTGTGTCATTGGCCCAGTCCTGGCTGGGATAGTCCAGAGTTCTGTAGTAAGAGGGGTCTTTCCTGGGCCCCTGAAGGAGGCAGTGGTGAGACCGCTTCCGAAGAAAGCTTCACTAGACCCAGACTGCCTAGCCAACTACAGACCTGTCTCTAACCTTCCCTTTGTGGGAAAGGTTATTGAGAAGGTAGTGACCCTTCAACTGGAGGCCCATTTATCAATCCACGACATTTACGACCCTCTCCAGTTGGATTTTAGGAAAAGGCACAGTACTGAGACTGCTCTGGTTTGGGTGCTTAATGATCTGTTGGCAAGAGATAGAGGAAAACATTTCATTCTTATTTCACTTGATCTCTCAGCTGCATTTGACACTGTGGACCATGGGGTGCTGTTGGAGCACCTGCAGGTCTGGTGTGGAGTGGCTGGTACAGTTCTCAACTGGTTCCATTCCTTCCTCACTGGCAGGGTGCAGAGGGTGGTGTTAGGGACTTTTTCCTCTGCACCACTGACCCAGCCATGTGAGGTTCTCCAGGCTCCATTTTGTCCCCATGTTGTTCACAGTGTATATGCTACCATTAGGGGACATTATAAGACAGTATGAGCTGAGTTTTCACTGCTATGCTAATGATACTCAGCTGTACCTGTTGTTTGCACCCGAACAGCAGGATGCTGTCTTAGTGTTCAATCAGTGCCTTGCTGAGATCCAAGACTGGATGAGGGCCAATTGCTTGAGGTTAAATCTGGATAAGACTGAAGTACTGGTGGTGGAACCTGGTCACCCGAGGGTTGGTGCGCAGTATTGTCAAGTCTCCGGGCTTAAGCTCGGGAACTCCCATTCTGTCAGGATGAGGAATCTTGGCATTGTACTGGACTGCAGCCTAATACTTGAATTTCAGGTGTTGGTCATGGCACAGAGTGCTTTTTATTATCTAACATTGCCAAGATTAAACACCTGATACCAGATCCAAACAGGCATACGGTGCGCAAAATGAAGAGACAAGGCAAAAAAGGATTTCAGTTAAACACCAGTGTATTTTTTACTTTACTCATTAATGCACCATTAGGGTTGAAGTATCAAAAGTAGGGACATACAACCTTAGGGTTCCCAAGCCTCCAGGCCCTGTGCTCCCATCCATGCCTATTTTAATTGTCCCTCATGTGCATGTGTTGTGGTACCACTGTGCCCTGTAAAGCAGTACTGCTGCCATGTTGATAATGCATGCCACAGTATAGGTCACATATGTCCCATTCGTTACAATTCACCAACAGTTTGAAACAGAGCCTGGTAACATGCAAAACAACTTAATACACCCTAAGGTGTACTAAACTACCTAGAGCGCCTAAGCTGTATCTCAAAGCATTTTCGAGATATAGCATCTAAAAAGTACCCCAGCCATCACAATGTTACCCTAAGGGAAATTCTGAAACTTCAAAGTGTTAGAACTCTGCCGTGCAGTAACATTTTTCCACCAAGCCAGCTAAAGGCACATCTTTGGGGCAAGTCCTTTGTACCCTGAAAATTTCAACCCAAAAGCCCAAACCGTTTATTTAGTTATGAAGTGGCAAAGAAACATGGCAAAGAAAGAGACATCTGGAGTAGTGTCGCAAACTGCTGCAGTATACTAGTTCTTTCAGCAAACAATGTTGCAATTAAGCAGTTCAAACTATGTTAGCCACATCAACAGAACTACCCCATGAGATTATGCATGCAAAATTTCATGCACATCTGTTGAAGGGCAAAGTTATTAAGGTACAAAATATGCAAAACTGTGAAAATGGAAAAAAACATGTAAATGTAAGGTTAAATGGAAAAAAATATATAGGTTTAATGATGTTTGAGGCGCAATATCTCACAAATCACACAAGAGGCTCAAACGAAATTTATCACATCTACAGACATAGCCGTTGAGATTATGCATGCAACATTTCATGCACATCTGTTGAAGGGTTCAAAAGTTATTAAGGTGCAAATTTGCAAAACTGGAAGACTGTGAAAATGGGAATAAAACATGTATGTTTAAGGATGTTTGAGACGCAGTTTCTCAGAAATAACACAACAGATTTGCATGTAATTTAGCACATCAATAGATCTATCTCCAGTGCTTATGCATGCCAAATTTCATGTGCATTCATTGAAGGGTTGCAAAGTTATTAAGGTACCAAGTATGCAAAACTGGATGACAGTATGCGAAACGCACTTTCACTTTTACATCTATTTTTTCCCCATAGGAAATAATGGGAAATTAAAAATGTAATAACTTTTGAATGGATTAATATTTTTTCACCAAACCTTCAAATAGCTCATCTGTGAGGCAAAGGCTTTCCATCCTGAAAATTTCAGACCACAACATAATGCCGTTTCTGAGATGCAGGTGGACAAAGAAATGGCAAAAATCTGGTAAATTTCGGTATTTGTGAACTTTAATAACTTTACAACCGCTCAAATGATTCAAATGAAATTTGCGATATCTTGAGATCTACCTCTAGAGATTATGCATGCCAAAGGTTGTGCAAATCCGTTCAACAGTGCTAAAGTTATTAAAGTTCAAAAATGTGGCTTTAACATAGAAGTTTGTGCTACTGCGCCAGTATAATATATTTTTAGTTTATTTATTGGGAATTCAGAATTAACACCTTTGAGCCATAGGCTCTTTTACAAAGGTTCCATGTTGAAAGTTCGTAAAAAAGACAATAAAAAACATTGGAATTGGTTTACACAGTCCAGGGTTACTTAACACAAGAAACCGTACGGCTAGATATAGTAGCTAGGTTAGATACAATGAAAAAACAGGGAATATCTTTACAAATAGTGGAGTACATGGACACAATTATATAGAAAATTATAATGCAGCAAAATTAAGCCGTGTCATTGGAGTAGAAGAGTTTCAAAAGTAGCAGGGATTGAAGATACAAACTGATATAGGCATACGAGCGGGGGGGGGGTGCGTAAGTGTAGGGAGGTAGTTTAAGGTGTAGGGGGATGGGAGGTCAGAAGACATTCAGGACCTGGGTTAATGGATGGGAGTAGGAAGGAGGGCAGAAGAGTTAGAGAGCTAGTGGAGGGATAGAGCAATTGAGGGGAACGGGAGAGATGAAAAAAGAGAAAAAAAGGTGTAGGGGATTATGGGAGGTGGATTGAGGCATAGAAAAAGAGACAATGGAAATGAAGGGAGACAGGGGTATCAGCCCGGGGTAATTAAGTGAAGCAGTCACATGAGGCCTGAGTCACAAGGGTGTGACAAAGATTACGTTTGAACAGGACTAGAGTGGCTGAATTGGTGACTTCACTGCCCAACGAGTTTAATTTGGGGGCTCTGCCTACAAAGGACCACTGGCCCTGAGAGATGTGACAGCGGAGGACAAGTAGAGTGGAGATATCAGAGCTTCTGGTGTGGCAAGTGCTGTTGGTCTAAGGACATTCTGTACCCCAGGGGGCATAAGACCGAGGGGTGCCTTTTTTACTACCAGGCAGGTTTGGTAAGTGATTCTTCCCAGAAGTTGAAGCCAGTTAGCCTGCTTATAGAGGTAATAGGTGTGCATGCTGGGGGCAGTATCAGTCAGTAATCTACAGTACTTGTTCAGAGCAATGGCGACACGCCATAAGACAGACACAGAGGCAGCTTCATAGATAACAAGCCTGTAGTCAATGATTGATACAATTGCACTTTGTATTGCAAGCTTAAGTGCTTCGGGAGTCAGGCAGTGCTTATGTCTATACAGAAGGTCGATGCGGATATTCACGGATTTGGCGACCATATCAATATGACTGGAGAAAGATAGAGTACTGTCCAGGGTTACTCCAAGGTACTTGAAAGAATGCGTCTGGTCTAAGGTGACTACGGCGCTATTTCTGACTGTCAGCTGTTTACTTTTATGTTTATTATGTGTACTATGGAAAAGCATAATCTTCGTTTTCTTGTAGTTGAGCACTAGTTTCTGTATGACAAACTATGCCTCTACATCCATGAAACTTTCCAGAAGGTGATCCTCCAAGAGAGAGAGGGATTGGAGTTCTTTGAGAAAATTACCACATCATCTGCGTACAGGAGGATATGTTCATGACAGGAGGTAGGGAGTTTCTTCAGAAAGATACTGAATAGCATGGGCATCTGACCGAACAGGCTGTTTGGACGAGAGGGCATTACCAATCTTAACCTGTTGAGTGCGGTCGGAGAGATAGCTATTAAACCACCTTAGGGTGTCAAGGGACAGCCCTAGATCAGCAAGCTGTTCGAGTAGTAGTGGATGGTTGACCATATTGAAAACCTTTGACAGGTTGATGAAGGTGGTGCCAAGAAGTTGACCTTGATCAAGTGTCTGATGAATGTAGCCTGTAAATTCAGTGAGTGCAGTGGTGGTACTGTGACCTCTCTGAAAGCCATGCTGCTGTGGGCATTGCAGGTTGTATTTTTTCAAGTAGTCTACCAGTTGATCTGCAACAATTTTCTCTAACACTTAGGATAAGGGAGGGAGGCTGGAGATAGGCCTGTAGTTTCCATGTTGTGCTCTGTCACCATTCTTGTGGATTGGGGTCACCAGGACAGACTTCCACTTGAGAGGGAACTGGGAGAGCATGAGGGAACAGTTGATAATCTTGGGTAGAGGGGTCAAGACAGCATTAAGGGTGAGGGCTATGAGCCTCAAGTCAAGAGTCACCACTAGTTCTGGTTTTTCCAAGTACCTTCAGTAGGTATTTTTTGGCTTTGTGTTCAGAGATTGCCTTGAAATAGAAATGTGGATGCTCCAGCTTCTTAGCCGGTTTACCATGAGGAGCCGGGGAGGAGTTTGGATCAAAGAAATTAGCAGGCAGCACATGACTAAGGTCGGTGAATGCTAGATTAAAAGTATTGGCAGTTGAGGTGGGGTCAATGATGATGGAACCATCTATGTTCAGCATGGTGGGTGCTTCTTTGGAACTTTTCCCCATGACTTCTGATATGTTGCTCCAGAATTTCCTTCCATCCTTCCATGTGTTGGATAGGGCACTTCTATAATGGCTGGCTTTATTTAAGTGAATGGCTTTGATACAGGCATTCCTGGCTGTTTTATAGGCTTGTATGTCAGCTGGTCTGCCACTAGCTCTTGCCCAGTCCCCAGAGATGGTCCCGTGATTTCATTTTTTCCAGTAGATCACTTGTAATCCAAGGTTTTTTTTTACCAATTATTTTACCAGGTGAGACACACTAAGCTGAAAGCTTGTTTGCAGGTGCAACCTGGGAGCACGAGGAAGTTAAGTGACTTGCTTAGGGTCACACAGTATGCAAGTGGGGGCTGTGGGATTCAAACCCAGGTCTCCAGATTTGCAGCTCAGAGCCTTAAACCACTGCACCATACTGCCTCCTTTAAGGCCCTTAATTTTTCACTTCTTGAAAGAAACATGGACATCACATGTTGCATTGAACTGGGAGATGAAGTATTCAAGTGCATCATTTATGTCAGTTGCAGTATCAATTAGGGACCAGTCCTGTTGTCGTAGAAGCAATTTTAACGGCTCTAGGTGCCCTCTGGATAGAATCCTACTATTGACAGTTTTTGCAGGGGATTTATTAAATTTATTTGACCATAAGCACATGACCAAGGAGTGGTCACTAATAGAATCGTGAAGGACTTCTGTATGAGAGATATGGTCTAGGCAATTTGTGAGCACCCAATCCGATAGGGTGCTTTTCCCAGTTCTGTAGTTGACCCTTGTAGGTGAGGTTACAAGCTGGATGAAATTTGCAGCAGACAAGGCATCCTTATAATTGTTCACACTGGGAGAGAGCCAGTTCACATTGAAATCCCTAAGCATTATAACTTCAGTGTTGTGGTTTAAGCTATTGATACAAGTTAGGAGTGTGTCCAGGCTAGATGATGTTGATCTTGGTGGAATATAAACTGATGCTATTGTCAGGCCTTATTGTGGGCTCAGAGCAGAGTCTTATTAGCTAGGACCTGGAGGTCTTCACCAAAGTTTGGCAATGGCAAAGCATGCCCCTACATATGTTATATATATATATATATCTTTACATTACTATCAGTAAACATAACATGAGACATTGATGTTTACAGTGTAAAAGCACATAACATGATATTACAGCGTAAAGACAAGTAGGATAAATCTTAAAAAACATGTAAAATAAATCTTATTACAAATATACAACTTTATTACAGGCTTTGTGTCTCTAAATTTCAACCTAACATACAGGGTCTTATTTTCAGAAATGCAGTTTGACATGTGTCCTTGAAATCTCAACTTTCTGATAACTATCTGAGATTTTGCATTAACCAAAGTTTCCATAGAGAGAACCACTTTTGACCTGTAAATTAGGTTTTCAGCGAGAAAACAACTTTCAGAAGATTTAATCATAATTAACTTCTGGAAGGGAAAACCAGCTTCCAGAGCGAACCAGTTTTATTCTGCAAGCTGAATTTTCAAGGAGACACCAAACTGACCTGTACATTTTACTTTGCAGGCAGTTCACTTAGGTTAAATACTTCACAAAATGGAAGTTTGTGTCCATTTTGGATTGTGCAAAAACATTATAGAACAGCTCCCCTTTGGCCTTATATATAAAAAGGTGTATGGCCATAAACACAACAGCACAGCGGCAACCCTTATATTGATTTAAATTGTTGCATGATCCTATAGGCTAAGATGTTGCATGTTAACATGGGTGGCCCCAGCTACCATTTTTTGGGTGGTCCTAACACCAACAGCTTACTGTTCCACTTTGTGGCTCAATGGAAGAGATTCTTTCGAAGATCTACTGTTACGGTAAATAATTATTCTTTCCTATTCTAGAGGATACGTTGTTTCCACAGTGGACCAATTTAAAACAAGCGCAAGAAGCCAGCCCGGTGATGCTGAGGGTTGAGGCACTGGACGCAGCACATCGTGCCACGCTGGCAAACTGAGTTCTGGAGCTGACTCGGGTCGGCAGGGGAGGAGAGGATCGAGCATCCGGTGGACTGCTCTTCTCTTCTGGGGTGGGATCTGGGGCTTCCCCTCTTTGTAGTGGCTCCCAGTGGAGACAGGGAGCACTACATTCAAGTGTGGACGTGGAAGGGGGGAGGCAGTGGATGTCTTCGGGAGGGGGCGGGCACGCGCCCTCCACGCAATGATGTCATTGCACGTCCGCCGCCTCGGGGGAACAAAACAAGATGGTGGAAAACCCCAGCCACTAGGAGGATGATGGCAGTCCCCATGGGGGTGGCACACACGTCCACCACTGGTCCATACCTGGTCGACTCTCTGGGGTCCTCTCTTTTCAGGGCAGTGGTGGAGAGGACTCTGTCCCTGATTCCTTGGCTGGGTGGGATTCAGGCCGGACGGTAGTGCCATTCGAGTGGGTCTCGCCTGTGGGGGGCCCAAGCGACCGGTAATGGGAGCAAAGAAAGTACACAAAAAAAAAGAAGTGCAAGAAGCTGATCAGTCTGCAAAAGCAGCATATAAATTTCACTTTGTCAAAATAAACACAAGAACACTATCTCAACTGCATCCAGATACACAAGTAAAAGCAAAACTAGACAGAGAAAAGGCATGTACAGTACCTGCTGTAATGCAAGAGATGTACGAAACACCCAAATACTATCTTGTAAAAACAGAGAGGTACATTGAGAAGGAACAGACATCTGCGACTTGTTTCTGAACCAAGAGAAGATTCTCGGCGGCAAAGAAGTTCATACTCTGAGGTTCTGGAGGAGACTGCTACATTGAACAAAGAATCGGAGGCGTGGGAAGAGTCAGAGAACAAGGGGGGCCAAAATCCTGTCAAAGCTGGGGGAGTGGGGGCATGCCCCCCAGTAAATTATTTTAAAACAGGCAGGGCAAGGAAGGCAAGCTTTATTTGTATGGCGCCCATTCCTGGAGCCTCAATAGTTCAAAACAGCAATGTAAATCAGCGGCGTAGGCAGGATTTTTTTTTTTTGGGGGGGTTGGATATGATATTTGTGAAGTGGGACACATAAAACCAGGGGTCTGGGGGCTGCACATGCTCTGTGGTGAGTTTTGGAGCTTTTGTTACATGTTCCCTACCCCTAATTTCAGTGAACATTTTTTCCCCATGGAATCAGGGGTACACAGATACATAGACAGTGTCGGCAGAAAGGGCCTACTGCCCACCCAGTCTGCCCATTTAAGCTTGTAAGTTCACTTTATGTTTTCTTAGAAGTCTGTTGCCCTTCACCTCTGACCTCCAGAATACCTTAATGTCTATCCCATGCATTCTTAAATCCCATGATTGTTTCAGCCCCCACCACTTCCTCTGGCAGGGTGTTCCACTTGTCCACCACCTGTTCTGTGAATAAATTCTCCCTCACATTTCCTCTGAATTGTTCTCCCTCCAACTTCGTCCCATGCCCTCTAGTCCTGGAACATCTTTTTTGCTTAAAAATAGTGTATCCCTGCACCCTGTTCCTCCCTGTAAAATACATGAATGTCTCTATTATATCCCCTCTCTCCCTCCTCTCCTCCAGGGAGTACATATTCAAGTCCTTCAACCTGTCCTCATAGGACTTGTGATGCAATCCATGCACCATCTTTGTTGCCTTCTTCTGAACCTTATCTACCCTGTCTATGTCCTTACGTAGGTAAGATATCCAGAACTGTACACTGTACTCCAGGTGGGGCTTCACTAGTGTCTTGTATAGCGGAATTATGACCTCCCTTTTCCTACTGGTGATGCCCTGCCTATGCATCCCAGCATTCTATTTGCTTTACCTGCTGCCTTGTCGCACTGTTTCCCTACCTTGAGGTCATCAGAGATGATAACCCCAAGATCCCTTGCCTGCTTGGTGCATGCTATATCCTCACCCCCCAACTGATATATTGTGCCAGGGTTTTTGTGCCCCATATACATTTTCTTGTACTTTTTTGCATTGAATTTCAACTGCCAAACCCCTGGCCATTCTTCAAGTTTCTGCAGGTCCCTTCTCATTCGGTCTACACCCTCTGGTGTGTTCACTCTGTTACAGAGCTTTGTGCCATCAGCGAACAGGGAAATTCTGCCTTCTAGGTCCTGCGCAATGTCACTGATGAAGATGTTGAATAGGACCGGTCCCAGCACTGATCCCTGTGGTACCCCACTGGTCACTCTTCCTCTGTGGAGAGACAGCCATTTACCACCACCCTCTGTGTCCTGCCACCCAGCCAGTTACCTACCCACCACACTACTGTCCTGCCCACACCCATATTCCCCAGTTTGTGTAATAGTCTTCTATGTGGCATAGTGTCAAAGGCCTTGCTGAAGTCCAGATAGGCCATCTCCACTGCCCTCTCCTGATATACCTCCCTAGTCACCCAGTCGAAAAATTCAATGAGGTTGGTCTGACATGACCTCCCTCTGGTGAAACCATGCTGCCTTGGGTCCTGTAGTCCGTTGACAACCAGATGTTCCACCAAAAAAAACCCCACTTTTGTTACATGTTCCCTACCCCTCATTTGAGGGAAATTTTTCCCCCCCCATGGAATCAGGGGTGTGGGAGACTCTGGCTAGCATTAAAAAAAAACACTATTGTGAGGTCTTTACTACCCCTGACTTGAGGGGGGAAAAATGTGTTTTTTTCCCCCTGGTCTGAAGTCATGGGTGTAGGGGAATCTGATTGGCCAGTGACCAAATGGGTGGTCGGTCGCATCGGGGGCTAAGGACAACATCCAGGTGGTGGGGTATTAAGTGGTGGGGCAATCAACCTCCCTCCCTCCCTTCCTTAACTCATCATTCAAGGGTTTGGGGACTGAAACACAGAGGCAGCAGTAAGCACTCGACTCCCCCCCCTTCCCCAAAGATTCCATTTCTGGGTGGCTTCAAATAAGTAGTACATAACCAGCCTCAGATTCCCACTACTTCCAGGCCAGCGCTTAGTCAGCTCAGTCAGACTGCTCCCCAGTCTTCAGTCCCAGAGGACCTCAATAGTTCGGAAAACAATTAAATATCAGCAACAGCAAATCATAATAAAAATGTTTAGTAAACTTGCCTTGGCCTTGTCCTTCACTGCTGCCTGGTGTCCTGGCTCCTGCTGCATCCTCCTCGATGGTCATCCGTCTGACTCCAGTCCGACCAATAAGCAAGACTCAGAGAGAGGGCCTGGCTGAAATTCTTCAACTGCTGTCCAAGATGTCGTCACATCTGCACTCACTCCAGGCAGGCAGGCTGCAGACCCATGACCCATTCTTTGGCGCTGGCGGCGATCCGACAACCGGAGAGATGAGAAGTCCCTGCACTAGGTCTGGCAATTTCTGGCAGCCAAGGGGGCAGATTCAGTGGAGTAGCACCCAGTAATTGGACTCTGAGGAGCTGCAGCCTGCAGTAAACAAGTTCAGCATGTGCTGGCAGCTCAGACCTGATGCACACACTACTTGGAGGAGTCGGAGACTGGAGGAGGTCAGTAGTCACGCAGTCTACCGTGGGGGGGAGTAGTAGAAGCATATCTATCCAACCACATGGCAGAGACAGTTTAGCCAGCCAGTCAGTAAGCAGCCCAGCCCTAGCTGCCTCCCACCCGTTGCCTCAGTGACACAGCTAAACTTGCTGGGACCGGAGAAGAGGAAAGGAAATTAAAAGGTGTGAGACTCTGCGGTGGGCAAGGTCTGCAGGTACATTTTGCATGATCCAGGGGAAATAAGGGAGGAATCCTGTAAAAAAGTCATTGTTTACTCTAAATTACTTTTGTGCAGCTAAACTGGGACTTTTGCACTGCACAAAAAGCACATTCCAAAACCAGGACTTTTAATGTCCCAGGCAGCCTTTCTTATTTCCAAGGACAGGGTACTGAAAAACGGGATGATCCCAGCAAAACTAGGATGGCCCGTGGCTTGAACAAAAATTTTGGAGGTAATTTCAGGAGTGTGTTTGAACACCCTGAACACCCCCTCCCCCCCCGCCTATGCCACTAATGTAAATGGTGCATTTTCGTGGATTTTAGAGCTAAGTAAGAGACCTTTATTTAGCTTCAAAATAAGAGATCATGCCCCATATTTAGTGCCATCTATCATGGACAAAGTTAAAATGCCTTGCAGCAGCATGGAGACCAATGGGGCAGAGGGGGGTATTACGGCATACCGAAATGTTGAAGCCTGACACCCAGGAGCCCGAAAATTATAGCCCGACAGTTGGTATCCTGACAGTCAGGAATTTCCCGTGGCAGAGTTGGCAGTCATACATGCGAGGGGAGGTGCGGGGGGTGAAGCCCCCCGAAACACAGGAAAAAACTCCGCCATGGGCAGTTCCCGACTGCCTGAATACTGACTGTTGGGCTGTAATTTTCGGGCTCCTGGGTGTCGGGCTTCGCCATTTCGGTATGCTGTAGTAAATCTGGGCAGAGAGCAGAAAAGAATACCTGTGGCTTTCTCTGTCTGCTAGCGTCCACCTCTTGCTTGAAGAGAGCTTCAGTGTCTTGGCCACAATGTGTGTCATCCATCCAAACTGTCCGACCCAGGTCCAGCACAAAGATTTTGATCAGCATCATCACTGTTGTGTCCCATGTCCTCCTCGGTTCTTGTCCTTAGTTGGCAGTGATCGGCTGCATCATGTTGGAGTGCAGCAGGCGGGAAACAGCCACAGCTAGCAGTAGCGGTGTCTTCCCAACATGACATCATCCTGATCCCCTCCCACAGCAGCAGAAGGAGTAGTAAACCCCGGGCAGGGCAGTGAGTGGTGAGAGCCTGAAGATTGTTTTTTATATATCCCGCCAAAATGATGTGTGACTGCATATCGCTGCCAAAGTAAAACTGCCCGTGATTGGACCACCCAAGATGGCGCACACTGATTGGCTGTCTGAGGTCCTGAAGCCAAGTTGTGTATTGCTGTCTGTTGGGTGGTTGGGCAACGGTGACTGGTAGGGGAGACTAACTGGTTCAGGAGTGACAGTCCTTGTCAAGTCCAGCAGAATCCCAAATAAAAAATAATAATAATAATTAACATTTCTTTGGATGACTTTTAATGGGGGGGGGGAGCCAGGGTCACCCCCCCCCCGGTGCACGCCTATCCAAAGAATGGAGACTGAAGCAGAAGTTCAGGTGAAGAATGTATAATGAGTAATATTTATTTAGTTTTGTTGACCGGGTAAGTGCACTAGATAAATTCTGCCTGTTTTCAGGCACGACCCGGGGGAGGGGGATACAGATGAATGCTAACTGACCTTGAACCAGACTAAGCTGTTGGTGGTATTTTTACTGAATGAGGAAAATTTGGCCAGGACACCGGGGAAATTCCCCTACTCTTTTCGAAAAGTGCCATGGGATCTTTAACATCCACCTGAACTACCACCATTCCAGGCAGATGGGACCTCGGTTTAATGGGGTGGCAGGAGCACATAGGAAAAGAAACTGGGGTGAGGGGAAGATGCTGGACAGGGAGAACAAGAGCAGAGGGAGGGCAGACTGTAAAACATGGAAGGTCATGCTAACAAATGCCCGTAGTCTAGGAAATAAGGTTCCAGACCTGGAGGCCTTGTTGGCAGATGAAGACCTTGACATAGCAGCATTAACAGAGACATGGTGCTCTGCAAATCATGGCTGGGAAGTCAATGTACCAGGCTATACATTGTTCAGGAGGGACAGGGAGGGTAAAAAGAGTGGGGGAGTGGCCCTGTACATCAGAGATGGTATAAAGGCCACAGAAGTTCAGGGAAGACGGGAAAGCTGAGGTAATGTGGGTCACCCTGGAGCCAGAGAATGGAACAGCAATATGCACTGGGGTGATCTACAGACCTCAGCACAGAGGGAGGAAGTAGACGGAACTAGTGGAGAACATGCATGACATGGCAACTAAGGGCGAAATCCTGCTACTGGGGGATTTCAATATGCCGGACGTGGATTGGGCCACCCAGATGGCTATTTCAGCCAGAAGCACAGCCATCCTAGAATCCCTGCACAGGGTTGGTTTCAGGCAGCTGGTGCATGAGCCAACCAGGGACAAGTCAGTTCTGGACCTGGTATGGACCAATGGGTACAGAGTCAAAGAAATACAGGTGGAAGGGCAGCTGGGGTCCAGTGACCACCACATGGTGTGGTTCAGCATGGAGACATGGACTGAATCAAGCCATACAAAGGCAAGAGTATTAGATTTCAGGAGGGCAGATTTCACTGAAATGGGTAAATGTATACAAGCAGTCCTGGGGAAGGGAGAGATAGTAGAGGGGGTTGAAAAACAATGGAAGAAACTGAAAGGAGCCATAGTGGATATAACAAACCAATGCATTAGGATAGTGACCAAAGGGAAAAGAAGAAGGAAACCACTATGGTTCTCCGAAGAGGTGGGGGACAAAATCAGGGCTAAAAAGCAGAGTTTCAGGAAATATAAGGGGAGCCATAGGGAGGAAGATAGGGAAGTGTACCTTGAATGTCTAAGAGAAGCAGGGAAGGTTGTTAGGAGGGCGAAGGTGCAGACAGAAGAGAGCTTAGCACAGTCTGTAAACAAAGGGGATAAGACATTTTATAGGTACATTAGTGAAAGAAGAAAAACTGGGGGGGATTGTGAGACTCAAAGGGGAGGAGGGAGAGTGTAAGGAGGGGGATCTGGACAAGGCAGAAATACTGAACAAATACTTCTGCTCAGCATTCACTAAGGAGGGTGCAGATCAAGGACCACAGTTGGGGTGCAGAGGCAATGGGGGAGGGGCGAAGTGAACACCAGTCCATTCACAGTGGAGAGAGTTCTGGAAGAACTGACAAAGCAGAAGGTGGATAACACAATGGGGCCAGATGGCTTCCACCCGAGGATATTAAAGGAGCTGAGAAAGGAACTAGCAGTGCCTCTAGCGGCCCTGTTCACAGAGTCACTCAACACGGGTGTCGTTCCAGAGGACTGGAGTAGGGTACATGTAGTCCCACTGCACAAAAGTGGTAGTAGGGAGGAGGCAGTGAACTACAGGCCAGTCAGCCTCACCTCAGTGGTGGGAAAGATCATGGAGACACTGCTGAAAGAAAGGATAGTGGCACATTTGGAATCCAGTGGTGCGCAGGATCTGAGGCAACATGGATTCACAGCAGGAAGGTCTTGTCAAACGAATTTAATAGTTTTTTTGATTGAGTGACAAGGGAACTTAATCAGGGAGGGGCAGTAGACGTCACCTACCTGGATTTCAGCAAAGCCTTTGACACTGTCCCACATAGAAGGCTGATTAACAAGATGAGTAGTCTGGGCATGGGAGACAAGGTGGTGAACTGGGTTAGGAACTGGTTAACAGACAGGAGACAGAGGGTGGTGGTAAATGGGGTTTGATCTGGGGAGAGGGGGTGACCAGTGGGGTACCTCAGGGATCAGTACTAGGACCAGTTCTGTTCAATGTCTTCATTAGTGACATTGCAGAGGGGCTGGAAGGAAAGGTCTGCCTGTTTGTAGATGACACCAAGATCTGCAACAGGGTGGATACTCCAGAAGGGGTGCAGAAAATGAAGAGGGACCTGGAGAAGCTTGAAAGATGGTCAGAGATGTGGCAACTGAGGTTTAATGTAAAGAAGTGCAAAATAATGCACCTGGCTAGAGGGAACCCTGGGGAGAGCTACAGATTGGGGGATAGGAGCTGACTGTCACCAAGGAGGAAAGGGACCTAAGGGTTATCATCTCTGATGACCTTAAGGTAGCAAAGCAGTGTACAAAGGCAGCAGGGAGGGCCAGTGGTATGCTGGGGTGCATAGGCAGAAGTATCACTAGCAGGAGGAGGAAGGTGGTGATGCCATTGTATAAAACACTGGTAAGGCCTCATCTGGAGTACTGCGTGCAGTTCTGGAGACCACACCTGTGCAAGGACATAGATAAGGTGGAGACTATCCAGAGAAGGGCAGCAAAGATGGTGCAGGGCTTACACCACAAAACATATGAGGAGAGACTAAAGGATTTCAATATGTACTCACTGGAGGTGAGGAGACAGTGGGGGGACATGATTGAAACTTTCAAGTACGTTAACGGCATAAACAAGGTGCAGGCGGGGGAGCTTTTCCAATGTAGAAAAAGTACTAGAACAAGGGGGCACAATAAGAAATTGGAGGGGGGTAGATTAAGAGATAATATGAGGAAGTTTTTCTATACAGGAAGAGTAGTCGACACATGGAATAGTCTGCCACAGGAGATAGTGGGGGCAAGCACAGTGGAGGGGTTTAAGCATGCTTGGGACAGGCACAAGGGAAGCCTGAGAGGAGAGGGAGTGATGACAAGCCATTGATCAAATAGGATCAGTGGCCACATACAATGTATAGGGCCTACAGGCAGACTGGATGGGCCTAGCAGTCCTTATCTGCCGACAATTTCTATATTTCTATGATGCACAGAGGTTTGATAGGAGAGAAGAGGAGAGTGGTGTATGGCAGTATAGCCTAGAGGTTAGAGGAACGAGGTGTGAACGAGCTTGGTACATCCAGCAGACCAGACCTGAGTCTGATTCTCACAACCTCCACTTGCATACTGTGTGACTCTGAGCAAGTCACTTAACCGCCCAGTGCTCCCATGTCGCTCCTGAAAACAGGCACTTGTGCCTAGTGGGCCTTACCCACTTACCCAGTTACCAAAGACAAAAATAAAACAAAATAAATAAAAGGGGAGAGAGAGAGAGAGAGAGAGACAGACAGACAGACAGACAGACAGAGAGAGAGAGAGAGAGAGAGAGAGAGATACTGTATTGGTGGCAAAACATATAGAAGTGTGCATGGCAAACTGGTTTTGTTGGTAAAGGGCTTTCTCAAAATAAAACCACAGTTGTTTGGAGATATGTAAGTGCATATGGCCTAGTTCCGTATTTCTGCTCCCACACTGTTATTCTAGTTCTTGATCTGTAGCCTCTCTGTGGTTTAACTTTATGGCTGTTCTGGTTGGTTTAACAATTATCAAAAAATCTGGACTTTGGTTTCTCTTTGGATTCTGTTGTAAAATCTGCTTATGCCTGTTACTTGAGTTGTTTCGGTGGGCTTATGACCTTGCAGCCTTGATATATAAATTTTAAATTAAAATCTTAAATTTGATTCCCACCATGCTTTTTTCATAGAACATTGTAAATAAGTGCTACAGGTTTTACTTCTTGCTCTTAGCCTAGTGAAAATAAATGAAACTGTTTTAAATCTATTTTATTTTTAAATAACACATAGTCTTTGTATTTTCACAGGCAAAATTTCCATGTGATTCAACTGCTGCGTACTATTGGTCCCAATGTTGCACATTATGTCACACATGCTGGGCTTGATAACTGCCGAACAGGTCATGTGTTTTCAGTGGCATCCTGGATATACAGTAGCACTGAGACGTTGTCTTTCTTCTCATGCCTATGTGGATGTTTGATCTTTAAAGAGCCTAAAATTCTATATATCTGAACACTTGGTAAGGCCCCTTATATACACTATCATTTTTTTTTTGTAAATATAATTTTTATTAAACAATTTTTCATGTCATACATTTCCAGTGATCAACATTGTTAAGAGTTAATACAAGTGTAAGATCAAGGGGTAATTGCATATAATCTGTCATTCTTTTACAGTGGGAGCCCTGCCACAAACCAGAGCCTTGTCAGATTTATCACTTAGAAACATAGAAACATAGACTTTGACAGCAGATAAGGACCACTTGGCCCACCTAGTCTGCCCACTTTCCCCCTTCTGACACAGTTCGGGGGGATAATTATTTTGGTGCTAAGAGAAGAGGAAAGGGGAGGATCATTCCCCCCCCTCACAGAAACCAGGGGGCCGTCCACCACCTTGATGGGGCGGGTTCTTTAATTAACCTTTTCCATCAGTTCATCACTCCAACTTAGCAGGTTGGACACCATAACAGTTAAGGTTCATGGAACAAAGACTGTGTCCGTAGACATGACATGTAGAATCCATCCATTCCACAGAGAGGAGCACAGCTCACACCTATAATTTAGGGAGTGTGTTATTCTTTCTAACCTATATATTTGATTTACTATAGTTCTCTAGAGTGGGAGCCGCTGGGGTAAACCAGGCTCTCATGATGGTTTTTTTGGGCAGACACCAGTAGGATACTAAGAAGGTATCAGGAAAGAGAGCCCTTGTACTCATCTGGATACCCAAGCAGCAGAAACCACTCTGCAGTTAGGACCACTGGCCTCTGCCTCTGCTCTGGAGCCCCAGGGGAGTACTGTCTAATAGCTGGGCAGTGCAAAATGTCTGCATGTGATAGGGCACTAAAACATTCCTAATCTGACCTCCCGGGAGTTAACATTTTAGAGGGACTGTATCATTGGTTGGCTACCTGGTGCTCTTTGCACTTATGCAGAACCAACAGTGCTTGATATAGTTGCGTGGGGGACTCATTATTTATTTATTTATTGATACTAGGATTAAGACCTTTGAGCTAGAAGCTCATTTACAGAGGTTCCACGTCATAGAGTAGACAAACTAATACAAACATTACATCAACACAGAAGATTATAATAATGGTCTACATTCCATAGAACAGCAAATAACAGAGTGTTAACATTATCCTAAACTGTACCCATTTCTAGGGGTACGCTACAGTAACCTTTAGAGAAGAAGCAGGTATTCAGGGAAGGGCACGAGTAACAGACTGCTGCCTGAGTTGCTGCCAGGAAGCCTAAGGAGTGGGGGTTATAATAGTAGCAAATGGATGCCTTGTTTGGGGGGGGAAGGGGGAAGAAAGAAAGCGAGAGTAGAGGGGAAGGAGAAAGAGCAGGAGAGAGTAAAGGGGGTGGTCAGGAGCTAGTAGCCAGTGTATGAAAGGTTAAGGAGAGGAGATGGGAGGTATGAGGCCACAGTCGCACTTGTTTTGACTAGAAACCAGATAAGTTAGCCATTAGTAGCCGGAGCACCATGTGGCTGGCACCATTTTGTCAGATCCACGAGGCGTTGGCCTTTGGCCCTGAAGACTCCAACCCACCTCAGACCCCACGGTCCCTAATCATTGAAGGTCAATAATGAACAGTTTTTCTGTCTGGGAATACAAGATAGTTGCAGTGAATGAGACCTTGGCAATTCCAGCTTTCTATCCCAGCCAACCCTCGCAGTCTCCAAATTCACATCCCACATGGTTGTGTGCTGTGCTACACTGCTGGGGGGGGGGGCACGTCAGTAAATATCACAGGACTACCTAATAAAGCAACTAGCCTAACCTCACACTGTGAAACCAGAAGAGCCCATTCTATGTGGCATCCTAGCCAGTGAATCCACCAGACCTACCTCCAATATTAAATCTAGGCGGTCTTCGAGCTTCTTCTTGGACAGGCTGGTTCGACGTTGAGGCAAGGTCTGCGCCACTTAAGGGGCAGAGGTGATTTTTTGGAGGTCTGCAGCTCCCTGTAGTCTTCTCTGCTATTTAGGAAGGCTGCTTTGCCACAACTTCTGGGAGAGCTTGGTGGCCAAAGAGGTTGTTGTTCTCGGGTCGGACTGATTTGTAGGTGGTACAGTTAGTTTCTGCTTAGTCAGTTCCTGAGTCACCTCCTCTGCAGTTTTAAATGTTTTAGTGCCATCTTAAAAAAACACCACTAGCTTTGATGGATATGGTGTTCTGAATTTCAATATCTGCTGCTTTAAAGCTTTCATGATGTGAGCATATGCATGCCTCCGGGCTGCTATGGTGGTGGTGGGTAATCATTATCGAAGTAGACTCTGGATGTGTAGTAATTCACCACCCCCTTCTGCCATGCTTTATGTAAGACCATTTCTTTCTCCTAGACTATCATAAGATCGGCTTTTGCAAAGGTGTCAAGTTTTGAATGTTATTTTATAGCTTAAAGCAATTTTTTTCTCTCTTTTTTGCAGCCCATTTGCCTTGGGTGTGGGCATTGCTCTGAACAAAAAGTTTTCAGATAGAAAATTTGCACCATTGTACTTATCCCTTGTATTCTGAAAAGTGTGTGAGTTTTTTTTATTGCTTTTATGTTATCTTATCCCTCAGTATTCATTTACACCTAAGAATTTGTGGCTGCTTATACTGTATGTGCATATTTTTATGTGGCATTATCCTTTTATTTTTAGGGATTTTTTTTTACCATCGAAGAATAATCTGATTTTGGCTGAAACTGATTTCTGATACTGGAAGATCAATTATTGTCTTACACTTGGACCCATTGTTTAGTTAAGAAGAACCAAAATGGAAATCATCAACTGAGCACCTATAAACAAAGCACATTTTTTTTTGCTCTGAACCTACTTTTAGTAGTTTCTCTTTTGCCTTTGAGAGTTAAACAGTGTGGTTTAACTGGAGTGATTTTTACACAGTGGGTGGTACAAAGTAAAATATTGGTAAAGAGGTACAAAAAAGACTGAAATGAAAACAAGAAAGACAACTTATTTCGTGAGAGGAACCCTTAAATCTCAAAGCATAGATACACCAGAAATAAGTCAAAATGACCTACTAGAAGCAATAAGGATATGTACTAGGAAAATGTGGTAGGGAAAATGATGGAATAACTTCTGAAAGAAAGAATTGTTGAGTACCTTGAGGCCAGCGGGGCACTGCAGACCTGTTAGTTTGACCTCAGTGGTAGGGAAAATAATGGAATCACTTCTGAAAGAAAGAATTGTTGAGTACCTAGAGGCCAGCAGGGCACAGGACCCAAGGCAGCATGGATTCACAGCAGGAAGGTCATGTCAGATGACTCTAATAGATTTATTTGACTGGGTGACCAAAGTAGTAGACCAGGGAGGGGCTGTGGATGTGGCCTACCTAGACAGTCTTACAATTCTTTGCCTCTCATTGTCTATCTTCCCTTGCTGTTTCTGTCTTTTCCTCCCTTGCATATTTGCTGGTACAAAAATATATGCAAATCATTATGTAGAAATGTAAGTGATATTGGGATCCCTTTGTTTAGAAATTATATAGTGTTACTGTTGAAATGTATATAAATATAGTTTGAGATGATTGCAGAAAGCTATTGGGAACTGAACGGGTTAACCTGAAATGCAATTTTTAAGCCTTTTGCAGAAGCTGTGGAAAAGGGGCCTCAGTTCTGGGACATTGAGTTCTAACTACACATGCCTGATATTTACAAAAACATTTTAGAAAAAAACAGGATGCTTGTTAAGAAGGAGGGTTGCAACGACTTATAAAAACAAAGCTGCAGTTTCTTGCAAGACACACAGAGATTGAAGGGAAACTCTGATGGATCTTCTCTATTTATTCTGCCTTTGTAAATAGTTATATGGAACAAGATTATTTTTTTATGTTACTGCTAGTACAAATAAATACTTTTTGCAAATTCTACAACTGCTTCTGGTTTTGCTATGCTTCCTGACCTGTGCCTTGATGACAGATGGTGTCAGCCTAAGTGGGATTTATGCTGTGCAAACTCTAAGCCAGAAATTTCTAAACTAGAAGCTGTAGCTAACAGCCCTGTCCCCAAAACAAAGAAACATGTCAGGTCATTTTTAAGGCTGGCTGGTTATTATCGAAGATTTGTTCCCAACTTTGCTGAGTTAGTAATGCCCCTCACTGAACTTATGAAAAAACGGTACCCAAATAATATGAAATGGACCACAGAGTGTGATGAAGCTTTTCAAGCCATTAAGGCTGCATTATGTTCAGCCCCTGTTTTAAGAAGCCCAGATTTTGAGAAACCATTTTTGTTACAAACAGATGCATCAGAGGTAGGCCTAGGTGCAGTGCTCAGTCAGAATATAGATGGTATGGAACATCCTATTCTGTACATAAGTAGGAAGTTGCATGACAGATGGAAAAGGTACTCTACCACCGAAAAGGAATGTTTAGCAGCAAAGTGGGCCATAGAGTCCCTTAAGTTTTATTTGCTAGGAACTGACTTTGTACTTATAACAGATCACAGTCCTCTCTGCTGGCTTAACCAAATGAAAGATAAAAATTCCAGAATCACAAGGTAGTACCTGGCACTACAGCCATTTAAGTTCAAGGTGATGCACAAAACTGGTAAAGAGAATAGCAATGCTGATTTTCTGTCAAGATGTTGATCAGAAATCGAGGGTTCTGAAGGCTGAAAAACAAATCTATGAGTTTAAACTTTACTGTTTGCTATACTGTTATAGAAAAAAGAATACTGCACATGTGCTTAATTTCTGAAAGTTAGAAGCTAATATTAATAGAAAGTTTTGGAAACCTGTTTGATAAAACAGGTTCCCTCTTAAGGAGGGGGTGTATGTGACAAGGTTAAATCAGACCCTGTCACAGTTGTTATGGAGAGTTTGAATGCAGGGATCTGTTCTGTTCTTTCCTTTCCTGTCTCTTGTCTGTCTGGTTGTGCAACCAAATTTTCCTGTGAGACCTAGGATTTGATCACCCCAACTGTCTCGCAGTTCTTTGCCTCTCACTGTCTCTTTATCTTCCCTTGCTGTTTCTGTCTTTTCCTCCCTTGCATATCTGCTGGTATAAAAATATATGCAAATCATTATGTGGAAATGTAACTGATAGTGGGATCCCTTTGTTTAGAAATTATATAGTGTTACTGTTGAAATGTGTATAATTATAGTTTGAGATGATTGCAAAAAGCTATTGGGAACTGAAGGGGTTAACATGAAATGCAATTTTTAAGCCTTTTGCAGAAACTGTGGAAAAGGGGCCTTAGTTCTGGGACTGTGTTCTAGCTGCACATGCCTGATATTTACAAGAACATTTTAGAAAAAAACAGGATGCTTGTTAAGAAGGAAGGTTGCAAGGACTTAGAAAAAACAAAGCTGCAATTTCTTGCAAGACACACAGAGATTGAAGGAAAACTCTAATTGATCATCTCTATTTATTCTGCCTTTGTAAATAGTTATATGGAACAAGTTTATTTTTTTATGTTACTGCTAGTACAAATAAATACTTTTTGTGAATTCTACAACTACTCCTGGTTTTCCTATGCTTCCTGACCTATGCCTCGATGACAATGAGGAACAGGATTATCAGGATGGGGGTAGTATATAGACCGCTGGCTCAAGGGGAAGATCTGGACAGGGAGCTGGCAGGGCAAATCAGGGAGGTGTGCGGGAAAGTTAACACTGTGATAGTTGAGAGCTTTCAGTCTACTGGGAGTGGATTGGGGTACCCCAGCCACCTTGAGTGCTAGGGAGCAGATTCTCTTAGATGCCTTCCAGGACTGCATCCTGGCATAGTTAGTAGCTGAACCAACTAAGTTGGGAAATATACTAGATCTAGTATTGACCAATGGAGAGGCTGTAAGGGAAGTGGGAGTGGAGGACTCGCTGGATGTGAGTGACCACCACTTAGTGTGGTTCACACTTAACATGAGCAGGGAAGCAGTGGGAACAGGAAGCAGGGTGATTGACTTCAGACAAGCTGATTTTGGTAGGATGAGGGAGATCATGGGGGTTGGGGGTGGGGCACCTGAAATGAATTCAGTCACACTAGGATGTGAACCAGAAATGGGAAAAAATCAAATTGGGGCTGGTGGAGGCTACTGAGATATGTGCCAAAACACGGAGCAAGAAGGGAAGGGCTAAGAAACTGAGCTGAAAGAGCAGGGAGGTCTTTAAAATGGTGAGGGCTAAAAAAAGCAGCATTCAGGAGATACAGGAAAACAAGGACGAGGGAGGATAGGGAGGAGTATGAGAAGAAGTCCAAGGAAGTCATCAGGGGAATTAGGGCTGCTAAAGCTTCCAGGGAGTTGAAGCTGGTGCAGGGCATCAAAGACGGGGAAAAGGACTTCTTCAGATACATATGGGAGAAAAGGAGCTGCAAGGACTAGATAGTGAGGATCAGGAGGGACGGGGGTGAGCAGAGAAAGGGATGGGACAGGCAGAAGCACTAAATGAGTATGTCTGCTCTGTATTCATGAGGGAGGAGGGAATGCAACTACCTCAGGGGGTGGGGAAGGTGGGAAAGGGGGGTGAGGGGATAATGGATGGGGATATTACTGAGAGCAGGGTGTTGGAGGGTCTAAGGGCTCTGAGGGTGGATAAGGCACTGGGTCCAGATGGCATACATCCTAGGGTGCTAAAGGAAATGGCGGGGATCCTGGCTGGACCACTAGTGGACCTATTCAATACCTCCCAGGACACAGGGTGTGTACCAGAGGACTGGAGGATGGCCCACTTGGTGCCCCTCCATAAAAGTGGGCCAAAGGATGAGCTGGGTAATTACAGACCAGTAAGCCTAACATCTGTTGTGGGCAAGCTCATGGAAACAATACTTAAGGAGAGTTACCGGGGTCCCGCAGGGTTCAGTACTGGGACCGATCCTTTTTAAAGTCTTTATAAGTGACATTGCAGAGGAACTGGAAGGAAAAGTATGTCTCTTTGCAGACGACACAAAGATCTGCAACAGGGTTGATACACAAGATGGAGTGGAAAGGATGAGAAGGGACTTGGCAAGGTTGGAGGAGTGGTCAGATGTATGGCAGCTCAGATTCAGTGCAAAGAAGTGCAAGGTAATGCACCTGGGGAATAAAAACCCAGGGGAAGAGTACACAATGGGGGGTGAGATACTGACAACAGTAAAATGGAAAGGGACCTGGGGGTAATTATATCAGATGACCTAAAGGTGGGCAAGCAATGTGAGAAGGCAGTAAGGAAGGCTGGGGGGATACTGGGATGCATAGGGAGAGGCATCAATAGTAGAAAACAGGAAGTTGTTATCCCTCTGTACAGACAGTTGGTGAGACCCCACCTGGATACTGTGTGCAGTTCTGGAGACCCCATCTCCGCAAAGACATAGACAGAGTGGAGGCTGTCCAGAGGAGGGCAACTAAAATGGTACAGGGTCTGCACCAGAAGACTTATGAAGAAAGACTAAAGGAGCTTAATATGTATACCCTTGAGGAAAGAAGGGAGAGAGGGGACATGATAGAAACTTTCAAGTACCTCAAGGGAATCAACAAAGTCCAAGAGGGTAGCATCTTTCAGAAAAAGAGATGTGCAAGAACAAGGGGGCACAATTTGAAGATAGAGGGGAAACGGCTCAGAGGTAATGTGAGGAAGTATTTTTTCACAGAGAGGGTTGTGGATGCATGGAACAGCCTCCCTGAGGAGGTTGTGGAGTCAAGAACAGTGGGGGAATTCAAGAATGTTTGGGACAGACATAAGGCAGTCCTAATTGCAGGGTAGGAGGAAGTAAGCTGTTGGTTAACTAGGATCTGCAGCTTATCTGTTAGGTAGGAAAATGGGCAGACTAGGTGGGCCAAGCGGTCCTTATCTGCCATCAAATTCTATGTTTCTATGTTTCTATGAGAGGCTGGTGTCCTTCCTGGATGACAGTGGGCTGCAGGACTCTCATCAACATGGGGTTATCTCCAGAAGATCCTGTCAGACTAACCTAGTTGAGTATTATGACTGGGTTAAAAGGGAGCTGGATGGGGCCGTGCTGTGGATGTCATTTATTTGGACTTCAGCAAGGCCTTTCATTCAGTGCCCCATGGGAGACTGAATGATAAGTTGAGATACGAGGGGGTGAGGGCTAAGATGGTTAAGTGGATCGAGAACTGGCTGCATGGGAGACAGCAGAGGGTGGTAGTGGTGGGGGGAACTCTCATCTCCAAGGGCTATGACGAGCGGGGTGCTGCAAGGATTGGTGCTGGGGCTGGTGATGTTTGGGATTTTCATTGCAGACATCTCGCATGGTGCCAGGAATAAGATCAGTCTGCTCACTGATGATACCAAGTTGGGGGCAGTGGTGGATGATTTGGCAGGCTGGCAGGGGCTGCCAGATGATCTGACCGAGCTGCCAGAGTGGTCAGAAGCATGGCAGTTGGGGTTCAATGTGAAAAAGTGCAAAGTAATGCACTTCGGTGCAAAGAACCCCAGGAGTGGTTACCAGCTGGGAGGGGTGCAGCTAGGTACCACTGAGGAGGAAAAGGATCTAGGAGTGTTGGTAACGGGAAATATGAACAATACAGAGCAGTGCAGGAGGGGATCAGTGAAGGCCAACAGAATGCTGGGTTGTATCGTGAGGGGCATCTCCTCCAGGAGCAGGGTGGTAATCCTGCCGCTCTTCAGGTCACTGGTCAGGCCACACCTGGAGTACTGCGTGCAGTTCTGGCACCCATACCTGAAGAGGGATGTGAGATTACTGGAGTGGGTTCAATGAAGGGCAACCAAGATGATCCAGGGGTTACAAGACAGGCCGTACGAGGAGCTGCTAAGGGAGTTGAATATGTACTCCCTGGAGGTGAGAAGGGGTCGTAGGGATATGATTGAGACCTTCAAGTACTTGAAAGGGATAAACAAGACTGGTACTGAGGGGATATTCAAGCTAAGGAATGGGAGGGACATGAGAAGGTATAGTCTTAGATTGGAGGGGGGTAGATGTAGGAGAGAAATGAGGAGGCCCTTTTTCACAGAGAGGGTGGTGGCAGAATGGAATGCTCTGCCAGAGGAGGTAGTATCATGTAGGATGATGGGCAGTTTCAAGAGTGGATGGGACAGGGTGGGTGGGGGAATAATGGGGAAGGGGGGTGGGGGAGCTACAAAGTAAGGGGGCTAGCTGCACACTCGAGCAGACTTGATAGACCAAGTGGCCTATTTCTGCTGGCAATTTAGTTTGTTCATATGTATGTAATGCTCAGCTAAGAGATTACCTGCAGTAATCTAATATTATTACCCTTCTCCAGTCAGGCTTCAGACCCAAACACAGTACTGTCACTGCCCTAGCTAAAGTCACCAACGACTGGTTATAGGCAATAGATGATAAACAAACCACTGGAACAATTTTTCTTGACCTCAGCAAGGCCTTTTGATACTGTGGACCAGAACATATTGATTCAAAAACTGGTAAAAACAGGACTGGGCCCTTCCCTTCTGAAGTAGTTAACAAACTACGTAACTGGTGGGTACAGCAAATAAAAGTACCCTTCTCAAGGGTATCCCCCAAGGTATAGTACTAGACCCCATCCTCTTCATGCCACATATTAATGACATAGATGAGTCCATCGAGTACACCAACTTGCACTTTTAGGCGGACCACACTGCCTTATACTTATCAAGTCCTAACTTCAATACTGTCAGTGCAGACCTCTAGGAGGCTTTTAATAATTTACAGCTAAACCTCTTTCACTCCAAACTACTACTAAATGCCTCCAGCACTCAGACCATGTTCATCACCTCTCACAATGTAACACCACAGTGTGCATCAACTGCAACCATCAGTACTTTACTAGGTGACACACTAGAGGTTTTGGAAAAGTCTAACTATGTAGGAGTATGGATTGACAATATGCTAGCCTTCACAGCACACATAAAATAGCTATGTAAAAAACTTGGGGTCAAATTTATTGTATTTTATTTAAAATTTGATAACCAGGAAAAGTACCATGAGTGAAGCTTGTTTCCAGGTACGAACCAGGGAGGGGATACAGAGAGACATACAACAGAGGGTAGATCATAGAAACAGTCAACTCACACAGATTGTTACATTGATTTGTTTAGGGGTTTCCTTCAGAAATAAGCATTTTTTTCCCATGTGACACCCACAAACGTCTGGTACGGGCCACCTGTTTACCGATTATAGATTATGCAGATCTAATTTACTGTCATTGCTCAGCCACCTACCTTGCAAATTAGACATGCTGTATCACAGAACATTCAGGTTTATCACAGAAGCAGGACCCAGAACCCACCATTGTGATCTGTACACCACAGTCGATTGGCCATCTTTAACAAACAGGAGAATGCTGAACCTGTGTACTTGGGCCTACAAGGTAACATAGAAACACAGACTTTGACAGCAGATAAGGATCGCTTGGCCCACCTAGTCTGCCCATTTCCCTACCTATTGGATAAGCTGCAGATCCTAGTTAATAACAGTGTACTTCTTCCTACCCCCCACCAGAATTGCCTTATGTCTGTCCCATGCATTCTTGAATTCCCCCACTGTTTTTGACCCCACGACCTCCTCGGGAAGTCCTTTCCATGCGTCCTCCACCCTCTCTGTGAAAAAATACTTCCTCATATTGTCTCTGAGCCGTCCCCCCTCTATCTACAAATTGTGCCCCCTTCTTCTTGCACACCTCTTTTTCTGAAAGATGCTACCCTATTGGACTTTGTTGATTCCCTTGAGGTACTTGAAAGTTTCTATCAAGTCCCCCCTCCCTCCTTTCCTCAAGGGTATACATATTAAGCTCCTTTAGTCTCTCTTCGTATGGCTTCTGTTGCAGACCCTGCATCATTTTACTTGCCCTCCTCTGGACTGCCTCCATACTATCTATGTCCTTGTGAAGATGGGGTCTCCAGAACTGCACGCAGTACTCCAGATGGGGTCTCACCAACTGTCTGTACAGAGGGATAACAACTTTCTGTTTCTACTGGTGATGCCTCTCCCTATACATCCCAGTATCCCCCAGCCATCCTTACTGCCTTTTCACATTGCTTGCCCACCTTTAGGTCATCTGATATGACTACCCCCAGGTCTCCTTCCATTTGTGTTATTGTTAACGCCTCCCCTCCCCCCACATTTTGTACTCTTCCCCTGGGTTTTTGTTTCCCAGGTGCATTACTTTGAACTTCTTTGCACTGAATCTAAGCTGCCATACTTTTGACCATTCCTCCAACCTTGCCAAGTCCCTTCTCATCCTTCCCCCCCTTCTGTAATAACCCTGTTGTAGAGCTTTGTGTCATCTGCAAAGAGGCATACTTTCCTTCCAGTCCCTCTGCTCTGCAATGTCACTTATAAAGACATTAAAAAAGGACCAGACCCAGTACTGAACCATGTGGTACCCTGCTAGTAACACCCCTTTCATTGGAGTGGACTCCATTTACTATTACCCTCTGTGTCCTGTTGTCCAGCCAGTTTGTTACCCAGGCTGCCACCCAGGGACCCACTCCCAGGCTGTCTAATTTGTTTACTAATCTTTTGTTTGGGACTGTATCAAATGCCTTGCTAAAGTCTAGGTAGGCCATGTCCACAGCCCCTCCCTGGTCTACTACTTTGGTCACCCAGTCAAAGAAATCAATTAGATTCATTTGATATGACCTTCCCGCTGTGAATCCATGCTGTCTTGTGTCCTATGCCCCGCTGACCTCTAGGTACTCCACAGTCCTTTCCTTCAGAAGTCATTCCATCATTTTCCCTACCACTGAAGTCAAGCTAACAGGTCTGTAGATACTCCTTAAGGACCTCACAAATTATATCACACAACCTCACAACCCCCCCCCCCCAGTTATCAAAACATCCACTAACATTTAACTCGAAAATATTACCTCCTTTAAATACCTGGGTGTAATACTTGACAAGCATCTATCCTATGATGAGCACATAACCTGTGTCACTAAGGCTACTAATCAGAAACTAGGCCTTCTATATTGCATTGCTCCCTAGCTCTCAAGTGGTGCAAGAAGCAGTATTGCCTCTGCCACCCTGCTCCCAGGCCTCTTCTATGGTGCCTCTATAATCCATTCCTCTAAGACTACACTCCTGAACAAACTCAAAATGGCCTATGACAGAATTGCCCAATTTGCTATTGAGGCCCCAGCTCACGGCCATCACTGTGACATGCTGAACAATTTGGGTTGACTATCTTTCATGGCCAGACTTAACCTCCCAGTATATTGCATCACCTTCAAGCTAATACACCTCCCACCTCCTCTGAGTATATCTAACCTACTAACCCTGAAACTCTTCCCACGAACACTCAGGTCCTCACACCTCCTGATGCTGGGTCTGCCCAAGACTCGCCTGTCTGTTGGAAGAAGATCCCTTCTCCTTCGCAGCACCACAAAAGTGGAATGACCTCCCACACTCACTACTCTCATGCAAGAGCATTACTCTCTTCAAAAGACAATATAGGGAAATATTTTACAAGCCTTCTGTCTGTAATGGTAACTGTATCTTATCTTCTCTAAACTTCTCCACCTGCTACCTATACTGTCCTGGTGTGTATGATCAATGTCTAGGGCTATATGTCTGTACATAGCCAATTGTCTATACTCTGCACTTATGCACTGATTGACTCTACTACAATTATATTGTATGTTGATGCCAACTTACTGTTTGTTCACCTATGTTGCAATTGACATCTGTATCCCCGAAATCAAACAAAGGGGCAGAGGACACTGCAGAGCAGGACACTGCAGCACAGGAGCAAGCACAACAAAACTCACCCAAAACAGGGACCAAAACAAAAAAGCATAAAGGAAATCCAAAGCACTTCTCATCATAGGAGACTCCATGAGTCAGGGAGGTGATATCTACCTCCAGCCAGGGGTAATGGTCAGATGTCTCCCAGGTACATCAGCGTGGAGAGACACTGACTGCATTGCTAAAATTGTGCAGGAAGCAGGAGAAAACATCGACATCCTGGTACACATAGGGACTAATGATCTTGCCAGCCAGTCAGTTGTGGAGAACAAGGAACACCTGACTAGGCTGGGAGACACACTGTCATCTATTTTGTCTGTCATCTCCTTCTCTGAGATTCTGCCAATCTGGGAGAGGGGAGAATATGGATGGAAGGTCAGAGAAGGGTAGATGGGGAGCTAAACATGTGGCTCAAGGGCTGGTGCCAGGAAAAAGGACACAAATTTGTAGGCAACAGTTTTGGGAGTGAAAGTTCTTTATATTTGATGGCCTGCATCTGACTAAGGAGGGAGTCAGTGCATTGGGGAAGAAGTTTGACATCTTTGCAGAATATTTGAACTAGCAAATGGGGAGAGGGGTGCAGCACTCGATACATAGAATGGGAAGAACACCCCCCCCCCAACTAATGATCAAACAGGAGTTCAGCATGTTTATAGCTCATTTGCATCACCAGGTAAGGAAAAGGTTCTGGCTTCCCATACAATGCGCAGGGGAAACGCCGGACCTTGCCCAACAACTAACACACGGAAACCTGGCCAATGGAAAATCATGTACACAAATGCCCACAGTCTGGGAAACAAGATCCCAGACCTGCAGGCAACAATGACAGAGGCTAAACTGGACAAAGTAGCCATTAGCGAGACATGGTTCACCAGTAACCACACTTGGGAGACTTCAGTACCCGGCTGCGTACTGTTCAGAAGAGACCGAGGTGCAAAAAGGGAGGGGAGTGGCCCTTATGTCAGTGAAGATATCAAAGCTACAGAAATTCAGAATACACATAAGGAGCCAGAAGAACTGTGGGTCACCCTGGAAACAGGAAATGGGACAGCCATACAAACTGGGGTTGTCTACAGGCCTCCAGACCAGGGGGAGGACATAGACACATTACTGTTAGAAGATATACAAAACATAACAGCTAAAGGGGAGGTTCTGATAATGGGAGACTTCATCATGCCAGATACAAATTAGTCAATACCAGCAGTAGCATCCACCAGAACTAGACACATGGTGGATTCCCTGTGGGGGAAGGGCTCAAACAACTGGTACAACTACCCACAAGAGACAGGGCTATCCTAGATCCCTAGATCTAGTACTGACTAACAGGGAAAGGATCACAGATCTCCAGGTAGAAGGTCCCCCGGAGGCCAGTGACCATCACATGATATAGTTCAATTTGTCCACTAGAATGAAATTATCCCATTCCAAGGCAAAAATATGGGACTTCAGAGGAACTGACTTTTGATAAGATGGCCAACAGGGTCAAGCCAGCCCTGGCAAGAAGAAATGCAGATGAGGGGGTACAGGCAAAGTGGGCAAGCATTAAGGATGCAATACTTGAAGCAACATCCCATTGTGTTAGAGAAAAGCAAGAGCAAAAGGAGGAAACCACTTTAATTCTCAAAAACAGTAGCAGAAAAGGTCAGAGTCAAAAGGCTGGCCTTCAGGAAATAAAAGGGAATGCAGTGGGATGAAGATAGGGAGGCAAACCAAACTGCCCTAAGGGAAGCAGGAAAGGCAGTAAGGCAGGCAAAGGCCCAAACTGAGGAAATACTAGCACAAACAGTAAGAGAAGGGGACAAGACTTTCTATAGATACATTAGTGAAAGGAGAAAGTCCAGAGGGGGTATTGCTAAGATCAAAGGTGATAAGGGGGAGTGTGTGGAGGAGGACCAAGGAAGAGCATCTATCCTATGAAGAGAGACGAAAGGAGCTTAATATGTATAGCCTCGAGGAAAGGAGGGAGAGGGGGGACATGATAGAAACGTTCAAGTACCTCAAGGGAATCAACAAAGTCCAAGAGGGTAGCATCTTTCAAAAAAAGAGGTGTGCAAGAACAAGAGGGCACAATTTGAAGATGGGGGGGGGCTGCTCAGAGGTAATTTAAGGAAGTATTTTTTCACAGAGAGGGTTGTGGATGCATGGAATGGCCTCCGGAGGAGGTTGTGGAGTCAAAATCAGTGGTGGAATTCAAGCATGCATGGGACAGTCATAAAGGCCATTCTAATGGGGTGGGGGTAGGAAGAGTAGGCTGCTGGTTAACTAGGATCTGCAAGCTTATCCATTAGGTAGGGAAATGGGCAGACTGGGTGGGCCAAGCGGTCCTTATCTGCGTCAGATTCTATGTTTCTATGTTTCTAACCTAAATAGATACTTCTGCTCAGTATTTACTGAGGAGAAGGTAGGGCAGAGCCCACAGCTCAGCACCATGGGCATGGGGGAGGGAGGTGTGCACTAGTCACTTCACAAAAGAAAGGGTCCTACAAGAGCTCGCTAAGCTCAGGGTGGACATGGCAATAGGACCTGATAACATACATCCCAGGGTACTAAAGAAGCTAAGGGTGCAACTAGCAGAGCCATTATCAGAACTGTTTGGTGAGTCTCTGAGCACAGGAGAGGTCCCAGAAGACTGGAGAAGGGCTCATGTGATCCCGCTCCACAAGCGTGGTAGCAGGGAGGAGGCAGAGAACTGCAGTCCGGTCAGTCTTACCTCAGCAGTGGGCAAGATTATGGAAGTATTCCTTAAGGAAAGGATAGTGCAACACCTGGTATCCATAGGAACACAGGATCCAAGACAGCATTGAGTTATAGCAGGAAGGTCCTGTCAAACTAATCTCATAGATTTCTTGGACTGGGTAACCAGAGTGGTGGACCAAGGGAGTGCAGTTGATGTTGCCTACCTTGACTTCAGCAAAGCTTTCAATACTGTTCCACATAGAAGATTGATTAATAAGTTGGGTAGGCTCGGGGTGGGTCAGAAGTTGGTCATCTGGGTGGCAAACTGGTTGGCAGGCAGAAAACAGATAGTGGTGGTAAACGGCATACAGTCAGAAGAGAAACAAGTCACAAGTGGGGTATCTCAGGGATCAGTCCTGGGGCCAGTCCTCTGCAATATCTTCATCAGTGACATTGTAGATGGACTGGAGGGTAAGGTTTGTATGTTTGCAGATGACACCAAGATCTGCAACACAGTAGATGATCCAGATGGGGTGGACAGAATGATAACAGATCTGGATAAACTGGCAAAATTGTCAGAAGAGTGGCAAATAGGATTTAACACAAAGAAGTGCAAGATCATGCACATAGGGAAGAGAAACCCTGAAGCCACCTATAGGTTGGGAGGGGAGTTGCTGCCAATCACAAGGGAAGAAATAGACTTGGGCATCATCATTACAGATAACCTGAAATCATCCAAACAGACCACTGAAGCAGTAGGTAAGGCTAGAGGGATGTTGGGGTGTATTAGTAGGGGTATCACAAGTCGTAAGAAGGAGGTAATAATTCCTCTTTACAAGACACTGGTTAGGCCCCATCTGGAGTACTGTGTGCAGTACTGGAAGCTGCACCTGCACAAGAACATTAAAAAAATGGAGGCAGTCCAGAGAAGGGCAACCAAATTGGTGCAGGGACTGCATCAGGAAACATATGACAGATTAACGGAGCACAATATGTATACCCTAGAGCAAAAGAGGGAAAGAGGTGATATGATCAAAACATTCAAACATCTTAAGGGCATTAACAAGGTGAAAGAGTCTAACATGTTTCAATATAAGAAAAATAGCAGAACAAGAGGACACAGCATGGGATTAGAGGAGGCCAATTAAGGGGTAATGTGAGAAAGTTCTTTTTCACAGAAAGGGTGGTGGATGCATGGAACGGCCTACCTCAGGAAGTGGTGGATATGAATACAGTGCAGGGCTTCAAACAGGCATTGGATAGGCATAAGGGAGCAATACAGATGAGTATGAATAGATAGGCCATTGACAGAGTAAAGGCCTATGACACATTCATAAGGTAGAAAAAATGGGCAGACTGGATGGGCCTTGCGGTCCTTATCTGCCGTCAACTTCTGTTTTTCTATGTACTGTCTCCCAATGAAAGGGATGCCTAGTTTAGTCCGTGAATGTATGTAACTGTCCAATGATATTTGTACATATTTATCTGCATCTGTACTGTTTTCTTATGCTTGTAACATTTGGTTCCCCGGGTCGCCCCTGAAAAAGGGACTTGTCTGTCTCAGAGGACCCACCCGGTCATCAAAATTTAAATAAATAAAAGATCACTGAGCTTTTTCACATATTGAGCAGTAATTATTCCCTTAGAAAGAATAACTACATACTTCTGGATATCCCAAGCACCCTACACAGGCAGGAAAATCTGCAGTTAGTTGCTTTATCCCCACAATATGGAATTATATACAGGCCTCCCTAATGCTCACTACTCAAATCAGACCTAGCACCTTCAAAACCCTTATTGAAAAGATTTACACTAAGGCTGGTTCTTGTGGCTAAGCCACATTTTCACTCACCTTTGATGCATATATTGGTCATTCATTTATATGGGATATTTATTTGTGTGGCTCATACTGATGTTCAAACCTATTTGTGCTCTGTATGTGTTTCTGTGTCTTGTATACCCTTATATCTACGTAAATCTGTTGATGTTATAATTCCTGTAATCTTATTTCACCTATGTATGTGTCTTGTACATCTCTACATGCTGTAACATGCTTTTTTTATTATTGTATGCTGTCCTACCCAGAACCTCCTTGTAAATGAGCTTGCTCAACAAAGCCTTTTCCTGGTGAAATAAATACAAAAACAAGTCCCGTAGGTTACAAACAAACCAAAGAATAATTGTTTACCTACAGTATATTTGAAAGGAGTCCCTAAAGCAAATAACGAGAATAGTGGTTCACTTTGTATGATGACTTATAATATTTTAAAGAATGTTATGTCAGTTGGTATACAGTGGGAGGATATTTCATCATTGTCATAGATACAGGATTAGACCCAACTGAGGAATAGTGTGTGTGTGTGTGTGTGTGTGTGTGTGTGTGTGTGTGTGTGTGTGTAGTGATTAATAATTGAAGAGTTAGACAATGAATATTGGAAAAAAGGAAGGAGTGGGAAATTTATGATATCCTAATCCATGAGGTGATTAGAGAAGGCCAATATCAGACAAAGAAAACTCAAGGAGTATCTGATATTGTAGGAGAATGCCAAAACCTAGATAAGAGGCTAGGAAAGAAAATGAATTCTAGCAGACAACAAAAAGAATTACACAATTTGTTAATTTGGAAACTAATGTACAGATTTTGCCAGGTGAAGTTTCTGCCCCAGAGGAATGGCCAAGAGGTTGGAAAAAAAACAACAACAACTTGGGACCAAGATAAAAAACAGTAAACTGCTAGATGAACAGGAAGTGTGTACATAACACTACCTGTGAAGATGAAGCTCCGTTTCTGACTAATATCAGAAAATAGATTTGAAGTACTGGAACAGGATGTGACAATAGAGTGACTACCCTTTCATGGAATGTGTTCATTCTGGTAGTCAAATGTAATGCTAACACTTTGAATGATTTTACCTAAGCTTGTGAAATAATAATGCTGCAAGAAACCTTGGTCAGTATATTTAGTCTTGATAAAATGAATGGTTATCAGAAATTTGTACTATCATTTAGGAACAGTTGTTATGGTAGACCCAAGGAAGGCCTAATTACAATGGTGGCAACACACATGAATGTTAATTGTGAATATTTTCTATTTGGTGCCATGTATTTATTGTTCATCATCATAGCAACTGGCTCAAAATATATTGCCTTCATCATAGATATTCCATTGAAAAACTGGACAATCAGTGCACTTCTTTGTGCTTTTTAAAAAAAAAAGTGGATTATGTATGGCAGTGCTGTGCAGGTATCTGCACTATAACAGCTGGGGGTTTTAACTGTAGAATAGGGGACAGTGTAGAAGTACTATCCCCATGCATGGACATTAGATGCTTGCTTGCTTGGTAATACCAAATAGAAACTCACAGGATAGGAAACTAAAGGTGGGAGAGCTATCCTATCATGGGGGAGGACTGTAATCTGAGAGTACTTCATGGGAGAGCCAGTTTTATTTATTTGAAAATTGGTGACAGGGAAAGGTACACTGAGCATGTTAACCAAAACAAACAGGCAGTGTACTAGGCAACATGATTAGATAGGGAGAATACCAGAACCCATTGCTGCCACTGTAAGACAGGGAAGACAACTTAAGGGAAACAGGAGCAGGTCAGGGGTGGAAGGAGTTTTAGCTGATTCCTGCAAAAGACTGAGGTGCAATAGTGGCAGAGGGATGAGGGGAAATGGTTCCAGAGAGCTGGAAAGCAATAGGAGAAGATGGATTGCCCAGCATAGAAACAGGGATGAGGAATGGAGAAGGTTTGCTGGTTCCTGGAGTGGAGAGAACATGGAACAGGTGTAACTGGGAAGAGGAGTGATGAGAGGTAGGAGGGAAGGGACTGGAACCAGTATTCGGAGATGAAGACGTAACAGTGTAACTGGCAACAAGATGTTATGGGGATGATGGCAAGGGAGGGGTGGAGGGAGCAGTAGTGGTACGTGGAGGGGAGTTTGTCATGAAGTGACAAAAGGCATTACAGAGTGTGTCCAGTCTGGCTAGTGATGTGGAAGGAACAGTACCGCAGACCACGTCAGCATAGTCAAAACAGGGAGTACCATTTTGTTGAGCAGCTCACAGTGGACCAGCAAGGTGATACAGTCAATGGTGATACTGTGGGGAAAATAACTCATCCAAGTAGGTATGAACACAGTGTTTTGCTTACTATGTTTATAGATGCACATAACTATTTGAATGTTAATTTGTTCCAGGTTCATAAAAGAGTAAAAAGTGACCACCTTCCTATCATTTATAAGGCTTCTCTCAGCAACCTGACTAATGTCTCCCTAACCAGAGAAAAACAGATGAAGTAGAAAATTATGTTACCACCATTAGATGTCAGAGGGTTAAGTGGTGTGCAGTTACCAGGGAGATTTTAAAAGCCTTGATAAAATCAGAGATAGCAAATTACTTTTGTGAATTATTCAGCCTAAATACTTGCCCTGATACCAGTATTGTTAATGATTTTCTGAAAGCATACAAGAATCTAACTCAGGGAGTCATGGGAAAGTTGGTAGGCTCATCAAGAAATAATGCTAACTCCTGAATGGTTAACAAAAATGGTATGACATGGATTGTAAAATTAAGAAAAAATTCCTTTTGAAGATATCTAATTTTGCATATAAAAATCCCACTCCCGCTAATCAACAAGCACTTCAGTGTGCTAGGCAGAAATATAGAAGGCTGCTTAGAAATAAACAGATAGGCCCAGATATTCAAAAGAGCTGAGCCATGCACAATAGGGTTGCGCCTGTGCAAGTCCAAAATGCGCCATTTTGCAATATTCAGCAGGAGGCAGTTGCGCCCCCCCAAATCATGCTGAGCAACAGCGCAATGCTAATGAAGGCATGCGCAACCGAAGGGGGAGTAACCATGCATAAACTGCACAGCCCGATATTCAGCCGGGCCGTGCAGAGTTATGCAGGCGCAACCCCCTACCTGCACCTGCACAACTTTAGACAACAAAAAAAAGGATCAAGTCGAGGGCCACCCACAGGTGAGCTGCCGCATTGCAGGGCGCAACACAGCAGCTGCCACCTGTGGGTAACCTCACTTGTTCTCAGTACCCCCTGCAGCCCGATCGCTGGGCATAATAGTAACCCCATAGCCCGACTGGGCAGTAGAGTAGTCCCCGCAGCAGCCCAATCGCGAAGCATAATATAATGTTTCCCCACCCCCGACTAGCCCGATCGCGGGCATACAGCAACACCCCACCCCGACTAGCCCGATCGGGGCATACAGTAATTCTTCCCCCCGACTAGCCCGATCGCGGGCATACAGTAATTCTTCCCCCTACCCCCAACTAGCCCGATCGCTGGCATACAGTAAGTCTTCCTCCCACCCCGACTAGCCTGATCGCTGGCATAACGTCAACCCCCAAAGACCAATATCCCTGGTGGTCCAGTGGACTGAGAAGCCTGATCGTGGGCATGAGGTCAAACCCACCCCCATAGTCAATATCCCTGGAGATCTAGTGGCTCCCCACCCACGGGCCCACCACCGCTCCCCGTCAGCCGCGGCGGCAGCACCCACCTGCCTGCCACCCCGCTGCCCACCGACTGACAGCTCGGTAGGGCTGCACACCCATTACAATGAATTCATTCACATATCTGGACTGCTTTATGCGGTATGGGCTACCGCCCATTGGCTCTTGCTCTGAACCAATGGGTGTGCAGCCCTACCGGAACTTCATCGGCGGCGCGAGGCGGCAGGCGGATAGGGTGCTGCCGCCACCGACTGACGGGGAGCGGGTGGTGGCGCGCGGTGGTGGGGGGGCCATTAGATCACCAGGATATTGGACTTTGGGGTGGGTTTGACCTTATGCCCGTGATCGAACCCATGTCCACTGGACCACCAGGGATATTGGTCTTTGGGGGTTGATGTTATGCGCCGATCGGGCTAGTCGGGGGTGGGGAAGATTACAGCATGCCCGCGGTCGGGCTATCGGGGGTGGGGGAAGACTACTTTACCCGTAGGGCTAGTCGAGGAGTTTGCATTATGCCCGATTGGGCTGCTGGGAAGGGGGACAGAATACTGTTCTGCCCGCGATCGGGCTGCAGGGAGCCGGTCTCCAGCGGCTGCTGCCTGGCAGGACGCCAGGCACAAATCGTCGGGGATCGGTGCACCTGCATGCTAATGGCATGCAAATGGGGCCGTAATTAGTTGCAAATGGCCCCCCCGTGCACCTTGCATAAATTATGGCCCCATTTGCATGTCACCTTTTGAATATTGCAGGTTTGCGCATGGCACAATGGAACTTGCGCCACCGCATCTGAATGCTCCACTCTGACCACTTGCGGTGGTGCAGGTTCCACTGTGCCATGCACAGTGGCTGTGGCCATGGGGCGATATTCAAAGAAGTTGCTCAATAGTGCAACTCCATTGAATATCGCCCTGGCCACACCCCTGCGCAACTTTTTTGAGCAGCGCAAGGGCTTGCACCACAGAATGGCGCAGTTTGAATATCTGGCCCATAATGTTTAAAAATAACTTGTGTTGGGAATTGGCTGAGGCAGTAATAAAAAAAAAACAGATCATCGAAAGTTTTGAAATATTGTTGCCTTTGGGAAAAGTAGTGAAAGAGCTGGTATTTGGGTGGCTATACCAAAAGACCAATGGGTTTCATGTTTTAAAAACATACTGTATATAACTCAGATGGAAGGCATACTAGTGAAGCAATTAGAAATATAGAAATAGATTATCAAACTGTTCCAGACTAGTGCTGAGTGGACCCTGCTGAGATAGTTACATGCATAAATGACCAAAAAAGAAATAAGGCACCTAGTCTAGACTAAATGCCCACAGACCCCTTCCAAGCTATCTCAGTTGAACAGAGTAAAATCTTTGTCATGTTATTTACAGTTACAAACATTTTCTTAAAATTACTGGCTGGTTGGGGCACTGGTGTTATCGTCCCACTTTTCAAAAAAGGTGACTAATTAGATTCTGGATATTACAGACCTATTTCTTTACAGAATATCCTCATGACAGTCTAAACCAGATATACCCTGAATATGTTAGAAATTTGGGAATCAGAAAATAGATACATTTTTGAACCACAGTCTTGGTTTAGACCAAAGAGGCCTACCGTGCACCATATATTACATCAAAATACATTATAGATAAATCTACAAACATAAGTAACTCAAAATGATATGCTCTGATTACTGCTTTGGAAAGTATAGACAGAGAGATACTTTGGTCCATATTGGAGTCTACAACTTTATCTGAAAGACTAATAAAGATGATTAAATTACTCTATAAACAAATGAAAGCAATAATCAAAATAGGCAAGGATGGTAAATTATCAGAATCAGTATTAACCAAAAAGAGTGTTGAAGGTGATAGGAAACAGGTTGCTCTCCATTTGTCTTTTTAGTGTCTAAAAAATATTCTGATGTTTTTGACCTTTTTTTTTGTTAAATTAATAATCAGATTTTGTTGCCTTTGTAACTACCCTGAATACCGCTCTCCTCAGTACTTGTTGCTTTCTCTTGTTATACAGCCTGAACATTCTATGACATCAATAACAGCATTCCAAGCCATTCAGATGAATAGCATGGAATGGTGTTATTGATGTCATAGAATGTCTTACAAATATGAAAAGAAAGAGAAGCAGCTGGTGAGAACAGTGGGACTCTATGTAGATCTAAGGGCACATCAAAGCTATATTATTAAGCAATAAGGCATGACCAAGGGTTATGTTAATGGTCTGTTAATCACATTCTAGGGGTGTACTGTGGCACGAGGTGTAGCAGAGTGCCACATGCCCCTAGAGGGTGATTAACTGACCATTAACATAATCCCTGGGAATGCCTTATTGCGATTATAATAAAAAATGTTTTTAAACAGTGTTAAACCTTGTTCAGCATATGGCTAAGCTCTACATGTATGTTAATAAAAGATAAACATAAGGCTGTTAGAATGTTTGCAGCCAATCAGAAAGCTACATTTCTCAGACCCTTTTTATAATAGAGAATAACGGATGGGTGGATGGTTATAATGAGAATTTTACACCCCCCCCGGAGGGTGGGATGCCACATTTTATTAAGGCATCCCACCCCGAGAGTGTGTGTAAAATCTGAGTTTTATATGCCTACTCATCCTTTATTTTGTATAATTGCTGGGGATAATTTTTTCCCCACAGCAGTTATACAAAATAAGCGGATTTGTCTATGGAGTTGAGCTACGGACCACTGGGGCTTTAACGTGGTCTGTAGTGGCTCCTAAACTGGATGTAGTGGGTTTGCTGTGCCCAGTGATATTTTTATTAAAAAAAAAAAAGAACTTACCACCGACTTCTTCTGTTGGGGAAGTTTGCAGCACTGAGGAGTGAGGATTAATGGCACAGAAAAGAGGAAGTTTGCAGTTGGTGCATGCGGTTGGTGCATGTAGCAAACTGGGGAAACCAGGGCGTGTTCATCATTATAACCAGCTGGTTATAATGACAGAATTATAACCCGATTTCCCTATGGGAGAAAATGATCCCCACTTGTTATATTTATTTATCAAAAATCAGTCAAACCATGTCAGAATACATAACTAGCATGGAAAGGAAGATAGAAGGGCAGTTAACTATGTAAAAATAATTTCCTATCACTTTTAAATGGATGCCTTCTTGCCCCATTTTATACAATCAAATTAACAAATTTTAGTCTATATATGAACTGTTTCTCCCCTAGTATTATATTTATGACTGTCTTTATTATAGGGGCATGGTCATGTGTTAGGCTTGAGAAGCCCAAGGCACACTCCACACCTGCTGTCTTGTCTGACTTGGGATGATGGGGTGTTAGGGAAACCCTAATGCCTCATTTCCCAACTTTTGTCACTTTGACCCTAACTGGAGAATTAATTACGTTTTTTGCAACTTATTGTATTATATGCAGATGATGCAGTGATCTTATTTCTTACATCTTTGGGGCACCAGAATGCTATTAAATGCTCCTGCTAATATGCTGAATAAAAACTTTAACACATCAAAAAACAGAATTGTGATTTTTGGTACACAATAGAGAAACAAATCCTCATTGCATAAAAACAATTGAAATAGTTCCCTATTACAAATATTTGGGTGTTATTTTTAACTTTAGAAACAGCTGGGAAATATAGCAGGATGGTCTATAAGAAAAAACAAGTAAAAGAAGTACAACGTATTTTGTTTTTTTTTGTAAGAGATTTGCTAGGGAACCTCTTGATGCAGCCCTGAAGGTATTTGATCAAAAGTCAGTGCTGGAATTCTGTATGGAGCAGAAATCTGGGTAGTGGACACTGGATAGTCAAAATACTGTACTGTATTAGAACCTCTGCGAAATATGTTTTTGAGATATAGTCTTGGCTTACTAAATTATGTACCAGACGACTTGAAAAAAAAACTAATAGCATCAGTAGTACTGTTTATTGAACCAGGTGTTATATGAAATAAAGTAAGAACAGTGGGTAGCACCAACAGCGAGTTTGTAAGTGAATGTGTGGCACAATTTATATAGTGGTACAAATCAAGATTTTTATACACCATGGTATTAAAGTAACTGTATGGAAAGAGTTGTGCATTGTTTTATGTTTTATTATAGATATGATACCCGAGAGAGAGACAGAAGTAACGCGAGATTGCTTGTTTTTAGTAGTAGTAATGATTTTATTTATTTAGCATCCAATCCCAGAGGCTCTGGGCGTTGTCCAACATAGCAAGAACAAGAAATACAAATAACAAATAATTTATATTGTCATTTATATTTTTTCCTAACAGGGCTGAGGAGCGTGAGTGAAATTTATAAGTGTGCACAACTCTCCCTGTCACTTTCACTCTTGTTGCTCATAATTTGCTGTCAAACTGAAAAAGATCATGTTCAAATGTGTTTTAAGATTTCTTTCCTTTTTTTATTTATATATTTATTTAATACACAGCTGATTACAGGATTTGATCTGGGCTCATGGCACATGCAGGAAAAAGTTCATGGGTTTCAAGCAAATTGATTTCCAGACCACAGCAAGGGGTACCCAGGATATACTATATTCTCCTTTCCTAAGTGTGCGCATTTAGGGGATCGAGATGAAATGGAGTGCACCTTTCACAGTGTGCCTGGCAGCTCAGTCTTATGAGGGCTGGTTACTTCCTGTAACTGGTACTGGGTCATGGTCAGCAGGACCCCCAGTAGCTTGGCTCAGTGAGCGGTGACCCTAAATCAAGGGAACTGGGTTCGTAATTACATGGCACCTTGTGGAACTGTTTGTTATACGAGGCTCGGGACATGCAGTGAATAAAGATGCAGCACTGAATATCAAAGTGGCAGTTTTGAAGTGTTGCAAACTTGCTAGTTTTAAATCAGAAAAGTGTCAAGGTCTCTGGCAATAAGAAATGTAACGGTTGATTTTTTTGCAAATCAGTTGTCAGCCAGGATGCAGTTAAAAATGAACACAGTGGGTGCCATTTGTCTTCTTGCCTAACTTGGTTCCTCTGTCATTTATTATTGATGTAAACAACTTTTTTTAAATCTCTCTGATGTGGCTGTATACAATGAACACACATTGCTGAGGAGCGCGAGTGCAATTTACAAGTATTCACAATTCTCCCTGTCACTTTCCCTCGCACTCCTGATTCGTGGTAACCAGACTGACTATTGAATGTAGCTTTTTCATGTATTATCAATGTAATAAATTTTTTTAACAATACGTTTCACAGTAAAATATGCACCCAGAGTGTAGAGAGACCCACTTATGCTGTCAGTGAATCCTCTCGGTCATACACTGTCACATATTTCTTTCCTTTTCTACATGTTTGCAAACATTGTGATTAGCCTCCTACACCTCCCTCCCCAAATAAAACCCTCCTTGTTAGATTTCACTTACACTGCAAACAACAGCTTGGGCTAGTGATGACAATGATTAAAAAAAGAAAGGATTTGAAAAGACAGAACTAAGCACAGCACACAAGAGAAACCGTTTACTTTAAACACTGTGGCCCAGATATTCAAAAGGGATGAGCCATTCTGCGATATTCAGCGGGAGGCAGATGCCCTCCCCCCTAAATCACAATGCGCAAGAGCGCAATGATTATGAATGCATGCGCAACTGAAGGGGGAGGAACCATGCATAAATGGTGCAGTGTGATATTCAACAACATGCGCCATGCGCAGTAGGGGAGCAAACGGAAGTTGCGCGATAGCGGAAATGATCCAAAATAAAAAGGAACAAGAGAGAGGCACAAGAACGCTACAGGGAAGCCACATGTTGGTGAACTGCAGGCAGCCACACTGGCACACAGAAACTGGGAGCAGGACAGGGCAGGAGCAGGACAGAGCACCTGGAACCACCAGGAACAGGGAAGGTGTGGGGAGCCTGTGCCACAGTGCAGGACAAAAGGGGGAAGTGCCACACAGCACTGAGGGCACAGATAGTGGGCAGTACAGCCACTACAGGGAGGTGTTCCTGGTGCAGGGGGAGTAGCAGCAAGGACAGCGGGGGGGAACAGTGAAACAGCTGCCAGGGGGAGTTACACAAGCCAGAGACATGGTCAGTGCCACCATCCAGATGGAGGCAGTTATGAGGGGGGTGAGAAGGCAGGCAGCAGGGGGGCATGGCCGTGGAAGGGCCCATCGGTGGTATGCCCCCAACAGGCAGTACCGAGTCTGCACCAGCTTCGAGCTGTACACTGATACTGAGATCGTGGGCCGGTACCGCCTGAACCGGGTGATCCTGAGGCGGCTCTGTGAGCTGTGCAGTGATGTGATGCAGGCACCCAGATGACGGAGCCATGCTCTGTCAGTGGAGAACAAAGTGACAGCTGTCATGTGCCTGCTCGCCACGGGTACCTTCCAGAGACCAGCAGGGGACACAACAGGCATAACCCAGTCGGTCGCGTCACGCCTCCTCACCCAATTCCTCAGCGCACAGCCGCCACATGAAGCGGAGTACATCCGTTTCCCCAGCACACCAGTGGAGCGCACAGCAAACATACAGGAGTTTCACAGGGTAGTACGTATGCCTGGCATGCTCGGGTCAATAGACTGCACCCATGTGGCCATCCGCACACCACCTGGCCCCAAAGGGGCCGCATACATGAATTGGAAGGGGTATGCAAGCATCAACTGCCAGGTGGTGTGCGATGCCAGGGGGCGCATAATCAATGTCTGTGCCATGCACCCTGGGGGAGAACATGATGCCTTCATCTGTCCGCACTGTGCCACAGGTTCGAGAGTGGGGACATCCCCACTGGCCACCTAGTGGGTGAGTATGCAAATCACGCAGAAAGACATGGATCTTGGGAGGGGCATAGTCAGAGGTGACATGGGTATTGGCCTAGATGGCCCATGGCAGGGTGACGCTGATCACCAAACTAATGTCCACCCTCTACACACAGGTGACAGTGGATACCCACTCCGTCCCTGGCTGCTCACACCATACCGGCGGCCAGCGACCCCCATCGCCTTAGCCTGACCAGGCACATGCCACCACGCAGTATCATTGAGTGGGTGTTAGGGATGCTGAAGACACATTTCCGTTGCCTGGACACGTCTGGCGGTGCCCTACAGTACAGCCCCTCAAAGGCCTGCGGGCTGTTCCTGGCCTGTTGCATTCTGCACAACATGGCCAATGACTGTAGGATAGCCATACAGTTTGAAGAGGGGGACATCAATGGAGACAATAAGGATGCTGGTGAAGATGGTGATGGACAGCCCCCCCCCTTGGTCGAAGGGACCCCCGACTGATCCGGATGGCACAGCTGCACCGGGACACCATCACAGAGGAGCACTTCAACCAACCCAGGTAAGTCATGGGGCCATGTGCAACCACCAGTGGCAAGGGCACAACCCACAAACACACTTGGACAAACCCCAGGGGTGCATGTCGTTAAGGGAATTGGCCGAGCATGGAACCACACACGCCGTCAGGGATGGGCAAGGTCTAACACGGCACGCGGTCTCACACACACACACATACATACCCCACAAGACATGCACAAAAGGTAGGAGGCACGCCGACCCCAACTGCCCCCCCTAGCCACACACACGTCCACAGACCACCATGCCCAGTGCCTGTCATTGTGCATGTGTCAGACGCTGGGCACCATTGCACAGTGGCGGACAGCGCAATGCAGGCATCATCATACACATGCCACAGTGGACAGCAGCCGGGAGGGTGTGCAGATGGAACGTGTGTGTGTGTGTGTGTGTGTGTGTGTGTGTGTGTGTGTGCAGGGTCAGGTACCCCACCCGTGCATTGCATGTTGAACAACACAATTCACACAGGGCAGCATCAGACAGTAGCCGTGGTGGGAGACAGGTCAGTCACATGCCACAGTGCCACGGCCACCATGGATGCATGGGCGGCCCCGCCGAGACCTGCCAGCAGTGACAGACTGACCAATGGCCTCGTGGGGTGGCACCGACAGTCCCCCAAGGGTTCCGCTGCGTGAACGCGACCATGTTCGTGCAGGGGTCTGCAGCACACTGGACATGCCTACGCCAGGTGTGCTCGGGATGCCCACAGCTGAACCCAGTGTCGACAAGGAGGGTGTCGCACCATGCTGGGAATGGGGGGCGGACATTGCACTGCGCGGTGTCTGTGACGCATGGGCAAAATAACTGTGTGCCCACTGTGGCCATGGCAGCTGTGATTGCCTGTGTCAGCCTGTCAATGGCAGCGGTCACATCCTCCCGCATCTGGTCCATCCCTGTCAGGAGCAGAGCGGTGTCCCTGCTGCACCGCTCTTCTGTCTGGCGCAGAGCCGCACTGAGTGCATTCACCGCCATCACAGGCCACAACTGCTGATCGACTGATTCTTGGAGTATGCGGGTGTGCTCTTCTAAGAGGTAATCTGCCTGATCGGCATGCAGTCCCTCACAGTGTTCATGGCCCTGATGGGCAGCACCCCGTGAGAGTGGATGCTGCACACCATGGCCAGGCCTGGGCGTGTCCACAGGCGGTGCACTGACGCCGCCCCCCGACACTGTACCCCGATGGCCATTTGGCCGACTGCTGACACTGCCCTTCCGGCTGCCGCTCTCCAGGGCTCAACGGTGCCGCCGCAGTGGCCGCAACAGCCCCACTGTCCTGGACACACACCAGTGCTGCCCCACTGGTGCAGACAGACAAAGGCTGGGATTGTGATGTCACGCAGGCCTCCACGGCGGCACCACCCGAGGCCATGCCCGTGATGTCACCTGCTGTGTGGCCATCCTGTGGCCCACACGTATCACTGTCCATGAAGTGAGCTCCATCATCATCATCAGTGATGGATCCAGCACCAGCCCGAGTCTCAGCATGCTGGCATCCATGGACGCTGGGACATGGGCAGGGCCTCCTCCGCACCTGCTCCACCAACATCAGTCCAGACAACCAGGCAGGCCCACTGTCGCCCTGAACCTTGGATGCCTGTGGAGGTGGATGGGCCCTCCTCTATGTCCATGGTATCACCCTCAGTGGACAAGCCCACCACCGCTGACCAATGTAGAAGCTCAGGAGCTGCAAGGGAACACAGTAGCATTAATGTATCTGCCCTACCCTGTCTCCCCCCCCCATTGACAGACCAGGAGCTACCATGCAGTGACGGGCTGCCACCCGTCTGGAATCCACCACCTGGAACACACTCGATGGCACAACGCCGCATGCTGCCAGCAACCCACTCATCTCGTGGGGTCAGGCGTTGCATGTCCGGCTGTTCCCCACCAGTCACAGCCCGTGCTGCCCTGATGGCAGCCACCTTGTCCTTGATCCTCTGCCTGTCCGTGTCCATCTTCTTTTTGCACTCCTGCATGGACCGCTGGTGGCTGCCATGCAGGTCTATGGCACGTGCCACCTCTTCCCATGCAGTAGCACTGGGCCTGTGGTGTTCCCCGCCGTCCGCTGAGCAGCGGCTCCTGGTCGAGGTAGGCCTCAAACAGGGCATCTGTTACTGCCTTTGTGAAGTTAGGCCTCCTCTTCCTCCCACATCTCTGTTCCTCTTCCTCCACCTCACGATCGCTCATTCTTCATCCTGTGAGAATGACAGGTGTTACCTGTGACTGTGCAGTCCCATGCATGTCCCACACACCACAGTCTACACTCCCAAACAGCATGCAATTCACCACAATAGACTGCAATAACAGACTATGGCCACTGCAGCCCAATGTCGCATTTTTATAGCGCAACGCATGCAAATGAGGCGAGGCGCAATTATAAGTGGATGCAAATGCAGTATCTGCGCCATTGAATGGCTGATTAGCTGATTTGCATATGCCGGCTGAACTTCGCGCTGTTGCACTTTGCGCAATTGTGTTGAACGTGCTCAGGCAAGGGTGCATTTCTGTGACATGCGCAGTGGACACTGAACGGTGCATGCCTGGGGTGATGACGCCGATGCCTGCTGTGCTGCTGACGTGCTGTGCGCGGAAGACAATGCAGGGCACGGCCACCATTGTGCCAGTGGTGCTACTGGGCTGTTCACATGTATGGCGCTCTGGCACTGGGGCACTGTAGGCGCACTGGGGCCACAGCGTGGTAGGCCGCTACAGGAAGTGGCACACAGGCTCCCTACCATGCTACACGTGGTGAGTACCAATCGCGCTGATGCGATCCGTGCACAAGAGACCCCCAAATCTGTGCCGACCATTGCCCCCTAGGTGCCATGCATCCGCATGGGTGCACCTCTATCACACTGTTTGGTGACAGTGCAATGGGGAATGACAGCGCAGTACTGCTCAGTATCCGCACGTGGTGAACGTGTGCTACAGAGCACCATTTTGATACCAAAACTGTACAGGATGGCAAGGAGAAGGGCACCCATCTGGAGCCAACTTGAACTGGCCAATCTGGTCCAGTTGGTGGAGCCCCATGCTGCTGCCCTATTTGGGGAGGCACCCCTGGACAGGGCTAGGAGTGCGGTGTGGGATGAGGTGGTGGAGGCCCTGGAGGAGGCCACAGGAATGGGGAGGATGGTGGAGCAGTGCAGGCACTGCTATGGTGACTTGCAGTGGCAGGACCCAGACAGGCTTGCCCGCCTGCGGGCACGTGCCAGGAGGGGCACGGTGTCACGGCCAGGTAGGCACCCCATCCATACACTGTTAATATCCATACAGGTATCACGGGGGCATCCAGTGTTGGCCGTGGTGGTGGTATCGGGGTTGGGGGAGTATGGGTATGGCTGTGTGGGATTGCACACATACGGGGCAGGGGGACTTTGCTACTGGATTGTACTGATGTTCCTCTCTCCATGTTTGCACCCTAGGCCCAGAGGAGCACCGGCGGGTGAGGGAGAGGAGGCTGCGCCAAGATGAACAGCAGGCCGAGAGGGCTGCCAGACAAGACAGGCGCAGGGACCAGCCTGATGATGGTGAGTGCCTTACATCCATGATTACTATTGCATGCTGTGTAACAGGGCGGGCAGCGGGGCATGGCCACCATCCATTGACACCACTGCCATGCACGCAACTTGTTACAGTCAGCACTGTCCAGTGGCACTGCATGTCTGGGAGTGCATCAGTGGTAGTCCATGCATGCACCGGTACATGGCTGTGCCACTGCCTTCGCACCGCATAGCCATGTCACTGAACAGCCACAGTGGTGCTCTGCAGGACTTGGCTGGTGGGTGTGTGCAGCAGTCCGCATGGCTGTGTGCGCCTGGGTGGGCAGGTCTTGTGGATGTGATCACTGTGGGTGGTCACACACCATCACAGAGGCATGTCCCACGGCCGTATGCCATGCACAGTGGGTGGGCTGCATGGGGCTGTGCATTCATGCCTATTGACTCTGCTCCCTTGCCCTAGGTGGATGGCAGCTGCAGGAGATCAGGGTGCTGCTGTGGGAGATTCTCCAGGTAGCCAGGGCATCCCTGGAGATACTCGAACGGTTGGACAGGCTCGGTGTCCAAAGACGTCATGGCGGGAGGAGAAGCCGGAGCGGGGAGTGGGGCCCCTGCTGAGCTTGGAACTGCCCCTGATCTCCACTACCCCCCTGGACACACCCTCACACCCCTCCTTCCCTCTACGGTTTGTTCACCCCTGCCCATTACCCACCTCCACCTTGTTTGTGTCCCTACCCCCAAACCTTTGTAAATACTTGTACATAGTTTTGTTTGCTGTTTTTAAATACATTTCTTTTGATATGCCTACTGTGGTGGTCTCTGAGTTGCAGCGGGCTATAGGTGCTTAGCTGCAGTGGTGTGCATGGCATCAGGGGTGGTGCCGTCATGTGCATGTGTGTGTGTCCATGGGGAAGTGAGTATGGTGTGGGAGTGGCTATCAGTCACTGTCTGTGGTGTGTGTGTTGTTCCCTGTGCACTGGATGACTGTGTGCAGTGGTCCACGGTGCATGCTCTATGTTCATGGCGCACCTTTCAGACCATCCATGGCCTGTGCAGCTGACACCCTTGCATGTCTGTGACATGCACGGTCTGCTGGCATGTCAGTGGTGGCTGTCCATGCAGGACAGCCACTGTACCCGGCAGAATGCCGAGTTGCCTCCTGTCACTGGTGTGGTGCATGTCTGCCTTGGGTGACACTGTGGCCTCCGCTGTTGTTGTCCCACCTCCATGCTGTCGCTTGTGTGTGTCACAGGGGATGTGCACCACTGTCTGTCACTTGTGCTCCGGGCAAATGCTGGTGGCGTACAGCTCCACAGTGCCTGCGCAGGGTGGCTGGCACTCCTGTGCCATGGAGGGGTGCTGGCCGTGTGTACACAGTTTCCGTGGCCACATGCTGGGGACTTGGTTGCCCTGCTACTGTGTCCCTGTGTTGGTGCGCCCTTGGGTATGGGTGGGTGTTTATCCATGCACTGTGTTGCATCCTGTGTGGTGCATGCTTCCATGCACCACTGTGGGTGTCTGCGCTGGCTGTTGTGGTCAGTGCAGGGTCGGGGTGTGTCCCTGGGAGGGTGTTCAGGGTGCTGTACCACTGGTGGTGGGGTCCGGGGTATGCCCTATCATGTGTGGGGTACCTTGTGTGCCGACGCATGGTCAGTCTCTCTGCTGTACCTCGGGGGGGGACGTGCGTGGTGGCACTGTGTATGCAGTCGTTGCATCGCTGTGTGCTGCCACCCACTGACGGGTGCTCATGGTGGGTCTGCCTTGCATGGTTCTGTGGTGCACGGGGTTGCATTGTCACAGTGGGGGTGATGGCATGCATGGGGTATCCTGCACTGGTGGATGCTGCTCCTGGGCAGGGTGTCTGTGGGTCAAGGTGCAGGGTGTGCTCTGCACTGGTGGGATGGTGTGGCATGGGGTGGTCGGCCCTCCTTGTGTGCCGGTCACAGCTTGCCAGGGGGTGTGCTGGGGCACCATGCCCCGGCTGTGGGTTGGTTGCTGGTATCCATGGGCCGGTGGTTATTCTGGCTCTCCACCGGTTGTGCAGTGCATTGGGTGTGGGGGGCGATGTCTGTTCTGTTGTGTGCTCCTCTGCACATCTGTGGCATGGGTGGTGGGCCCCTGTATCCTATCCCTGCGCGTCCCTGGTTGTGCTGTTGCACTGCTGCCCTGCTCCACGGGGCATCCCTGGCTGCGCTATGGTGCATATGAACTGAACAACTGCACATCCCTGGTTGCGCTATGGTGCAGGTGGTGCGATATTCAGTTGTGTGCCGCAGGTGCATCTTGACCTGCACAGTTTTTGAATATTGCGCTTCTTGCACATGGGCGCAGTGGACTTGCGTTTGCTCCTGCTGTTGCGCACTTTTTGGGTGCAGTTTGAATATCTAGGCCTATGAATTGAGACAACGGGTACATCGAGTATATTTCTTATGTAATGACACAGAAAAGGTTTTCAAAAAGTAATGTGTTGAAGATAAAAACTTCTGCTGCAGCTGTCAGCGGGAATTAATTCATCAGGGCACACCAAGGAGACAGTACATGAGCAGGACTGTCCGACATCACTCCTGTAATGACGTTAAAAATGGACATGGGCAGACAAGTCTCAGTGAAAAAATCTTGGAGCCAACAGCACAACAGGAGACGTATTACAAAGTGTTAAATTAGAAGCCTGATGAAAAAATACTGGAGACGCTTTGTTTCTTGTTAAAAAATTAAGTTTATTCCTCTGCCATATGAAACATCTGTAAAAAAAAAAAAAAGTTTGCCATTGAGCTTTTGTAGATCCCTCCTGGTGTTCTTTTTGCTCCAGGTGCCCAGAGGGGTCCATGCTGCTACAAGTGTTTGATACGTTTGAAAGTCTTACCTTAATCTATGTGGTAATCTAATACTTTGTATTTATTTTTTATATTTTATTTCTTCTGCCAAACTAAAATGTACTTTTGTTTGCTTGTTTGTACTGTGCTTTCTCATTCTGTAAACTAATAACATTATATTTAAAAAGAAAAAAACTCAAGAGGGGCTCCCTCCAAATGGATTTCTAATTGAAATGGCCAGATTAGTGTTAGTGGCAAATTATTACAACAGTCTGTACCTCAGTAGGTAGCACATTCACCTCTGGGGTCAGAAGACTGGAAGGTCATGGGTTCTAGCCCCACACCAGCTACCTGGGGTAATACCTGTAAGTGACACTGTAGTGCAGTACGAGGGCGATGCTGCACTGTTGAGGTGCCATCCTTCAGATGACACATTAAACTGAGGTCCTTTCTGCCCATCTCTGGTCATTGTCCAGATGGAAGTAAAAGATTCCATGGCACTTATTGAAGAAGGGTAGGGGTATTTTTTATTTAAAATAAAATTTAAACATAAAGCATAATTACAAGGAAATAAACATAAGAAAACACACATCAAGACAGGATCCAATACAAAAACACAAAATAAGGCTATATTTAAAAAAATATTGGAAATAACACTGACAAAAAATATTTGTAAATGAAATACTTTTGTATTATCCTAAATGTAGTACCTGTATGATAAATAACAGCATAACATACATATTTTTGTGAGAAAAAAACGAGCAGTCAAATTCTGGTTGGGAAGATTGAAATGTCCAGTTATGTTCTGTTCCTGTCTTACAAAAAATTGCAGTGCTTCCGTAGAGCCCTAACTTTGGGATTGTGAAAAAATTTTCATCCTGCTCCCTAGCCTGACGTAGGGAGATAACAACATTCTGTAATATTTCTTGATGTGTTGGTGTCTTTTGTTGCATAACCCAAACCCAACATGCCTACCAAGTCTAATATTTCATAACTGCAAATATAACCTGCAGGGTGCCTGGATTAAATTTAGCCCAGGTATCTGAAAATGGACCCAAAACTAATTCTTGATAAGTAAGTGTATTATATAAGGGTTCCTTCCAGTCCCTAGCTACCGGTCTTCAAAAATTTGTAATACATGCACTTTAAAAACAGGTGTTCTTCGGTTTCCAGTACACTATTACAACAGTCTGTCTTCCAGTTGTTCACGCTTATGAATGTTCTTCACACCCATCCTCCAGTGGCTGCTTAGCCACAGCACGCCCCACAGAAATTTGGGGATCCTATAATTTGTAAATTGTGATAGTATTACCTCCGTGCTGTCTGCCAGACACTGAGGGAAAATTTAACTGCCTGAAAAGTCATTTTCCAGAATCAAGCTATCAAATCCTTTTCTAATTATAGTTAAAGCCCGACCATGTGGAATCCCCCCACTTTATAATTTTTTAAAAAGCTGCTTTGGCATATCCAAGCACATTCTAGATTTGGGCCAGTTTTCTAGGGTCAGGCATACTCCAGTCATCTACACTTAGTGTCATCCAGTTAGTCAAAGCTGCTTTCCAAACTTGCCCCTCAGGCCTCAAAGCCAAACAAATATTATTGTAAACGAAGATACTACAATAAAAAACTAAGGAGTTTATCATATTTACCCTACCCCTTTCATTTTATTGGCCTGTACATTACCTCCCTTTTTATGGGACTGAGTTGATTTCCCCAAAAGGCCTGCACTGTATAATATTGCCTCCTGTTTCTGAGGTGGAGGGAAGATGTAACTTAAAAACCAATACAAAGGCAAGAGTAAAACTCTTTTTCTTTTGTTTTGAGATCAGTTTTTCCCTCCATTTTGCTGAGCTCATAGTTGCAGTTTGTAAACATGTGTCCCAGTTCTGGGATGCCATGTCTCCCTTCCCGAATTCAATACCCCAAATTTTTAGGTTGCCCTCTGAGATGTCTACCTTAGCCAACTTGCTGCTTGCCGAATAATTCTGGTAGGCTCAGTATGAGTAGTGACCTGGAAAAGATTGTCACTTGGGCATACATGAACCAGATGCGGTTTAACATTGATAATTGTGTCGTGCCATGACTGTAACCTGTTTTATTTTGTATGTAAAAATTGAAGCCATGACTCCGCATTACCGGCTTCAATTTTTGCATACAGAATAAAACAGGTTACAGTGCTCATTTCTGAATGGGACTATCTTTGTACTACTCTCTATCATGACTGGTAAAAATAAGACCTTTTTTTGCATATAGGACCAAAAATAACTAACTCATTTATGAATGCATTTCCCCTCAGCTCCACGTCATTCTAGTTCATGGATATGTAGAGCCAACATTTCGGTCAGGATGACCAAAACATACTTTTTACAAAAATTTCTTGCACTACTGTGCAGATCTGCTGCTGTTTATATACTTTACATTGGTAAAGCTTGCTCCAGGCACCTTCATTTTCATCCTTTCAAATGAGCCCCAATGGCTGACAGTTTCCCTTTAAAATCCCCCCTCACACACACACACACACACACACACACACACACACACACACACACACACACATTACAATCCAGGAGGTGTATAAATGTGATTGTACTTCCCTGAATAATTCTGCATGTTAGGTGTTTGTTTGGGGTGCATAGATATAACTACAGTATATGTAATCTAATAGGATGGTATCTGTTCAATAATAAAGCTCTGACTGTGCTAGCTCCGTGGTGCTGAGTGAAGGGGTTCACTTGGCATGCTGGTGACCCGGATTCATGCCCCGAGCCCTGTACCAAGAGCGGAGTCTGGCGGAGAGGGGATTAAGAGCATCCATTGGATGCATCCCTCTCAGGGGGATGGGCAGGGCCTTGGCATCTGTGGGCATATTGGGTGATGTGCTAGGGGGACGTGAAGCCTTGGCACACCCCATGCACGTCCCTGCCCAAGGTCGCCATACCCCCGCAGGCCAATTAGGGTAGTTGTGGGTGGGCCAGAAAACAGAAAACAAAGTGCCCCATGATTGGCTGGATGACAGCCACAGGCCCCTTGCCACCACAAAGCCCTGGAGCAAGCCCAGTCTGACCCCACAGCACCTGGGATATGTAGGCTCACTGACAAGCACTCCCCCCCCAGGAAGAACAGGACCTTCCCGACAAAGGGATGTGCTGAGTTATGGGGGGCGGCTGCGATTGGGATCAGTGGATGATGGCAGGGGTCAGGATGGCAATGGGGACTGTGGCCAGCTGGGGGTGCTCGAGAGAGGAGCATAAATAAATAATATAAAAAACAAAACAAAAACAAAGCTCTTCCTACATGAATGTCCACCAGCCTAGTCACCTTCATTGCCAATCTATTAAAAAGTATTCCTGTCCCTTCACATACATTTACCCCATGGACCAGAAGGTGGCTCATTTATTCCACATATGGGCAGCCTGAGTCAGCTTATGCAAAGTTTTATGTCTGGTGTCTTGCAAGCAAATAATGTCACCCTTACAGGAGGATAAAGTAGAGAATACAGTTAATCTCTTTTTGAAACTTTTTATCCTGTTCACATTTAATGTAGTGATCTACAGAGCAGACATTATTAATAGTGTAAAAGAAAGACACCAAACAACTCATCCGATTACTATGTACTCTGAAACCTAGTATTCCATTTCTTTCATTGGGCAGCTGATGTCTCTCATCCGTGCTTCCTCCTGATCAGAGGAAACATTTTTTAAAGAAGACGCAAAGGAGGATGCCTCCAAGTCTTCATCTTCTCCCTGCACATCACCCCATTGTTTACCAGGTGCAATAACAGCATCTTTATTTTTCATGGGGATGGGGTGGTAGACTTGGCAGATTTAACCCGCTGGCAGTATAGCCTAGCAGTTAGAATAATGAGTTGTGAATAAGCTTGGTACATCCAGCAACCCTGGGTTGGATTCCCACAACTTCAGCTTGCATACTGTTAGACTGAGCAAGTCACTTAACCAGCCCAAAGCTCCAGGGTCACCCCTGAAAACAGGCAGCTGTGCCTAGCTGTGCCTAGTGGGATAGCCAGAAGTAAGTTTAAGGGGGTTCGATCTGGGCATGGTGTGAGAATGGAGAGGGGTGGATGGATAGAGGTCGTAAGGACTAGGAAACGCCCTGGGGCAGAATGAGGTCAGGAAAGGGTTTTTTCCTGACTTGTTCCCATACCCAAGGGCTCCAAAAATTGTGGGCAGGCCCCAGGATCTTCCTCGAAGACCCATCCAACTCGGGTGGTGTTGTGCAATGCCAGATCAATTAGGAACAAGACGGCCATTATAGCTGATCTTGTTGGAACATCTGATCTGGCTTACATCACTGAGACCTGGCTGGATGAGAACGCAGGACCTGTTTTGGCATCTGCTGCTCCAGCTGGGTTCTCGGTGATACACCGCCCAAGATTGGATCATAGGGGCGGGGGTGTAGCCATTATGTTTAAAATGGAACTGGGCCTTGTGGATGTGCCAGTGGGGTGCACTTGATCCTTTGAGTGTAGCCTGGGTTCAGGATACTCCTCATTTACCATCCACCCGGTAATGGGGGAGAATTCCTGAAGGAGTTTGCGGACTTCATTGTCGACGTGGCCTTGGAGTCACCCAGATGGTTGATTCTGGGTGACTTTAATGCCTGGGTCGATGATGAACTTGCAATTTGGAAATAATCTCCTCCATCTTATGACCATGCTGGGCCTTACACAGGTGGTTACCTCTGCTACCCATATAGGGGGTCACTCTCTGGATCTTGTGTTCCTCCTGGGGATGGAGACCATGGATCTGAGGGTGGAACCAGTTGCTTGGTCAGATCATCACACCATAAGGTTCAGTTTCAGGGCACCCCCAAATAGATCTGCCCCTATGGAGATGGCCCAGTACCGCCCATTAAGGGGAGTTACCCCAGAGGGCCTATCGACGGTGCTGGACCTATCTGGTTTATCGAGTGAATGCATGAGTCCAGGGGGTCTTGTACTGACCTATAATAAGGCGGTGGGAGACGTTTTGGACTCAACTGCTCCTGTTCATGTTCGCCCACTTACTCTGTGCCCAAGGGCTCCTTGGTTTGATGAGTCCTTGAAGGAGCTGAGAAGAGTGGGTCGAAGGCTAGAGAGAGCTTGGTGGAAATCTGGCCTTGATGCTGACAGGCTTAGATTGAAGGAACATTATAAGGGCTATCAATCAGCAATCACCCGTAAGAAGGCAGAATTCCTGTCCGGGGAGATTGCTGCTGCAGGGAATCAACTGGCTCAGCTCTTCTGGACTGTGGACAGACTATGCAATCTAGTCTGTCTTCAGTCTAGAAGAGATTTTTCACAAGTAAAGTGTGATGAGCTCGCTTGATATTTTTTGCAGATAAGGTTGCCACATCAGGTCAGGTATTGGCCCAGCTCTGTCTATGAGGGATTGCAGAGATCAGTGGGAGGTAGCGATCGCCCATTCTGTCTGGTCTGACTTCAGCTGCCTGGAATTCATGGACATTGTGAGGATTGTCCAGACTTTGTGACCAACCAGCTGTAGTTTGGATCCAGGCCCTACACCACTATTGGTAGGTTGTGTAGATGTTATCTGCCTGATCCTTGCTGAAATTGTATGGAGTTCCTTGGAAAAGGGGGTCTTTCCTGATCCCCTCAAGGAAGCAGTCATTTGACCACTCCTTAAAAAATCCTCCTTGGATCCAGACTGTCTAGCAAACTACAGAGATGTCTCTAATCTACCCTTTCTGGGTAAGGTTATTGAGAAGGCGGTTGCGTTGCAGCTGGATGACCATCTTACAACCCACAATGTCTATGATGCTCTCCTATCTGGGTTTAGGAAAAGACATAACACTGAGACCGCCCTTGTTCAGGTTTTACATGACCTCCTAGTAGCGAGAGATCGAAAGGCTCATACTATCTTAGTCCTTCTTGATCTCTCGGCAGCATTTGACACTGTAGACCATGGTGTGCTTTTGGAGTGCCTGCGGTTTCTCTGCAGATTGTCTGCAACAGTCCTTAATTGGTTTTGATCTTTCCTCTTGGCCAGGTCACAGAGGGTTGTCACTGGAATTTATTCCTCTGATGCCCTCTCCCTGTCCTGTGAGGTGCTGCAGGGCTCCATATTGGCACCCTGTTGTTTGCAGTGTATATGCTGCCACTGGGAGACATCATTAGGCGATATAGTTTGGGTTTTCACTGTTATGCAGATGATTCCCAACTGTGTTTGTCCTTTATTCCCGGACAGGATGATGCGATCTCCATGCTTAACAACTGTCTGGCCAAAATCAAGAATTGGATGAGCACTAGCTGGCTGAGGTTAAATATGGACAAGACTGAGGTGTTGGTTGTGGACCCGGGTAGTCCGGAGGCAGGTCTTGGGGCAGGGCACCCCTTTGGGCTTATGGCTTGATGGTGTACAGCTCATGACCTCAGACCAGGTGCGTAACCTGGGTGTTCTTTTTGACAGAGGTTTGACCCTAAAATCACAGGTGTCTTCCATTGTCAGATCTTCCTTTTATCATCTAAGGAATATCGCCCAGGTGAAACACCTGGTTCCTCCGGCTGACTTTCCTACATTGGTCCACACCTTTGTAACCACCCGCCTTGATTACTGCAATGCCTTCTACTTAGGGCTTCCAGGGGTTGATATCCGTCGCTTGCAGCTAGTGCAGAATGTGGCGGCCAGGCTATTGACTGGTACATCTAGGTCTAGTCATATAACGCCTGTGCTGCGCAAACTGCACTGGCTGCTGGTACAGTGGCGGATCACCTTCAAGGTCAGTTTACTGACCTACAAAGCCCTACACAAGCAGGGACCCCATTACCTGCAAGAGCACCTTACTCCCTACTGCCCCTCCCGCTCACTCCGATCCACTGACGAGGGTATGCTAGAGGTTTCCAGGGTTCGGTTAAAAACATCTGGGGCATGTGCTTTTTCTCATGCTGCCCCTACCCTGTAGAATTCTCTACCTCATCGGTTGAGGGAATACCAGACTGTCTTGAGTTTTAAAACAGAGCTTAAAACATATTTGTTTTAGCAGGCATTTTCTGATGGTTTTTAGATATTATTGTTATTTGTATACTGAATGTTTACCTTCTTGAACAGTGCCCTGGCATTTGAAAGGCGCTTGAAAAATAAATTTTAATTTTACTTGCTTACTTACCTGGTTAACAAAAGAATAAATAAATTATAGGTTCTTTCCTCTTAAGTTGCCTATTTCTAGGCCTCTTTTATTACATTTTTTACTAATCATCTGGTAAGGGGTCTCCGCTGGCAGAGGAGTGGTATCAGAAGATACTTCTTCCCTATTTTGCATGACACCAGAGAGAGCTGCATTATCTGGATTATTAGAAACATCCATAATTTCTTAAGTGGTCTGAGAAACAACAGCTGCTGCCTACAACTCTGATTCTGAAGATACAGACTCCATTTCTCCACCCCAGGAGACAAGGTTGGCTCAGGGGAGACCTCATCCACATTTTCTATTTGCACCCTTTGTAAGGATGCAGGCACTGACCCAATGCTTGTGCTGCCCCTTGTTGTTGTGCTTTGGTTATCATGGCTTCTAGTGAGAGGCTGTCACCTCTGTTATGTGAAGCTCAGGGGACAAACATATATGAATGTCCCTTACCTTCACATAAAAGTTGCAACGAAACAAATACATGCAGGCCTGAACCAAATGACCATATTCCAGACTGTGATTACACCTAAAAGTGTTCCAAGCATTACTAAGATGCATTCTAGACCCACAATTATGGCAGGACCTCAGCTTCCCCTGGTAAAAGAGGGTGCCCCTATTTCTACCCAGAAATAGACTGCTGGTAAATGGCTCACCCATTGTTTGATAAATACAGTTCCACTTTTATTCACCCCCCCAGTCTATATTTGCTCATTGTCAAGAATAGGCAAGGGTTTGTCTAGCACTTCACACTGTTGTTTCAACCTCGACAAAATATCAGATTTATTTATGCCTTCATTTTTGAAAAGTACAGTTACAGTCCTTATTGCTAGTTTAGTGAGTGGAATTGCTAAGAAAGGTGTTCACAATGTAGTGTCCTTCAGGGTATTATACTTTGCCTAGACGTGATTCAGGCCTGGCACAGTGTTTAAGCTCACATCATAATTTGAGTCCCCGCTATGAAGTAAAGCAAAAATTTCCAGAGCAAAAAATGTCAATGAGTCTTTCAATAATATTCTAACAATATGTACTCTGTCAGGAGTTATCTCTAATCCACCTTTATACAAGACTCAGAATGCATTCTTTCAAGGGGCTGGCTCCGCCTGTTCTGGAATAAGTCTGATAGTTTGAACAGTGGTTTTAAAAACTCCCTTTGGGCAGGGTCTTGCATATCAGATACTGCTGGACTTGCACTCAGGAAGCTGTGCAGAACATGTCCTGAAAAAAACCCAGGTGGGTCTTCCCCAGGTGAGTCTATGGGGGACTGGGACAGGGCTGCAGTTTTGCTTTTACCAGCTGCAGCAAGATTCAGTTCAGGGTTTTGTGTGTTAGCTGCCAATTCTCTGGACTCCTCCACAGAAACCTGTGCAGGTTGTACTTCCCCCCACCACTTTTATTCTCAGTTTGTTTGCTGGAATGCACCCCTATAGTGCCTGCTTGTAATTTCTGATTGTTTGCATCAGAAATACTTTTTGACTCAACCTGTATTGCTGCTTGATCCTGCAGCAAGCTTTCACTAACCACAGCTGCAGAGTGTGCTCTTGTGACTGCAGGAGCAATCTCTCTACTTTTTTTTTCTGTGAACTCCATCCGGTAATTTGAGATTGTTGGGTTGAAGGGGTCCTGAATCCATTTGCCCCCTTCACTGACAATCCAGCCAGCTTGTTGAAGGGTGTGTTCCAGAGAACAAGGTGTTGTATCAGTATTTTTCCCTCCTTTGTCGAAACAGCAGGTTTTTCAGACTTTGTTCTTTGAGCAACCTGCTCTACAGCTCTCTCCGGCTCCCCATTAGCTTGAACTTTAGGCAGTGTTACCTTCCAACGCCTGAGAGTTTTCTTCAGCCCTCAGAAGGATGGCTCAGCATGAACAGCTGAGTTTCATAAAGCCACGTCTGTCAGCGGCTTGGCTGACATGCAGGTGGCCTTTGATGTTTGCTGTCTACTGAAGAGGCATTCCCTGTCATACAAATACTGAGCTTCCTTCTCACCCATCATTTCAGCAAGTTTCTTTTTGTGGTCTTCCATCACTTTCTTTAGGAGTTGCTTCTCCACACTCATGATTTTGGCATTCAGCAGGTCAGCTTCACCGCTATTTATTTCATGCTCCATTTCGTCCTCACCTTCCATAGAAATTTCCATCAAATTTCCAACTTCCATTAATGCTTCATCTGGGACCTCGTGCAGTAGTGGCAGGGGGTGACTGAAGTCAGATCCCCTGCCACATCATCAGCTTCTCCAACACCTTCACCTGGGTCGGTCATCTTGTCTGTGTGCCAGAATGAACAGCAGCCCCCCACCCACCCAAGTGTAGGGGAATTTGTTTAATTGGATTCAAGGTATCATACAAAACCATAAATGTGATCAAACATGAGATACAAAATGAAATACATTGCTACAACTGAGATTTCCCCAATCCCCCCAAAGATCCTTATATCAAAACATAATCATACTACATAAATTGAGAAATGGGAAATAATGAAAAAGGATAAAAACAAATTCAAAAATACTTATTTCTAAGTGTAGGAATGCCGTATCAATTCCTTTCTCCTACCAGTAGTAAAGTAGGTTAAGACATCAACCACAGTCAGTTTTTCCATAATGCTTTCCATTTGTTTCTATCTAAATTAGAACTCTCCTCGTATAAAAAGACTAAATGTTCCTCAAGATTTTACCTATTAATTCTTCTTGTGTAAAGTATTGTTGTTGAATGACTAATCTGCATCTTACTTGCTAGATATAAAATGTAATAATAGCAAAACAAACTCTAAGAGTACTAGCATGGAATTTGGTGCATTCTTTAGAATAACCCCCTAAAACCAAAGTATCTTAAGTTATACTAAATTCCAGAATACTGCATTTGGAACCTAAGTTTGGTTAAAACATCACAGTATCATGGCTGAATTTCAAAGCAGGTTTGCTAGGGAGCAACATCTGGCCAAAGAATTGGAGGATGAGGGTTGAAACCTCATAATGAGACAATAAGAGACTGACAGGATTGTGGCTGAGTTTCAAAGCAGGTTTGCTAGGTAGCAACATCTGGCTGAAGAATTGGAAGATGAGGGCTGAAACCTCAAAATGAGACAATAAGAGACTGAGTGGTGGTGTGGTTCGTAATGTCTGAGGTACTGCCTTGCAGTGACCATGGAATGTTTTTCTTTTACTCTGTTGGCTCTTGATATGCTGTTTTTTCCCCCCTTAGTATAGCCTGTATAAACCTAATTAAATGTTTATGGGTGAAATACTTAACAAGCATTGAATAGTTAAACTAAGGGGAGATATTTAAAAAGTAAAATTGCGTCTTCCATGTGGCGCCGTGTTGCTACATCGTGTCTGGACCTGCGCACTCTATCATTGCAGTGATGTGATAATTTCCTCACCAGGACATTTAAGTCTCTGAAGGTCTTGATAACTGGAGTTGCCTGTACAAAGGCTGTTCTTTATTTGTGTAGTATGGGACCTCGTATTGATCGCTAAGTTTCATACTGCAGAATCCAAGGTTAAGGTAATGTATGTAGGTTTCTATTTTTTTTCTTACACTGTTTGTAGTCCAGATTGGTTAATTCGAGGGGATGATCGAACCAATATGCCTAATATTTTAAAAAATACAATATAAGCTGTGGGGACAATGGCCAAAATTTGCCATGTTATCTGATTATGGTTATACCGCTATCCTTTTTATGTTTGCTTGCATGCATGTGCAAGAAACATAGTGCCACCATATGAATTTTCGTAGGTGTGCCACTCAGCTTCTAGTGCCCTGCTCCCTTTTTCAGGTGCTGTCTCACCGCACCAATAAATGTCGGAGCTGTCTATAACAGCAATTCAGATGCAGTGGCGTACAGTTGAAAGCGAAAAACTGCTGCAATTGGCAGTGGTAACGTGTAGGCAATTAGCATACTGCCTACACATCACACTACATCTGAACTGTCATAGACAGTTCTTCCCCCCACCCCGAACACCTATGTACCACGCTGGGAGTTCACCCAGTGTGCTCATGCACTCCCCCCACCCACACACTGTATGGCCGACGGGGGGTGCTCAATCCCCCGTCAGCTCTGCTGCCCCCCAAAACAGATTTCCAGGTGCCATGCTGGGAGCCCACCCCAGTGTGGCAAAAGTCTGTATGATGATGGGGGTGCCCAATCCCCCATTGGCTCCACTGACCCCCCCAGCAAAAAAAAATGACTTCCAGTTGCCATGTTGGGAGCCCACCCCTGCGTGGCAAACATCCGTATGGCTGATGGGGGTGCCCAATCCCCCATCGGCTCCACTACCCCCCCAAAAAATAAACTTCCAGCTGCCACACTGGGAGCCCACCCCAGTGTGGCAAAAGTCCTGCATCGTCTTCTAAAATAAAAAAAGACACCTGCAAAAAAAAAAAAAAAGGTCCCTCGTTGACTGTCTTGCCCCCCTCCTCAACCCGCACCCACCCTCTGCGCACCCACCTCCACACACCCCACCCCATACTTACCTCAGGAGCCCAGCGCGACGATCTTCAGTGGACCGGGAACACGTCTGCACTCTTCAAAGCAGACCACGAACTGAAGAAATGATGGTAAGCTGTATAATGGCATAAATGTGTTTTTTTTCTACTTTGGTGCATATCACGGCCATTTTGGGGAATTTGTTCACCAGATTTTCAACATGGGGTTCTTGAGGCCCCACCTCATGAACTCAGCCACTGTCATTTTGTTATTCGGTCTCGAAAGGTGACTTTGAGGTCACTGCACAGAACCACCTTTCAGGACTGAGTAAGGAAATGACAGTGTCACAGTTCATGAGGTAGGCCCCCCAAAAGCCTATGTTGAAAATGTGGTGAAAAAATTCCCAAAAATGACTGTTTTATGAGCGTGCATTGCGCAGTTCCTATGCACGCTCGTAACTTTGTGAATTTTTTATATTTTCACTCCAGATTTTCAGCGTTGCTATTTTACCACACCTCCTTATGAACAGTATAGCTGCCATTTATAACATCTTGCCCAAAATGTGTTTTCACACATGTAACGCACAATAGTGCAGTCAGTGTGCGAAATCAATGTTTGGGACAGATTAAGAAAATCACAGTGACACTGTTCATGAGCAGAGGTCATAAAATGGCTATGTTGAAAATTTGGTGACAAAAGTCCCTAAAATGACTGTGTTATGAGCGTGCATTGCGCAGTTTCCATGCACCCTCGTAAGTTCACGAATTTGTAATATTTTCAGTCCATATTTTCTACAGTGGCATTTTTCCACACATCCTTATGAACAGTACAGCTGTCATTTTTCACACCCTGGCCAAAATGTGTGTTCGCACTTCTGACGCAGAAATGCATGGTCACTGTGGGAAATCAGTGTTCGGGACAGATTATGAAAATCACAGTGACACTGTTAATGAGCAGAGGTCCCAAAATGCCTGTGTTGACAATCTGCTGTAAACAATCCCCAAACTAATTGCTTTACGGGTGTGCGTTGCGCAGTTTCTATGCACGCTTGTGACTTTATCAGTTTTTTTATATTTTCACTCCAGATTTTCAACATTGCCATTTTTACACCTCCTCATGAACAGTACAGCTGTAATTTTTCATATCCTGTTCGAAATGTGTATTTGCACTTGTGGTGCCAAATGGCGTAGTCGCTGTGCAAAATCAGCTTTTGGCTAATGAACTGATATTGCCACTGTTCATGAGGTGGGGTCACAAAAAACCCATGTTGAAAAATTGGAGTGAAAATACCAATGAACACCTGGGGCGTTAGGGTTTCTGGCCATAACGCCCCACCCTGTAGAGACTGACAGGCATCAGGGGTGTGACTTGGAATTGTTGCCTGTAATGCTCATACCATTCCACCCCCACCCACACCCTGCAGCCAGTGAAAGGCATCGAGGTGTGTCTTGGACTTTTCAGCCCCAAAGTTCACCCCGTTCTCCTATACTGCACCCATCTCACCGTATTTCCTTATGGAATGGGGTGAGCATAAGGCCCAAAGACCCCAAGGCACACCGTGACACTTGTCAGTGTCTGCAGGGTAGGGTGTGGTGAAATGGCATAACCGTTATGCATGACGACTCAAAGGCACACCCCAATGCCTATCAATCTCTGCAGGGTGGTGGTGAGGTTGGTTTCAGTTCAATACGTCACTGCCATTCCTATTATGCAGCTCTCTAACTCCTACACTACCAATACCAATGCCAGCAAGCAAATATTCGGCATTGACAAATGCTTGTTTATACCCAGAGGTCGTAGTGAGGCTAGCTTTCTGGACTATTTGGGTGCCTCTTCTTAGGAGGTTAATGGACATTTCATTTGTACCCCCATGTGTGGTATCACTGTGTAATGGATTGACATATACCTGAAGCTCTTATATGCTCTGTCTAACTGTGGTTTCCATTAACTGTATTGCTATGGCTTGTTCAAGCAAAACTGAATAAACATAAAGTTAAAAAAAAAAAAATCACAGTATAAGGACATTCCAGAAACATGTGTTTCTGAGTTTCAAATATTCCATTACATGTCTCTCTTACTAACATACTAAAATGCCAGCAGAATAGACCTAATGGTCTTTCGTGTCTGCTCGTTTGGTCATCCCCCACCCTGGGTGCTGACCTTGCTGCCCCCCTCGCCTTCTCTGGCTTCTCCCTTCCCAGTTCCAGATATTCTTGCTGCATTGGATTTTGCTTCCAGAACCCTTCCCCTGTACCTGTCCCACCCCCTCTTGAACCCCTCCACTGTCTCTGCCTCCACCAGCCCCTAGGCAGCGATTCCATGGCTCCACCACCCTCTCAGTGAAGTAGCACCTCCTCCTTTCTCCCTGAATCTTCCCCCCTCCAGCTTCCACCGATGCCCTCTAGTGGCCCCATCCTCCTTCCTTCGAAGCACCCTGACTGTTCCTCCCCTATTTACCCTCTTCATGTACCTGAAGACCTCTATCATGTCCCCCCGGTCCCTTCTCTCTTCCAATGTGTACATATTTAGCTCTTCGAGCCTCTCCTCATAGGTCCTGTCCCCCAAGCCCCAAATCATTTTGGTTGCCCTCCTCTGGACCCTCTCCAGGAGTTTAATGTCCCTCTTTAAGTGTGGCCTCCAAACTGCACGCAGTACTCAAGGTGTGGCCTCACCAAGTTGTTATACAGAGGAGTATCACTTCCCTCCTTCTGGAGGTGATCCCCCTAGCGATGCATCCCAGCATCCTGTTGGCCTTGGCTGCTGCCCTCCTACAAGTCTCCGAGTTGTTCATCTTGACATCCACCACCACCCCCAGGTCCCTCTCAGCCGTCGAGACTTGTAGCATTCCCCCCCCCCGGACAATATCATTCAGTCAATTTAATAAGCTTATGTGAGTTTTAGACATTAAGATGCCCATGACAGTTCAGCCATACAACCTCCCAAATGTGAACGGGAACCCAGAGGTCAGTTAGCTGTTTAGTGGATGTGACTGTATTTTGACGTGACCCTGCTGGCAATGTAATAGGACCAGAAAACCATCTGTATGTTGTTTGAATATACACTTGCTTTCTAGTAGTTGTCTGAAGTTGTTCTGGAGATACTTTCCAGGCTTTCATTTTTTTCAGACTCCCAGTAATGTAGGCTGGGATATGAGATGCTATGTGGGCTGCTGGTACTGCCCACTGACCTGACTCCCATTTACCATAAAAGGGCCATATCAATTCTTCAGCAGAGCAGTCCAAATGGCTTCCCGATTTCCCAACATCTGAGAAATATTGATACACAAAAATAGAGAAAAAATATACTATTGGGTTGACCATGTTAAGCCCTCCTTTATTAAGGCGGTTATATGTTCTATTCCTTTTAGTGGGGTTCAACTCAAAAGTAGGGGGGTGCCCTGATTTCATAGCCAAAATTCTGCTTGTCAGTAAAAAGACCATACAACTCATCCCCCAGGATACACCTGGAAACAAGCTATCATTGCTTAGTGCATCTTTCCTGCTCAAAAATTAGATATAAAAATAAATTCTCCCAAATTTCTGCTATTTTTGTTGATGACATATCTTTCAGATAATATAGCTCTTCTATGAGGGTATCTCCTTCCATTGTGCCATATTATGGAACTGTAAGCCATCAGTGTCAGAACTACGCAGAAATTTTTTTAGGCTGGGGCCACGCATGTCGACATTCTTCATCAGTGCCTATATTATTAATGTGTGCAGCCCTAGCATGCCTCAGTTCTTTCTCCTGCCATCAACAGCTCACTGGCCACCACAGCCAAAAAATGCTGTTAAACTATTGCAAGTATTCAGGTCACACTTTATTTTAAGCATCATTTTCAATGTAACTACGGGGTATGTAATCATTTATTAAATGCAACATGGGTAATTACATTGCAGTTACACATCTGTTGCCTGCAACTGTGTAATTACACTGTAGTTACACATTTGTTGCATGTAACATGCAATTACAGTGTAGTTACACCGTAACTACAATGTATAGGAACTTAAAGTGTTACTATATTAACTAATGCTACTACTTTAAGTTTGGTATTTTAAACTCTGTTATGCCATGAACAGGCAAAAAATTGTTCCGATATTGCCACTGAGACAACATAAAGATTTATAAAAATGATGATCACTCCATTTGTATCTGTTACCTTAGTACAGACCACAGTGTTAAAGCCTGCCTAATTTGCCATGGCTTTAACCAGACAACCAGGAGACATTGTAAGAAAGCTTTAGAAAACTTCCTGCTAGCCCAAGGAATGAAGATACAGGTTGTGGCAAAGGTGGCTTCTCCAGTGTCACCCGCATCAGTTCCCAGTTCACCATTAGTCCATTGCTCTCGGCAGTTGACAGCAGCCATTGCTGAGTCATCAAACAAAAAGGACAAATTGTTGAAGTTGGCAGAAAAACACCTCCATGCCTAAAAGAAGCACAGAAAGGTAACAGGTGCTTTTCCAGACCACCATAGGAGGCAGTATAGTGCATAGGAGGCAGTATAGTGCATAGGAGGCAGTATAGTGCAGTGGTTTAAGGCTCGGAGCTGCAAACCCGGAGACCTGGGTTTAAATCCCACATCCCCCTCTTGCATACTGTGTAGCACTGAGCAAGTTACTTAACTTCCTTGTGCTCCCAGGTTGCATCTGTAAACAAGCTTCAGCTTAGTGTGTCTCTCCTGGTTGGAAAAAAAAAATTCCCATTCACCACTTGGATGAGGTAGGTCAACTGAAAAAGACAGGTTCCAGGTTCTGGCCATGGGTCCTGCCCCCCCTCCCCGACTGTCTTGTAGACACCAAGGTGAGGATCAGGCAGCAGCTTGTCCTCCCCAATTGGGGACTTGCAGCCTATTCTGCTGTCAGGCACTGTCCCGTTGGTGACTCAGCTGTCAATAGCCCCTTTGGGCTCCGTTGACACACAAGCATTGTATCAAACAATGTTGGCAATATTTCAGTGACTGCTGCCGCTGCCATCAATACCTTCTCCATCAGTGCCTCTGACTGGTCTGTCATCAACTTAACCATCTATGTTTCAGTTTTCCATCCCTGCAGTGGTGCCACATCCAGAATAGCTACAGTCAACAGATCTCCTGTCATCAGTTCGTCCTTGTTTTTGTCGTCCCATCCAGTCAACTCTAGGCCAATAATGGTAGATGTAGATGAATTGGAAAATAATTCAGAATGCATGGAGGAAGAGGTGGAAGCCATAGAACAAGAGAAAAAGATCATAGATGAGGTTGCCTCAAGCTCCACTCTATCCTGTTGCTTGGAGGAGAGTGTAAAAAACATACCTAGGTTTCCTCCTGAGGATACCTCATTTCAAAACTTCCTTAAACAGGTTCAGGCTAAACAAGGGTTCCAAGCTGAAGAAGAGGATTCTTCCAAGAAAAGGTTCTTGGAGGTTTCAGCCTTTCCTACAGTGATTATTCCTCCTGTGCATTCTGCTCTGGAGGATGCCACTTTGGCTGTCTGGCACAGGCCTGCTCAACCACCTGCTGTTCCCATGAAGGCAGATAAACAATATCCTGCCACTACTGTAATTCCATATTATTCTTCACAGCCTGAAACAGACTCTGTGGTAATTATGGCTGCTCATGTTACATCTAAGATTCCAAAACACATGAGCACTCTTTCTCCTGATAAGGAGCTGATAAAGCCGGATGTGATGGTTAAGATGACTTTTGCTTCAGCTACACTAGGCCTAAGAATTGCAAATTATCAGGCATATATGAATAAATATCCAAATTGCCTTGGGAAGACAGTGGCCACTCTGGCTGAAAAAATGCCTGAGGCCAAGACAAAATATTGGCTTAGCAAACAATTGCTAATGTCCAAGAAGCAGTTAAGCACCTACTCAAATCTGCCTATGATGCCTCTGATACTACAGCTTGGTCCACTGTCTCTAGGATTTGCATCCATCGCCACTCCTGGCTTTGAGTGGCTAGTTTTTCCTCTGATGTGCAACAAACTGCAATGAATGCACCTTTCAGAGGAAAGCAAACTATTTGGAAATTATGTTAAAAATACTCAGAGAAATCTTCAAATTTCTCTTCTAGAATGACTCTCATATCCCTGCATACTTTGAACCCCAAGCTCAAAAGTAGGGGTCATGCTTCTTTTCAAAGACCATATGACTGCCTTGGATGAGGTTATTCAAGAGGCCCCAGCTGTGACTCACAGACACCTCAGCCCTCAACTTTCCAGGCCACAAATCTGTGCCCTGGTGCCCATGCCAGACTTACAAAAGGTCAGAAAATGTCTGGCACCCCTGTCATCCCTGGCACCTTCTGACTCCCCTTCCTTGCCTCCAGTCTGACAGCCTCAGGTGGTTCTAGTAGAGGGCTATATCTCCCTTTTTCTATCAAAGTGGAGGGAGAGCATTACAGACACTTAGGTTCTGGAGGTGGTTCTGCATGGACATGCCCTAGAGCTCCTTACTGTTCCCCCACTTACCTCCACCCCCCATTGCCAAACAGGTATCCTCCAGGACATCTTGCCCTTCTGCTGGATGAGGTTCCATCCCTCCTTTGCAAAAGGGCTGTAGAATTAGCCCTGGCTATGGAAGTAAATCAAAGTTGTTTCTCCCGGTACTTTCTGGTTCCAAAGTGGACCAGGAATTTAAGACCAGTACTTGACCTACAGAGTCTGAACCTGAATACAGAATGCAGAAAATTCATAATGGTCTCCTCCAGCCCCTGCTGCCCCTATTATTAAAAGGGGACTAGATAGTTACATTGGACATGAAGGATACTTACCTTCACATCAAGATCAGTCGGTCACAATGGAAATCTGAGCTTCATGCTCCAGGGCTGTCACTACCAATTTTGTGTTTTACCCTTTGGGTTATGCTCTGCACAATATATCTTTACCAAAGTATGTACAGCAGTGGTAGTTGCCTTCTGCAGGGAGGGTCTGTATATCTTCCCTTACATAGATTATTGGCTGTTAAAGGCCCCATCTCAGGAAGCAATTGTATGCACTCTGTTCTGAACACTGCAATTGTTCGTCCAATTGGGAATACTGTTCAACGAGCTGAAGTTATTCATCTCCCCCTGCCAGAGGCTTCAATACACAGGAGCCACGCTGCACACAGTCTCGGTTGGGCATTTCTGCCCTCAGACTATGCCTCAGCACTAGTGACACAGGCACAGCTGGTTACTTCCAGCAACTATATGTTAGCCTGCTGTCTCTTAAGACTAATAGGACCGATGGCAGCTGCCATCCTCACAGTTCCACTGGATCACCCCATAGGAGGATCCCACAATGGTTCCTCATAGCACAGTGGACTCAGCACTTGGACTAGCTGTAATGCATCATACAGGTAACTCCACCCCTCTATTGTTCCCTACTATGGTGGCTGGACCACTCCAACCAAAAGAAAGGGTCTCCATTCCTGTGGCTGTTCCCCCTGCTGGTGTTGACCACAGATGCCTCTGGGACAGGTTGGGGTGCTCATTTGGGCCCCTTCAGAACCTAGGGGAAATAGAGCCCTCTGGATCAGTACTTCACAGTAACACTTTGGAGATAAGGGCTATTCTGTGTGGCCTACAGACCTTCTCCACCCTCCTTCCAGGGAATCAGTTGATGCACACAGTGTGTCAGTGATGTACTACATTAATTGACAGGGTGAGTACATTCATATGATTTCTGCAATGAAGTAATGAGAGTTTGGCACTGGATAGTGGAACACAACATATTTCTGTCAGCAGTGTTTCTCCCTCAGACTCTGAACACACTTGAAGATCACCTCAGTTGTTCTAATATACTCTGCTACAAATGAACTCTCAGACTCCATGGCAGATGGCCACTTCGAAAAATGTAGTTGTCCAACATCGACCTGTTTGCTTCTCCATACAATGTAAAACTGCCATGTTTCTGCTTGCTTGCTCCAGTGTCTTGAGTTTTTTGTGAGACGTGTGTTTTTCTCTCCTGGAAAGGAAGGTTTCTATATACTTTACCCCCCCCCCCATTCCCTCTGATACAGAAGGTTCTAGTCAAGCTCCAGGCTGAACATGCCACCCTAATTCTGGTGGCCCTTCACTGGCCCAGACAAATTTGGTTTCCACTTCTCCAGCAATTGGCAGTGGAACCTAGTGTCCCACTCCCACTGTGAGCCAGATGTCTGACACAGGAGCAGGGTGCACTAGTGCACCTGGAACTTTGGTCCCTGCACCTTTATGCATGGCTTCTGAGAACATAGAGCTCTCCCACTTTGGGGGTTCCCCAGTGGTGGCTGATGCTCTCTTGGCACTAGAAAGTGTTATACCCAGTACACTTATTCACAACAATGGAAACGTTTTACTGTATGGTGTACTGGACTTGGTATGCTCTGAACCCCTGTACATGTCCAGTTCCTAAATTACTATACTACTTCTTGTCCCTTAAGGACTCAAAACTAGGGTATTCCTCAATAAAGTTCAACATGGGTGCTCTATCGGCCTTTCATGCCCTGACAGAAGGTAAGACTGTGGCCCATTTGGAGGTCTCTCATAGATTCTTAAAAGGCATCCTCCTTCTGCATTGTCTGAGATCTGGTTCCTGTGTGGGACTTTACTTTGGTCCTAGAGACCTTTACTGCACCTATTTTTGAGCCTGCGGCTACTTACTTGCTGTGCTTCCTCTCTTGGAAGACAGTTTTTAATGATGATGATGATGTCTGCTAGATGCATCTTGGAGTTGCAGACTCTGGTGGCAGATCCACCATTTATTATTTATTACAATGATAGTTACATTACTTACCAGTCCTCATTTTCTTCTGAATGTTATTTCAGAAAGAACACTAAATTAGACAATAGACCTGCCTGTTTACCCCCATGGACATTGATGAATATCGTTTACATACGCTGGACGTCCGTAGAATGCTGTCTTGGTAACTGCATTGTACAAAGGATTGCAGACAATCATTTCACCTGTTTATCGCTTTTGCCCCAGAATGGTGGGCTCACCAATTTCTAAACAAGGCCTGTGTAGGAAGGGAGTTTTAAAACCCATCTATCAGAATTTTTTTTTTTTTTTTTTTTAAAGTCTGTTGCAACAGCATTTTGTTTTCCCCATTTCTTTTCTTTCTCTGAACTGTAACATTATATAGGCTGGCCACCTATATAATATTCTGTAAACCCTTTTTGTTTCCTTTCCAAGTCATTGGTTCTGGTAGATGCTGGTAATCCCCCACCCTCACTTTCATTTGTACAGTTAAACTTCTGCCCAATATGGAAAACAAGAGTAGCAGTGGTCTGTTTAGTTTAGCGTAAGGGATGTTATGTTCTTTTGGGGTGTAGGTCAAAATAAAAGGTGAGATTAAATTTGTTTTGTGAAATTTATCTCCCAATCCCTCGGTCAGCATCCCCCCCCCCCTTCATCTTTTCCTAAGTAAATGCTTCATGTTGGTAAACGCTGACTCCTCTTGGGAGAATAAAGTACAGGTACGCTTTGTTTTTTTAAAGTAGCCTTCAAGTCTGAAGAATTGCTCAGAGCTCTTTTCTGCCCTTATTGTTAGAGGAACAGGATAAAACAATAACAAACACTGGCAGCCATTTTCTTTGAACTGCAAGTCTAAAACCAAGCTACAGATATTTCTAAAGCTATTTAAGCATGAGGTAGAATCCCAGTTTTCTTTTTAAAGCACAGTATAGTAAATACTTTAAAACAGCTAGCTGTTTGCAGGGTTTCTGTCGTTTTTCTTTTTAGAGATTTACCTGTGGGTGTTGAATCAAATCAAATCCTCCTTGTTGTTAAACCTACAGCTCAGCCTTCTCTATAGGTCTGGCCGGCTGAGCTCTGTCCTTATTTAAAGGGATACACAAGTAGGTGGAACCCTGTTTAGATAATTTGAAATTTAAGTCCATAAATCGTTGTGCTATATTTGTTTATGAATACTAAATTATGACTTAGATAATAAGTCTGTATCTCAAAGGTGTGTAAATGTGAAATTTATGTTTTTTAGGATTAAAACACTGTTTAACCCATCAGAAGTAGGAGGGACTTCGGTGTCACATGGTTATATGACTATATAAAGAAATCTTTTAGTTCATTCAGACAGATAGTCTGGGAGGTGCAGACGTACTCTGCCCTCCATGTGTCAGTACACTAGTGGTATTCTGGTGTCTGGTTTCTGCATTAATGCTATCAGATTATTTTTTTTTCGTTCTGCCTGAAGTTCGAATTTATTTTGTTTTATTCTTTCATTATTTATGCTCGCCTGAATAAATCATTTTGTTTGAAGTACCTTCTTCGTCTTCCTTATTAAATCCCACACCTCACACGTGGTGGCAGTGGTGGGATTCGAAGATACTGCTCTAAGTATCTGGAGGAAGCTGTGGATGTCCCAGAAGGTACCTCCTGGAGTGCTGACCAGGACCATGGCGGAAAAATTTGGACAACCCTTGATGACGGGATTGCCTGATGTCAGACGGAAAACCATGAAGCCTGAAGAAGATGGAGAGGATGTCGAGGAAGAGAAGGAGGAGTTGGAGAAGGAGCCTCCTACTGGTGATTCATAGGACTTGTTATTGGCTGTGTATGCAACAGATTGCTATGGAAAGCAGAGAAAGGATATGCAGAGGAATGAGGATAGATGGGCCGATACCTTAAGAGCCATACAAGCCCTAGCATAGGTAGGCCACCGCCCTCTGCAGGGGATAATCCAAAAGACATTAAATTAACTAAATTAAGTGAAACTGATGATATTGAAACTTATCTGACTATGTTTGAACGTATTGCCAGAGCTTGTCAGTGGCCCAGAGAACAGTGGGTCATCTGCCTAGCACCATATCTGACCGGGAAGGCCCAATTGGCTTATGGTAACGTGGACAGTGCCCTGAGTGAGAATTATGATACGGTCAAAGAAGCTATACTTAAACGTTATGATATTTGCCTAGAGACATACAGACAGAGGTTTAGGACCCCACGGTTTCAGACCTCTGACACCCCTCAAGAAGCATATACGAAGTTAAAGGATCTTTGTACCAAGTGGTTACAACCGATAACTAACACCAAAGAACAGATGTTAGAAACAGTAGTATTGGAACAATTCATTCGTATTTTACCACAAGATGTGCAGATGTGGGTACAGGAACATCGCCCAGAGACATCTAAGAAAGCAGTTCAGCTGGCTGAAGATTACTTAACTGCCCGACCTAATAGGACTAAAGGACACTCTGGAGCTGGTATAAACCAACCTACGGTAAGGACAAATATGCCTTCTTTAACAGCTTCTGGTAATAATGCTAAACCACTGAATATGTTTAAAGTATCCCATGCTGATATAACCTGTCATTATTGCCAAGGGAAAGGACATATAGCCAGATATTGCCCCAAAAAGAAATCTGCTCCCACACACCTAGCTTTGGCTAATTGGGGACAGTATATCACACCTATCACAATAAATGACAAAGAGACATTTGGAATACTAGACTCTGGAAGTCGGCAAACTTTGATCAAAGCTGGCCTGGTACCTCCAACCAATGATAATGCTGCACAAGCAATAGTGACCTGTATACATGGTGACACACATAAATACCCAGTCCAACCAGTGGATATACAAACACAGTCCATTGTACGAAGAATGGTTGTTGGGGTGGTTCCGGAACTTCCAGTGCCAGTCATTGTGGGGCATGACCATCCAGACTTTGCACAGTTACTATGTAATGCTACAAGTATTGGGGCTGTGACTACCAGGGCACAAGACCGAATAAATATGGAATTTTCACGAACTTTCCCCTTTGAGGATGAACTATATGGGCTTCCCGGGAAAACAAGGAAAACAAGAAGGGAAAAACGTCAAGAGAAACGGGTGTGGCAACATACCCAAAAAGATGTAAAGAACAATAATGACTTTAAAGTGGCAGATGTTAAACATCTAAGTTCCCAAGTGGAGTTTAGAGCAGCCCAGTTGCAAGACATGTCGTTAAAACCTTTATTTTCCCTAATAGGTACTGAACAAAGCTCTAAACAGAAATATGTGTTACATAATGGGTTATTATAATGAAAATGTGTTAATGAAAAAAAAGGAGAAACTATATTGCAACTGTTGATACCTACTGCTTACCGGAAACAGTTACTGACCCTTGCTCATGACTTACCAATGGCCGGCCACTTAGGTCATGAACGTACATTACAAAGGCTTTTATAAGATTTTTCTGGCCCAGAATACATGAACAAGTGGCCGAGTACTGTAGGTCATGTGCACAGTGTCAACAGGTGAGACTGGTATTACAAAAGAATAAAGTACCCTTACAGGTTATACCTGTAGTGGGTACTCCATTCACCAGGGTTGCTATGGATATAATTGGCCCCTTGCCCAAGAGTACTAAAGGAAACAGATTTATTCTAGTGATATGTGATTATTTTACAAAGTACCCTGAAGCAGTCCCTTTAAGAACAGTTATGGCAGATAAAATGGCAGAGGAACTGGTTAAAATATTTTTCAGGATGGGCATACCAAAGGAGATTTTAACAGATAGAGGCAGCAATTTTTGTTCCCAGGTATTGAAACGCCTATATCATGCCCTAGGGGTACATTCCATTTTGACCTCACCTTACCATCCGCAATCAGATGGTCTAGTGGAGCGTTTCAATAAAACACTGAAACAAATGTTAAAAAAATTCATTCATGATGAAGGTAAATACTGGGATAGGTATTTACCCTATTTAATGTTTGCTTATCGTGAGGTGCCCCAGGCTTCCACTGGATATTCACCTTTTGAATTACTTTATGGGAAAAATCCAAGGGGAATTCTCGATATTGTAAAAGAAAAATGGGAAGGGTCTAAATCAGACACTATTCCAGTTTTCACATTCGAGTACGTCAACACCCTACACCACAGGCTAGAGAAATATGCAAAAGCCGCCCAACAAAATAATAGAGACCATCAGGTGGCTCAGAAACAGTATTATGATCAGAAAGTGGGTAGAAAGACATTTCAACCTGGTGAAAGGGTACTCCTATTATTACCCTGTACCGAGAACAAGCTGTTAATGAAATGGCAGGGACCCTATACGATACACCGTCAAATAGGGCCAGTGAACTATGAAATTATTTGTCCTGATAAGAAGCAGCAATTAAAGATTTATCATGCTAGCCTACTTAAAAAATGGCATGATAGAAGTTCACTGACCCTATTTGTATACCCGGAGGTAGCGGAAAGTGAGTTGGAACTAGCATATGAGCGATTAGAAAGTACAGGGAATATAAAGGAAATAACTATAAACGATAAATTGAGTACGGAACAATTACAAGAAGTACACCAGTTAATTCAAGTATTTCAAGAGATCTTTACAACCACTCCTGGGACGGTAGAGGGAATTGAACATCACATTGAGTTAAATCATAATAAACCCCTAAGACACAAATCTTATAGAATCCCAGAGAGTTTGAGGGAAGAAGTAACTAAGGAATTACTAAAGATGCAACAACTAGGGGTAATCGTTCCTTCTAAAAGTCCAAGGAGCTTCCCCATGGTTGTTATGAATAAAAAAGAGGGAGGGGTGCGGGTTTGCTTAGATTTTCGAAAGCTAAACGAGATAGCAAAGTTTGATGTGTATCCCATGCCACGTATTGATGACATCATAGATAGACTGGGCAATGCTCGGTACATCAGTATGTTGGACCTTTCAAAGGGTTATTGGCAGATCCCCCTAGATGCGGATTCTCAGGATAAAACAGCCTTCAGTACTCCTGTAGGACTATTTCAATTTACAAAAATGCCATTTGGGCTACACGGAGCACCTGCAACCTTCCAGAGCTGTGTGGATCAATTGTTACATCCGCATCTGGAATATAGTGCAGCCTATTTGGATGATGTAATCATTTTCAGTTCCTCCTGGGTGGAACAGGTAAAGCATTTGAGTAACATATTAACTGTTATAGCAAAAGCAGGATTGACCATTAATCCTGCAAAATGTTCAATAGGCATGCAAGAAACTAAATATCTTGGATTTATAATAGGAAACGGAAAGGTAAAACCCGAAATAAGCAAATTGGATGCTATAGCTAACAGTCCAAGACCACAAACGAAAAAACAGGTACGTTCGTTTTTGGGATTGGCCAATTATTATCGCCGCTTTGTAAGCGACTTTGCTGAGGTTGCAACCCCTTTAAGTAATCTAACAAAAAAAAACAATCCTGATAAAGTCCATTGGACTGACCTATGTGAAGAGGCTTTTTTAGCCTTAAAGGCCAGATTATGTTCATACCCTGTACTGTATAGCCCTGATTTCCATAAACCCTTTATGGTACATACAGACGCCTTTGAACATGGTATAGGAGCTGTTCTCTCTCAAACGGATGGAGAGAGGAGCATCCTGTTATATATATTAGCCGGAAATTACACCAAAGGGCGACTAAATATTCTACTATTGAAAAGGAATGCTTGGCTATTGCTACGATAAATGCTTTAAAGTTTTATTTATGGGGAAGACCCTTTACGAATCATAACAGATCACAATCCATTATGTTGGTTGCAGACTATGAAGGATAGAAACCACACATTATGAGGTGGTATTTAGCACTGCAGCCATACAAGTTTGAAATTCAACATAGAGCTGGAAAAATGCATGTTAATGCTGATTATCTTTCACGCTATGGAGCTGGTATCGATACATGAGTACAGACCCCGGAGTAAGTTAGTTTGGAAATTAAAAGCTTTGAAATATATTGTTAATTTTATAGCATATTATGGGACTCCGGGGTGGAGCTTTGGGAGTGGGTGGGCTAAAGCTCCATCTTCCCTGTTAAAATTTACAAAGGGGAGATCTGTTTAATGAACAATCCTGAGGTGAAATTTTGAGGCAAAATCCACCAGTTCTCTCTTAAGGGGGAAGGAGTGTAGGAAGGGAGTTTTAAAACCCATCTATCAGAAATTTTTTTTTTTATTTTTTTTTTAAGTCTGTTGCAACAGCATTTTGTTTTCCCCATTTCTTTTCTTTCTCTGAACTGTAACATTATATAGGCTGGCCACCTATATAATATTCTGTAAACCCTTTTTGTTTCCTTTCCAAGTCATTGCTTCTGGTAGATGCTGGTAATCCCCCCCCCCTCACTTACATTTGTACAGTTAAACTTCTGCCCAATATGGAAAACAAGAGTAGCAGTGGTCTGTTTAGTTTAGCGTAAGGGATGTTATGTCCTTTTGGTGTGTAGGTCAAAATAAAAGGTGAGATTAAATTTGTTTTGTGAAATTTATCTCCCAATCCCTCGGTCAGCATCCCCCCCCCCTTTCATCTTTTCCTAAGTAAATGCTTCATGTTGGTAAACGCTGACTCCTCTTGGGAGAATAAAGTACAGGTACGCTTTGTTTTTTTAAAGTAGCCTTCAAGTCTGAAGAATTGCTCAGAGCTCTTTTCTGCCCTTATTGTTAGAGGAACTGGATAAAACAATAACAAACACTGGCAGCCATTTTCTTTGAACTGCAAGTCTAAAACCAAGCTACAGATATTTCTAAAGCTATTTAAGCATGAGGTAGAATCCCAGTTTTCTTTTTAAAGCACAGTATAGTAAATACTTTAAAACAGCTAGCTGTTTGCAGGGTTTCTGTCGTTTTCTTTTAGAGATTTACCTGTGGGTGTTGAATCAAATCAAATCCTCCTTGTTGTTAAACCTACAGCTCAGCCTTTCTATAGGTCTGGCCGGCTGAGCTCTGTCCTTATTTAAAGGGATACAAGTAGGTGGAACCCTGTTTAGATAATTTGAAATTTAAGTCCATAAATCGTTGTGCTATATTTGTTTATGAATACTAAATTATGACTTAGATAATAAGTCTGTATCTCAAAGGTGTGTAAATGTGAAATTTATGTTTTTTTAGGATTAAAACACTGTTTAACTCATCAGAAGTAGGAGGGACTTCGGTGTCACATGGTTATATGACTATATAAAGAAATCTTTTAGTTCATTCAGACAGATAGTCTGGGAGGTGCAGACATACTCTGCCCTCCATGTGTCAGTACACTAATGGTATTCTGGTGTCTGGTTTCTGCATTAATGTTATCAGATTATTTTTTTTTCGTTCTGCCTGAAGTTCGAATTTATTCTGTTTTATTTTTTTTATTATTTATGCGCTCCTGAATAAATCATTTTGTTTGTAGTACCTTCTTCGTCTTCCTTGTTAAATCCCACACCTCACAGCCTGTCCAAATGGCTGGCCAGTTGTATTATGTTCTTTTGCCAGAAGAGCAGTAAGTGACTTCCTGGTCCTCTTCATGCACATTCCTTCTTTGAGGTGGCTAGTTTCTAAAGGTATACCATCAACAGGGTGCGGAACATAGGGAGTCGTAATATGGGTGTCACAATTAGGTTGAAACCGATGGAAGTGACCGGGATTTCAGAGTGTGTTGCTCCGTGTGCATCTTGTATAATTTAATTACGAACTGTGGAGGATGTTATAAATAATTAATGGGTGGTGTGGGGGGAGAAGCCCCTGCAGAAAATTAATGGGGGCTGCTTGTGTAGGCTATGCAGTTTTACTTTGTGGCGACACAATTTGGTGTTGCTGTTCTTCCTGGCAGAATTTTCCCTGTGCTCTAATTTCCTGCACCCTGGGAAATTCACCCTAAAGTGGGTAACCCATTTCCAAAATGTATCCACTGCTAACATCTGTGTTGCTGCCACTTGCAGTACTGTCCATAAATCCACTAAAGGACTTCATCTCTCATAGGCATGCCAGCTTTGGCCTCAATGTTCTGCAATGCCTCCTTACCAGGATCATTAGGTCCTGCCGTTCTCCCTCTGTACTTAGTATTGCTTTGTAATTGTTCAATGATGTGGCTCAGTGCATGGAGAAATCCTCAAAGAAGATAGAATAGTTACCTACCATAACAGCAGATCTTCAAAAGAGTCTCCTCCATTGAACTACAGTTCTCTCTCCCACCTTCCCCCCTTATAGGGTGATAGGTGATTATACTGCCTACTCTCACAGGTTGCTTCTCTTCTGGTGCCTCCTGTGGTATCCATACAAAGGTTTCCACATCCTCTCCTAGGTGCCTAGTGTGCTTCCAATTGCTTCAGTCCCTGACAGTCCAGTGATCCTCCGAGCTTTTCTGTGGTGGGTAACTAAGACATTCTGGGGACATCCATATTATATAGGCATTCACGGGGTGTGTTGATGTGGGCAACCTCAACTTGCAAAACTTTCTGGCCAGTACTGACACCGATGACTTACAGTTCCATGATGTGGCTCAAATAGAGAAGATTATCTCAAAGATCTATGTTCGGTAGATAACTATTCTATATAGAGTTATCTTGGTAGAAAATATGAATACAAAACAAGATAACATAGGCTAAATAGAACTCACTCCCCATCTCCCTCTGACTGTCCTCCTCTCTACCCACTCTAAAACATGCTCTTTCTCAATCCCTCCCCACCTGTTGCATCTGCACTCAGGCCTCTTGATTCCTTGAATTCTCTTACTACCCCTCTTCCTCCCGATTCTTTGTATCCTTTACCCTTCCCTCTCACTCCCTCCCTCTTTTCTCCTTATCCACACTCCCCCCCTCCCACCTTTTCTACCCTCTCCTCACCTCCTTTTTCCCTTCCCCTTTTAGCTCTCCCTCTTTACTTTATGCTCACCCTGCAGTGTCTATCCTTCCCTGTCCGACACCTCCAAGGTCCCGTATTGCTCAGTTTTGACATACACATTGCTTTCTCTCAAACAATACTTAATGTACTGTCTCTACAACTGTATATATCTTTTATGTTTGCATACCTCTATATGCTATACAATATGGTATTATATATTTTTGAGAATTGTATGTATTCCATTGTAGTTTATTGTATTTACTGTACACATCTCTCATTGTGATTTATGCAATATACCAATCTCGATATTTCCTCTTTGTACCCTTTCCCTTGGTCGCACCTGGAAATGAGCCTCAGCTCAGTGTGCATTTCCCAGTTACCAACTTTAAATAAATAAATAGGTCATAATGCTATGATTAACTAGTGGAAGAGCAGCTGTAACCATGCTGGATGGCATCAGAGTATAGCTATGCAGCATTCTAACCAGAGCAGTCAAGTCGAAATAAACAGTAATAGATCAAAGAAAAGAGCTACTCTAATTTCATTTGTTTACACCTGAAAAGATGTTGTATAAACTAGATATTTAATAGCCTGACTCAGACTAGGATATTTATCTTCCTTTGTGAAGTGGCAGCACCTTCACAACTCACTGTGGCTTTGCCTGCTCCCTTACTCATTAATATAACTGCCCCATCTGAGCTCACCAGTGCATACTTTATGATTTTCTAAATTGGCTTTCATTGAAAGATAGATGTGTGCAGCACCTTGCTCTTTATGGCTTCAAGTTCTCATTAAACAAACCTCCCAACTACTTCTGTACCTGATCACCCCTGCTGCCTCCTATAGCCACAACCTTCACTCCAGAATGGATGGCAGATTTCTTGTCCCCAGATGTAAAGAAGATTCCAGCCAACTAACTCTCAGTCACAAACTCCCACAGGTCTGGAACAGCCTGGTTTTGGAAACAGCCCTCACACCGGTGTTATCTCAGCCAAGCACAACCTCAAAAATGTAATTGTCTCATATTGCAACTGCACCTGGTATTGACCTATATTTATTCAGTATATCTAACTGCTGGGTTGTCCTGCTCATTTGTTGCATTCTCAGTATAAATTTTTGAAATCATATATACAGGTGTGTACATATTGTGTTTATATTTTCCTTTGTATATATAGTTTTTGCATGTACATATTATGTTTTTGTTTCCTTCTCACCATGTAAATTCTTTCCCCAGCTTGCATCTGTAAATGAAATTATCCTTGTAAGTCTGTGAAACAATTTCAAATAAGTACATGAATAGAATATTCTGAGTCTGGCCATTGCATATCCTCCATTACTTGCTATACGTCAGTTTCTATACTCATAAAAGGGTGATGCAATGGGCGTGCCCTTTGCCCTGAATCTTATCAATTTTTTTATAGGCATATAGAGGTTGTTGGATAGTTTGATGCCTTTTATTAGGCCAACATACTGTATGTCTTATGCAAGAATGGTACAGTACACAAGCTTTCAGGGCACCATGGGTCCTTTCTTCAGGTGCAATAGCAAACTGAGCAAAAGAAGCTGAAGTTATATACTGTACATGGCAAGGCATTGTTTCAAAATAATGTATGACAGGATTGTGAGAAGACATCAAAGGAAAGATGAAAAGGACTCAAAAGGAAGGTTGGGTACACAGTGAATAGTAACAGATCAATAGCTGTACGGGGATGTTTAGCAGGAAGTGCATAGATATTTGTAATAGAGGCTGAATAGATGCCTTGAAATGTTAATGTGTAAGGTATACTGACAGGAACACAGCATATTAATTACATGAGATACACAAAGAATGGGGGGAAGGGATGTCACAGAAAGAAAAAAAACATTTGTATAAAGTAACATACAGTATTAAAGTTTTCCATAGTGTGTCGGAAATTCAGTGCCCCGAATGATCCCATTACAGTTCAAGTTAAACTGTTTGATATATTTAAATTACCTTGTCCTTCTTGCCTGTGTGTTTTTGAAGCTGCCTCTTAGTATTAGGACAGACAGGTCTTAAAGGGAATGGTCTGGTTGGGAAAAATGCTGTCTTATTGGTGTGCTGATAATCTGGTTTACTATTGTGTGTCAGTGGTGGTTCATCCTGGTTTGCAGTGGTTGTTTGGTTTCCCCTATACAGCATCCATTTGTGCACTTTTTGCACTACATTAGGTAAACCAGATTGCTTGATTGATATGTGTAGGGTCTGTTTATTTTTATTCTGCTGTTCTGTTCTGTTTCATTGGTGGTCTGTTTGTGATGTAGATGCAGGTCTTGCGTCTTGTTACATAGATACATAGATACATAAGACAGTGTCGGCAGATAAGGTCCTATGGCCCACCCAGTCTGCCCATTTGAGCTTGTAAGTTCAGTTTATGTTTTCCTAGAAGTCTGTTGCCCCTTACCCCTGACCTCCAGAATTCCTTTATGTCTATCCCATGTTCTCTAAATCCGTGATTGTTTCAGCCCCCACCACTTCCTCTGGCAGGGTGTTCCACTTGTCCACCAGCCATTCTGTGAAGAAATTCTTCCTCATGTTTCCTCTGAATCATCCTCCCTCCAACTTCATCCCATGCCCTCTAGTTCTGGAACATCTTTTTCGCTTAAAAATAGTGTTTTCCTGCGCCCTGTTCCTACCTGTGAGATACTTGTATGTCTCTATCATATCCCCTCTCTACCTCCTCTCCTCCAGGGAGTACATGTTCAATTCCTTCAACCTGTCTTCATAGGACTTGTGATGCAATCCATGCACTATCTTTGTTGCCTTCCTCTGAACCTTCTCTACCCTGTCTATGTCCTTATGTAGGTATGGTCTCCAGAACTGTACACTGTACTCCAGGTGGGGCCTCACTAGTGTCTTGTATAGTGGAATTATGACCTCTCTTTTCCTGCTGGTGATGCCCCTGCCTATACATCCCAGCATCCTATTTGCTTTACCTGCTGCCTTGTCACACTGTTTCCCTACCTTGAGGTCATCAGAGATGATAACCCCAAGATCCCTTTACTGCTTGGTGCATGCTATATCCTCACCCCCCAACTGATATATTGTGCCAGGGCTTTTGTGCCCCATATGCATTATCTTGCACTTCTTTGCATTGAATTTCAATTGCCAAACCCCTGACCATTCTTCAAGTTTCTGCAGGTCCCTTCTCATTCTGTCTACACCTTCTGGTGTGTCTACTGTGTTACAGAGCTTTGTGTCATCAGTGAACAGTGAAATTCTGCCTTCTAGGTCCTGTGCAATGTCACTGATGAAGATGTTGAATAGGACCGTCCCAGCACTGATCCCTGTGGTACCCCACTGGTCACTCTTCCTCTGTGAAGTGACAGCCATTTACCACCACCCTCTGTGTCCTGCCACCCAGCCAGTTACCTACCCACCACACTACTGTCCTGCCCACACCCATATTCCCCAGTTTGTGTATTAGTCTTCATGTGGCACACTGTCAAAGGCCTTGCTGAAGTCCAGATAGGCCATGTCCACTGCCCTCCCTGATCCACCTCCCTAGTCACCCAGTCAAAAAATTCAATGAGGTTGGTCTGACATGACCTCCCCCTGGTGAAACCATGCTGCCTTGGGTCCTGTAGTCCATTGACAACCAGATGTTCCACCAATCTCTCCTTCAGTAGTGCTTCCATGATCTTCCACACTACCGAGGTGAGGCTGACTGGTCTGTAGTTCCCCGCTTCCTCTTTATTCCTACTTTTGTATAAGGGGACTACATCTGCTGTCCTCCAGTCTTTGGGTACCTCCCCTGTTTCCAGTGATCGGCTAAACAGGATAGCCAGAGGTTCAGCCACCACCTCTCTTAGTTCTTTAAGGACCCTGGAGTGCACCCCATCTGGCCCCATTGCTTTATCAACTCTTATTACTTCCAGTTCCTTCAGGACCCTTTCTCGTGTAAAGGGACTTGTGTCCATTTCTGCACCATTCTCACCCCTTGTACTCCCTTCAGACCCATTAGCCTCCTCTTCCTCAGTAAAGACTGAGCAGAAATACCTGTTCAATATGTCAGCTTTACTGTTGGCATCCTCCACGTGGCCCCCATCCTCCCCCTTCAGTCTCACTATCCCTCCCTTTGTCTTTCTTTTTTCACTTATGTACCTGTAAAGGTTTGTTCCCTCTACCCACTGATTTTGCAATGTGTTCTTCTGTCTGAGCTTTGGCTTCCCTTACTGACCTCCCTGCCTCCCTTTGCTTCTCCTGGTACTTCTCCCTATCCCCTTCTGCCTGTGTCTTTTTGTATTGCCTGAATGCAATCTTTTTGGCTTTCACTTTCTTTTCTACCTCTTTGGAAAACCATAATGGTCTCCTCTTCCTTTTCCTTTTGCTAACCTGCTTAATGCATAATTCTGTTGTTTTTGTAATCCCCATTTTAAATACTGCCCACTGTTCCTCAACCCCCGATTCTTGTCCCATTCCCCTTAATGCCTCTTTCAAGTATCTCCCCATTTTCCCAAAGTCTGCCCCCTTAAAATCTAGGATACGTGTTTTTGTGTTGTTTGGTTCTGCTCGTTCTGTGATTTCAAACCATAATGACTGGTGGTCACTGTTCCCCAGGTGCTCCCCACTGTTCCCCCATCACACTGTCCCTGTTTGTGAGCACAAGGTCCAGTATTGCCTTCTGCCGAGTTGGTTCCATGACCAGTTGCTTGAGGAAGGCACCTTGAAGGGAGTCCAGGATAAATCTGCTCCTAGTTGATGCTGCTGCTGGGATGCTCCAGTCCCATCTGAATATTGAAGTCTCCAACCAGTACTACCTCACTTTGTCTGCCATCCTTGGATGGCTAGCATCAACTCCCTATCTGTTTCTTCCTCCTGGGCTGGTGGTCTATAGACCACACCTGTGCGGATGGCTGCCCCATTTTCCTTTCCAGCTTAACCCACGGTATCTCTCCCCATTTTGTTCCTCCTGGATCTCTGTGGCCCTTATGTCATTTTCACATACAGTGCCACCCTCCTCCCTTCCTGCCTGCTCTGTCTCTTCTTAATATGTTGTAGCCAGGTATGGCCATCTCCCAGTCGTGGTTATCATTACACCAGGTTTCAGTGATGGCCACAATGTCCAGGTCTGACTGCACCATGACAGACTCCAGATCTTCCATCTTGTTGCTAAGGCTCCTGGCATTTGCACACATGGCTTTCCATGATTTGCCCTCCCTAGACTGTTTCGCTGTTCTACTCCAGCCCCTTCCTTGGTTGTTCTTTATCCCCGGTTCTCCTTGCTGTCTGCTCTTCTGCTGAATTTTGCCCCTTTTCTGCCTATCCACCTCTTGGGCACTAATCTCCATCTTTTGCACACTGCTTTGCAGAGATAGCCACTCCTCTGGTTCACTGGTTCCATTGCTAGCTGTGGGGGGTGAGCAAGTAGGTACCCTCCTTGCTGGCCTGCCACCCCCCTTTGCTAATTTAAATGCTTGTCAATGTAGCATTTAAACTTTCATTGAGTGCTTGGATTCCCCTCCAGGATGGATGCAGGCTGTCAGGCTTGAACAAACCTCCATCCCTCCAGATGGGTCCCCAATCACCAATGAATCCAAACCCTTCCTCACAGCACCAGTTCTTCAACCATGAGTTAAAGTTCCTGGTGCATGCACTCCATGCGCCTCCTTGCCTCTCGCAGGTAGTACTTCTGAGAAAGTGACAGAAGTAGCTACTTGCTTGAGACCCCTTCCCAATTTTCTAAACTCTTCCTGAACTTCCTTTGGCTCCCCATTTGCCAGGTCATTGGTACCTAGGTGGATCATGACATCCAGCTCACCCTCCCGTCTTGCCTTCCCAGTGATCCCCAGGATCTTCCTTCCATCCCTCCATGCCGTGGCATCTGGTAGGCACTTCACCTCCCTGTCCTCCACCTCCTGTGTTCCTAGCTGGATCCCTCTTATGATGGAGTCCCCCACCAGGATTCACTTCCTCCTCCTCTGGGGTCCACTGCTTTCCCCGCTGAGGTCACCTCCTTGGCTAACCTCCACATCCTTTCCTTCCACTTCTCTGGGTACCTCTATTTGGTTGTCCTCATTTGCCAGTGTGGCATATGAGTTCTTGAGTGGAATAGGATCTGGGATGTGCCTCTGCCTGACTGCTCTAACCCTCTCTGAGTCCACTGTCATCCAAGTGCTCCTCGTTCTCGGCATCCTTTGAGGCAGTTGCATTGGACTGGGTGGTCTCTGGATAGGGGTGATGGTACTCCTGACCCAGTTTACTTCCGCTCTGAGTCTGGCTACCTCATCCCACAGTCCAGAGAGATGCATGCAGATAGGGCAGCACCTCAGTGTCCAGAAGGTCTGCCTGAATATGGCTGCCCCACAGCCACTGCATTGCACCACTCCCCACATTATACTGCAATTATACTGCTATTCCACTACTTGTCTGCTACTGAAGCTCTCCTAGTTCCCTTTTTATTAATTTACTGTCCTAAAAATCCTGCCACTGATCCTAAGATAATTTTCTTTAAAAAAAAAAAAAAAGAAACCAATAAATAAATAAATGAGTCAAAACACTTGTGCTGAGGGTGGGCTTCTTCCCCCTTATTCCCCTTCTACTTCACACCCCTTACTTAGAAACATAGAAACATAGACTTTGACAGCAGATAAGGACCGCTAGGCCCATCTAGTCTGCCCAGTTCCCTACCTACAGGATAGGCCGCGGATCCTAGTTAACCAACATCCTATTTCTTCCTACCCCCACAAGAATTGCCTTATGTCTGTCCCATGCATTCTTGAATTCTCCCACAGTTTTAGACCCCACAACCTCCTCAGGAAGGCTGTTCCATGCATCCACTACCCTCTCTGTGAAATAATACTTCCTCACATTGCCCCTGAACCACCTCCTTCTATCTTTAAATTGTGTCCCTTGTTCTTGCAAGTCTCTTTTCTGAAAAATGCTACCTCTTGACTTTGTTGATTCCACTGAGGTACTTAAAGTTTCTATCATGTCCCCCCTCTCCTTCTTTCCTCAAGGGTATACATATTAGCTCCTTTAGTCTCTCCTCATACGGCTTCTCTTGCAGACCCTGCACCATTTTAGTTGCCCTCCTCTGGACTGCCTCTATCCTGTCTATGTCCTTGCGGAGATGGGGTCTCCAGAACTGGACACAGTACTCAGATGGGGTCTCACCAACTGTCTGTAGAGAGGGATAACAACTTCCTGTTTTCTGCTGCTGATGCTGCTCCCTATACATCCCAGTATACCCCCAGCCCTCCCTACTGCCTTCTCACATTGCTTGCTAACCTTAAGGTCATCTGATATGATTACCCCCAGGTCCATTTCCTTTTTTGTTGTTGTTACTACCTCCCCACCCATTGTGTATTCTTCCCCTGGGTTCTTATTTCCCAGGTGCATTATTTTGCACTTCTTTGCATTGAATCCTAGCTGCCATACTTCTGACCATTCCTCCAACCTTGCCAAGTCCCTTTTCATCCTTTCCACGCCTCCTTGTGTATCAACCCTGTTGCAGATCTTTGTGTCATCTGCAAAAGGCATACTTTTCCTTCTAGTCCCTCTCGCAATGTCACTGATGAAGACATTAAAAGGACTGGACCCAATACTGAACCCTGTGGTACCCACTAGTAACCCCCTTTCTTCAGAATGGACTCCATTTACAATTACCTTCTGTGTCCTGTTGTCCAGCCAATGTTTTACCCAGGCTACCACCCTGGGTCCCACTCCCAGGCTGGTTAATTTGACTATTAATCTTTGTGTGGGACTGTGTCAAATGCCTTGCTAAAGTCTAGGTAGGCCATATCCACAGCCCCTCCCTGGTCTACTACTTTGGTCATCCAGTCAAAGAAATCTATTAGATCTGTCTGACATGACCTTCCGCTGTGAACCCATGCTGCCTTGGGTCCTGTGCTCCACTGGCCTCTAGGTACTCGACTATTCTTTCCTTCAGAAGTGACTCCATCACTTTTCCTACCACAGAGGTCAGACTGACAGGTCTGTAGTTTCCGCCTCTGTCTTGGACCCACTTTTGTGAAGGGCAATCACATCCGCCTTCCTCCAGTCCTCGGTACCACACCATCCTCCCATGATTTATTAAAAGAGTAGCCAGTGGTTTCAGTAGTTCCTCCTTAATTCTTTTTAGAATTCTGGGGTGATTCCATCAGGACCCATTGCTTTGTCCACCTTCAGTTTTAGGAGTTCTTGCAGAACCCTTTCTTCTGTGAAAGGACTGGGATCGACCCCCCATCAAGAGTGCTTCTGTTAATTGGATTAGGCACTTCCCCCCCTTTTAGAATACTGAGCAGAAATATTCGTTCAGTATTCCTGCTTTTCACTGTCTCCTCTGCCCACCCACTGTTCATTCTATTCAGCCTCACTATCCCTCTTTGTCTTTCTACGCTCGTTGATGTACCTATAAAAGGTTTTATCCCCCTTCTTAACTGAGTTGGCTATCTTTTCCTCAGTTTGGGCCTTTGCTATTCTGACTTCCCTCCCTGCTTCCTTCTGCCTTAACTGGTGCAGCTCTCTGTCCTGCTCCTTCTGTGTTTCCTTATACTTCTGGAATGCTATATTTTTCTTCCTGACTTTCACAGCACCTCTTTTGAGAACCATAGTGGCTTTTTCTTTCATTTTGATTTGTTCATTTGCTTCACACAAAGGCTTGTTGCCTCTGTGATGGCAGTTTTGATAATTCCCCATTGTTGCTCCACACCTCCTTCTAGCCTGTTTGCTAGTGCTTTTCTGAGGCACTCTCCCATCTTGCCAAAGTCAGCCCTCCTAAAGTCCAGTACCCTCACTTTGTATGGCTTGACTCTGTAGCTGAGTTTAACGTGAACCACACTGTTTGATGGTCACTTGTCCCCAGATGGCAACCCACTTCTAGATCTGAGATCCTCTCACTGCCCCGCTTTGAGAGTATGAGGTCTCAAGATTTCTCCCTCACGAGTGGGTTCCAACTAGCTGTCTAATGCCTACCACCTGTAGGGCATCAAGAATGGCCCTGCTCTTGGATGTGGCTGCAGCAAATGTGCTCCAGTTAACATCTGGCATATTCAGGTCTCCCATCAACAGTATCTCCCCTTTCTCTGCCATTCTAATAATGCCTTCTATCATATCCTTGTCCATTCCTCCCCTTACATGGGGGTCTGTACACAACCCCTGTGCGGATTGTGGTGCCCTTTCCAGTCTCCAAGGTGACCCACAGTGCCTCCTCTCCTCCCTGTTTACTCTTTTGTTCAGTTGCTTTTATCCCTTCCTTTACATAGAGAGCTACTCCTCCCCTCTTCTCCCCTGCCTGTCTCTCCTGTAGGTTATGTACCCTGGTATGTTAACATCCCAGTCATGGTTCTCTGTGTACCATGTTTCTGTGACTGCTACGATATCCAGGCATCCCTCTTCCATTAAGGCCATCAGCTCAGGGAGCTTGTTGCCCAGACTACGGGCATTGGTACTCCTTACCCTCCATTTCCTGATGGCCTTACTCCCTTTGCCCCATCCCTGTCCTTCTTGCCTTTGTCACTTTCTCCATTTACCCCTGCCCTTCTCCCTATCGACACCTCTATGTTGGTGTTTGCCGCACTTACTACCGTGATTATTTGGGGCTAGGTTTTCCTGCTGCTTTCCAGTGCCTCCCCTTGGCTAGTTTAAAGCTTGCCAATGAAGCATTTAAACCTATCACCTAGGATCCTGGTTCCCTCCTGGACAGATGCAGCCCATCATGCCAGTATAGGCTTGCATCACTCCAGGTGGACCCCAGTCCCCAATGAAGCCAAATCCCTGAGCTCCACACCAGTTTTTCAACCACTGATTGAATCCCATGGTGCGGAACACCGTAGCCTCTCCTATGCCATAGATGGGTAGCACCTCCGAGAAGGTTACCGTGCATGCTACTTGACTAAGGCCCCTCCCCAATTCCACAAACTCTTCCTGCACTTCTCTAATCCCTTTCTTAGCGAGGTCATTTGTCCCTAGGTGGACAATGACATCCAGCTCCCTCCCCTGTGCAGCTGCTTCGGCAATCCTGAGGATTCGCTTCCTGTCCCTGCAAGCCATGGCGCCAGGCAGGCACCTTACCTCCCTCTCCCCTTCCTCCCCCAGTTCTACCTTCCTAACAATGGAGTCCTCCACCAGGAGTTGTTTCCTTCCCCTGCAGGGTCCCCTGCCACCCTCCTGTGGGTCTCCTTTGTGGAGGTTCCCAGCATCCTCCTTGGTCTCCAATGTGGGTGCCTCCATAGAGGAACCACACTTTGCCAGAATGGCATAGGAATTGTGGAGATGTACAATGGGAGGGATGCGCCTCTGTTCCACCACTCTCACCCTCCCTGAGCCCACTGTAGTCCAACCGCTCCTCTTTCTTGGCATCCTCTGAGGCAACGGCAGTGGCACTGGTGGTCCCTGGATGGAAGAGGAGGTCCCACAAATCCTGGCCAACTCAGCCTGGAGATGAGCAACCTCCTCCCTCAGCCCAGAGAGGTGCCTGCAGATGGGACAACACCGCATCCTCCAGAACATCTCCCGGAAGACCACTGCTCCACAGCCACTGCACTGCACCACTCCAATCATGTCTTATTTCTGGCCCCTTAACTGTTTGCAATCCTTACTGTTTCCTCTTTTTTTTTCTCTCTCTCCTTACTTTCTGCCTGTGTGCCCTTTAAGCTCCTGATTGTCCTGTTCTGAGACAAGAATATCCTATATTTCGCAGTAGACCACTTACTTGCTCAGAGGCAGACCTCCAGCAGCTAGAGGGGGCCGGAGAGCTACTCTTGCCCTTCTAGGATGGTGGATCCTTGGTGGTTCTGTGATCACTCACTTCGTGCCCCTAAACAGGAAGTTCCTGTTGTCAGTCAAATTCTGTGCCTATAAAAATAGAACTAGCTTTGGGTGGGGGCGTGGAGGGGAGGGAACGAGGGCAATATAGTCCCAGCAGAGAAGTTCAGTCACACAGCAGTCCTTTCTCCTGGTGTCTTCTGCCAAGCTATTAGCAGAAACTTTCTAAGGCAGTCTTTAAATGTAGCTTCCTTCTAGCTAAGCCACTCCCCCTACTTACCAGATCTTTCTACAAGTAATTTAAACCTCACAGCAGTTAAGTCCTTTCAGTCACCTGAGATTTACACCTAGATAACTCTTCAGATACCCATTCAGTTCAGTTAACCCATACCCATACTATACCCTGTGTTTAGCTCCTGTCAATCAGATTTAACAAGGCATATAATTAAGAGTTGGGGGAAGGGGGGGTGAAAATTTGCAGCAATTAAAGACAGCACAGAATTACACCACCACTACATTTTAAATTTTCAACAGCCCAAAAACAATTCTAAGTGAAGACAACAAGGAAAGTACAGTGTCACGAAAAACCCACAATCTAAGTTTAACAGAAAAATAGCAATTACCAGTTACTCTAAAGCAGTGAATTGAATATATTTCCTTCCTTCCCCTTCTGGCTTCTTCTGAGAAATTAAAACTCTACTTGCTACCTCAACTCTGACTAAGCCCCACCTCCAGTTATCACATAGCTGAGGTCAGAGGCCAGACAATTAATACCCTTCACCCAACTACAGGGCAGTCAGACAAGCCAAGATAAAATTTGCAGCAATTAAAGACAGCACAGAATTACACCACCACTACGTTTTAAATTTTCAACAGCCCAAAAACAATTCTAAGTAAAGACAACAAAGAAAGTACAGTTTCACGAAAAACCCACAATCTAAGTTTAAAAGGAAAATAGCAATTACCAGTTACTCTAAAGCACTGAATTGAATATGTTTCCTTCTTTTCCCTTCTGGCTTCTTCTGAGAAAATAAAACTCTACTTGCTACCTCAACTCTGACTAAGCCCCACCTCCAGTTATCACGTAGCTGAGGTCAGAGGCCAGACAATTAACACCCTTCACCCAACTACAGGGCAGTCAGACAAGCCAAGATAAAATTTGCAGCAATTAAAGACAGCACAGAATTACACCACCACTACGTTTTAAATTTGCATGATATTGTTCCTATCATTTCAGTTATTTTGATCTGCTGGGGGTTTGCTATGAACTATTATGTTAGAAAGGTTAGGGGGCTACTTGTAGGCAATGATAGGTTGCTCAGGGAAAATGTCTTTAAGTGTTTCATATTCACTCAGCATTGGTTGTAGTTCCGTAATGATTTGCTGAAGGGGTATCAGCATGGTGCCATATGTAACAACTAGTGGTGTGTGATCAGTTTGATTATTTTGCCCATATTCCAGTAGATTTTCTCATGATATTTCACATTCAATTTCTCTGTCACTTGTCTTGAGGAGTGGCCCTCCTGGATGAAGGAATTATGAAGTGAGGTGAATTGTCTGTTTCTTATTGTCTCATCTGAGCAGATCCGATGGTATGAAACTGCCGGACTTTAGAGTACAGGTTTTTTCTGTGCCTTAGGTGGAAGCTGGAATTATGCAGGTAATGGTGACTGTCAGTGGGTTTTCTGTACATAGCGGTTTGTATATGTCCATTATTAGTGATTCTGACTATGGCTTCCATGCAATTTATGCTGATGTTGGAGTATTCAATGGTGAATTTTATAGAGGGGGAAAAGTTGTTGAAATCATGATGAAACTTTTCAAGGGAGTGTTCACCTTCTGTCAAAATGAGGATTATTCATCTATATATGGGAGGTAGACTAATGGTTTATAGGGGTTGTGTTAAAAAAAAATCTTCTAGATTGGTCATGAAAATATTGACATATGGTGGTGCTGTTTTTGTGCGTTTGCTGCCCCATGATCAGTAAAAAGCGCCTACCATTAAATGTGAAGTTGTTATGCATTAGAATGAATTTTAGTAAGGTGGTTTATAAGCATATGGAAGTCACGGCATTGTTTTTCAGAGACATACACTCAGTTTTTTCAATTAGAGTAAAACATGGCATTGATTTATCGATGACATCTCGTTAGTATGGGCAGGTAGTATAGAAGAACTGAATCAGTCCTTGAAATACATCAGTTCAACTAGCCAACTAGCTCAGTAGCTAGTATGCTTACCTCTGGGGCAGTATGACTGGAAGGTCATGGGTTCTAGTCACACACCAGGTACTTGGGGTAATACTCATAAATGACACTGTAGCATTGTAACATGTTCTCATTAATTGAGATCATGGTCCTTAACTAACGACTACCATCCTCTGCAGACTATTTATAATGTACTGTGTACAGTATGTTATTGATATTTAATTAATTTTTTGTCCATGGATAACTGTGGTTTTATTCAGCGTTACAACCTCTCGGTTTATATTTTTCATTACAGCACGGGAGGTTGTAATCACTGCCCACCACTCAAGCAATTGCTATACAGGTCATTTGCTGCAGCTCTGTATGGGTGGGCCGATCATCTCTTCCCAACATGGTGGCTGCATTGCTTGCTAACCCAGTTCTCAAACCTGTACTTTCACTTCATCCCAGGTGCTCTTTTTACATATTTTTCATTATGTATCTGGTTGATCCTTCCTTCAAAGTGTAAAAAATCTATCTGGTTGATCCTGCCATGCTTACCTGTTGAGTGGGGCTCCGTGGCTGCATTCGTCACTGAGCGATTGAGTCACTGAGTGAGAGAGAGAAAGAGAGAGACACACACACAGGCTGCCACCAGCACTGTGTGTGTGTGTGTGTGTGTGTGTGTGTGTGTGTGTGTGTGTGTGTGTGACAAAAAAATGAGGATCATTAAATAAAATAATATATGAGTGAATGTGTGTAAAATCAGAATTTTACACACACACCCATACATTATTCTATATATGATGCATGCATTCTGTGGTCCTCTGTGCAAGATTATTTGTAAAAATGTCTGAAACGTTTTCTGTCACAACATTCTAAACTTTATAGATTTATTTTTGTTAAGGCTATTGCCAGTCAATAAAAGTCTTGAATCTGAATTGCAGTGTAGTACGAGGGGTGCTACACAGTTGAGGTGTTGTCCTTCAGATGAGACGTTAAACCAAGGTCCCTTCTGCCCATCTCTGGTCACTGTCCAGGTGGAAGTTAAAGATCCCATGGCACTTATCGAAGTAGAGTAGGGGAGTTTTATTAAAATAATATCATCTAACAAAATACATCCAAAACCATAACAGGACAATATACACTATTCTTTCATAAAAGAAAAAAAAAGAGAATAAATGTGATTCAAATATATAAGAAAAATAAGCAGAAACGATAAAAGGAAAAACACAAACAAGGAATTAACTGTAGAAAAAAAAAATAAACCTAACTTTCTCTTTTCCTATAGCCTCGCCGTACCTGCTCTTTGAAAAACATGAACTTATTTTATTTGCAAATTTTTCAAGTTTCAAATCCAGGAACAACTTTCTAAGGAGACTGAAATTTGTTTTCAGGTAAAGTGTTCTCACATATGTAGAAATCTTATATAGCTATATAGCTGACTCTGCCATCAGTGCCACGGCTAGATGGCTATATTACAACTGCTGTATTACAAACTGGCACTGTGCCTCCCAGGTGTAAAATTCAAGGCAAGGAAAAATCACCACCAAAGTACTATACTAGTGTGATATTTTGTACATCTCATTGAAAAATCACTTAGTACAATGTTTTGGTATGTCAATCTCTACTGCACCAAGTAAGATTTCTTCAGGTGAGTATTACACTCTTCATTTTGAAAGTGAGATGAGTAAAATCAAATTCTGGTGAGTACAAATGGCTTGAGGACATGGCGTGATGAGTACATTTTTTAAAATAATTTAGTTTTTTTCAGGATAATATTAAAAACACACCAGTAGTGTATAAACATGTTTTGTTGTACTAATTTTAAATATGCTGGACCCTCCATGTTGCACCATCAAAGAAATGTGACTCTTAACTCCTTGTATAATGCAACTGAGCTGTTCTTTGAGTGTATGCCATTCCTTGAAATACTTTGTTTTTATATTGAACATAAATAATACAAATAAAGTTAAACAAAACACACCAGTAATAACAAGTTTAAAGTGAGTTTCCAACCTAGATGACAGCAGGTACTACTCTCATATTGTGGTAGCCACCCTCCCTCTCAGTTATTCTAGCCATGTTGTCATTATGAAATGTACCCCGTACCTCTGAAATATCACTTGTAAATGTGTTCTGATGATGGGCTGCCTGATCACTTCTGAGGTCTCCAGTCCTGCTGCCATGCCCCTGTGCTCAAGCACATAATGACGTGTGCCCAGGGAGAGCATGGGGGTGTGCCCCATTGAAGTGAATGGAGCTTCTTTTTCCTGTCATTTTTATGGCTCAGGATGGCCAGTTGGACAGGAAAGAAGGACACTGCTTGACTAACAAGGACTTGTTATTTCAAAGGTATGGGGTACATTTCAAAATGACAACATGGCTAGTATAACTGACTGGGAGGGCGGCTACCACAATATGGGAGTGGTAGTGTTATATTGGAAATTTCATTTAATGTCTTGTCTTCATAAATGGTGTATTACAGTAGTACCAGTGGTGGCAAGTGTGGGACGGCAGTGGGCCACGCCATCAGAATGAGGGGACCAGGAGCTTGATGCTGCCGACTGCTGCCGCCATACCCAGTCCAGCAACTTCAGTATGCATATATGCAGCATGCATAGTAACCAACAGGACACAAATGGAGGTGGTTAAATATGTGATAAACTCACTACCAGGTACATTGTGAGGCTTGAGGTGTTTACATCGACTCCCTTCAGCACCTGAATGTAGTTATCACATAACTACCCATACCCTGACGTGTCTTACTGCTTACTACGCATGCTGCATGCAGGCATAATGAAGCTACTGGACTAGGTATGGTGGGGAATTTAGATAGCAGAAGCCAGCAACATGAAGCCCCTGCCCCCCACCCATTCTGATGGCATGGCCCACAGCTGCCATACACATGCCACTAGACCAGTCTTGTCAAAAATATAGTCTGATCTGCACAAACCTCTACTCTTTCTTAACTCAAAATGGAAAATCATAATCTTTTTTTCTGCTTCAACTGCAGTCAACCAACCTCCTTCAGTGCCCAAATAAAATCTTTTTTCAGCCACACAGCATTAAACTATACTGAATTAGTTTACTTAATGCTCACAATCACATCCATAATCCATCAATTCACATTACATAATAAGCAGTAGGATTTGTATGGTGTGGGCAGAGAGAACAATAAAAGTTAACTTGCACTTGCAAGGTACTTAAGCGCCTTGATTCCTGATGTCTGACCCCACCCTGCCTTCAAATGTAAGCTTCCTCTTCAAGCATTTTTTTTTAAGTTTATCACTAAAATAAAAGTAGAGTCCACAGACTGAATAGTCAAATGGTAAGAATGTAGCCAGCTAGAAAACAGTGAGCTGTGATTCGATCGGATGGCAAGGTTCGGTACAGTCACACCTCTCTAAGCTCCATGATGGCCTTCTTCCCTCAAAAATTTAACTCACTTATTGAAGTATTTTTGCGACTCGCTCTTGAAAGAAAACAACTTCCGTGCTTACCGTAATGTTGATTTAATCTCTGGACCCTATCTAAAGAACATTTCAACAATCCTGTTCTTCCAGTACTCACACAGAAACTGCAGGTTTTAGTTCATTGGCACGCAGTGAGACACCTCATTTGGTCGGGTGACCCTTGCTCAACACTTGCACAGGAAAAGAAAAGCTTAAAACAGGATCTGTCTACTGCAAACAAAGGGAAGTCTCTGGTCTAGTATCTTTCTAATACTTTATGACTAATTTATCTTCAGAAATCCCTCATAGCTTATCACGTTTCTGTCAAATATATTACATAGCACTAAGAATGGAGTCAAGTAAAAATTTGGTTACCATGAGAGATAAAGTTAATGCCATGAAACGTCCTTTTCCTGACTCTGACAGCAGCTTGTATGATCAAGGCGAACATACCCATAAGAAATCTGCCATTGCTGCCCTATTAACAATTGATCATTTTGACCTCATTATGTCAGAAATTACACATCTGAGCATTAAAATATCAGACATGCACACTGACTTACGAGAAGTGAGACAAGAGTTAGTCTCGCATATCCTACGCATTACCATTGCAGAAACAAGAATTAGCAGCTTAGAGGACACAATTAATAAAGACCATGCAGACAGGGTTACTGATAACTGCAGGATAAGCAAACTAGAATCTAAACTGGAGAATCTGGAGGATTGAAATAGGAGGAACAATCTCAGAATATTTGGTTTTAAGGAAGGTATTGAAGGAACTGATCCACTTGCTTTTGTTAACTCTCTACTCACAAAAATAGTAGGTCCCCCAACTGACAGTAAATTTTATATTCTTGAGAAGGCTCATAGGTCCATGAAGCCCAACCCAAACAGTAGGAACATCCTAGATCATTTGTTATGAAATTCCTGAACTTTCAACAGAAAATTCATGTCCAAAGAGTTCTCAGACAAAAATAAGATTAGCTTTGAAGGATGCAAGATCAAAGCGTATAATGACCTTGCCCATGAGACCATACAGAAATATGATGCTTTCTTTCCCATTAAAAAATGTCTCATGGAGGCAGAGTTGAAATACAGTTTGCTTTTTCCAACACTATTGAATGTGTGATCTTCTGAAGGGTCTAAAGGAATATAATGGGTTCTCGGCTGCAAAAACAGGACTAAAGGCTAATTTTCCAGCTCTCTTTAAATCATTCGATTTTCAAAGCTAAATATGATTGGTGTCTGTAATGTATTTCTGTACATTTACTTATATTTACATTTAAAAGAAAGAAAAGTGAAAGAAAAGGATGAACTGGCTGGAGTTTTAAATCTTGAAAAAGCTGATAAGTCAATAGTGATGCTGACAGTTGGTGATACATCGAGAGGTACTGTTTGCTCTGGAGTCTGCCTAACCCCTCCCAATCTTTTTTTTTAACCTTTATATTCAACTGATGGTCGGCGGGGTTGGGAGGCTCACTTCCAGTTCAAGAAAACACCCCTTTTTCTTTATTTCTCTTTTTACTTTATATGTATAATGAGGCTACAGCAAGTTAGCGAGTTTTCCCATGGTCTTGCCTATGAGACGGTTTGGCATGAGGGTCTCTTGTTGCTGGCCTCCCTGGTCTGAAAGCACTGCTTCACAAGAATGAGTCTTTGTTTGTCTTTGGCCTGCAGTGCTATGGATATGGAATAGGTGGTGGTTAAGCTCTGCACACGTTTTAAATACTTATTGCTCCTGTTATTTTGGCCCACTGATGGTGGATGCGCAATCTGTAAGGTTGCAGGGCATCCTGGTAATATTGGCCATACTTGCTTCAAAGTCCTACTTGGTGCCGGGCCGGTGTTGCTGAGGGCTAAGGCTCTGGATGCCTTACCTCGCGCCACACTGATGACCCGGGTTCGGGAACGAACATGGGCTGTCGGAGGTCAGCAAGGGGTGGAGGGTGGAGCTGGATGGAGCTGCTGGAATGGCAGCTGTCCTCTCCAGGGAGGGAAGGTCACATCCCTCAGCTATTGTCTGCCTCCTGGTGGAGGCCAGGAGACAGTACAGGCTAGAGGGTGTATAGGCACTAGGACCACGGGTGGGTGGAAGAGGTTGTTACTGGGGCTGTAGTATGCATGTGCGCCTCCATGCACATGCGACTACTCCTGGGGCCCGAGGTGAAAATCAGAGGAAATAAACATTCTGGCGACAGGATGATGCCCGACCCCACAGGCACCGTTCCCGGGCGGGCATAATGTAAGCCGGTAATTCCAGTGTCGGAGCTGGGGGGGGCGGTCAGGCTGAAGGAGTAAGCCAGAAAAAAGGTGTACAATAGAGTAGTGATAAAAATAAAGTCCTGTGTGGACACAAGATCTATATAATGGGCATTTGCTGGAAGATGCTAATACCTGGCCTTTGTTACATTGCAGTATTAAGGCCAGATGTAGATATCAGTAAACAAAATTTTCTCTAGCGTGTGGTGGAGCGAGATCACTGCTGTCACATGGAGCTTACTATATTATGGTCTCTTATCGTGGATATTTCAGGTATTGAAAATTTGTATTGAATTTTTCTGGCCAGTTCCTCAGCTGAATAACATATACTTTAATGAATCACTTTTCACTGTGCAGTGCCTCTGAGTTGGGGGAAGGGAGGAAGAGGGATTTTCCGCTTACAGTCACTGGCTGAGGTAAATGGACTCGCAGATTGCTAGTAACACAGAAACATAGAAACATAGAATTTGATGGCACATAAGGACCGCTTGGCCCACCTAGTCTGCCCATTTCCCTACCTATTGGATAAGCTGCAGATCCTAGTTAACCAACAGCCTACTTCCTCCTACCCCCCCACTAGAATTGCCTTATGTCTTCCCCATGCATTCTTGATTTCCCCCACTGTTTTTGACTCTCGACCTCCTTAGGAAGGCTGTTCCATGTATCTACAACCCTCTCTGTGAAGAAATATCTCCTCACATTACCTCTGAGCCATCCCCCATCTTCAAATTGTGCCCTTGTTTTTGCACATCTCTTTTCTGAAAGATGCTACCCTCTTGGACTTTGTTGATTCCTTGAGGTATTTGAAAGTTTCTATCATGTCCCCACCCCTTTCCTCGAGGCTATACATCTTTAGTTCCTTTAGTCTTTCTTCATATGTCTTCTGATGCAGACCCTGCATCATTTTGGTTGCCCTCCTCTGGACAGCCTCCACCCTGTCTGTCTTTGCAGAGATGGGGTCTCCAGAACTGTACACAGTACTCCAGATGTGGTCTTACCAACTTTCTGTACAGAGGGCCAACAGCTTCCTGTTTTCTACGGGTGATGCCTCTCCCTATGCATCCCAGTATCCCCCCGGCCCTCCTTACTGCCTTCTCACATTGCTGGCCCACCTTTAGGTCATCTGATATGACTACCCCCAGGTCCCTTTCCATTTTTGTTGTTGTCAATATCTCACCCCCCCATTGTGTACTCTTCCCCTGGGTTTTTGTTTCCCAGGTGCATTACTTTGCACTTCTTTGCATTGAATCTAAGCTGCCATACATTTGACCATTCCTCCAACCTTGCCAAGTCTATTCTCATCCTTTCCACCCCGCCTTGTGTATCAACCCTGTTGCAGATCATCCTTTCCACCCCACCTTGTGTATCAACTCTGTTGTAGATCATCCTTTCCACCCCACCTTGTGTATCAACCCTGTTGCAGATCATCCTTTCCACCCCACCTTGTGTATCAACCCTGTTGCAGAGTTGGTGTTTACTGAATTTTAAGTTTTCAGCCGTGTTTTTATTTGCCTGTTTTGAATCTACCTCAGTGTCCCACAGGGTTCTTCAATGGCTCTCTCGCGCAGGTTCCATCACAGCTCGTGGAACGGCTGGGCAGTGGCTCTTGCGCTGAGCAAGCATGTGATCACTCTGAGGCGCACCCTTTGACCTTTGCACCACAACAACAACAACTAAGCTGGGGAACTGGTGCACTCTGGGAGGGCTATGACAGTCTTTTGGCATATGAGGTACCTCTCTAGAATTAAATTAAACCATTACCTAATCTTTTTTAAAGTTTCATGAGAGTCATTCTTATTTAGGTGATTAGCTAACTGATTTTAGAGGAAGGAGGGGGGAATGGTACTTTTCTCTTCTTCTGTATATCGTACGTTTCCTAACGCCGGCATTGGGGTGAGAGGTCACGTTTTGTGCCCTTCGCTTCATCCCTACTTTGTATCTCTCTTGGGACTTAAGCAGCTGCTTGGGGGGGCTGTTTTTATTTATGCTTTCCTCATTTATTTTTTATTGTTTTGTCTGGTACACGCGACCCTGACTACAGAGAAAACCCCGATCATGAAGCAATCCTGCATGGATCACAATTTCTGCTTCTCATTGGGTTGGAATTCTGAGGGTAAGGAAAATATATTTTTTGAGTCATCATTTAAGACCTTCTGAGGCTTGGCAGTTAAAGTTATGGCTGACGGAAGGGGGGGAAGGGGAAAAAGGAAGAAAGGAAAGGAATACAGGGGGAAAAATAAAAATGTTCTCCCTCAGTCTGTCTCTATATATATAGGGTATGGAGTTGTTTTTGTACTTCCTCACATCACTTGTGGGACAGCGAATGAGGAGGAATGGACAACTGGTTAATTGTAGGGTATTCAACTAAAGGGCCACTGTTACAACTGAGGGAAGAAGGGAGGAGGGCTGTACTTGAACCAACCCATTCCAGAATGCACTGGTTGGTCATTTTTGCACACTTGCTTTTGATGACACATTTATTGTTGGTAATTGAAATGGTGCAGATTACTAGACATTTTCTTCATATTTACACTTTTTTGTGTGAATTGTTAGCTGTGCGGTAAATTATTCTGTTCTTACTCAGTTACCCTATTTATCTTTTATCTTCCATACTTACTCGCTCGCCTTCTTTTCTTCACTATCCTTTCTTGCTCTATGGGGGAGAGGATCTGGAGAACACTTACACAAAATGTTTCCCTGGTTTTAGTTTTATTTGTCTTGAAACACTCATGTAAATTTTACTTTGACAAATTACAGTGTGGTAAATGATATGTTAAAACTCGATACTGGCATGTCAGAGGTCTGAACCATAAAATCAAAAGACACTCTGTTCTAAGGCACCCTAAAAAACTAGATACCTCAGTAGTTTTCTTACAGGAAACTCATCTTAAGAAGAAGCATTACTCTTTGATGCAGAAAGACTGCATCAAAGTGTAGGTTGATGCAAAAAAAAACTGGGTGGGACAGGTCTTTGGGGCCGAAGACAGCTCTAAGAAAAGCGGGGGTGTTGGTGTTATTTAAAAGGGGCCTACTTTTTCAACCTGGAACAATTATAGAAGACATCTTGGGTCACTATATTATCATCAATGGCAGATTGGGTGAGGAATGCTTCACAATCATAAATGTGTATGGTCCTAACTCTACATCTCATGAGGTATTTAATTTAATATTTAATAAACTCAGTACATTTTTGGATAGTACTATTATTATTGTGGGGGACATGAATAGCACACTAGATCCTGTCCTGGATAGATCAACCTTTAGACCACATAGGATCAGAGCTGATGAAGACCTAAATGATCTGGTAGATAACATAGGACTAGTGGATACTTGGCAGACTCTTAACCTGAATGGAAAAGAGTATACCTTCTGGTCCCAATGCAACAATTCAGGCTCTAGGCTAGATCAAATCTATTCTCTGGGATCTCTTATTCCAAGAATTATTAAAGCTGTAATTGAATTCCGGGTAGTATCAGATCATTCTTGTATATCTTTACTATTCTACACCTCGACCAACCCTCACAAAACACGAAGGTGGAAGCTCAGTAATTTTATATTAGAAATTGCTGAGATTTATGATAAGGTTAAAACTAACATTGAGGAATTTCTTTCCTTTAATGACTCTGGGGATACTTCATGGAATAACACATGAGATTGCCTTAAATGTTGCTTGAGGGGTGTGTTAATACAAGAGGTAGCTTACTTTAAGAAAAAAAAATAAAAGCAGCAGGAAGTTCTAGGAAAAATTAAAGAATTAGAAAAAATACTAGTTCTTTCAAACTCTCCTAAGAATTGGGTAGCTTGGTCAAAAATAAAATCAGAATAAAATGAATCCCTTAGAAACTAGGTAATATTTGCTATTAGGAAAGCTAAACCGAACTATGTGGATTCAGGGCCCGAAGCCTCAAAAATCCTGTCCATACGTCTATCTCAGAGTAGTAATGCCACAAACATTAAAGCCATTAAAAGTAAAACTATTAGTAACATATTAGCAGGTCAACTTCAAATAAATGAAGAATTTCTTACATTCTACAAAGGACTATATCATAAGGAGGAAGGAGCTGCAACTATTTTGTTAGAGGAATTTTGTGATGGCACAAATATCCCTAAAGTGCCAGATTCACTTAAAGAGGGGCTGGGGGCACTCATAATGAAATAAGAGATCTTAGTTGCTATAAAACAGGTTAAGAAAAATAAAGCACCTGGACCAAATGGATTCACTACTAATTTTTATAATAAGTTTGACACAAAGCTAGCTCCTGTCTTAGTGGAAGTCTTTAATCAAGCATTGGCAGATGGCAGACTCTCTCAGGAGATGACTAAGGGCCTGTTAACCTTGATACATAAGCAGGGTAAGGATCCCTTAGATTGCAGTAGCTATAGGCCGATCTCCTTAATAAAGTCTGATGTCAAACTCCTGGGTAAGGTGCTTGATAACAGAATGGAAACAGTTACTTATTTACTAATATCCAAACAACAGACAGGTTTTATAAAAGGAAGGAAAGCAGCAAGCAACACAAGGAAACTATTCTGTGTTTTATAGACAGCCGATAACCAGTTCCTTCCGAGTGGCCTTATATCACTTGATGCCGAGAAAGCATTTGATCGGGTGGCATGGCCTCACATATTCAACTCTCTTAAACTATATGATTTTCCCGACTCATTCTTAAATTGGGTATGTATCGAATATCAAAACTCTTCATCCGCAGTAGTAACTAATGGAGTGATTTCACCATTCTTTGAAATAGAGAGAGGCACCAGCCAAGGGTGTCCTTTGTCACCACTATTGTTTAACATCACTATTGATCCGCTAATAAGAAGACTAATTCATGAGAAAGAAATTAAAGGCATTAAAGTGGGACTAAAAGAACATCTAGTGGTGGTTTATGCAGATGACATACTTCTTATGATTTCAGACCCAGTTACCTCATTACCCTATGTGTTTAATGTGATACAAAGCTTTGGAGAGATTTCTGGCTACAAACTAAATAAAGAAAAAAACAAATTTCTATCACTCAATAAGCACTGTGTAAGGGAAGACATTGATAACGCTGGGATCATATGGGTGAAAGAGTATACAGAATATTTAGGGATTCATATTTACAAATCCATTAATAAGACTGTGTTCAAAAATATCACAAAAGTCAGATAGAAGTTATGGAAGAGCTATTTATTTATTTAAGATTTTGGTAACTGGGTAAGCCCACTGAGACCAGAGGTCCCTTTTTCAGGGGCAACCCAGGGTTAGATACATACAGCAATTATTACATACAGTGGACAATAATACAGAGATTTGAAGTGAGACAGTATCAATTGGAGAAACAGTAATTACAGGTTAAGAATCCAGAGCATACATTAGCAACATTGCAAGAGTTAACAGGGTCACAGTTTGACACTTACAACAGTAGGGCATGGTATACAGAGGTCACAGTTTGAATGGTAGGGAAAATGGGGCTAGTGAGTGCAGCCACACAGGCTAAGTTCCAGGAAGTATACTTTGAGGCCAGCCTTGAATCCTTGGAGAGAAGGCCTATCAACCAGGGTAGCTGGGAGTGCATTCCACAAGTGTGGGGCAGCATATGAAAAGCACTTACCCGGGGTTTTTGTATACTCGGGGGATGACAAGGGGCCAGCCAGTCGAGGATCTCATATCTCAGGATTGTACTCTGGGGTTGAGCAGTCCACACAGATGAGGAGGAGGGCTAGCGGTAGTGAATTTATAAGTCAGGCAGTTGGTGGAGTAGGCCAACTTATGGCATATAGTGGGCCAGTGAAGGTCTGTGAGGACCTCACAGTGGTGTCTCCTGGTGGGAGAGTTAGTGGCAAAGCGTGCCACTCTGTGGCAGAGCACCGTGAGTTTTCTTAGTTCCCCTTCTCATAAGAACTGTAGCAGGGGGGCCCCGTAGAGGAGGTGGGGGAGAAGGGTGCAGTTTGAGATTGCACGCCGAGCTTCGTCAGTAAGGGAGTTTCCCAAACGATAGAGGAGTCCAAGTTTCTGATGGAGGGACTTGGTTAAGGAGTCAGTGTGAGGTTTGTAGGACAGTTCCTGGTCAAGGAGTATCCCAATTTGAGCTAAAGAAGGTCATGCCTATCCAAACCAAGGCGTCTGGTTCCAAACAGGACAGTCTTCATTTTCTCCTCATTCAGTGCTAGAGAGTTGGCAGAGAACCAGGCCTTGAGCGCTGTGAGACTGAGTTGAAGTTTAGCAGTGATGACGCTGGGTAGCGGGTCACTGCAGTAGACGACAGTGTCGTCTGCATAGAGGATGAGTTTGCTCGGCCCACAAGCCCCCTCTATGTCGTTAACAAATTGAGTGAAAAGCAGTCGGCCCAGGATTGAGCCCTGGGGTACCCCCGAGACAACCGGCCGGGCACTGGACTGTGTTCCTCTCCAGAGGACTTTTTGGCTTCAGTTTAGTAGATAGCTCTCGAACCAGGAGTGGGAGAGCCCATCCAACCCGAGGTGGCAGAGTTTGGTGAGAAGAAGACTATGGTTGACTAAGTCAAAAGCCTTGGATAGGTCGACAAATATTGAGCCAGTCAGAGAGCCTTGGTCCATGGCATCAAGGACATCAGATGTGAGCCAGATGAGGGCCGTGTCTGTGCCGTGGCCTTTCCTGAAGTCATGTTGTATGTCAGCTAGGAGAGAGTGAAGCTCCAGATAGTCATGCAGCTGGTTGTGGACCAGTCTCTCCTGTACCTTCCCGAGGGGGCAGAGAATGGAAATAGGCCTATAGTTCCCAACTTTGTCCCTGGGCCCTTTTTTATGTACTGGGACTATGGTTTCTACTTTCCATTTGCTTGGGACGGTTCCCTCAAGGAAGGACCTATTGATGAGCCAAGTGACAGGGAGGGTAATAGCAGGAGCAGCAGCCCTCAGCAGCCTTGGTTTGAGTAGGTCGTGTCCCGGAGAGGAATCAAGGTCGATTTTGAGCAGGAGAGGCAGTACTTCAGATGGTTTAGCAAGTTTCAGGTGAAACTGGGGCCGTGTGTTTTCCCATTTGGTGTCGGAGAGGGGAACACCAGGTGGGATGGGGGGACAGAGTCCACCTGGATTGGAAAAGGAGACATTAAATACCTCTGCTACTGAGGAGAGGTCATTAGTCAGGGTGTTTCCAATGAGTATAGCTCCATCCTGTGCACAAAAGGCACCTTTAAGTAACAAATTAATTTGTTCCCAGAATTTTTGGGGGTCCTGGAGGTGCCTGGTCTGGAGATCACGCAGGTACTTTGTCTTGGCATGTTTGGAAGCTTTCTTACAGTGATTCCTTAGTTTTCTGTATTTTTCCCAGTCAGCATTACAGCCAGAGGATTTATACTGTCCCCAGGCCCTGTCACGGAGCAAAATACTCTGTTTGAGGCAGGACCTAGCCATTTGTGACACTTACCCTGTACTCTTAATTTCTTTCATGGCACATGGGCATTAGCCACGGACAGAAACGAGTAAGTGAAGTAGTCTAAGGCTTCATCTAGGGTGGGAAGAGTGACAATGGGATACCAATCGATGGCACATAGATCTGAGCAGAAGTCAGCAGTAACTAGTCTGGTGTAGTTTCTAGCTTTGATAACCCTGGCAGCCAGCTTAGGGGGCTTGTTAGACCAGGTACAAAAGATTGGTGAGTGGTCACTCAGGGAGTCGGACATGGTCCCGACTGTCAGAATATGGTTGGGGCAGGAGACAAGGGCTCAGTCGAGTAAAAAGTGATTGCAAGACTTGGCGTTGTGCCTGGTGGGCAGATCTATGACTTGAGTCAAGTTGGAGTCAAGGACCAGATTCCTATGAGTCGAGGTCCCCAGGGCAAGCCAGTTTTGGTTAAAGTCCCCAAGGAGGATGAGTTACCCCAGGGGATGCTCTGTCAGGGCATGGGTTAGGGATTCTAGGGAAGAGGCAGCAGACCGGGGCGGGAGATAGACACACCCAACACACAGGGGTTTAGTGTCACCATGGAGCAACTTAACAAAGATGATCTCATTTACTGAGTCACAGAGGGGAGGGAAGTCTAACTGTGTAGCACTGAGATTCGTCTTGGTGTAGATGAGAACTGCACCACCTCTCCTTCCTACACGATCCCTTCTGAAGGCGTTATAGCCAAGCAGGTCTATTTCATGTGGGAGGATTTGTACTTTGAGCCAAGTCTCGGTCACCGCTAGTACATCAACTTTGTATAATGCTGTCCAGGCTTCGAGGTCATGGATTTTATGCCTTAGGCTGCCAATGTTCATATTGACCAGCCAGAAGCCCCTGGCCGCAGCCCAGAGTCGGTTAGCAGGGTCACTGAGAGCAAGATTGGGGGAGAGGGGGCTGGGGTTAGGCTCGACGTCTCCCCCAAGAGCAAGCTTAAACCTGGCGAGGTACCTGATAATTCTGGTGGGAGAGAAGGCGAATCTCTGTCTGTCTCTCATGTAGATGCCGTAAAAGAGGTTGTAACAATTTCCATTTCAGGTTACCCGATACACAGAGAGAAGCAGTAAGTTGGTCTCCTCCAAGTGCCCACCCTGGTCCAGGGGACTGAGGCCACAAGAAGAGAGCAGGTTAGCTCCCAGGATAAGGGCTATGTAGGTGAAAGCTGCCATAAGTCCAGTGCCCCGCATTGTTACTCTGGATATGACAGGGAATGTGTCAGCAAATCCTGGAGGAGGTAGAGTTAGCTATGGGACGAGGGGACAACTGCAGCTTCCTGGAGGGACAAAGAAGTTAAGCGGGAGGGAGACTCCAGTGGAGGAGCAGGTCCATTAAGGGACTTGGGCAACAGGGGTTAGGGGCTGACTGAGGTAGCAGTTAATGTAAACAGCAAACCTGGGATATGGTGAAAATGGCTCTTGAGGGATAGATTATCCTGGGGTGTGGAGAGATAACGCTGGACGAGTGCCCAGGCTAGCAGCAGGCAATTCACCAGGTGGCTGTTAACAGCAGAAACAGCTTCATTCAGGATCAATTTCTTTTGGTAGGGAAAAAGATCAGTTAAAACTGTGTCAGGCAATCAGGCTGGCAGAAAACCAGTCTAACAGAAAGACAGCTTAAGGTGAGGCTGACATATGTGTCATGAGATATACTGTAGCAATCAGGCCAGCACCAAAATTAGGCAGAAACAGTTCTAAGGCCATGGTAGGCAAAAAGTCAGCAGGACCTTAGGGGGAAGAAAGTGAGGTTATTCAGTAGCAGGCAGTAAGGAATAAACAATTGGTTTAGTAAAATGGCATGGGAAGGCAAAGGTAGGCATTAGGTGTCAGAGGAACAGATTGAGGAAAGTGGCCACCAGTCTATCACTTTAGGGTCCAGTGGGCGGCACCTGCACTAGACAGCAGGGGTAGACGTGGTGAGATAGGTCCTCCTGAGGAAGGGAGGGCAATGGTCCATTTAAGGGAGGAGGGAAGGGACGGGTGGGTGGGAAGAAAAGTCTTGTGGTCGTCCCCAGGAGGTCGTTGCAGGGGAGGGGACCCATGGCAAAGGGCCACCCTCTCAAACCCCTGAGATGTTCTAGTAGATTGAGTGTGGCCAATGGGGCTCAGAGCTGGCTTTTGATACCAGCCGCCTGAGCATCACTGAGCAGCAGGACCAATAGGCACTCGGTATTTTCTTTCAAACGTTTGTGCTCTCAGGGAAGATTTGGTGAGCGGCGCTCCGGTGGCGTAGTCCAGGGTGAGTCCGGACCAGTCAGTAAGGGCACATGGTTTTGGAAGATGTGACTCCCTCATCTGACTAAGCGCTGATGTTCAATTAGAAGAAAGTGCCTCTGTATTGTAATATCCGAGGCTTCAGGTGAGCGATTGCAGGCTTCGGGGGAGGTCCGCCGGGGAAAGCGCCTCACCTTGAGGAAAAAGTCTTGTGGTCATCTCAGGAGGTCGTTGCAGGGGGAAGGGGCCTGCAGCAAAGGGCCACTCTCTCAAACCCCTGAGATGTTCTGGTAGATCTAATAAATTACTTTTAAGCCTTTGGGGAGACTCAGATCTGTCAAAATGAATTTATTACCCAGATTGCTTTATTTATTTATGATGATTCCTTGCAGCTTGACGAAGAAATGGATTCAGAGAATTTCTGCACAAGTTGCCCACTTCATATGGGGCTAAAAAAAGCATAGGTTGACGTACACCAAAATGTGTAGAGCTAAAATCAAGGGAGGGCTAAAGGCACCTGACTTCTACCTCTACTTTTTAGTGGCCAGAATAGCCCAATTAGCATTCTGGTTTAAATTAGGAACAACACATACTTACATACCTGATTGGATGTATATTGAACAGGAAATTATGGGTAAACAAGGTACAGATATAAGCTCTCTCCTGTTTTCAAAACCTCTTGGTACATACAAGAACAGGATACTTGCAGATTCCCTCAGGCAGATTAAGCAACTATAATTTCTTCTGGATCTTAATCTGTTGCAAGCTAGGATTCAGCCAATCTGGGACAATCCAAATTTTCTAATAGATGGGAAACCTCTGAATAATAGACTTTGGAGGCATAAATGCATTCACTAAGTCCAGGACATCACTAAAAAAATTAATTCCTTCCCTTATCACATCTAGTGGACAAGTATGAAATATCCCCTTTCGGTGGTGGACTCTACACATCATTACAAGAGGCAATTAAAAGTAAGCTTGATTTATCAATTCCACTCAATGCTAATGCTCTCTCTCTCTTCTGGGTACATAAGAATGTCAGCTTCTATATCCAGATTGTAAGTACTTTTAGTGGAACTGGTCAGGGGCTCTGCAACAGAATCAATTAGATGGTGATCTCAAGTACCTGGGACTGCCACGGACGACTGGGACTGGGATACCATTTGTTCACTGGCTTTCGAGACTTAGAGCACAGTGGATCTCAGGTTAATACATTTTAAAATGTTACATAATCTCTATTACACACCTGTGCGGAGACATAAAATGGGCCTTGCCCCTTCCTCACTGCGTCATAAGTGTAAACTTAATGCAGGCACCTTATTGCACATGTTCTGGTTCTGTCCACATATTCAGCCTTTATGAGTCGAAGTGAGACACATATTCCATGTCATTACCATAATTTCTGAACACATACAACTAAACACTTGTATCTTGGGCCACTTTGAAAAGAACACACACTGGTCTAAAGAACAGAAATACTCCCTCCTTTTAATAGGTGTCTCCAATAGACATATTATTCTGAAACACTGGCAAGAAGACACGTCGCTAACTGAACAAGAATGGAGAAACAGTGTTCAGGAAATTCTCAGGTTAGAGAAGCTGGCATTGTCTTTGAGAAATAATACTTTTAAATTTTTCACCAAGTGGGGCACCATTTACAAATCACTGTGTTCAAATGTCCACCGTCAGATTACACCTTGAGGTAGTGCCGTGCTTTATTTTATTTTGGGTTCAGATCTCCTATGAGCATATTCAACCATCTAATTATTTATGTGATGGGCACGGCAGCAATTCTACAGACTTTTTTCCCTCATCTTAGCACTCCCTTTCTTTTTCCTTTCCTTTCTCTTTCCTCTTCGTTTACTGTTATTCTGGTTTAACTGCATCTAACTTTTAATTCACTTTTTCTCTTTCCTAACTGAATTTTATAAAATTAATAACAAGACATTACTTCTGAGTATTTGATTCAGTATTGTCACACAGAACAGTCATTCTCATATAGTGATACTAGTAGAAATTATTAGGTATTTAAGATTTTATTTGAAGGCATATCTACTTTTATCCTGTATAAGCTTCATGTGGTTTTAATGCACTTGCGGCCTTCATTCATTTATCAATTTATTTATATACTTGGGATTGTTTCTCTTCGTTGCTGTGTAGGTCTCAAGTTTAGCAGTATTATATCAGAATTCATATTTAATATAAAGTCAAATGTGGCAAAAGGCTTTTAATATCAGAAATGTTAAAACATCTCAACAACTTATTAGTTAGATATATGAAACCCATTGAAAAGACTGCTCTGTCTCACTTATGTGTAAACTGCCGAATACTGTATACCCATAACCTGTATATGTATTACTGTCTACTATTTCATGTACTGTTATTCCTGGGTCGCCCCTGAAAAAGAGACCTCCCGGGCCCAGTGGGCCTACCCGGTCATCAAAATTCAATAAATAAAATAAATAAATAAATAAAAATCAAAGCTGAAAAATAGATTCTTTATTGTTAGTTGCAGATACTATTTTCTATCATATTATGAATATGAATGTACTAATGTTTGTTTTTTAATGATTATAGTTTTCATGTAATGTTTTTCTTATTTTAAAAGAATAACATTTTTATTGACAAAAAAAAAGAAAAGAAAACAGCGAGCTGACAGTCACTCAACAGTGGCAACAACTATCACAGAGGACAGGTCTAGTGGGAAGGGGATGACCGCGTTGGTGAAAAATCATCACTCTGCTCTGCTGCCTCCGGCACTTATCTCAAACAGGCCTCAGATTTTTCCCTTTGTGCTGCTGTGGTCACTTGATCGAAACTGTAGCCTCTTTCTGTCAGATACATGCCTGCTGCCTCCCACAATATGCATGCCACTCCTGCGCTCTCCCTAGTGCTCAACGCCAACAGCGGAATCACCAAGCACAGTGCAAGTTACGTCACTGGGGATGGGGGAAGCACAGGAAAGGCATGATCACTGCATGTGTGCAGATACTTTAAAACATTTTCTGGGCTAGGTGGCCAATCAGAAGAATAGAAGCCACAGATTTCCCTACAAAACGGCTAAGTAGAACTCCTTATAGAAGACATTATCTGTGGGGAAACAAAACTAGGGTTGTGCTCACCAGTCCTGCGTGTAAATAAGTGTACTTAGTACAGAAATTAAATGAAAATAGGCTCATGATCAGCAGGTTTTACTATTACAGTGTGAGCACAAACAACAAATTTGGCAAAAGAAGTATGAAGCCCAGAGATGGGAACAATACTATGCAGTTTGCTCACCTGCTTCCTTCAGTTTGCCAGCCGTAAGCCTACCAGTTTCATCATGGAAGTAAGAGAGAATTTACTGGGTATGGGTGGCTATTGTCCAGCTACACATGTATTAGTTGGCCTGGATATTCAAAGCAGTTGCGCATGGCGCAGCAGGGTTGTGCATGCACAACTGTGGAGATGCGTGATAGAGTGATATTCCGCGGGAGCAACTGCACAGTGCAAGTAGCAGTGTTCCAATGTGTAATAGTAATGTATGCATGCGCAAGGGCAGGGGGCATACCCATGAATATGTGGCACAGTGGCGATATTCAACCCCTGACCAATGGCACAAGTGAGGAGCAACTGCGAGTTGTGCAGAACAGACTTGAGCCTATAAAGACAGGAAGCAAGTAGGAGAAGGGCACTTGCGCCAGAGAGGAGCAGGACAGAGGGAGACAGACAGGCAGTCTGAGAGAGGAGAAAGGAGACAGGGAGAGAGAGTGTGTGAGACACAGAGAGAGAGAGAGAGAGAGAGAGAGAGTGAGAGACAGTGAGACAGACAGGGAGGCCAACGGAGGGGGTGAGAGGGAGTGGGTGCCACACAGAGCCACCAGACCCAAGTGAAGTGACACAGGCACCAACGGGAGTGGTTGACAGAGCCTGCAGGCAATAGCCAGCCAGGGGCAGGGTACACAGGAGGGGGTCCAGCCAAGTGACAGGCACTGCCCCACAGAGCCGGGAGGGCCAATCGAGCTGGATGCCCAGGGGGTGACAGGACAACAGGGGCCATGGACAATGTGGCATTCCAGATGGAGGCCGTAATGAGGGGTGTGAGGAGGCAGGAGGCAGAGCAACATGGCCATGGAAGTGCCCGTCGGTGGTACGCCCGGAACAGGCAGTACCGGCCCTGCATCAGCTTCGAGACCCACGCTGACACAGAGATCATGGGCCGTTACCGCCTGAACCGGGCAATTCTGAGGCAGCTCTGTGACCTGTGCAGTGATGAGATGCAGGCAAAAGACAAAGCCATGCCCTGACAGTGGAGACAAAGGTAACAGCTGTCATGTGCCTGCTCGCCATGGGCACCTTCCAGAGACCAACAGGGAACACCACAGGCATAACCCAGTCAGCCACGTCATGGCTCCTCACACAGTTCCTCAACACTCTGCTGCCACATGCTGTGGAACACATCCACTTCCCCAGCACACAGGCAGAGCATAAAGCAACCATGCAGGAGTTCCACAGGGTAGCATATATGCCTGGCATGTTAGGGGCCATTGACTGCACACATGTGGGCATCCGCATGCCACCTGGTGCAGAGGGGGTAGCCTACATCAACAGGAAGGGCTACCCCAGCATCAACCGCCAGGTGGTGTGCTATGCCAGGGGGCACATAACCAATGTCTGTGCCACACATCCTGGAGGAGCACATGATGCCTACATCTGGCACAGCTCGGCACTGTGCCACAGGTTCGAGAGTGGGGACATCCCCACAGGACATCTAGTGGGTGAATATGGCGAGACCACAGGCAGCAGGGTATAGCAGGGCATGGAAGGGGGGTGGACAGGTTGGGGGAACCGCCGTGCATGACTGGGAGGGGCATGGGGCACAGTGATGGGTCACCAAGCTAACCATCCCTCTCTCTCTCTCTCTCTCTCTCTCTCTCTCCCCTCCCCACACACAGGTGACAGTGGGTACCCACTCAGGCCCTGGCTGCTCACTTCCTACCGGCGCCCATCATCCTCAGTGGAAGAGCAGTACAATGAGGCACACGCCAGCACATGGAACATCATTGAGCGTGTGTTTGGGATGCTGAAGGCATGGTTCCATTGCCCGGACAGGTCTGGTGGTGCCCTACAATACAGCCCCTCGAAGGCCTGAGGCCTATTCCTGGCCCACTGCATGCTGCACAACATGGCCATTGACCGTGGAATAGCTGTCGAGGCAGATGAGGGGAACAGCAGTGGGGATGACACGTGTGTTGGGCCGGGAAGTTGTGGGCAGCCCCTTCGGGCGGAGGGATCCCCGGCTCATGCGGCTGGCACGCCACCGGCAAGACACGATAGCGTAGGAGCATTATGGTGCACGCAGGTAGGTGGACACACACATGTGCACAGAACTGACACAGTGGCAGGGCACACAGCCATGTGTGGGCATGGCCAGGGCCATGCACACACAGGTGTGGTGCAGTGGCAGGGCAGTGCCACATGGCCACACACAACACCACACCACACAGCACCGCACAACAGCACACAAACACACCCACACAGTGGCACCCGCATGCACGCGACTGGGCACCAGCACGTGGCGTGGATCAAACGCAGGGCACCGGTGCACATGGGCAACCAGTAGTGAGATGGCATCATCACGCACACGTCACACAGGGCAGCGGCTGGGTAGGTGCACACACGGGCAGCATGCGGCATACCAGACAGCTGCCATGACCATGCCATGCACACACACATGACACGCCCACGTACACACAAGGTGGTGGCTGTAGACAGTTGACAGAGGGACATGCACATGAGGTCTACGTGCAGTCACACGGCCACCACGGACATGGGGACTGCCATGCCGTGGCTGCCCAGCAGTCGCAGGCTGTGCAATGGCCACGGGGGGGGGTCTGCGACTGCCCCCCCAGGGCTGGGACTGCAGGACTGTGACCGGGTCCTCGCAGGGGGTCTGCAGGCTCCCAAACAGGCCCACATCAGGCGTGCCTGGGATGCCCACAGCAGAGCCCAACGTCGACACGGATGGGGTCACCCAACCTTGGGGCCATGGGGTGGACATTGCACTCTGCAGTGTCTGTGGCGGTCAGCCACACCCTGTGGCAGCCAGTGGGGCAAGGCTGACTGTGATCACATTGGCAATGCGGTCCAGGGCGGTGGTCATGTCCTCCCGGAGGCATTGACTGGCCTCCAGGACCTGCACAGTGCCACTCTCGCGCTGCTCGGCTGCCTGGTGCACCTTTGTGCGGAGTGCCCGCACACCAGCCATAAGCAGCACCTGTTGCTCCACGGAGGCCCGCAGCAATTGGGTGTGACTGGGCAAGGGATTGGTGCCCTGGGGTGCATGGGCATGGCGCCAACCCACCAGTGTCATACGACTGTGCTGCACGGCTTCCTCTTTCAGATGGGGGCCGCACAGCATGGCCCTCATGGGGATGGGCAGTGTCAGGTGCCCTGGTGGCAGACACGGTGCCCGGCCCCCCAACAACTCCAGCCATCCACTGCTGACGCTCCAGGCCCTGTGCACTGGCCAGCGCCTGTGCGGGTGCCCTGCCACCCTGCGCCACTGTGCCTGTGCACACAGCAGTACCAGGGTCAGTGGTGGGCAGCCTTTCCACCACCGACAGGCCACCAGCTGCACAGCCAGTACTTGTGTTTGGTATGGGTGACTCCCCTCTGAAAAGCACCCCGCTGACCAGGACAATGGTCTGATTGTCATCAGTGTTGGACCACACCCCGATCTATGTCTTCACACAGAGCACGCCGTGGCTGGCGTCTTGCTGGAACACAGTCAGGGCCTCGTCCGCCACCATGCCCGGGACATCTGGCTAGACGGCGGTGTCGGTCCCCAGCCTATCAGGCCCCTGGATGCCTGTGGAAGTGGATGGCCGGTCCTTTGGGGCTGGGTGGGCTACCACGACAGCCGCAGGTGCCCCAGCCACTGCATGCTGGCATGCCAGTGCTGCAAGGGAACACAGATGTGTTAGAGCTGCTGACCTGACAGACCCCCCTCTCCCCGCCTGCCAGACCTACCATGCAATGATGGGCTCCGTCCAGTCTGGAAGTCACCGCCCGGCACACCCTCCACCGCATTACACTGCATGGTGGCCGCCATCATTTCCTCCTGCGGCATGAGCTGTGGCACAGTGGCCTGGCCCCCACCTGTGGCCGACCTGACCACCCAGATGGCCGCCACCTTCTCCTATATCTGACACTTGTCGGTGACCCCCTTTTTCTTGCACTCCTGTGCAGATTGCTGGTGGCTGCTCTGCTGGTTCACGGCCTCCGCCACCTCCTCCAAGGCCGTGGCCCTGGCCTGGGGTATGCCAGTGGTGTCACTCAGCAATGGCTCCCTGTCGAGGTATGCCTCAAACAAAGCATCTGCCTCTGCTCTTGTAAAGTTGGGCCTGCGCTTCCAGGCAGGCCCACGCTCCTCACCCTCCTCGTGCTCGGACATGTTGCTACCTGTGGATATGGACATGTGGTTAGTGGCTGCAGTGGTCCACCCCAGTCATCAAGCACACTGTGCCAGCCCTCCCCTGGCAGGTGCATCCTAGAAACATAGAAACATAGACTTTGACGGCAGATAAGTACCGCTTGGCCCACCTAGTCTGCCCATTTCCCTACCTACAGGATAAGCCGCAGATCCTAGTTAACCAACAGCCTATTTCTTCCTACCCCCCACAAGAATTGCCTTATGTCTGTCCCATGTATTCTTGAATTCTCCCACAGTTTTAGACCCCACAACCTCCTCAGGAAAGCTGTTCCATGCATCCACTACCCTCTCTGTGAAAAATACTTTCTCACATTGCCCCTGAACTGTCGCCCTTCTATCTTTAAATTGTGTCCCCTTGTTCTTGCATGTCTCTCCTCATATGGCTTCTCTTGCAGACCCTGCACCATTGTAGTTGCCCTCCTCTGCACTGCCTCTGTCCTGTCTATGTCCTTGCAGAGATGGGGTCTCCAGAATTGGACGCAGTGCTCCAGATGGGGTCTCACTAACTGTCTGTACAGAGGGATAACAACTTCCTGTTTTCTGCTGGTGATGCCTCTCCCCATGCATCCCAGTATACCCCCAGCTCTCCCTACTGCCTTCTCGCATTGCTTGCTAACCTTAAGTTCATCTGATATGATAACCCCCAGGTCCCTTTCCTTTTTTGTTTTTGTTACTACCTCCCCCCCATTGTGTAATCTTCCCCTGGGTTTTTGTTTCCCAAGTGCATTATTTTGTACTTCTTTGCATTGAATCCTAGCTGCCATACTTCCAACCATTCCTCAAACCTTCCCAAGTCCCTTCTCATCCTTTCCACGCCTCCTTGTGTATCAACCCTGTTGCAGATCTTTGTGTCATCTGCAAAGAGGCATACGTTTCCTTCCAGTCCCTCTGCAATGTCACTTATAAAGTCATTAAAAAGGACTGGACCCAGTACTGAACCCTGCGGTACCCCACTAGTAACCCCTCTTTCTTCAGAGTGGACTCCATTTACAATTACCTTCTGTGTCCTGTTGTCCAGTCAATGTTTTACCCAGGCTACCACTCTGGGACCCACTCCTAGGCTGGTTAATTTGACTATTAATCTTTTGTGTGGGATTGTGTTAAATGCCTTGCTAAAGTCTAGGTAGGCTATGTCCACAGCCCCACCCTGGTCTACTACTTTGGTCACCCAGTCAAAGAAATCAATTAGATTTGTCTGACATGACCTTCCTGCTGTGAACCCATGCTGCCTTGGGTCCTGTGCCCCACTGGCCTCTAGGTACTCAACAATTCTTTCCTTCAGAAGTGATTCCATCACTTTCCCTACCATAGAGGTCAATCTGACAGGTCTGTAGTTTCCTGCCTCTGTCTTGGTTCCACTTTTGTGAAGAGGAATCACATCCGCCTTCCTCCAGTCCTCGGGTACCACACCATCCTCCCATGATTTGTTAAAAAGGGTAGTCAGTGGTTTCACTAGTTCTCCCCTTAATTCTTTTAGAATTCTGGGGTGAATTCCATCAGGTCCCATTGCTTTGTCCACCTTCAGTTTTAGGAGTTATTTCAGAACCCTTTCTTCTGTGAAAGGACTGGGATCAACCCCCCTATCCAGAGTGCTTCTATTAATTGGATTAGGCACCTCCCCTTCCTCTTTTGTGACTACTAAGCAGAAATATTTGATCAGTAGCCCTGCTTTTTCACTATCCCCCTCTGCCCACCCACCATTCATTCTGTTCAGCCTCACTATCCCTCCCTTTGTCTTTTTATGCTCCCTGATGTACCTATAAAAGGTTTTATCACCCTTCTTAACCGAGTTGGCTATCCTTTCCTCAGTTTGGGCCTTTGCTATTCTGACTTCCCTCCCTGCTTCCTTCTGCCTTCTGCCTTAACTGGTACAGCTGTCTTTCCTGCTCCTTCTGTGTTTCATTATACTTCCTGAATTCTATCTTTTTCTCCCAGACTTTCCCCGGCACCTCTTTTGAGAACCATAGTGGCTTTTTTTTCATTCACATTTCTGGACTGTGTAGTACGGTACGGGCTGCACGCCCATTGGCCCTCGATATGGACCAATGGGCATACAGCCCTACTGCACGCAGTCAGTCGGCTGGGTGGCGGGCAGCATGTGGGTGGGAGCTGCCGCCCACCGCTGACGGGGAGCGGAGTGGTGGGGCTCAGTGGGCGGGTGGGGAGGGGTACTGCTGGACCACCAGGGATGGATTGGTTTCTAATAATCTATAACAGATGCCCATGATCAGGCGGACGCTGTCCACTGGACCACCAGGGATATTGGACCTTTAATTTGATACTAATGCCTGCAATCGGGCTACGAGTGGTCCACTGGACCCCCAAGGATATTGGACCTTTAGTTTGATACTGATGCCCGCAATCAGGCATGGGGGGAGCGCTACTATGAAGATGCCGACGGAGCACAGGTGGTCACCCACAGCTGGCAGCTGCCATGTTGCGCCCTGCAAAATGGCAGCTCACCTGTGGGTGGCCAGCTGTTGCTCATTTTAATTTTTGCTCAACTGTGTGTGACGCAGGTACGGGTTGCACCTGCATCTGCTCAGCACATCCCGGGCTGAATATCGGGAGGTGCGGAGTATGCATGGGCACGCCCCCCCACTTGCGCTGCATACATTACTGATGCGCTCCGGCACATCGGGATTTGTGCCACTCACATTCCCCTTTTGAATATCATGCTGGGGCGCATCAGTGGGTTGCACATGGCGCAACTGTGTTGCACCATGCACAACCCTTCTGAATATCCCACCCACTGTATACACACACACACAACACACACCCCTACCTCTTCTAGAGCCAGGAACTAAATTATCTCACTGTCAGGGCAAGCAGAAGAGATTTCCCTGCTAAGCAGGTTAAGATAGAAGGGGGATTTTTCATTGTCAGTAAAGAAACAGTTGTGATGAAAACAATAAACAATACTTAACATTTCTAATTTGTTTATGTGTGTAAGGAGAGTGTGATGATCAGGGAAACAACATATAATTAATTTGTTTTATTTTTTATTTTAGGTAGTTTTATTTTTGGGCCCAGTTGAAGGTTTTCACTGTGTAATAGTGGCATTTCAAACTTGATTATTCTAATGACACAGTGATTTTGTTCAGTAATGCAGTCCTGCTTTTAGGAACTTTTTATTACCTGTGCATGAAGTAAGTAATAATACTCGACAGAGTGGGAATTATTGGGATATAACGGACTGCCCAGTGATGTAATGAGGCCTGATGCCACAGGTGGAGGGCCTTATAGCCCCTAGAAGGTCTGTTATATCCCTTAACTCCCACCCTGGAGGGTATTATTGCACTTAGAAAATGGGTTAGAGATGCCATTTAAAAAAAATATATATATAAGAACAAAAATGTACATTTAAAAAATAAGTAAAAAGCAAGTAGAAGTAATGTTTGTTGTAAAGTAGTCCCTACAGTGTGAACTGATGGAATCACCACTGGAGGTCGCTGCTGTTTTTATTTCTTTATTTTGTTTCCAATTAGCTTGTCCTCCTGTTTGGTCACACACATAGACATGGCGCTGTTGTATATTTTTTTATGCAGTTTCCAATTAGCTTGCCCTCCTGCTTCATCTGACACACACACACAAACCCTTTGAAAAATGCTCTGTGAGAACGGGAGAAATGTAGCCTGCTGATCTTTAGAGACGGGTACCTCTGTTTTAATGTAGGATGGCTTAGACATGTGGCACGAGTCTGCAGCTAGGTTTAAAAGCAAGCACATGCTTGACAGGGAGCGCAACTACATTCAGTGAAGGAAAATGGAACACAGAAGGTTGGGAGGTTTACCTTGAGGGACGTTGAGTGAGTTGGTACTATAAAACGCAAAATTGATGTTTTTTTTTCTAGTGGCGAGAAAGAACAGAGGCAGTTCAGGAGGCGATAGGCTATCAGTGGAATTTTTGTGCCGCAGACTGGTGGGGCTCGGGTTGGGGCTGGTCATTCACTAACTGTAGAGAATAAAATAGCAGCTGGCAAGTTTGGGGTGCCCAATGATCAAACTGGCACTTTTTCCCCACCGGGAAGAAATAACAGCCTGGGTGAAAGGCTGTTTCAGCCAGTCAGAATGCAAGTTTTGCGGTGCTCATTTTCTAAACAGATTTCATAACCATTCAGAAAGCAGGATTGTCTCTTCCCATTTTATAAGTAAGCAATAAGACACAATGGGGTGTGCATGGAACAGATTTTACTGCATGCCCAGAGGCATAGTGAGGCACGAGGCCACAGACCTAGTGCCTTCAGCCACTGGAAGTGCAGTAAAATCTGTTCCATGCACACCCCTGGAGTGTCTTATTGTGCTTATAAAATGGGCTCATTTTTCTTTAACTTTTTACAGTTGGGAAAGGCATGTTTATATGTAGAAATAATAGATTTATTGGTGTGCATTTATGATAAAATAGTCCTTCTGCCCACTGCAAATGATGTAATTGATTATGTCATTGTATTATTGCTGGACAAAGTTTGCCCTTTGCTGGCATCAAGATTCAAGATATGGAATGTTTATCTTGGAATGTTTACCATGGTATACAGGGATTCAAACTTCTGCTCAGTTCCAGTGCCAGAATGTTCCTCTCCTAACATACTGTACACACACGCACTCTGAAGGTCCCTTCTAAGGCCAGAGACTCAATCATCTCATGGTCAGGGCAAGCAGAAGAGATTTCCCTGATGAGCAAGCAGTTAAAGATAGAAGGGGGAATTTTCATTGTCAGCAAAGAAACAGTTGTAATGAAAACTATAAATAATACTTAATGTTTCTAATTTGTTTATGTATGTAAGGAAAGTGTGATGATTGGGGAAACAACATTTAATTAATTTTATTTTTTATTTAAGATAGTTTTATTTGTAGGACCCAGTTGAATTTATTTTTTACAGTGGAAAGGTAGCAGCCATGTTTGTGATGGAAGATCACTTCTGGTTGTAGGGGGACTGATGGAAGATACAGTAGTTCTGGTTGTTTTTTTAATTTTTTATTTAAAAGTTGATAACCAGGAAAAGCACCATGAGCAGAAACACGTTTCCAGGTGCAACCTGGGGGAGTGGTACAAAAGGAGGAAAAAAAACACAAAATGGCAGCATATAAATACATAGCAGATCATCACATGAGTCAAGGTTACAGACCCAATACAAAAGGTACAAAGCCACACAACAACAACTGCAATAATATAAGGAACAAGCGAGAATCAGAAACTGTAAAGTGGGGGTTAGGTTATACAAGCCCCCCAAACCATTTTCTTATGACAAACATCTAGTTAGCAGCACAGCAGAGACAAATATAATTAAGCCGGTAAGTGTTGGGGGCATTGGGAGCATGATTGATAGGGAAGATGCTTTAGAAGCTTCTTGAGTGCGAATAAGGAGGAACATGAACGGAGGTCAGGGGGTAGTCTGTTCCAGAGAGAGGGGAAGCGAAATGAGGAAGCAGTTGTACATGAGACAGAGTGAGGCAGAGGGATGGAAAAGGAGCGAGAGTCTCTGTGTCGAAAGGAGTAGTTTGAGGAGGCAGCTTGCGAGAGCCGAGAGGAGAGGTAGGAGGGGAGGGAACCAAATCAGAATTTAGCAGCAAAGGCAACACAGTAAACCATTCACTTGTGGGATAGAGGGGTAAGGGATAAGGGTGTATAGAGAAGACAGTGGTGAGTGAGTGGGGGAGAGGCAGTGACAAAACGACAGAAGGAGTTTAGGAAAATATTAAGTTTGCCTAGTGAAACCTGAGAGGCAGTTCTGTACACCACATCTGCATACTCAAAGGATGTTAGTATCATTTCGAAGACTAACTCACGACTGGTAGGGAGAGGGAGGCTAGATCTGTGATGGAATAGGGCACCTAGTTTGGAGCGTAACTTTGCAGAAGGACTGATTTGCTCATAGTGTGATGTGGTTTAGGACCAAGATGACTGTGCATGAAACAGATTTCATGCATGGCCACAGATATATTTTGACCAATGAGACTTCTTTATTTTGGATGCCCATTTTATAAAGAGATTTAAAAAACTAATCATGCTCCAATTTTTTAAGCTTAGTTTGTCCCCTTTTTTATATAGAAAAGTTATAATAGCTTTGCTGCAATGAAAGGTAAGACTGACCTAAAAATTCAGAAAGCACATCTGAAAGTACTTTATAAAATTAATTTGGAAGCCTATCACTGCCTAGGGCCATATTATTACTGATAATATTTTTCTAATGTCTGCCTGAATAATAGGTTGTAGAAGGGATTTCTTTATTCTGTTGTCACTTAAAGGAACTGACACTGAAGTTAAAACTACTATTCAGATAGTCATCTGTCTTAAAGGGAAAGTCTCCTCATCCTGTTTTCTGTATTCCTGTGTAGTCTGTAGGCATGAACAATGATTCCCTCTCTTGCACCCCCCAATTTCATCCTTATTTAACTATAAATATGGTTGCTTCACTCTCTTTTGCCTGATGTGAAAACCTGTTTGTTTGCTTTGCAAAGGTCATGACTGCACTCATACAAGGCATTGTGAGAGCTGATGCATACCTGCACAAGCCAGCAGAAGTTATACTCTCATTCAGTTCTGTTACATATCTTATGAAGTTCCTGTATTCTTGAAAAGCATTGTTTCCCAACTCAGATACTCTTTAAACTACAGAAAACAGCAGGGCACTTACTATGCCATGAAATGTTTCATGGCCAGCATAAGACAATAATGTAGGGACTGCAGAGGACTGAAACAACACTGACCAATACAGTTTAACTACTGCAGGCTTCAGCATTAAAACATCTTGCGAGGATACCTTACTTGAGCCGGGTCATGACCTTTGCAATGGAGTCAAGCAGGTTTTCCCACCAGACTTAAGCACCTTCCTTTACATTTAAATCCTGATGAAATTAGGAGGGTGCACTAGAACCAATCATTGTTGCCTACAAACTACACAGGTAATCAGATTAACCTCCCTCTGGGGAGGGGGGGGGCTTATCTGAAGGTCCTGTGTTCTGGCCTCCAAAAGTTCCCACCTGTCTGTTCACTCGCTCCATCCCAGGACTGAAGCTGAAACAGGGATTGGAGGAGCAGTCAGGAAAATATTGCCACACTTGCGCACCACAGTGTGTGCACATACGAGAAGCAGCCTGCTCGAACATATGGGCTGTTTGTCAGCTCAGATATTTCAGCGCTGGAAGTGCCTGCTAGCCCAGAGCCCTAAGAGCTGCATCGACGGCTGCCACAGCACCTCTTATAATGTGCTGTGGCCTCAGGCATGGCGACATTGGGGGGGTAAGGAGAACATGGACATTTGCTGCACTTTGCCTTTAAGAGAGTGGCTCCTGGCCGCACATAGAGACTGCCCACATTTAAGGGGGGGGGGTCAGAAACCACAGCTCCTGAAGGGGAGCACAGGAGCCATTTCCTCACCACACCTCCACCAGATAACAGCCCAGGGGAGATGCAACCAGGGAAAGGGAAGGGAACATTGTTTAACCAGGAGTAGCACACTAAGCCGAAGCTTGTTTCCAGATGCAACCTGGGAGCACAAGGAAGTTTAAGTGACTTGCTCAGGATCACACAGTATACACCTAGGAGACTGTGGGATTCAAACCCAGGTCTCCAGATGTGCAGCTCAGAGCCTTAACCCACTGTGCTATACAACTACTCCAAGGAGCTGGCACACAGAAAAGGCAAATTAGATAATATAAAAATAAAGACTGGGATGACAGGGCTCCATTCAAGTAAAGGGGCCAGCATCTGTGTGACCTTTCATCCTGAAAGCAGCCAATCAGGAGCAGCAAGGCCAAGTTATGTATTGTGGGAGGATGATACAACAGGTTCCTCCCAATTGGACTAGCGGGCTTTTTAAGCCAGTCAGTTTGCAGGACAGAGCAGAAGGACTGATGGACTACCCTGTCTACCCTATTAGAGGTGGAAGTGAAGAAAATAGGTTTTTGAGCCCTTCTGAACCTGGGGACCTTTCAACTGGATTGCCAAGCAGTGCAGAGCTGTGTGTTGGTTAGGGAGCTGGGGCCTCCGCAGGCCTGCTCCACGTGAGTCCTCCCCAGGGCCCACTCCTTGAAAGTTTTATGGGCTCTCTCCTGGGCTCAAATCTGTCATTGAGCCTGAGCTGAAGTGTTGTTGCCAGGAAGGGCACCATCTGAGCTGAAGTGTTTGTGCCAGAAGGGCACTGTCTGAGCTGAAGTGTTTGTGCCAGAAGGGCACTGTCTGAGCTGAAGTGCTTGTGCCAGAAAGGGCTCTGTTTGAGCTGAAGTTTCCATCACATTATTATCTTTAATTTGAATTATCTCTGGCATGGTAGAGCTAATATGCCCAGAAGCACTTCTGAGTGCTGTATTATTTGTTTTAGTGATCCCATCTTTACAGGCCTTAAAGGGATCCCCAAAGGGCATTCTGGTCAAAAATCCAAATTGCCGTTCTGCTCTTAAAGATGCTGCTCTGCTATGTTCTGTTTTCAAAGCCTTGATTTGATCTGTGTACCATCCTGTTTTTTTGGTAGCCTGCAACATTATTTGAAAGAAAGTATCTGCTCATTACACCAGTACAGAATGAACTTCAGCACTCAGAATATTAAGAGGCTCTTACTTTTATTCATTTGGATTGCATAGTTGTAAAATCCATAACATGTAAGCTCCCAACCTAAACCACCAGATAGCAACACATGACTAACGTTTCGTATCTGTTCATGCAGGGGCTTAACTGCACTGAGAATAGTGGTCTGTTTGTATTTCTGATATGTTCCTAGTTACAAGATTACGCATCACACTTGAGAAAGGAATGTGTGGATTTAAGGAAGTTCCTCAAGCACTCTGACCATGTGCGCCTGTAGCTTAAAGGAATAGTCCACCCAAAACTTGCAAAAAATATATGTTGTGCAGAGTGTTTTAATTTGTATGTGAAGTTTTATTGTTTCCTTCCTTCTGACTGATATTAGGAGTTTTTCCTAAATTAGCCTGCTAGCTTTATGCTAGTTTTACGACCCCTGAGGATCTTTATCTAAGACAGCTTAATTGTATTCCTTGTTCCCACAGTGCATCTTGTCTCATGTGACAGTGATGTAGCAGAGACCCAACATTCAGCACACACATGCTAAACAAACTAAATATCTTGGAAGCTTTACCAGCTGCACAAAAATTACCAGCTGCAAAGCTCTTCAGGACAGTAAGACCTTTATGATGAGGGAAGTCACTAAGTTCAATTCTATAGATTTTAAAATATAGCCATCCCTACTGTTGTGAACTGATTGTAAAGCAGTGCTTTCTGCTGGATTTATGGTCTCTGCTACATCACTGTAACGTGAAACAAGGTGCATTGTAGGACAAAGGAATACAATTAAGCTGTCTCATATGGAGATTTCCAAGGGACGTAAAACTACCCTAAAGCTAGCAGGCTAATTTAGCAAAAACTCTTAATAGCACACAGGGGGAAGGACACACAACAACTTAAGATACAAATCAAAACACTCTGCACAACATATATTTTTTGCAAGTTTTGAGTGGACTACTCCTTTAATGGTTAGAGCACTGGAATGGCATACCAGAGGTCTGAGGTTCACACACTTTTCCTTTCTCGTTTCCATCCTTGATTTATCTGTTCATGTGAAACTTCATTTTTCTTGTCTTCTCTAAAGAATATATTTCATAAGAAATTTGTTTAAGGAGGGAAAAGTTATCATTCTCCTTTTGGGGCTCTTTACATAAGGTATTTACATTTAGGGAGGCAAAGCCCAGTGGCGTTTCTAGGCTCTAATGCATTTTTCTAAAGAAAAACGAAAGATCAAAAAGAAAGGACATGTTTCTTTACTGCTTTCAATCACAAAGCTGATGTGTACTTTCTTACTTTGATTTCTTTGCCTCAGTACCATTCTCCTTACTTTCAGGTGTCTGTTGTTTTTGTCATACCTCTCAACTGTACCACATTACGAGGAACGTTCCTCATTTTACTTCACAAAAGCTCCCTGTTCCACATTCAGTGTTATCATTTTAAAGCAAAAATCTATAGTAAATGTTGCAAAAAATATATCATTTAATTATTAATAGGCTTTCTGAACATAAATGCAAACATTTTAACAGTGTTCTGAGCTTCTTAGGTAAAGATTTGATTAAGTGTTCCACATTTTGTTAATTTGTTCCACATTTTGAGAGGCAATGTTCCACATTTGGGGGACAAAAGGTTGAGAGGTATGGTTTTTGTGAGGATTTAGTTAAGGACATATCAGAGTAATTTTGCTTGTCCGCATTGCCCCTGTTCCCGTTGCCTCCGAGGAGTTCAGTCTTGTTCTCCAAGGTCCGTGACACTTGCTCCAAGCCCATTTTTTTGTATCTTAGCTTTTGGCTGTTGGTTCTTGAAGCCTCACCTCCATGTCACAATAGTCATATTATCCAGTGGTGGCATCGTTTCCTGATCCTTTGGTGGGGATACTGCGTTGTGGTCTTTGTGGGATCTGGCCCTTTTGCTTCTGGTACTACTGAATGCTGGTTGTGTTTAGGTGATTCCAGTTCCTGAGATTACCTGGGCATTTCCAAGGTCTGGCATATGAGTCAGACTGGGAACTCTGGCCAGGACAGGGTCTGCTTTCTGTTGGTTAGTGGGGGCAGTTATAAACAGGGTAAGACTGGTTGAGCGATCAACAAATGCAGGGGAGAGTGCTCATCGAAGAAACATTCTCTCACACATTCTTTTAAATGTTGCTGATGATAATCTTTTATTTGATTTTAACCCTGTTTTGCCATTTTAAACATGGCTTCTTCAGGGTATTTCTTAAAAAATCATTGCCTTTAAATATAAAACCACAAAATAAAGTAATAGCAGAATAGCAGCTAACAGGCACAATAGCAATACCTCAGTCCAGCTGGCTCAGTGGTGCTGAGGGTTGAAGCAGTGGACGCCACACATCGCGTCACGCCGGTGACCCAGGTTTGGGAATGAGCCCAGGCCATCGGATTTCGATAGGACATCATTGCACATCTGGGCTCAGAGGGGAGGGTGGGAGAGGGTGGAAACAACCGAGAAAAAAACCTCCTCCTAGTGATAGGCGAAGGTGCCTCCTGCCCTCCAACGTCCACACTCCCAATGTTGGGCTTGCCACTCTGCTGTGTCCCTCCCGGTCCAGAGCACAACACTATAGAAAGAGCACCCTGGGCAGATAGGGTGGTCCTTCCTCAGAGGGTTCAGACCTGGGGAATGTGCTGTGCCTGCAGAGAAGGCATAAGCCACAACGGGAGGTAGAGAAGGGGGGGGTGCTAGGAGGACGCTGGAGAGAGTTTGCTGAGGTTAGGAGGAGATAAAAAGAATTTCAAAAAAATATATAAAGATACCTCAGTCCTTCTTAGACTGTGTTACATTAAAGTTTGTTGTGTGTTTTTATGTTTCCTTGTGCATGCGTAAGAAACATTTTGCTTTAGAGAATGACATTTCAGAGGTGTGTCAGGGACTAACCCAATACAGAGCAATATACATTGGGTTTGTCTCTGATAGACCAATGACCACACAAGCAGAGTTTGATTATGGTCACAGTTTAATGGGCGGAAACTTTATGTACTTGAAAGGACTGAAGCGCTCCAATGAGAGACTTCTTCAGTACTTTCATCTGCATAAAGCCGGCCAGCAAGCAGATGAGAGGTTTTATTACTTTGTGAACAGAAGTGTGCTTGTATGGAGGAAGAGAACAACCCCCTTGAGCTTGGCTAAAACCTAAGCGATCAAGTCATGTACCCCCCGTACCTTTGATATGTCACCGACAGCAGCGGTGAGGAGAGCGTCCCTTATGTAGCCTACTGCACTGTTGACCATCCCATCCTCCCTCCCTTTTACCCTACTTAAGCAATTGATTCATGTACCCCCAATCTATCACCCAATAGCAGTGGTGACGAGAGATCATCCCTTATGTAGCCCACAGTACTGCTGCCCCGTCCCTTCCTTCTGGCCTAAGAGATCTGTTCATGTACCCCCATACCTCCGCTATGTCATCTGATAGCAGTGGTGAGGAGACTGTCCCTTATGTAACCCACAGCACTGCTGCCCCATTCTATACAGATCTGACTGTAGGGAGGTGCACGTGAACATGTGCCCTCTGTGACCTGACAGCCCCCACCCCGGAAAGGGAGCAATCCCCCACATTCATTCAAGGCATTTTTTACTTGCCTGTGCATGCACCTAAGGGAGGACTTAAGTCGAGTGGGTAACGAAGCAGGGCAGGCGATGGGTGAAGCGATCAGATAAGTGATTAAGGGATGGGCGTGAGGCAACAGGCAATGCCACCAGCAAGCAGTCATTCCGTTGTGGAAAAACAAGAAGCAAGTAGTCAGGACTTCAGGAGGAGCAAGGATGACCAGGCAGTACACCAAGGAGGACAGGTCAGGTTAGATCAGGTGGGCAGCTGAAGAGCAGAGGAGAGAGCGAGCCAGGCCCAGTGGGTGACTCGAGGGAGCCAAGCACTGAGGTACTGTAATGGGAATTTTTGTAACCTGTTTCTCCTAAGTCCCCTTCCCTCTTCACAATTTTATTTGTGTTGCTCTCATGCCTTGGGAGCCATTTGTGCATGTAGGGAACATGGCTAGGTTCCCCAGCATGAGCAAAAATCCAGGGTGGGATTTTGAACGTTGGCTCATGGCTGACGGTTATGGAACTCCAGGCGAAGTGGGATTTAGGGGGAGAACCATTGAGTTGAGAGAGTTTGGAGCTGGACTGGGAGGAGAGGGGACACAGAGACAAGTGGGCTTACCTGGGTGGTTGAAGCCATCCTGGAGCTCATCTGTGTGCCTCCGCTGTCGGGTCCCCCTTAGCATGTCGTCAACCATGGTGTGGGCTCAGTTCAGACCCTTTTATTATTTTATTTAATTAGTTAAAGTTCCAGTCCCTCGTTGTCAGTGTAGCAAGAGCCGCATCTCATGGAGGAGGAGGAGCATCAGACAGCCTACCTATAAACAGGACCCACAAGGAACTGCCGGTAGCCAGCATCTCCCAGCCTCCAAGCTCCTTTTTTCACCTCGGGCTGGGGCAGTGAGTCAGCGGCAGCACCAGTGCCAGTGTGCTGACCGTCTGAACGATTTACTCTTTTTATTTAAAATAAATGTTGAAAAAATTGTGCCTAGGGTTCCACAGAGGACATTTGTGGTAAGGGGGCTAGGGAAAGGCCACAGGACTGAGGACTGCCCATAGGCAGGTGCATTTAAATTTATTCAAATATTGCTCCCATTGGAGCATAGGGCAGGGGTGGGTTTAATTAAATAAAGAAGCTCCCAAGGTGGAGCTCAGGGGCAGGTCAAGCCCTAAGATGAAAACTCCAAGGACTCTTTAGGGGCAGGGCAAATCTCCAATGTAAAAAGGTAGCCAGTTTGGCTAGTAATTCAGAGTGACGTTGCCCTGTACAACAGCACAGCTCCATTTGGCCCCACCATCAGTGGACAGAGCTGTACCGTGACAGCCTAATCTGTGTAAACTGTTGGATCCCAGGGTACAGTCTCACAGCAGACTGCAAACTGCCATCAGGATTTAAAGGGACAATACAGACATTTTACACTGCCACTTGAACTGCACTGTTTGTTTGTGATTTAAAAAAGATAATTCCTGAATTTCTTTGCCAAATTTAAACTGCATTATTTGCCTGCTATCTTCTGATTTTTTAACTGTACTTGAGTGGGATTGTCTTGTTTCCCACAATTTGGAACTGAGGTTCATGGGACTGTACCAGAGGACTGGAAAAGGGCAACACTACTCTGCTACAGTCCCACTCTGTATGTTTCTATGTTTCTATGTCCAGTGCTGGAGGTCTTGGAGACCATGATAGGCTAACTTTCTAGCCGTCACCTCTTAGACTCTTTAGAACTGTTATCGAACTACATCATTACCTAAGACTTATTGTTTTGTTCTGTTATGCATTTTCTTTAGAGTATTTATTTAGTTTTTGTTCACTGGGTAGGTACACTAGACAGCATAGCTGCCTATTTTCAGGTATGACCTGGGAGATTACAACAAAGGGTACGTAGACAATAGTAGCTACAAGAAAACATCATGGGAACAAGTATAAGTCAAACATAGTACACTTATACAAAATTTTCAGCAATGACAGTACATTTGCAGGAATCTATATGTAGTAATAAAACAGAAATATAAGTGCAAATAACTAACAGTCATAAGTCATGCAACTAGTGAATAAGTGCTAGAAGAGAGGAAATACCAAGATTTCCAGGCAGGTTTGAGAGTAGTAGAGGTTGGAGCCAGTAGGCAACTAGGAAGAACCAGTACAGAAGTGGGTGGATATAGGACAGGAGCAGGGTTCAGAGCTTAGAAGAGCCATACAAAGCTCCTGTTTGAAGATGTGTGGAGAAGGGGAGATTCTTAGACTCAGTGGAAGGGAGTTCCATAGTTTAGGGGCCCAGCTAAAGAAAGCATTCTCCCCCATTTTGGTTTTACATCTCGGTTGGACAAGAAGGGATTTGTCAGCTGATCTCAGTGGGTAGGCAGAGGTCACAGGTTTGAGCAGTAGAGCCAATTTGTCAGGTATCTAGGAGAAGATTATATTCTTTATAAAACAGTAGGAAGTAAACTGTTGGAAGGCTGAGGGGGTAAACTATCCCAGACTGGAGTATAGTGTGCATCAGTGAGTAAGTTTGGTCAAAGACAAAGCAAAACGGTAAATGCTGTTGTAACAGACATCCCACTTTTGGAGGAGCCCTCCAGTAGTTGCCGGAAAGGCTATTAACCCATATGCCAATTTGGGTCTCAGGGTCCCCTGTGCAATGACCATCCTCACTGTGGATGTTAGGCTATGTCTCACCTTATATGCTAGTCCAAGTTGAATATTGACAGATTTAATGAGGTGCAGGTCAAAATCCAAGGCAGGATCAAGGGTTACTCCTAGGTATTTAAAAGAGTTAGCTGTGTTAAAGGGAGAGCCATCAAGCACTCTGATACTTAATGGTTGGGTGCAGGACTGAATTTTTGAACCTGAACCAAAGAGCATTGTCACCGTTTTATTTTTATTTAAGACATGCTTGTTTTGCAATAGCCAGCTCTGAAAGGTATTGAAGTTACTATTGAGATTCAGGTTGATATCTAAAAGGTTTGAGGAGGATGAGTATAGAACAAGATTGTCTGCATATAGCAGACCTGAGCAAGAACCAGTGAGTGGTGAGATGTCGTTTATGAAGACTGTAAACAGAAGAGGACCAAGAATTGAACCCTGGGGCACTCCGATCCAAGTAGGAGCAAGAGGAGACTTAGCAGCTCCAGTCTGGTCAAATTGTTGCCGCTTTGAAAGATAATTTTGGAACCAGGCAGTGACAAAGGGTGAGAAGCCTAGGGATGACAACTTTGATAGGAGCAGTGGGTGGTCAACTAAATCAAAAGCTTTGGTAAGATCAACAAAAGTAGCCCCAGTGAGAGAGAGCCTTTGTCCATAGTGAGTCTGACATCATTTGTAAACTGTATGAGAGCAGTGGATGTCCTGTGCCCACGTCGGAAACCATGTTGGTCGGGGTGAGGAGTTTGAAGGAGTGCAGGTAATCCAAGACCTGGGTAGCAACAATTTTCTCCAGTATTTTAGAGAGGGTGGAGAGGATGGCAATAGGGTGGTAGTTATCCAGGTTAGTGGTGTCCCCCTTTTTGTAGACCAGTTCCACCCGAGCAATCTTCCAGATGGAAGGGACATGTCCTGTAAGAAGAGACAAGTTGAAAAGTCTAGGCACCGGAGAGACTATAGATGGTGCAACGGTTCTTAGGAATTTTGGTAAGAGTCCATCTGCCCCTGCCGATCCAGCAGGAGAGATGGACTTAGGCAAGCATAAGATTTCACTCTCAGAGACTGGGTAAAGGGTGAAAGATGGGTTGGAAGGTTTAAGGTTATCCTGTGGAGTGACAGATAAAGGCCCAGGAGGTGCAGTTTGGAGGATAGGTCAGTGAATCTGGAGTTAAGAGCCTTGGCGATAGTGAGCAGGTTATTGCAATTACGACCATCCACGACCATATCAGAGATGGTATTGCACTTGTTTTTCCCTATGATGGTGTTAACATGACTCCCAAAACCACGAGAGTCACTGACAGAGATACTAAGGAGTTGACGGTAGTAATTGCCCTTAGCAGATCTGATGGAAACCTTACATAAGTTTCGGAGTCTTCTGTACTCCGCCCAGCCTGATGGGGACTGGGTTAGCTTAGCTTTATTCCAGGCTTTATCCCTCTTTTTGAGAGAGGACAGGAGTGAAGAATTTAACCCGAAAGTAGCAGATTTCAGGATATGTCACCTTTTTACTAGAATATATTTGTCTTGAAGGTTCTAAAGCGTGGTAAGGAGGTATTGAGCAGCACATTCTGTATTGCAAGTATTATATAGAGGTGCCCAGTCCATGTTCTGTAGCTCCAAGATTAGGGCTGTGTTATCCATTTTTGAAAAATCCCTGAAAATAATTTCTCTGGGGGGTGGTTTAGGGGCCCTAGCCTTCCAAACACAGTAAACTGGGAAGTGGTCACTGATTGAGTCTGGTAAAACTCCAACAGCACTGATCCTCTCAGGCCTGTTGGAGACAACCCAGTCTAGAAGAGACTGGAAACTGCTGTTACTAGCCTGTTTGGTCAGGAGAGTGACCAGTTGAGACAGGTTTAACCTGCTGAATTCAGCAGCATAGCGATTAGAGTTATTCCCTAGCCAATCCAGGTTGAGGTCCCTAATAACAATGAGCTCTTGTCTACCCTTTAGTGAGGAAAGATGGTCAGTTACCTTAGTCAGGCCTGTTAGTCCATTTTTAGGAGGGTTATAGATGAACACTACATTTAGCTTCTTAGTGAGACCAAAGGTAATAACTGTATGAATAGTTTCACATAGACAGGTAGTGTTGACTGAGAGGACCGTAATGTCAAGGTCCTGTCTGGTATAAAACAAAACACTACCACCCTTTTTAGCATTTGGACAATCACATCTGTGAAGTTTATATCCATTGATCCTACATAATGAATCTGGTATATGGGGTTTTAACCAAGTCTCGGTTAGACCTAAGACATCAGGGGAGTTGTGAGCAATCCAGGCTTCAAGCTGTGCAAAATTAGCTGACAGACTTCTATTGTTCATATGTGCAAGCCTAAACCCCTTTTATGTGAACCAAAGAGATGGGTTCTTGGGAGCGATGCCATCAGGAGGGCCCGGGTTAGGTTCAATATCACCAGACAGAGAGAGAGAGAGAGATGACATATGGGTACCCAGGTCTCAAGGAGAGAGGTTTGGAGTTTGCCCTCAAGTGGCATAAAAAAAGGGGAATGGCTTAGGTAGTCAGCTATACTAGCAAATGGGATAAGCTTTAGGAGCCAGGTTTCAGGGATAGCGGTATTACCCCTGATAATTAGGTTTGAGAAAAAAATAGCTCCAGGCCTCGGCTTTATTTGAGTAGCCAGAGTCAGTAGATGGCTGGCAGAGAAGATCTACTGAGAGTTGGAGGGCTAGCAGAAGGGAAAATACTCATACAAAGCTGCAGTGAAGTGAGATCACCCCCATAGTGTACGCTGGTAAGGAAAAGAAGGGTATGTAGAACTAGGGAAAAAGAGAGAAAGCAGCGAATTCAGGACTGGAGATGGGACTGAAGCAAATATGCAGTTGACTGCAGAAGTGAGACAGTAGCTAAGTCCAAGGATGAAACTATCCAGCAGGCAGAGATATAGAGCTGCAACTAGAAACCTTATGAAGGCTTTTGCTAAGTGTGGAGATATTCACCAGGTTCCTGGTGCAATCCAACAATGAAATTCACAAGCTAACTGCCTTGAGATCCTCACCTTAGAAGAAATGGTCTAATCACTGAGTAGACAAAGAATATCCACCCCCTTTCCCCAATATTTTTTATCATTATCTGAATCTTTAGTAGACTTTTCCATGTCCATCTCTTCTCTGCTGATCACCCAGTGGTACCCACATAGGTGGAATAGGGGATCCGTGCAAAATCCCGACTCACAAATGTCCAACATCAGAAGGCTAACAAGTTTAAAATCCTGACTTTAATAATATGGACTCTGTGGGGGTCTGGCTTAGCAACAGAGCAGAGTAGACATTTTCTACAGAGCTCCTGGGGTTGTGAGTCTATTAATATTAAAAAAGCAACATTTAAAAAAAATCTGATTGAAGGAAAACAGGTTTCTTGGATGGAGGAACTGATCACTTTCTAAGCATGGAAAACATAAAGACTCGGCTCCTGCCAATGAGGTTTTTGTGCTTAAGACAGCTAAAGCATGAAATGCCAGGCCTCCAGCATGGGAAGGAGCCATGGGAGGTAGTGGTACCTGTCACAAATGCACTCCGCAGGTCAGTCCCTCTGCTCCCACAGTGCCAACCTTTGAGTGCAGTAGTGTGAACAGGAGACAGACAGGGTAACCCTCCTGTCTGTTTTGGGTCCAAATTACCTGCTAGTCTCAAGTCCTGGGGGTCCAATGTGAACCTTATGCTAGCATACCCAGTTGACAGGCTCAGATATGAACCCTCTTCCAGGGGATGCGGTACAATCCTTCACCCAGGGGCACCCAGCCAGGTTTCCAAAATGTACCCTACAACTCAATAGGAGACCTAGGTATATTCTTACTGTAACCCCCCTGCAAATGGGGGTTCCCAAAAGACTTCCAGGAGCTTGCTTGAATGCTCCAAGCCTGAATGGTGTTTGGCATTTAAGCCATTTATCAGTGAGTGTTTTTAGAGCCTTTGGTACTGTCTCTTTAAGAGCTGTCTGCTTGCAGACATAATTAGTTTGTATGGGGGGACTGTGTGCTTCTCTGAGTACCACTTGAGCTGCTGCCAATTCACTTCATTTTTGCAGTCACTAGGAGTGCAAAGGGAACCTATCTGAAAGATGTAACTGTTTGCCAGAAATTATTTAGAGTAATAATGAAATTACAGTTTGTCTAACCTGCTTTCTTTGCAGTCAGAACTGTGTCTGCTAGTTCCCCATTCTAGTTTTGAACTGCTGAACTGGACCAATCAGTGTGGGGTAAGCTAGCTCTAAAATGGTGCCTTGGACGAATCAGAACTTGGACTCATAATCTGAGCCAGCCACAAGAGGATTGTATAGGCAGTGACTCTGGGAGATGTAGTTTAGACTTCAGTGCCTTTTTGGACCAACAGCAGCAGTCTATTGTGAGTGACAGCCAATCCAGTCAAGAACTGGGAGGAACTCAAAGGAAGTGCCGGTTTTGTCGGTTGGAGTTTCAGTTGAGCTTTGGCAGTGAAGAAGGAAGGAGCCCTGTGCTTTTCAGTGTGCAGTTTTAGTCAAACGTGTGTAAGGCCCAGAGTTCGGTCTGCAGCTTGTTAGGACTGAATCGTCCTGTGAAAAGAATCAAAGGATCTCTGAAGAGTAGAAACCAGGCTCACCCTGTAGAAGACTGGAGGAATTGCTGAAAATTGCACTCGGTCTGTCAGGAACTGAATCTGCTGTGTGTTCTCCCGGTATTATGCAGTAATTGCGATGGGATACAGATGCAGCCTGCCTGGTATAGTGCTTTCTTTTATATGGATGTGTGAAGAGGTTTGTGTACCTCAAGTGAGCCCTGCTGACATTGAAGGACCCTATCTTATTTGGAGGTCGTGAGTACTAATTCAGGGTCGCTCCCTGTTGAATTGCCACATTAAATCCAAATGGAATTACTGTACTGCTGACTGTTTAATTCTCCTTTTCTCTGTGTGAAAGGGCCCCTACCAGCTGCCACGGTTTGGACTAGCCACTGGGCTTGGGTACCCAGGGACAGTAACTGATAGGGATAGCCTGTGCACAAGAGCCATAGGTAGATTATTAGAGTGATAAGCTAATTAACCTGATTTCCCCTGTCCTTGTTATATCTCCTAAATAAATCAGGCTGCTTGTTTCAGCAAAGTTATACTGCCTGAGGTATTTGTCTATGTTAAAGTACTGTACTGTGATTGTTGCACTGTATCTCATTTCTAAGGAGGTCCCAGTGCCGGAACCAGACCTGGGGTAAGTGTATACTGTGAAGGTAATTTGATATATTGTGTGGGCCACTAGTGGGAAGAAAGGGGGTTGCAGTGTCCCAGAGGGCTGTGACCAAGTTAGTTTAACTATTGCAAACCCTGACCTCTGGGTGGAGGCACCCGCCATTGGATCCAGGCCCCTCAACCTGTTAGTGGCAAATCAGGCAGGGGTAGTAGCCCCTGGGATAGCGCCATCTAGGGGCTACATTACCTTTTAAGCAAGCTCAGTAACTCAATCAAGCCCCTTTACCAGCTGTCAGACTTTAACACAGGTTCAGCAAGCACATGCAGAAAGGACTGAGAAGACACAGGCAGTCTATTAAAGAAAATGTGGTTTACTAAAAATTGTAAAACAGGTGAAATAAAAATACAGAACACTCTATATCATGAGCCCATAATCACATAAAAATGGGAAGTTACAGAACACAAGCTTCTACCACAAATACTTAAGTTCTTTTCTATCTAGTTGTTACCCCTTTAAGTGCTTTCAAGTCCAGAGAATTAAGTCTCTCTCAGAGTCCAGAATAATATGTCACATATTTTCCAGATGCATGTTTTATTTCAAACTCCCCCTTCCCACCCCATTTGGTGAGGTCACAGTTAGATCCTCCTAGCTCTTCGTGATATAATTAACCACAAGGATGTAGGTTTTTATTGTTAGAAGTCGGCAATTAGCCATTTCCCAAATATGACAGTCTTTGATCAGAATCCCACTCTCTTTGATGTCACTAATTCTCAGCTATGTTAGAAACCAAGAGGAACCCGCCAAATTACTTCCCTTCCTGCTACATCATAAATGCATACATGGGAACCAACTTCAGAAGCATGAGCAGGTTATAAAAGGTAATAAAATGTCCCTCTGGAAGGAAGGCTTTTTTAATTAGGCTCCCCTGGTCTGTTTATAACATCATGTTGTTTTCAGCACCATTGAAACTTTGTGTCAGAGGTCACTCACTGAAGAAGTCAGCCAGTTTTGCCTAAGCAGACATTCAGACACATTTGTTTATAATACAAATATCATACAATAATAATATTAGAGGGTTTATCAAGTTACACTCCTCCCTACTTAGACTGAATTTGGGGGATGAGTTCCCCAAATTCAGTGTACATCTCAAAACTATGAGATAAACCATCAGCATTTGTGTTCACTGCCCCAGCCCTGTGTGAGACAGTCATGTCATACCCTGGCAAGGCCAGACTCCATCTTAGTAGTCTACCGTTCGTTTGACCCATTTGTGCCAGCCAAACCAGAGGGTTGTGGTCAGTTTGTACCTCAAAATGTTGCCCAAATAAGTATGACTCTAACTTCTTTAGGCCCCACACCATGGCAAGACACTCTTTTTGCACAGTAGAGTAAGCCTGCTCTCTGGGAAGCAACTTTTTACTCAGGTACACTATGGGGTGATCTTTCCCTTGCTTGAATTTCTGACTCAGCACTGCTCCAATACCCACATCTGAGGCATCAGTCTGGACTACAAAGGGTCTGCTGTAGTCTGGACTTGTCAATACAGGAGCACTGCACAGTGCCTCCTTCAGTCTAGCAAAGGCTTTTTCACAGGGTGGTTCCCAGGTAATTTTCTTAGGCATCCTTTTCTTTAACAAGCCAGATAGAGGAGCAGCCAGGGCACTGTAATTTGGTACAAATTTCCTATAGTACCCTGCTGTCCCCAGAAATCTCCTGGCCTGCGTCTGCATCTCTGGTCTGGGCCATGCCTTGATTGCTTCTATTTTTGCTTGGTTAGGACAGAGCTGTCCCCTGCCTACAATGTGCCTGAGGTATGCCACCTCAACCATGGCCACCTGGCACTTCTCAGCTTTGACAGTGAGACTGGCCCTCTGTATCCTGCCCAGCACTTCCCTAAGGTGGGACAGGTGTTTCTCCCAGCTGGCACTAAAGATGGCAGTGTCATCCAGGCACACCACAGCGTACTCCTCAGCACCATTTAACACCTGGTTCACCAACTCTTGCAAAGTGGCTGGGGCATTCTTCATTCCAAAAGGCATTACTTTAAATTCAAATAACCCTATCTGAGTGATGATGGCTGACCTCTGCCTAGCTCTGGCAGTTAACTTTACCTGCCAATACCCCTTTATCAGGTCAATAGCTGTAAGGTATGTCGCCCCTCCCAACTTGTCCAGGAGTTTGTCCGTCCATGGCATTGGGTGGGCATCTGACTTTGTGACTGCATTCAGTCCACCATAGTCCACACAAAAATGAGTAGAGACATCTGGCTTGGGAACAAGGACCTCGGGTGAGGTCCAGGGGCTGTGGGATTTCTGGAGTACCTCTAAATCCAGCCCAGATTACCTGAAAGAGTTTTTGGTTCCTTACTCCCTGGGACGATTGCTTTGCTCAGCTGACGAGGAGTTGCTAGAGATCCCAAGGGTTTGTTTGAAATCTTCTGGGGGCCCGTGCATTCATGCACGTGGCCCCAACCCTCTGGAATTCTCTACCCTGCCGGTTACGGGAGTGCACAACTGTGGAGGGATACAAACAATCCTTAAAAACATATCTGTGGACTCAGGCCTTTGGTGAAGGTTAACTTTGTAAAGGCTTACTCTGTTTTATTTATGTTAGTATTTTATGAACTGATAATTGATCTGTTTGCTAGGCGCCTTCAAATTTTTGAAATGCGCCTTAAAAATAAACTTATTATTATTATTATTATTTCCTTCATCTCCCTCCTGATGTCCTTTTGGACAGCCTCTGATACCCAATATACTGTTTGCCGTATGGGTGCCTGTGTCCCTGTTTCCACATCGTGCATCACTAAGGGGGTTAGTCCAGGCTTGGCGCTAAACAGTGGGGCAAAGTCTACTAAAACCTCCCTTACTTCCTGGATTTGGTCCGGGATCAACTGGGTGACATTTTAATTGCCTCCACAGAGGACTCCCGCTTGCTTTCTTCCAGCAAGTCCAGAAGGGGGTGCTTCTTTGTGTGTCCCCTCTCCAGGACTACACACTGCAAACACCATGTCAGCCCTATTAGCATATGGCTTCTTCATGTTGACATGGTACATTCTTTGTGTATGTCTCCTGTCAGGTAACTCTATAATATAGTTTACGTCATTTACCCATCTGACTACTTTGTATGGTCCTGCCCACTCAGCCTGCAGTTTGTCTTTCTGGACAGGGATTAGGACCATGACTTCCTGATCCACAGTGTACGAGTGAGCTCTGGCTCTGCTGTCATACCACACCTTTTGTCTTTATTGGGCAGCCGCCAGGTTGCTCTGGGCTGTCTCCATAAGCTCCTTCAGCCTTTTCCTAAACCTAAGGACATAATTCACTATGGGAGTTCTCTGGGTGGTGTGCTTGCCTTCCCAGTCCTCCTGGATCAAGTCTAGGGGCCCACGTACCCTGTGTCTGTATAACAGCGTGAAGGGGGAAAACCCTGTTGACTCTTGGGGCACCTTCTTGTATGCAAACAACAGGTAGGGAAGGTATTTCTCCCAGTCCCTCCCATGCTGTTCAGCAAACACTTGGAGCATTGACTTAAGGGTACCATTAAATCTTTCCACAAGCCCATTGGCTGTTGGGTGATAAGGTGTCGTGCATCTCTGCACCACCCCACACTTCTCCCACAAACATTTCATCAGATCCGACAAGAAGGAATCCCCTCGATTGGTGATAACCTCCTGCGAAAACCCAACATGGGAGAAAATCCCTAGTAAGGCATCTGCAACTTTGTCTATCCTCAGTGAGGATAGGGTGACTGCCTCGGGGTACCAGGTGGCATAATCCACCACAGTCAAGATGAACCTCTTCCTGTAGGAGCTGGGGGTATTTAAAGGCCCCACAATATCCATTCCTACCCTCTGGAATGGCTCCTCCAATATGGGCAAGGGAATTAGGCCAGCTTGGGTTTTCTTACCTGCCTTCCCTATTTCTTTACACCGGTGACAAGACCTGCAGTACTCCTTCACCTGCTGGGTGAAGTTGGACCAATAGAAATTATGAACTAATCGCTGCATAGTGCATACAATTCCCAGATGGCCAGACATGGGAATATCATGTGCAATCTTGAACAACTGCTCACGGTACCCCTGGGGAATGGCAAGCTGCCTGCCCATCACCCCTCCCTCTGTCTTAGCATCCTGTGTATACAGCAGTCCATTGTACCAATAAACTTTGTGTTTCTCGTCACCTCCCTGTGCTCTGTCATAGTTTGCCCAAGCCCTCAGCTTCTCTAGACTAGGGTCACTTTTCTGAGCAGCTGCAAACTCCCTTCACTTTCTCAAGGCAAGGGACAAGTCCCCTTCAGTGTCTAAACTAGGGTCCCTAGCTCTAGCATCAGGGCACTCAGGATCACTACCATTTGACAATGGGTCACTCCTCCTTCCTCAGAGTAACCCTCCATAGCTGTTTGGTTAACTGCTGCCTGGGGAATTTCCACCCCCCTTTCATTATTCTCCATATCAGGAGACATAGGCTGGGGAACCAGCCTCTCAGCGGTTTCCACAGGGGCTTCTATGGGGTCCAAGGAACCACAATTTTCCTTTGCCGCTTGGCTGTGGGTAACTGCACACACCATCCCATGTTTGAGATTGTTACCAATGATTACATCAACAGCTAAAGTTTCGGCTACGGAAACCTTTTGAACAGTCTCCCCTGTCTCACTCCACTCTAGGAGGACACTAGCGAGTGGCAATGTTTTTTCCTCCACAGTGAATCCCCGCACAGTCACAAATTGATTGGGTATAAGCTGACCAGGCTCTATCAGATCCCCTTTTACTAAAGTCAGGGATGCCCCCATGTCTCTTAACTCATGTGTCTGTACACCATTCACAATGACTGGGTGCATGTGTTCCCTCATGTTTACTGGCATGCTTTCCAGGACACACAAACAACCCATTTCTTTTCTAGCACTACTTTGTGCACCGTTTGTCCTATTGGGACACTGCCTGGCAACATGCCCAATTTCTTTGCAAACCCAATATTCATTTCTTTTCTCAGGTACATTTTTCCTTTGCAACCTGGGGCTACCTGGTTTCAGTGGAAGCGGGAGGGTTTTAGCAGCCCTGAAGGTGCGCTTTTCCCTTTCTGCACTGCCACACCCACCCCATTCACTCTTAGAGAAGGTCCACTTCTGGCATAGCGGTCCGAGAGTTCAGCAGCCTCTTGCACTGTTTCTGGATCTTGGTCTTCCAGCCAGGTTTTCAGCTCTGTTGGGCATGCTCAAAAAAGCTTCTCTAACAGTACAACATTTTCAATTTTCTCTGCTGTGTTTGCTTCAATTCTTTCCCACCAATGTTTTAAAAACTGACATTGTTTAGTGGCTAGCTCCTTGAAGTTCATGTCAGGGCTTCTCCTGAGATTATGGAATTTAGCTCTGTATGCCTCTGCTGTTAGCTCATATGTTTTTTAAAAGTGCAGCTTTAAGTTTACTGTAATCATGAGGGGGGCACTGTGGAGCCCGAGCTAGACAGATGCTGGAGACGTAGCTCTGCATTCATATATACTTTAATGAGATAAAATTATACTTTTAGACACTAAGCAAAAGTAAAAGTAAATACCTGTTGCTAAGATATCTGGGATCATGATGAGCAATCCCAAAAAGAAAGATCATGCCCAAGCAGCGAGCAAGTGCTTCGGCCATGAGATCAACGGGGCAGGCCCCTTCTACTAGCACTGAGGGGGAGGAAACTCTACAATTGTTAGGCCGCAAATTGAAAATGTTACTTTCCTCAGTATCAGTGCTGAATACAAAACTAGATGGCCTAGCAGGGCGAATCACTTTGGTTGAGACATCAGTGGAGCAGTTAACTGGTATGGTGGATGATCTGCAACAACAGGCTACTAAATGCAACGCTATCAATGCCGGTCACCTGAGAGAAACACAACACTTAAGCAATCGCTTGGATCTTCTGGAAAACCAAATAAGGAGTGCAAATATTCAGATGATTGGCTTACCGGAAGGGATGGAAAGGGATCACTTCTTACTTTTCCTTAAAGACTGGATCACGGAACAGTTTGTGGGCCAGGGAGATTTCTCAGAATGGCGATTCCTTAAGGCATATAGAATTTGATCATGTGGCAAGCTGACTGAGATGGCACCCTGGGCCCTCATGATAGTGGCTGATAGCACAGGCACTAGAGACTCTGTCTTGGCTCTAGCTAAACGAGTGGGCCCGCTTAATGTGCAAGATCACACGATACACCTCTTTCTGGATCTGTCTTTTTCCACCCAACAATGGCGAAAGAAATTTGATGGTGTCCGGCGAAAGATCTAGACATACCCCACGCGGTTCTTTTCCTGGCCAAGCTCCGCATTGTTTACCAAGACAAGGTATTCATGTTCACTGACCTGACTGATGCGGGTAAATGGGTCTCTCATATGGAAGCTCAACAAAAAGAGGGACGGGAAAGGCAATCGGACAATGAATCTCTAGAAGAAATCTGAACGGGACATTTGGGTGATAATTAATTAAATTATCCGTGTTGTACTCTAACAAGTAGCTGTTGCTAGCTTATGGATATTCCATTTTATAAACGTTGTTCTGTTTTTTCATTTGAATGTCTCCTCTACTATGTAGGCTTTGTTTAAAGATTTAGAGCCCTCGATCTCTGTATCATAGCTACCTTTTGCCTTAAGTGAGTGGCTCTTGAGCCTTATTAATGTTTCTAGTTAAAGTAATGTATACTTTTTTAGAACCTGGGAGGACTTAGCTATGTTCTCCTGGAGACTTAATATAGTTTAGTCAATAATATGGATGCGAGCTGCTGCTGTTCTCTGACGTCCAAGATTTATACAGAGTTATTCTTCAGGAATAATAGTGGATCCAGTGCTCAGTGAGCGACGCAATTTTTGAAACTGCTTTAGTAATAATTGTTAGGCTTTAATCTACCTGCTATTGGGTTACAGCTACACAGAATTTTGAACTTCTAATGTTTATTGAATACTACTGATTTCTCTCCCGAATTTTGTTGGATTTACTTGGAGATACTGTAATCCTGAATATAATAGGAATGTATTTTCCTTTCTGAATGTATAATCTCTGATGTTTCAAGACGTATTATGTACTTGCACCTGAGCTACATGTAAAATCAATAAATATAAAGTTGAAAAAAAAGTTTACTGTAATCATTACTGTCCTCATTGTCCATTTGACCCAATGCATCCCAAGCTTTCCCGGTAAGTAGCGGGGATAGCTGGAAGCACCAGGACCCTCTAGGAATATTTGGCTGAATGCATACTTTTTCAAAGGAATTTAAAAAGGCATCCATATCTTCCCCCTCTTTAAATTCAGCTATCAATTTAGAATTTAGTTTGTAACCCAGTCCTGGAGTTCCAGTTAAACCCAGGCCACTTAACCTGCTCTAGTGCTTGTGTTTGGAGTCATAGCTTTTCCAGTTCATGTTGCCTCTGGTGCTCATGCTCTTCTCGCTCAGCTTCTCACTGATGCTGCTCCCTCTTCTCCTCTGCCTCTCACTGAAGTTGCTCTCTTTTCTCCTCTGCCGCTTGCTTCTCTCACCTCTCTTCTCTCTGGAACTCCAGCTCCATCTTCCGCAATTCCATTTCTAGCCTGATCGTGTCTGGCTCCAGAATGATGGTGACCTTCCCCTGCTGCTGTGGCCCTTGGCTTGCACTGGCCCTGCTGTCCTCCTCATTGGATTTGGACACTGCACTGGACCCTGGCCCCTACATGCCCAAGGTTCAGTCATTTTCAGTCACAGACTGTGACTCGAGGCTCTTGGCATCTGCTGCCACCAGAGCATCCACAAGGTTCTGCTTGTTGGTTTTCCCCTCATGCTGGACTCCCCTCTTCTAGCACAACTGCCTCAGGTAGTCTGCAGTGTACCCACTGTAGTTGGAAAGCATTTTCTTCCCTAACTATGGCTATACTAACTTGCATTCAAAAAAAAAATAAAACAGATAGCAACTTTGACTGTAAACACAATGATATAATTCTGTTTACTTTTTAAAAATAAATCGCTACCTTATTTTGCATGTGAGCTGTACAGTATTAATCTGACACACTGAACTGTTAAAGCTTGTGTTACCAAATACTTTCATATTGCACCGTAGCCAACCAAATCTGTCACAAATGCACTCCGCAAGTCAGGCCCTCTGCTCCCACAGTGCCAACATTTGAGTGCAATAGTGTGAACAGGAGACAGACAGGGTAACCCTTCTGTTTTGGGTCTGAATTACCTGCTCGTCTTGAGTCTTGGGGGTCCAATGTGAACCTTATGCTAGCATACCCAGTTGACAGGCTCAGATATGTACCCTCTTTGGGAGGATGTGGTACAATCCTTCACCCAGGGGCACCTAGCCAGGTTTCCAAAATGTACATTGAAACAAAACAAAGAAACTCAAACCGCATTCTGCTAATGAGGGGTTCGCAGCAAAGGAGTGGCTACCCCACACATAGATCCAAACAATTCCAAAGATGCTACACTCATAATGTTGTATTAGACATCCACCTTACGAGAGCCCCTAGCACCTCAGCTTAGTGCCTTCAAGAGGGCATGTTTAGGGGGCCCCCCTTGAAGGCACTAAGCCAAGGCACTAGGGGCTCTTGTAAGATGGATGTCTAATACAACATTTTGTTGTTTAAAACTGTTTCTGTGTTTTTTTTCCTTTGTGGTTTGTTGAATGAGTGCAGCATCTTTGGAATTGTTTGTTTCCAAAATGTACCCTTATAACTCAATAGGAGACCTAGGTATATTCTTACCTTTTAAACAAGCTCAGTAATACAATTAAGCCCTTTTACCAGCTGTCAGACTTTAACACAGGTTCAGCAATCACATGCAAAAAGGACTGAGAAGACACAGGCAGTATATTAGAGAAAATGTGGTTTACTAAAAATTGTAAAACAGGTGAAATAAAAATACAGAACACTCTGTCATGAGCTCACAATCACATAAAAAAATGGGAAGTTACAGAACACAAGCTCCTACCACAAATACTTAAGTTCTTTCGTATCTAGTTGTTACCTCTTTAAGTGCTTTCAAGTCCAGAGAATTAAGTCTCTCTCAGAGTCCAGAATAATATGTCACATATTTCCCAGATGCATATTTCATTTCAAACTCCCTCTCCCTACCCCATTTGGTGAGGTCACAATGAGATCCTCCTAGCTCTTCGTGACATAATTAACCACAAGGATGTAGGTTTTTATTGTTAGAAATCAGCAATCAGCCATTTTCCACATATGACAGTCTTTGATCAAACATTTCTCTTTGATGCTTCACAATCCCACACTCATGTCACTAACTCTAAAGTCTTTGAGAAACTGATTCATATGCAATTAAAACACCATATTGAAACTTATTCACTTCTTAACCCTGCGCAATCTGGCTTTGACTCTAATCATAGCACTATCTCTGCATTGGCTAAAGTCACCAATGACTGGGTATCTGCCATGGACTCCAAGATGATCACTGGTGCACTCTTCCTCAACCTCAGTAAAGCGTTTGATACCGTTGACCATAAACTGTTAGTTACTAGCTTCATTAAATTAGGAGCCACTTCCTCCACTGCCCAGTAGTTCACCAGTTATCTAACAGGAAGGACACAGAAAATTAAAGCTGATGGCCTATTCTCAATCTCCCTGCTGATTGCCAGGGGAGTCCTGAAAAGCTCCATCCTTGGCCCTATCCTTTTCTCCCTGTATATCAATGATCTGGACTCACATATAACCAACTCCAAACTGCATTTCTTTTCAAATGATACAGTACTGTATGCCTTTGGCAGATCAATGTCTGAATTAAGGGACGTGCTTCAAGCTGACTTTGCTCAACTTGAATGTAATCTTATTAATAATAAACTCCTTCTCAATGCCAAGAAAACTAAAGCAATGCTTTTCACTCTTAATACTGCCCCTTCTGCCCCCCTTGACATACCTAAAAACTTTCTTGTCACACCCCGAGGTGAACCATTGGAAGTCACCTCCAAATTCAAGTATCTTGGCCTTTGGTTAGATAATAAGCTCTCCTTTAATGACCATCTTGACGACCTTTCCAGAAGAGTAAAAATCAGGTTAGGCCTTTTCTTCCGAAACAGGGCCCTCTTTTTCGATAGAGACTAGAACCAGGTTGGTTCAAGCCACATTCCTTCCTCTACTTGACTATGGGGACCTAATTTACACATCAGCCGCAACCTCAAGCCTAAATAAATTGGATGTCCTTTATCACTGCGTTCTGCGGTTCATTACAAACTCTCCATACCGAACCCACCATTGTGACCTGTATGCAGCTGTTGGTTGGATGTCACTTACCACTCGACGTCTTAAAATACTCCTGAATAAGCTACCAAGCTATATTGCATCTCTTATCCACATCTCCCATAGTGTATACTCACTTAGGAAATCTGATTTTATAGCCCTTGATGTGCCTGGGACTCGCACTGCCTTTGGCAAACAGGCTGTGTCATATGCTCTCCCAACCATTTGGAGTCAGCTTCAAGTCACACTAAAACTATCTAGTACTGTCTCTGTTAACTTTTATAAAAAAACTAACTACATCTAAATTTAGAAATAGTTGTAACTGTTATTAAGTCTCTTCTGCACCTATATGTTTCTCCATGCCCTCCCAATGTACTGGTACCTGCCTTAGTCCTATTGGTATTCTACTAACACTGGCAAATCATAACAATCTCTTCAGCTGATCTAAGACGCTCCTGTACCCTTACACTTCTCATTTATCTCTCCTACCCCCTTCTCTATTCTTCTCCTAAAACTCCTCTCTACCCTTATGCTCTCCACCTTTATCCTACCCCCTCACTCCCTCCATCCCTTTTTTTTTTCCTATTCCCCTGGCTGCTTTTCCTCAAACTCTTGCTCCTATGTAATTATTCTCACCCCTTAAATGTTATCCTCGACTACTAATGTTTCACAAGATAAATGTAGCTTATATCTACCTTGTTATGCCATAAGTTGAGCACTATGTACCACATGAACCTAGTAGTAGTAAGATTTTGTTGTTCAGCTAAAAAACCATTACAATATTCTAACAAATACAACAATTCTTGCAAATCACAACATGTAAATTCAGTCTCAGTTTTCATATTGTAAAATACACCAGTATACATGTAGAGTCTTATAAATTGTATACCTAATTTATATCAACAACAAATAAATAGATAAGTAGGTCCCTTCTATGATCAGAGTAATAAATGGCCAAACAAACATTATTAAAACTTAAAACTTGCCAAGGGATTACCTTTATACCAAATGACACCATAGCGGACTAATCTATCCCAACAGAGTTTGTCTCCTCCACTCACATCCTGTCCCATCAAACCCAACCCAATGGCCAAATGGGTAAACTGCAATAATAAAGCAACCATTAAAGGCATCATGCAGAAAACTGCTACATACTCTGCAGACCTCTTCCTATCCGACCACTCCCATTGGCCACACTTGAGGTGCCCAATGAGAACCGTGTTTTAAGGGGATCTCGGCTAGTCACTTCAGATCCACAGTGATACTACCTAGATGCCAACTGGGTCTGCTGGAATTTAAGGGCTTATCCATATAGGCACCATGCAGTGCATACTGCTCCGTGTCCATGGTTAGCCTTTTAACCAGCTACACCTGTTAGCCTCTGTCAAGCATACAGTTGGACTTTATGACATCGTCTGACCCATCCTTTCACACATTATCACATTAGCACCTACCTGGAAGCCAATTAGACTCGTCAGCTTTGAAGCACATCCACTGAGGCGCCATACAGCGCATGTCATTCCGCACCCCACTGATTACTCCAATCCCAGTTACACCGATAGCCACTTCTGCGGCATACAATGGGGCTTCATGTCGCTGGTGGGGCCACTCATAGTGGGAAATCTTGTCCCCCCAGTACTGGATGACCATGGAAAATCCCAAAGCCTTAACAAAACTACCTGAATCTGTATTAGGATTACATATCATTAGCCAAGTCCATTAATTTCAATATAATAAAATTTTCCTAACTCTTTCATGACTATTGTCCAGTTTAAAATTTGTCAGTTACTTAAATAACAGACTGTTAGTAAAACTCACTCCTTAGGCTCAACCAATAATAACACATTAGAACATAATTAAGATTTATACAGAGAGACACATTTTAGCCGTGATATTACTGGGGTCCAAATAAAGATTCCCCGGAGATGCTTCCCAGCCCCTGTATCTTAAAGAAGCTTAAAGCCCAATCATACACAACTAGAGCTAAGTTAACTAAGTTAACTCTATTTTACTGGAGCACGCATATAGCATTGTAAACATATGCAGTACTCACAATCTAAAATTATATAGTTATATAGTTACTCCAAAGAAATAAAATTGCAATGAAATCCGGTATTACCAGTCATTGAGAAATCTCATATGTCTAATTCATCAATCCAAAGGGGTTTCTATAATCAAAACATCCATTTAAACAGATTTGTATATTTTTTTACATGTTCTTATCACCTTCACATTACACGATGCAAATACAGCATCCTTACTGATTAAATATACTGCAGGTGTAACTATAATTCCACAAATAATTTTTAAATTTAACATCTGAGAGAAGCAAACAATAGCTTTGTGGGTTCAAAACAATATAGGTGCAGGCTTCAATCAGGGAGTCCTTAAGTAACTCTAGCTGCCCCACATATCAATTTCCAGTTTTCAGTTCCCGCAATATAAGCATATAAGCCCACTATAGTTCTGAGCTCCCAGACAGGAGTCCATACGTTTTGGGAAAAGCAGTATCTTGAACAAATGTTAATCACCACATTAAAAACTTGCAGGACTATATTAGAATACCTCTTAGAGGGTCTTTACCCCCCCCTTTACCGTTCTCCAGAGGCAAAACCCAAAATGTTTAGTGGTGCCTCAGTCACAGGTAGTTTCTCAAAGGAACTGGACGCTGACCCCCATTGCTGAGATCCATGCCATTAAAATAGCTATATAAACCGTCAACTGCCCTCTCATGTTCCTGTAAGCTTTTTTGATTTCTCCCGCTCTCAATAGTGGAATACCTGTTAAATACAAATAAAAACGCACCTCTAAGTGCAATAAATTTAATTTGGCAATTAGGCACTGTGACCCAAGCCCCAAGGCAACTTTAGCATACCTTTTGTTAGGCTGAGCAAGCCTGTTGGCACAAATGTAATTTATTTCCAAAACAGCCATCCTTCAATTCAATTCAGAAAGTCCGAGATCACTTGCCGGCTCAGCGAGAGCGATCCGAAATCACCCCTGGTGATCACTCCGACCACCTTCTCCACTGGAAAGCATCCTTAAAATTAGCTGTGCACCGGGATATACCCCTTTGCTGCTGAGCACAAACTTCAGAAAAAGAAAGGCGCTCTGCCATCAGCCAAATACATATGTCGCCATACTTTCTTTGAGAAACAATCTTTCCATTTCTGGCCATAGGTCTGGCTCAACACAGAGTACAGAATAAAGCGGTATCTGGCATTTAGAAAACAAAACTGGAATAAACATTCTGAAATTCTATGAGTTTCATTTACCAGTTCTCATGTAGATCAGAGCACCAGTAACTTAATCATGTATTAGCCATACTTATTCAACAAAACCATCAGTGCTGACAGGAGACCCGGGCCAAATGAATACCCACAATAGGGCTCAGTAGCTCGTCCAGCCAACCGACTACAGTGGCATTCTGTTTAGCACAATGATATCCATACAGTGGAACTATATTAAAACTGTGGCCTGTTTCATTCATAATCCAACAAAAAAAAAGATGTTACATGGCAGAAAGGAAATTTACTGAGGAGCGGTCTCCTAGCGTGGTGTGGAGCGAGGTGGCAGCGCGGCCATCTTGCTGCCTCCCCCATATGAACCTAAACTTTATTTTATTTTTATCTACTGTGATTTTTTTTGTATCCTATGTATTGTTTTCCTTGTCTGTATACATGCTCCAGGACCTCCTTGTGAATGAGCTTGCTCAATGGAGTTTTCCTGCAATAAACTTGAACTTGAACTTGAAAAAAAAAATTCTCGGCTATGTGAGAAATGAAGAGGAACCAGTCAAATTACTTTCCTTCCTGCTATGTCATAAATGCATACATGGGAACCAACTTCAAAAGCATGAGCAGGTTACAAAAGGTAATAAAATGTCCCTCTGGAAGGAAGGCTTTTTGATTAGGTTCCCCTGGTCTGTTTATAACATCCTGTTGTTTTCAGCACCACTGAAACCTTGGGTCAAAGGTCACTCACTGAAGAAGTCAGCCAGTTTTGCCTAATCAGACATTCAGACACATTTGTTTATAATACAAATATCATACAATAATAATATTAGAAGGTTTATTATGTTACGGTGCCAACTCTGGGGAGGTGTCCCTTAATACTGTCAATTCCACCCTAGTGCAGCTGGTCCGAGTGGTCCAAGACATGGACAAAAAATAAGACACTCTCTCACCCAGAGTAAAGGTTTTGGAAACCAGAATGGACTGTGCGGAGCAAGACAGTTCAACAAGTAGATGGATCTGTTTTAAAAGCAGTGGATACTACTACAAAACATATCAAAGAGAACTCGCACCTGAGACAGCAACTTGAAACAGTGGAAAATCAAGCCAGAGAACAGAACATTTGGATGATCAGGCTGCCCGGAATGGTGGAAGGAGAGGCACCCTATGACTTTATAACCACTATGCTGCCTCAAATGCTTGAAGTCTCAGAAGGGGATCCTACCCTATCAATAGAAAAAGTTTATCAGATTGCCCCTTGACATGTTATGGCTAGTGGTGGAGGTCCGCAGACTATCTTGATGGTGTGTAGTAGAATTGGGGTCAGAGATTGTATCCTCTCCATGGGCAGAGAGAAGAGAGGTTTAAGATATGGGGATGCCCACATATCCTCATTTCCCAACCTGTCATGTGCCACGAGGCAGTGTCAGAAGGCATTCGATCCTGTGAGGAGCTCTTTGCACAATGTAAAAATACAACACCAGCTTCTGACATCTGCAAAGCTGAAAATCATCTGGAATGGCCACACGTATTTATTCAATGATCGATGTGAAGATGTTCAGTTGGTCAGAAGAATGGAATTCGAAAGGGTGGGAGAAGAAGATGGTGACTCGGACACAGAAGGAGGTCTGTGAAGAAGAGCGATTTCCCCACATGGCACCTCCATTTTGGTATACTGATGGCTGAATGACTGTTTCATTTGCCCTCCGGTAAGCACACGTGGTGCTTTGGTTTGCTGAAATGCTGAATCTTTTTTTTTAAACTTTATTTAAAAAGAACTTTCAACAGGTTCAGCAAATTTTACATTCTGGTTTTCCACAATTAAGCCATCATTCTCAAACCAATAGTCACACATCTACTGACTAATGCAGATAAATAAATGCTGAGCAATGGATTACATGTGAAAGATAAAATGAAAACCATGCTGTACACCAGCTATATTAGAGTAACGTGATCATTCAGCACTGTTACATGAGATCCCTGCACCCTTATTGGTAATCCCAGAGGTACCCTTAGACAGCTAGTACTTAGGCATATCTTATACTAATATATAGGGCTAATGGCATCTACTGTATGAGTAGATGTAAGGATACATTACATTATTATACACTTTACTTTTAATATATACCTGTATTTCTTGCTTATAAGATGTTAGGACATCTGTGTCCTTGTAATGATTATAATATATGAGTCAGCATTGCCATCTTCTGATGATTTGTATTATTACACTGCTATATGCAAACTGTACTTCTTTGTCTTTACAAAGTGATGACTACTACAAAATTGTATAATGTTGTCTTGGACTGAGGAGCCACCTCTAATTTAGCCAATAGGGTTCATCTCTATAGCTAGAAATGTTTCTATCTTACAGTAACCATGGTAATTATCATAGGTATATAATGTAAGACATTATGTCTTCTACCTCAGAGACCCCAAGAGACACGGAGAATACTCGAGGTATAGGGAACACTTAGCACTGGCTCCCAGTTCGTATTGGTAAGAACTGTTTAGGGCAACTGTGGTTATGCTTTTGGTAGTAATAAACAAGCTTTTATTTTATTTTTATTTTATTTAAACAGCAGTTTGGAAAACCTTTGAGCCATAGGCTCATTTACAAAGGTACCTTGTCACAGTAAGACAAACCAAAATACACAGTATAGCAGTACAACACATAGGTACAACAGTAAGTTAAGACATAGATACAAACAAGCTGGTACAGGTAGGATGGATGCAAACAATACCAGAGTTATGTTGTCCTTAGCAGCTTAGTAATAAGCTTTGTCATAAGTATTGAGTACGCGCTTTGACTAGCGGCAGTTACAGCATCGGGTGTTAATAAGGCGGTTATCGTAAGGGAAGTTTTGAAGCACGCAGAAGTTGGAGCTGGAGATGGAGGGGGCAGTGTGTTGAACCAGGAGGGGGCCCCAAAGCTGAAGGTTCTTTGGCCGTGAGAGGTCCTAGCTCTAGGGATAACAAGAGAGGTTTTCCCAGAGGTCCAGTATGAACTAGTGGGACAGAGCGCGATGGTGGTGGTCAATCCTGGTGGGGAAAGCCAAGGAGGGTCTTTTTGTAAGGTACAGGTAAGATATTTGAGGCGTCGTCGAGATCAAGTACCAGCACTTTAGCATACAGTAGACAGGTGTGTGTCATCCTAGGTGCTCCAGTAATTAACCTGCAGGCCTTATTCAGAGTAGCAGAATTTTATGGAGTGCGGTCTGATCAGCAGCACCATACACGGCAGTCCACTAGGGACAGGATAAGAGGAGGTGACTGCAGTCGAAGAGCCTCGGGGGCAGTGTTTATACCGATGTAAGATGCCCAATCGGATATTAGTGGCAGTGGCTAGGGCCGGTGTGTCCATGGAAGGAGAGGAGGGGTCAAAATGGATCCCTAGGTATTTATAGGAGCAAACTTGTTCAAGTGGGAATGAGGACCCAGAGCGAATGAGGAGTTTGAAGTTGCAGGACTTGTTTTGGGGATGAGAGAAGAACATGGTTTTGTTTTTTAAGATTTATCACCAATCTATGTTCTTTGGAACCAGCCCTCGGCTTCAGTGAAGGACTTCTGCAGCGAGTCCTGGAGGGCAATAGGGTTATGACTTGAGGCAAAAATGACTGCATCATCAGCGTACAATAGAATGTTCCCCGAGCAAGAGCGTGGAAGGGTGTTAAGGTAAAGGGAGAATAGTAAGGGGCCCAGAATGGAGCCCTGGGGAACCCCAGATAAGATGGGACAGATGTCTGAGTAGGTCCCATTAATTTTTACACGCTGTGAGCGATCAGACAGATAACTGGTGCACCAGGAGATAGGCCCAGCAGCAAACCAGAGAGACACTAAGGGCATCAAGAAGGAGGGGTGGAAGACAGTCGAAAGCTTTGAGAGGTCAATGAAGACAGCACCAGCCAGAGAACCAGTGTCTAAGGAGGAGGAGAAAGTTGGAGAACTCTAGGAGGGCTGTGTTGGTACTGTGGCCCGCCCGGAAGCCATGCTGCTCAGGACAAAGGACATTGTAGGTGGAGAGGTAGTCAGAGATTTGAGAGGCCACCACTTTTCCAAGGCCTTGAGAGAGAGAGAGAATGGAGATCGGTCGATAGTTTCCAGCCACAGTCCTATCACCACCTTTAAAGATAGGGGTGACAGTGGTGACTTTCCAGGCAGTTGGAACCTTCCCAGGCAAAGAGAGTGGTTGATGAGGCATGTGATCGGGGTAAGGACTGTGTCTAAGACCAGCCGTAGGATACACGGATCCAGGGTGTCACTGCCTGTACTATTACTCTTGAGGGCAGTGACAAGGAGCGGCCTAAGTTCTTGGGCAGAAACACGATGGAGGAGAAAATAAGGGTGAGAAATATTTACAGCAGGCGCTGGGGGGGGAGGGTCAAAAATTTGTAGGGAGGATAGGGCTAAGGTCAGTGAATGAGGTGTTGAGGTGGTTGGCTATGAAGGCTGGGTCTGAGGAGATCACACCATTAATGTTGATCTGGGTGGGTGGGAGGTGACTCCCATTTAACTGTTTAATGTTATCCCAGAAGGTTCTGGGATTCCCCATGAGGCAGTGAGTGAGGACCGATAGTGCTCAGACTTGGCCTTTCTGATGGCCCGAGTGCACTTGTTCTGGCGGCAGCATATAACCGCCTGTCATTGGGCCGCCAGTCTCAATGGCATGGTGCCATAGGTTGTCCCTATGTTTGAGCTGGTGGATCAAAGCTGGGGTAACCTAGGGGCATTCTTCCTTTAGAATGGCGGGTCAACACTGGGGCAAAGATATCACAGGCATTATTAAAAGTTTGGGTAAAGAAGGAGAGAGCTGTGTCAATGTCAGGAGTTGCCAGTATAGGAGACCAGTCAATTTGGGACAGAAGTTCCTTAAGTTTTATCAGTCCACCAGGTATTAGACGCTGCCGGCATGTGGACTGTGCTATGGGTTTGGGGACTGAGGTTGACCAGTGGAATAGAATGGGGGAGTGATCGCTGAGAGAGTCTGGGAGGACTTGTACATTGGGGATCCGATTAGGGCGGTTGGTGAGTACCACATCAAGCAGGGTACTGGAGCCTCTCTTGGGGTTAGTCCTGGTAGGGTGGGTAACTAGTTGTGTTAGGTCTATTGCAGAAAAGGAGTCTCGGTAGAGGAGGAGGAGGGCTGAGCCAGCTGACATTTAAGTCACCCACCAGAATTTGATTAGCGGAAGGAGGTAGAGAGGTAAGGTATTCTGTAAGAGAGGCAATGGCCTGCGTTTGGTCCCTGGGGCACGTATGCAGTAGTCAGATAAAGGGGTCCCTTTAAAGGGTCAGGGTTTTTCAGCGTAGCGCCTGGGCCCTGGAGTCAAGGATGGGAGCGGCAGGGCTAGTACGGGAGATTCCTTGACATAAAGAAGCGCAGCCGCCGCCTGCCTCCCAACACGGTTGGACCGGAAAAGGGTGAAACCAGGAAGGTAGACTAGGGAGTCAGGGGAGGATTTCGACAGCCAAGTCTCAACCAGGGTGATGACATCAGGGTTAATTGATGTGACCAGGCATTGTAGTGAGTCAAACTTTTTTAGGAGGCTACAGATATTCATGGAGACCATGCATAGGCCTGTGGTGCAAGTTGGGGAGCTCCTGGGAACCGGGCCAGGGTTTGGATGAATGTTCCCTGACAGGAGTAGTAGCATGACTAACACCCTGGCTGGGAGATGGTGAGAGGTTTTCCACGATTGACATGGGGGAGGGAGGCTAAGGGAGCAGGGGTGGGCAGGGAGGTAGGAGGGAAACAAGAATAAGAAGACACCCAGATGTGCCTGAGGTGAAGAGAAAGCTATGGGGAGGGCAGGGAGGACGGGGACACACAGAAATCCCAAGGGGCAGGAGAGGAGGTTCAGGAGCAAGGGGAGGGAGGGGTGCCAGGGCACAGTGTGGACTAGCAGATGGGTAAGTGGGTAAGTGCACTGCTAGTGGGGATAGGCACAGGAAGAGCATGATGCAGGGCCAATACATTGTGGTGAGCAAGATCCCAGGGAAGTAGTGCTGTACAGGTAGGAGTAGGAAGTAGTGAGGAGCATAGGTCCCTCTGGTGGCCAAGCAGGTATAACCTGCAAATGGGAAAGTGGGAGATAGGTTCTGGGCAACAGGACGTGATGTCACCGATGTGATGTCATGGGGTGGATCCTTAAATTGACAGCTGCCCCTGGGTGGGAGGGTGGTTGGGTGGGCGGGCAGACGGCGCAAAGCGCCGTCGGGCTAGCACCCCTCTTCAGGCGTCCAGACGAAGAGAAGAGGCTCTCTTTACCTCGAAAGTTATCAGGCTGGAGATTTCTTTTATTACTTCTATGCAAAGTGTCTGTGATTCCTTGCATGTCCATTATTGCCAAGAACCTGAGAGTGAGGTTTAGACCTCCTGACAATTGGCGACCACGTGCAGGCAATATATGGTGCTTGCAAAGTTTCACTTGTTGGTTACAACTTTTCCTTTCCCAACGGGGACTGTAGGTGTGCATTCCTGCATCACCTCTCCCATCCTATGATCACTTTGTAATAACTTGCAAAGTCTGGCTGCTTACTGAGTGTGGTTGATGCCGACTTAACCCACCCCACAGCAGTTTTGAATTGCAAGCCTACAAGTGCACAATAGCCTGACTGTGAACAAGTGCACCTGTTGTGGATCGATACACAGCACGGCATCTTTTCACAGTTTAATCTTTTGTTCCCTCCCGCATAATGGCCACTGTATCAAATATCTGCACAGAACTGAGACTCGATGTCTTAAACTTCCTTCCCTCCCATGGAGGATAGGCTGACTTTGCGTGGGACGCAAGTCAATCCGACAACCCTGTACTGGGGATTTCAACTCAGTAATCAGAGATGAGACAAACAGCCAGAACATGAGAAGCTAAAGAGCTGTTGGTCGCGGCTCTCTTTGCTGCTGTGAAAGCGTCTGAAGTGAGGTTTCAAACCCTTGAACTGCAAATCTCAACTCTTAAGCAGGAGATGATGTTGCAGGAAACTGAATGTGTGAGACATGAGCAGGATTTGGAGTCTGAGCTCCAAACACCGCAAAATGAAAAGGATTCCCTTTTGCATCATTCTGCACAGGCAGCCGAGCAAGAACTTTGTATGTTGAAGCAGGAGTGTGAACGTTTGAGACAGGATAAGGGACAGGCTTTGAAATGAATGACTTGTTAAGTAGAATGAATGAACAGTTGGTGAAGAGTTGGAACAGGTACAGGATGAGATAAACCAGGTATGTAATGACTTAATAGTGGCTACTAGGAGAATCGTGAATTGAGCCGTGTATAGGTATTACAAAAACAGATGCAAGATAGGTGGATGTTGTGGATGTTGCAAATGTGAATCATGCTGAATGTAATCCAAGATGGTGAAACTGCACCATCAGTGAGAGGTGTTGGCTGGACATGTCAAGGTAATGGAAGGCGTGACCCCTGCCTTGACAGCATCATCTGAAGGGGAGGTAGCAGATGATGACATCTCACAGTACAATGCCCAGTCACACCTCTACTATGTCCCAGACACACCACCCCGTCATACACAACATGGCAGACACCCATCACATGCGACTCATGTCATACATCATCAGTGTCATGACGCACATCATGGGTGACGTGAAAATGGTAACCCCCATGCTGGGGAAGGGAGCAGACCCAGGCCTGGTCCTGATGGCACCACCGGTAGCCATTATTAATGTAGAAGAAAGGCAGGAAATAGAGACGATGATCGAAACTGCAGTAAGCACCATGCCCATCTCTGAAATAAATAAACGGGTTCTCAAGACCCAAATTAGGCAGCTTCTACGCGAGGCTGGGACACAGGATGGCATGGTTCAGTCAGTGGCAACAGCCATGGCCCAGACAGCCCTGGATGGCGCTCGAGGCAACCTACCGCCACCTGATTGACCCAATAATCCCCTACAAATGGCTTATTCTGTTCAGCAAACAGCCGACAGCATTGGTCGGATGAACCCATCCAACAGCCTCAGTTGCCACTTGGAAAAGGTGTATGCTAAATGTTAAATTCTTAGTCTTACTGCAGACTACCGGGTCCAGATCCTATGCCAGACCACTGATCCTGGACTGTGGGCAAAACTCCCCAATACCAACCGTCAGGACGGACACACCACCTTTGACGAAGTGGCAGCTGATCTCATTTCTGCACACAGCCCAGGTGTAGTAGGAGTGATGCTCGCATACCCTGTAAAACAGAATGCAAAGGAAAGTCCAGCGACTTTCCACTAGAGGCTCTGGATGGCCTACCGAGCAGGGAAGCATCTTGCACAAGAAGCCACAGATGTGAACCTTATCGAATATAAGACCCTGTTCCTTAAGAACATGATCCCTACAGTAAGAGAGAAGGTAGAACCTACCACCTATCCCACCACGGACAGGTTTGCCGACATCCTTCGGAAAACTGAGAGAGTTTATCAACTCTACATCCATGACCTGGGCTCCAGTTCCAAGAAAGTAGCTGCTATGGAAACTACTCCGGAGGCCATGATGCACCATACGGTGGAGGGTCAGACCCAAGAGAAACATCCCCTCCCCACAGACAACCAACATCCCCAGCAGGTCCAACAGCAACAGCAATAATCCTGGGGTGGAAACTGGAACTACCACAAAAACAAGAAACACCATAAGAATAATAAGGGTAAACAACAAGGATTAGGCCCTTCATATAGGGAACTAGCTGATGAGAACTGGAAATTCCGAGAACTTCTCGGGCAAGTGCTCTCTGTAGCAGATGCTGTTCCCATTTGGGCCCTTGCTGCCATACAACTGGGAGAGCAGGCCTCAACAGGCCGTGGGGACACCAGAAGTACAGGCCCTCAGGCCCATACAGTCCTGAACCTGGAAGCGGCTTCCTATACAGCATCAGTGCAGCATGGTGAAGTGGTTCAAAGGAACCAGGCCCAGACTCTCTTCCACGAGCTTCCCCATGCTTCCACTGGTACATATTGACAATTACAGACTCCAGTCTGTATTGTAAACAAGCTGGTCTTGGATACAAATGGAAGGCCCTGCATCAATGCCGAGGTCGGGGGCCACGAACTAACAGTACTATTGGATACAGGCATGGCTGTGTCTGCATTACACAATGATCACCCAGACACATCCCAGTGGTCCACCGGCCGGAGGACCAATATGTTTGGTGTAGACAAAACTAGGTTGCTGGCATACTGCTCCCTTCCACTACCTGTGGCCCTGGGACACCTAAAGGCTTATCATACCTTTCAGCAGATGGTACTGCATGATTACCCTAGTATAATCGAAATTGACTTCCTGGCACCACACAGCTGTGTGGTAGACCTAGCCAATATGTTATTAATACAAATTCAGGGAAAATATCACACCATTATGATCCTTGACTCACATGTGATTGCAACAATATCTGCAAATGACAACGAGTATGACATCATAGATTTGTTCAAGAATCACAAGCTTTTCCCAAAGCTCCTCCCCATTCTACAAAGGCATCTGGAGGCATTTGCCACCAACAAGCATGACTGTGGCAAAATGCACACTGTCATAGAAGTGACAGGCCCAGCACATGAGAGGCAACGGCAATACCCCTTTCCACCTGAGGTCTTGCCTTGTCTTGGAGAAACAATTAAATCACTTCTCAAACAAGGTGTGATCAGGATATGTGTTTCCACTGCCAATTCCCCAGTGTGGCCTGTGGAAAAACCCACAGGTGCCTGGAGACTTACTATTGGCTGCAGGAGACTAAACCAGATCACCCCCAGTTGTGCACCAAATGTGGCATCGGCACCTGATGTGCTGCAACTACTGACCCCTGACCAGAAATGGTTCAGTGCCCTGGATATCTCCAATTGTTTTTGGTCATTGCTATTGGCCCCTAAGAGTCCATATAAGTTTGCCTTCACCTTTGAGGGCAGGCAGTACATGTGGACCTGCTTACCACAGGGAATCCATAACAGCCCCTCCCTGTTCCATTTACACATGATGGATGCCCTTGAGGGTTTCTCTACACCCCAGTGTCTCTTGCAGTATGTGGATGACCTGTTGCTGGCAACAACCACACAGGAACAACACCTGGATCTCTTGGACGAACTACTGACCCTCATTCAGAGGGCAGGCCTCAAATGTAATCCTGCAAAGACAACTATGTCAGAAAGAGGTACTCTTTCTGGGCCTGAGAATAACTGACCAAGGCGGAAGCCCTACCTGGAAGAAGATATAAGGATTGCAAGACTTGCCACTGCCCATCAGCGTGGCCACTCTTAGGAGATTCCTAGGTATGGTAGAGATTTTATTTGTGATTTTGCTCAGAAGGCTGCTCCACTGTATGAATTACTAAAAAAGGATGTGTCCTGGAATTGGGGTCCCATTCACACCCAGGCTGTGACGTCACTGAAACAGGCCTTGGCCTCAGCTTCAGCACTGGTCAACCCCAATCCAGCTTTGCCATTCCATCTGGAGTTGCCACCTCTGACATTGCTATGTCAGCAGTGTTGGCCCAGAAGGTCCATGGCACCCTGAAACCCATTGCATATGCTTCACAGCTCTTGACCCCAGTAGAACAGAAGTACAGTCTTTGTGAAAGGAACCTTCTTGCTACCTACTGGGCAGTCAAGCACTTTTTGTATATCATTGGGTACTCTTCTCTGACCATCAACACGAACTACACCCCAACTACCTTTTTGCTATCAGATAGAGTGAAGGATGGGTCAGTCTCCAACAACAGACTGACACACTGATCACTCCTCCAGGAGAAAGATATTAAGGTCCACCCAACCAAAATGTCATCCATGCTGGTGTATGGCCTCCTTGTCCAAGGAGAACGCCACAACTGCACACTGCAGCCACCTGATCTTCCAGATCCAGGTCCTTTCCTCCCTGCTACACCACAACTACTTGAGAACACCTCATTGTGTCTTGTCTTTACAGATGGCTCAGCTTCCTATTATCAGGGAGAACAGATTGTTGGGATGGGCATATTGGTTATTTACCCTTATGGTAACACTGTTAAAATTTCTAAGCGTTGCAGTGTGGCATCATCACAGTATGCTGAGATGGCAGCGGTGGCCTGTGCCCTCGAGTTCATCCTGCATGGAACTGAGGACACCATTATTTTTTACAGACTCTAATTGGGTTTGTTGTTCTCTTACAGAATTTCTTCCTTTCTGGCAGAAGAACTCCTTACTGTCCTCTGATGGCAGCCCAGTGAAACACAAGGAACTGGTAATATACATTCATTCACTGGCACAAAAGTTTGCACACAAACTCTATGTACACAAGGTCAAAGCTCACTCCATACATGACCCCTATCATGCCTTCCATGACACAGTGGACACCCTTGCAAAGGAAGGGGCCTGAGGGGGGGGGGACACCTGGATGATGGACCATCCAGAGGCTAGAGTGGCCGTACACATAGCAGCAGTCAGGAAGAGACCTGAACCTTTTCCCCCTTGGACCTGTCAACAGCCCAGCACGCTGACTCTGAGCTCACAGACATGTTCAGATTCCTTGACAAGGGTACTGAGAAGAATCTCCCTACCTATAACCCCTACTGAAGGCATGAAGGTAAGTTGCATCTTTTCCCTGATGACACGCTCATCTGGTATCAACCAGATGACATCCTTACCAAGTTGTGGGTGGTTTCTCATCATCTTAGGCCCAAATTTCTGCACCAAGTGCATGACACTCCCACTGGTGGACACCAGGGAGTGGAAAACACACTCCAAAAACTTAAGCCCACTACCTGGTGGCCTGGTGGCACCAAGGATGTCAAACAGTATATAGACAATTGCCTTGTTTGTATGCAAAACAATCCCATCCCTACCAAACAAAATGCCAAACTGCTACCACAAAGGCATTCTGACCCTTGTCATGTCATACAGATTGATTTTATTGGTCCCTTGACCAATACCAGCAGAAATAACAAGTATATCCTTGTGGTAACCAATCTCTTCTTTAAGTGGATTGAGGTTTTCCCCGCTAAGACATATACTGCTAAAATCACTGCCAAAACCCTGGTGGAACAGATTTTCTCCAGGTGGGGCCTACCTCTCAAGGTAGACTCAGACAAAGGAACTAGTTTTACAGGTGAGTTGATGAAAGAAGCACTTGAACTACTTGGAAGTTCCACGTACCTTACCACCCACAATCTTCAGGTCAAGTAGAAAGAGCCAACAGGCGGATTAAGCAAATGCTTTCCAAATTTATTGAGGATAATCCCAAGACTTGGGATTCTGTATTGATGTTACTCCTTATGGCAATCGGGGCACACTCTCAGCCACCACCCGGTTGACGCCCTTTGAGGTGATGACTGGTAGACAGATGAGATTACCTGAGCACCTGTTGTTAGACCTGCACACCCATACTGCAGACCATGTATTTGTAGACCAATATGTGGAAAAACTCAGACAAGATCTCATACACACTCATTTGTATGCTGCCAACTGCATGGGCAAAGCTCAGCAACAGTCCAAAATACAGTTTGACAAACACACACAAGAAGTGGATTGGCAAGTTGTGGATCAGGTAATGGTTCTCAGATTTACACATCCCACACACTCCTTCTCCAGTAAGTGGGAAGGCCCCTTCCCCATTGTCAACAAGCTCAGTCTGGCAGTCTATCAGGTTAGACTCATGCAAAACAATAAACTGACTTACAAGTGGTTACATGCAAACCAGCTGAAACTGTATAAAGGAGTATAATTACTTTTCCTCACCCCATTGGGCGGAATAGTACTAACTTACTAATGTTTGGTTTTCCTTTTCAGATACATTGACAAGATGGCTATCTTGTTCCATTTTCTCCTCATCTCAGGAGTTATCCCCTGCATCCAGGGCATGGTAAAGCACCTCCTTCCTCACCTTGATCCTCCAGCATCTACTCCAGAGGGAGTTTCCATCAATATACCTGACAATTTGATTACTGTCCAGGATGGTTCAGATGTCTACCTCACTGCCTCGGTTGTTGCTCCTGATAAATCTACCCTACAAATTGAGTGGCAAACCATGTCGCAAGGAAAAATTCTCCCTGTGGCCAAACTTTCCAAGGAAACTTTCCATGGTTGGCCCAACACAAAATTATCCCCCAATGGTTCTCTGTCCTTGCTCCAAACTGCTCTTAGACATTCTGGTTTATACAATATTACTGCCTTAATTGATCCCTCATATTGTAATTCCTTGTCTAAAGACTGTTCAGAAAATTTGTGCTGTACACAACTTGGCCTCTGCTGCCATGTACCTTTCTGTGTTACCCCCTACTGATAAACAGCTTTTGGAATGTCCAAAACATACCCCTGGTCCTCGTAGTGGTCTAACAGCCACTGCCTTATCTGGTATTCTTACTAACAACTTACAGTTTATGCACATACCTGTTTTGTTTAACTTGACTTACTGGAATATGAAAGAATTTGGTATGTGTCATACTGCTAACACTTTACTGTTTTATAGTACTTTGTTACTTGATAGTTTAGCAGCTTTTCAAATTTGTACTCAAGACCCTATTGCTGGGGCACATACCACTGAGCATAGAGGCAATTTCAGGAGAAAACCTAACCCTGATGGTCAAAGTCATAAGTGTAACACATGTGAAGTTGGCAGTCCTGATGTCACTGGTGCCACAGGCACTGTTAAAGGTCTTTCAAACAACATGAAGTCTTGCTGTATTCTGACTATATGCAGTTAGCCCCAGCACTTGAACTGCTCCGGAGAGTAAAGGATTAACTCTTTGCAAGGGCATAGAACATTGAGCTCGAGCTCGGTTTTCAAACCTCTGTCTGTGGTATTCTGAAGTGTAACCATCAGAGTCTTTACTCCACCTAACTGTGAAGTCGCTCCGGAAATCCCTCCTGTGCTTCGGTTCGGTCCAGTTTTAATCAGTCGTTTTATTTCAAAGTGTTGCTTCAGTGTTTCGGTATTCTTACCTTTGTCTTGGTACCAGTAAGTGGTAGTAGTAGGTAATGGTTATTTAATGTGCTTTTGGTTAAGAAATTGTTTTGTTTTTCGGTTCTTTGCTGGTTGATCCGGTTCAACAGAAGATCAGTCCAACACTGATCTTCTTTTATTAGATAGTATACTTGTGTGTGGTTTTTCTGATGCTTATCGGTTCCTAAAAAATCTGATATTTAGGATTTTTTAACCGACCCATGACATGGTTGGAACTGTTAAGTTGTAATCACCTGGCTTAACCGCTGTGTAAGGTGATTTTAGTTTAAAGCATGTCTGAGAAACCCAAGAAGAAAACCGGGCCCACTAGGTTTCAGCACTGTACCGAGTGTAAGGAGGCCTTTGCTAAGGCAGACCCTCACCTCGTGTGTGTGTGTATTGTCTGGGGTTTGACCACCTCAAGGAAGACTACCAAATATGCAAGAACTTTCCCAAAGCCACTCTGGATAAACGTTTGAGTAGGCTGAGGGAGAGGGAGGCCGAGAAGTTCACTGACCTGGATGGCCAGCCTGGTTCGGTTACGGCCGAACCTGAAAAGGTGCCCATTGACCTGGGCGATACCTCATCGGGCAACCAGAGAGCTGATTCTGCAGAATCGGTTCCGAGTAAGAGGAACAGAAAATCAACCGGTTTGGATCCGGCTTCTCATGGTTCTACCTCTGATGAGATAGTGAAAGCGATTTCAGTAGTTCAATTGCTTTGCCCGGTTCCGACCGAACCGGCATCGGTTCAGAGCCAATCGGTTCGGTCGGAAGTTCTTGCTTCGGATATAGATCCTGAGGCATATTATGAGGGCAACTGGGAGGAGGATGAAGATTATGAAGAACAATGTGAAGGCCTAGCTGAGCCAGTATAGACTGACATCTCCCCAGACAGGCCTTCTCAGGCTTCTCCTCCCAGGCTTTCTGAGTCCCCTTCCCATTTCTCGTTTTACAAGAAAGTGGCTGAGACTCTTCAGCTTCCTATGGAAGAGGTTGAACAGGAAAAGGAAGAACGTGACTATCTGGAAATGATGGATGTCCCAGAGTCAAAAAGAGTGTCTATCCCCTTACACAAATCCTTGGGGAAGCAGACACAAAAAATTTTAAAGTTTCCTACATCCATTGCTCCTGTGGAAAAAAGAATGGACAGGAGGTATGCTTTGTCAGCTCCTGGGACGGAATTCCTTTCTGATCACAGCAGCCATGTTGGGGTAGTGCAAGCTGCAGCCTGCAACAAGGCTAATATTCCCCTGGCATCTCACCCCCAGATAAGGATTCCAAGAAAGTGGATGCCATGTCAAATAAACAGTGCTTGGCATTCTCTGTGGGACTCAGGCAATCAAATTACATGGCATATATAGCCAGGTACCAGAAATCTATGTGGGATATGGTTCTGGAACTGGCTAGGAATGCCTCTCCCCAGCTAGCCAAGGAGCTGGAGCAGGTGGCTGCAAATGGTATTGAGGCATCCAAGGTGCAATTCCACACTACTGTAGACTCAAATGATGTTCATTCCAGGGTCATGGCTACCTCTATCTCCATGAGGAGATTTGCTAGGCTAAGATGTACCAACCTCTCACAGGACACCCAGGCTAAGGCCGTGGATTTCCCTGTAACTGGTAATTCTCTCTTTGGGGATCAAACAGAGAATTACATGAAAAAAATGAACGAGTACAGGACCACCTATAGGAGTGCTGCAGCCAAAAAGAAGCAGACCACTCCTCAGAGGCAGCAGTTTAGGGGCAGGGGCAAGCCTTTTTACAGGCCTTTTTACCAAGCTCAGGCCTCCTCTTCTTTTCAGCAGAGGGGGTTCTTTGGGGGAAGAGGTAGACGTAGGGTAACTAGGACTCTACCAGCTGCTCAGTCCAAGCCCCCTGCCAAGCAGACACCCTGAGGTGTCAGTCAGGGTTGCCTCCCCAATCCCAGTAGAGGGCAGGCTGGCTCACTACTCCCAGGCCTGGGAGTCTATTACTTCAGACAAATGGGTCCTGGAAGTAGTGAGCCAGGGACTTGCTCTCAGTTTCAAAAGGTTCCCAAGAATGAGAGCAAGGTCCTTCAGTCCTCCCTCTCACTTGGAGACAAAGGCCTTACAGGCAGAAGTCTCCTCTCTTCTGCTTCTGCAAGCAGTAGAGAAGGTACCTCTTTGTCACAGGGGAAAAGGACTGTATTCAAGATACTTCCTTACCCCCAAAAAGACAGGGGAGTGGCGACCCATATTGGATTTAAGGCACCTGAACAAACATCTAACAAAACCAATGTTCAAAATGGTGACTCTGGGAGTAATTCTTCCCTCTCTGAGAGCAGGAGACTGGCTAGCCTCCCTGGATCTCATGGATGCCTTCTTCCACATACCTATCAGACATTCCCACAGAAAGTACCTCAGGTTCGAGTTGCCCTCAGGCCATTATCAATTCAGGGCCATGCCCTTTGGTCTAACATCTGCTCCAAGGGTGTTCACCAAGTGTCTTGCAGTAGTGGTGGCATTCTTCAGGAGGCAGGGTGTCCTTCTAGTCCCACATCTTGATGACTGGCTCCTGGTGGGCCAGTCCTCAGACCAAGTTAAGTCAGCTTTAGAGGTCACCCAAAGACTTCTAGAATCCTTGGGCTTCATTCTAAATTTAGAGAAGTCTGTTCTAGAGCCAGCTCAGCTTCTCACCTTCACAGGGGTGGAAATAGATACAGTTCAGGCAAGAGCATTTCTTTCTCTCTCAAGGGTTCAGTCATTGGTCACTCTGGCCTCCTCTTTTTGTCCTCTAGAGTCTCGTCCAGCCACACTTTCTATTGCTGCTGGGCCATATGGCAGCTTCCAGGGCAGTAGTTCAGGGAGCAAAATTTCAGATAAGGGATATACATTTTCATCTGAGATCTTACTGGTCTCAGAAAAAGGACCCTCTCTCCAAACTGGTTCCAGTCTCCAAAACCTTGGTTCAGGCCCTTCAGTGGTGGTTGGAGGAAGACAGTCTTCGACAAGGGGTCCCCTTTATCAGTCTGGTCCCTTCTATAATCCTCACCACAGATGCCTCCCTGTTGGGGTGGGGGGCCCACCTAGATCATCTTACAGCTCAGGGAACTTGGTCACAACAGGAATCCCTTCTACACATAAATCTTCTTGAATTAAGAGCTGTCTTCCTAGCACTTCAGACATTCTCAACAGTTGTCCAAGGGAAAGTGGTATAGATCAGAGCAGCCAATATCACAACCATGTGGTACATCAACAAACAGGGAGGCACTTGGTCCTCAGCCTTGCACACAGAGGCCATGAAAATATGGTCTCTAGCTTATTCCCTTCAGGCTTCCTGATAGCTGTGCATCTCCCAGGGAAGGACAACATTCCAGCAGATGCTTTCAGCAGAATTTCTCAGGGTCACCACGAATGGACCCTGAACCCTTTCATTCTTCAAGCAATTTTCAGGAGATGGGGCACCCTAGAGATAGATCTCTTTGCAGCCCCGGACAATCATCAACTTCTTCTTTATCATTGCAGACCACCCCTTCTGGGTCCTGTTCCCCAGTATGCTCTTCTACTAAATTGGACAAGCAGGTTTCTCTATGCAGTTCCTCCTTTTCCTCTGATATTCAGGGTCCTGATAAAAATCAGGTCTCAGCCTTGCAAGGTGATTCTAGTGGCTCCAGACGCGGTCAGACAGCCTTGGTATCCTCCACTGTTGTCACTGTCACTAACACTGCCCTTGTGTCTTCCCAGGCAACACAGTCTCCTCACCTCCTCTCTGGGGAGGATTCTGTACCCCAACCTTCAGACTCTCAGGCTCAAAGCCTGGCTCTTGAAGAGCTAGAATATGAAAGTTTGCATCTTTCCCAATCAGTCCTAGATATTTTAAAGATTAGCAGGAAGCCTGCTACTAGGAAGGCTTACAACTCCAAATGGAAAATATTTGGGTTTTGGTGTTCCAGTAGGCATACTAAGCCAGAGCTGGCTGATATTGCCACTGTTTTGGACTATTTGGCACATCTTAACAGTTTAGGTCTCCAGTCTACTACTCTTAAAGTACATTTGGAGGCTGTGTCTGCCTTCCTTTCTGCTGGTAAGGGCTCTTCCTTAGCTTCTCATCCAGTTTTCAAGAAATTCTTCAAAGGTTTGGTCCATGTCAATCCTCCCTTTAGGGAGCCTACTCCTTCTTGGGATCTGAACATCTGTACTGCACAGCTTATGCAGCCCCCTTTTGAACCTTTATCTTCAGCTGAGCTGAAATAGTTGACTTGGAAAACTGTATTCCTGGTGGCCATTACCTTTGCAAACAGGATTAGTGAATTGCAGGCCTTATCAGTGGAACCTGTTTTCATTTCCTTTCATAGGGATAAGGTGGTCCTCCGCACCAATAGAAAGTTCCTTCCCAAGGTAGTGTCAGACTTTCACCTGAACCAGTCTATGTATTTGCCTGTCTTTTTCACTGATCATTCTTCCTCTGGAGAGAGAGGAGGTTACACAGTCTTAATGTGAAAAAGGCTCTTAGTTACTATATTGACCATACTAAGGCCTATAGGAAGGATTGCTCTCAGTTGTTTCTCACTGATGGTGAAGTGGGAAAGGGCAAGCCTGCTACCAAGAGGTCTAGTGCCAGGTGGATTGTCTCTTGTATTCAGTTCTGCTACTTTAAGCTTGGGAAGGAGCCTCCCTCAGGCCTGAGGGCTCATTCTACCAGAGGTACAGCTGCTTTGGTTGCAGCAGCTAGAGATATACCTTTAGGGGACATATGTAAAGCAGCTACCTGGAAATCTGTTCCCACCTTTACCAAGCATTACTCTTTGGACATTCAGTCACGAAGTGATGCTAGGTTTGGCACAGCTGTGCTGCTCAGTCTGTTCCCAAAATAGGTTATGTAACTCCCTCCTCCAAGGGGTTACTGCTTGGTAGTCTGTATATAGTCAGAATGCAGCAAGACTTAATGTTGTTTGAAGAAAAAAATGACTCACCAAAGTAATGTTGTTTCTTCTAATGGAGTCTTGCTGTATTCTGACCTCCCTTCCTGCCTCCCCTCCTGGAACCTAGTAGTTTTGGGATGTGGTGGGGCAGGCACAGTGCTGCACCCCAGAGGTGTTCTGGACATGCCTCTATCTCTTAGGGGGTGTTTTCTTTTAGTTTAGTGAATCACTACCTGTTGTATTCTTTTTAGATTTTCTCGACTTGAGTCTTTGACCCTAAAACCTTGTTTTGCCATTTGGCACAAACATTTTTAAACAATTTCTTATTTTGAGCTAGTTAGTTTAGTGCTTGTAAGAATCTGACAGTTACACTTCAGAGTACCACAGACAGAGGTTTGAAAACCGCTCTCGAGTGCAACGTTCTATGCCCTTGCATAGAGTTAACCCTTTACTCTCCAGAGCAGTTCAAGTGCTGGGGCTAACTACATACAGTCAGAATACAGCAAGACTCCATTAGAAGAAACAACAATACTATGGTGAGTAATGTTTTCTTTTGGTACAGCCATGTCTATTTGGAATAAGGCTGACATTGCTGCTATCAAATCACATTCACAGAAATTCCAAACTGGTTTAGTAAATGATATTATACCCCTGTTATTGCATGGTGTAGATGGCCTTAGTCAGGAAGAAAGATACACTGTATACAACATGCACAACATTGCTAAGGCATTTACAGATTCTAAAGATAAGATTAATGCGCTCATTGCACAGAACAATAAAGAAGCAGATAAACAGTATATTGCCTGTGAGATATTGTGTTCAGCCTATGGCTCATACATTATCACTACCATCAATAATCTTTTCCGTGATCTAGAATCCGGAAAGATCCCTGATATTATACATGACAGATGTATCTCTAAATGGTATTGTCCTCAGTGCAAATCTTTTAGCTGTATTGCAATGTGTATGCTACAGACTTTAACAAGCTCTGGATTCTATTGCTCCTGTCCATGTGCGCCCCTTATCCCTTGACCCCAAGTCCCCCTGGTTTGATGGGACATTGAGGGAGATGCAGAGACAGGGGCAAAGGTTAGAGCGGTGCTGGCACAGGTCCACCCTTGAAGCTGACCACCTTAGATTGATGGACCATTATTCTGTCTATCAATCTGCAATCACCCATAAAAAGGCAGAATTCCTGTCCAGGGAGATTGCAGTTGCTCGGAATTGACCGGATCAGTTTTATCGAACTGCAGAAAGACTGTGCAACCCAGCCTGTCTGCAAGTTCGAAAAGTCTTTTCGCAATTAGGTGTGAGGAGCTTGCTCGTTTCTTTGCAACTAAGGTGGCCGACATCAGGGCAGATCTGCATACAGCAATCTCTAGGAGGGATGCTGTTGAACAGTGTGAGTTCATAGTACCTCAGTTTTCTTGGAGTTCCTCCAGTTGACCTGATTTTGTGGATGCCATGAGGATTATCCACAGTGTTCACCCTACAAGCTATAGTTTGGACCCTGGACTGACCTCCCTAATTTTGGGTTGTAGTAATATCATTGGTCCAGTCCCTGTGCGAATAGTCTGGTGCTTCTTGGAGTCAGGTGAGTTCCCTAGCTCTCTGAAAGAGGCGGTGGTGATACCTCTCTTGAAGAAAGCTACCTCGGACCCAGACTGTTTCACAAACTACAGACCTATCTCAAACCTACCCTTTATTGGGAAGGTGATTGAGAAGGTAGTGGCAGCCCAATTGGAGGACCATTTAACCATCCATGACATCTACGAATCCTTCCAATCCGGTTTTTGTAAAAGACATAGCACTGAGACTGTGCTGGTTCGGGTGCTTAATGATCTTCTGAGGGTGAGAGATCAGAAGAGACGTTCCATCTTGGTTCTCCCTGATCTCTCATCAGCCTTTGACATTGTGGTTCACCTGGTGTTGATAGCATGCGTGAGGCGGATTTGTGGAATATTGGGAATCGTCCTTCAATGGTTCACCTCATTCCTCACTGGGAGATCACAAAGAGTTATGTCTGTTTTTTTTTTCCTCAAGCCCAACTTCTTTGTTGCGTGGGGTGCCTCAGGATTCAGTGCTGTCTCCCATGTTATTCGAGGTGTATATGCTGCCCCTCGGAGACATTATAAGACAGTATGATCTGAGATTTCACTGCTATGCAGATGATACCCAGCTACACCTGTCTTTCGCACCTGACCAGGACAGAGCTTTCTCTGTGTTTAACAACTGTCTGAAAGAAATCCAGGATTGGATGGATTCTAGTTGGTTGAAGCTGAACTAAGAAAAAACAGAGGTTTTGGTTGTGGACCTGGGTCATCAGAGAGAGGGGTCGTTTGTTGGTACGCCCTCAGGAATTTTTCTTGGTGGCATTTCACTCCTGACCTCTGAATGGGTGTGTAACCTGGGAGTTATCTTGGATGATAGGCTGACACTGCAGTCACAAGTGTCAGCAGTCATCAAGACTTCCTTTTACAATCTTAGGAATATCGCCAGAGTTAGGCACCTTGTTCTGTCTTACACTTTACCAACGTTGGTCCACTCCTTTGTGTCCTCCCATCTGGACTACTGCAACTCCCTGTACTTTGGGTTTTCTGGGGTTGAAATCCGCCACCTACAGCTGAGTGCAGATGCGGCAGCCTGGGTTTTGACTGGGACAAGTAGGTCCTGTCGTATTACCCCAGTATTGCACAAACTGCACTGGCTACCTATATGATGGCGGATCACCTTCAAAGTCAGTTTACTGACTTTTATAGCGCTTCATGGTCAGGGTCCAGCCTATCTGAAAGAACTTCTGGTCCCCTACTGCGCTGGCCGATCGCTCCACTCGGCCAATGAGGGGTTACTAGAGATTCCAAGAGTGAGTCTTAAATCATCAGGTTGTAGAGCATTTTCTTATGCTGCACCCACTCTTTGGAATTCTCTACCCCACTGGTTACCGGAGTTCACCTCCAAGGAGGAATTTAAGAGGGGTTTGAAAACCCACTTTTGGCAAATGGCCTTCTTGGAAAGCTGATTGTACTGAAGTTGTTGATTATGTTGCAGTTTTTATCTGTGTTTAATACTGAATTTTAATGCTCGCTTTGTAGTGTTTTAACTTGCACAGTGCCTTGAAAAATGAAAGGCGTTTTATAAATAAACTTATTATTATTCCACTTTCCACAGCTAGGAATTTGGGTTTTATGAACAGACACTCTAACACTGGTCCATGTTTTACTTCTAAAAAATGTTCCATTAAGGACACCATGTTTGTTTCTTTTACTGTCTCTTTACCACATTTTGATCCCACTACAGCTTTATTCAATAAACTAGCATATGTACACTCCATTGGGCATCTTGATAAAGACATCTACAGAGAACATCTCAACTTACCTCCTCTCTTGGTCTTCCATTCTCTTCTGGATGCCTGGGTCCCTCCGCACACAGACTGTTGTGCGAAGAAAGGGTATATTTATTTGTGTCGTTGTGACAAATTTGATGTTATTAAACCTGTATATGGCTATTCCCCAGACAGTATTGATTGGTCCTTTTCCATGGACGTTGACATCACCACTAAAGGCACAACATACCAGGACTCAACATTGGCTCCAGACACTTCCAGGCTCTGCCAGTCTTACCGGGAGGAGGTTCACCGCCTGTCAACTTGGGATTTCCAAAACAACTTATACTTGCCTGGTACAGTTGCAAAAAATGGAGACTGCCTACTGTTAAAATGCAATATAATTCAGACAGTGAGTATTGCGTTGTCACAAACTTTAAAAGTTACACTTATGGAATGCAAACATGTTCTATTGATAGTCCAAACTTCTGTATCATCCCACATCAGAAGTCAGTCATTGGACACAGTTATTACACCTATCCCTCTCATGGACGCTGACATTATTGATGGTGACCCTGGTTATCTGCTTACACTTTCCGAGTATTTACAGTACTTTAATGTACACATTGACCCACTCACTTTGACATTACAATCACTTTTAGAAAGGAAAGACACACATCTCATCCACATCAGCAATAATATTTCTAAAGCTAATGAAGCTGTTCTTGCATTTATTAATGATGGTGATATGAACAGTGCACTTACTCACACTTGGTTAGAGATCACTTTTAAAAGTTTTGTTATTATACAAGCATTTTTGATATTTTTTCCTATTATTATGCTTTGCTGCCTACGGCGCACACTGCGTCAACACCGTGAGCAGCTGGAGTTCCTTTACAAGGCTCGTGCATCAGGTCTGTAAACGACCCCTGCTCCCTATCCACTTCCCTACTTTTGCTGTGCTGCCCCTTGTGAGGCAACATGGGGAGAATGTTACACGAGGTCCCTGCACCCTTATTGGTACTTCCAGGCGTACACCATAGACAGCTAGTACTTAGGCATATCTTATACTAATATATAGGGCTAAGGGCATCTACCGTATAAGAGTAGATGTCAGGATATGTATGCATATTATTGTTATACACTTTACTTTCTAATATATACCTGTATTTCTTGCTTATAATATGTTAGGACATCTGTGTCCTTGTAATGATTATGATATGAGTCAGCATTGCCATCTTCTGATGATTTGTATTATTACACTGCTATACGCAAACTGTACTTCTTTGTCTTTACAAAGTGATGACTACTACAAAATTGTATAATATTATCTTGGACTGAGGAGCCACCTCTAATTTAGCCAATAGGGCTCATTTCTATAACTAGAAATGTTTCTATCTTACAGTAACCATGGTAATTATCATAGGTATATAATGTAAGACATTACGTCTTCTACCTCAGAGACCCCAAGAGACACAAAGAATTCTCAAGGTATAGGGAACACTTAGCATTGGCTCCCAGTTCGTATTGGTAAGAACAGCTTAGGGCAACTGTGATTATCCTTTTGGTAGTAATAAACAAGCTTTATTACTCTTATGCAACGTGTCTGTGATTCCTTGCATACCTATTATCGCCAAGAACCTGAGAGTGAGGTTTAGACCTCCTGACAGCACCCAGATCAGGCAATGCTGTTCTTGTTTAAAAATGAATTCCTGGGGATACAATATCAATGGATTACATATCACTAGATTTCATATCATTGTGGGGCTCAGGATGTACAAGAAGTGTGGATTGGACCCCCAATTCCAGTGGGAGTGGTAGACTGACTCAAAGATGGGGAAGGCATCAGACAAACCCCGCCTATGACTGTTCTTTAGAGATAAGTTTGGCCATTCTCCTGGACCATCTAGAAGTATTCAAGGAGAATCAGAGGGATTTAGAGAAGGGGGATCCATGCTTCCTGGATTGCTTTTTCCAGGGGGCCCCAGATTCTTGTAAAAATGTCCTCTCTGTCTAGTGCTATATTTTGGGTGTGTTCTATTTTCATATAGTGCAATAACCTGCTCACCCATTCCCCCATTGTGGGGAGGGGTTCTGATCCCCAGTGACAAGATAGTGTCTGCTTCACCACTGCCATAGCAAGGGGCCACAAGGGGTGGTCATTCTTCTTTCCTCTCCCTGGGCCACCAGGGAGGCCCAGCAGAGCCTCGAGCACATCTACATCCCAGTTCACCCCCAATGTCTTGCCTATGATTTTTTAATTCCCTTCCAGAAGGCCTGAACTTTTGAACAGGACCAGAGCATTTGGATGAAGGTCCCTGGGAGGGATTTGTATTTAGGACATATGGCAGACTTCGTGGGGTCCAGTTTATTAACAAGCCTGGCATAAAGTAAGATCTATGGAGGATAAAGAAGTGTATGGCCCTTAAGCTGTTATTCACCGAGCAGAGCATACCCTTTTGAAAGATTAGTCTGCAGTTACCCTCAGTGAGAGGATCCCCTCCCAAGTCATCCTCCCATTTGGACCTCAACGAGTCCAGATTTGAAGCTAGGGTTTCTGGTAGTACCCTATAGCACCCAATAAGGGGTCTTGTGTTCCCCGTCTTCCTGGAAGCTCAGAGTGCCTCCTCCAAGAGTGATCTGCAGGCACTCTGGATTTTGGCAAGCAGCCCCTGGTCACCCAATATTTTGTTCTGTATTTGTCTATATGTGAAGAGATGGGATGGGCTAAGATTATATTTCTTGGATAAAGTATGGAAGGGAATGAATTCACCCTGGTCTATAAGTTGTGCAATGCCCCTGAGGCCGACTTCATACCAGCACTCCATAACCTGGGCCATCTTGTGTGGCCTCTACCCTCCTCCCAGAGCAGGTGGAGTTATAAAGGCCTCTGGGGATATTCCCTTTCCCATACCTCTCATAGCATGGGCTGTTAACCAAGCTCTCATTGTTGCTCAAATGAATGGATTTTTGAGATGCTTAATACATCTCCTGTTAGCAGCTAGTGCAAAGAAAGGGTATGGTCTCAGGTATTGTTCTTTATGTATTTCTAACTCTACCCAATTTTTTTGGTCTCAGGCATCTGGGAGAATGTCAACCAGGTGTGCAATTTGGGAAGCTAAATAGTAAAAGTAAAGGTTGGGTAAACCCAGGTCTCCCCTTCCTCTCAGGTCACCAGAGTTTCCTGTTTGATTCTTGGTGCTTCCCCCTTCCAGAGAGGGTCATAATTTCTCCCCAACATTTTAAAACAGTTTTTGGGGATCCAAATTGGAAGGGTTTGGAACATATAAAGACATTGGGGAAGGATGCACATTTTTACTAGGTTTACTCGACCAATCAGGGTTAGAGGAAGGCTCTTCCATCTTTCACAGCAGCCCTGGATTTTTTTAAACAGGGAAAAATATTTGAGTTTATATAGTTAGGATAGTTTTCTGGGTAAGAAGACTCCTAGGTATTTCAGGGAAGTAATGGGGTATATTTGGGATCCTTGGACCTTGAGAGGGGCCGCCCTGCCCAGGGAGAACCACTTGCACTTAGACCAATTAATTTTGTGCCCTGAGATGGGTCCATATGTGTTGAAAAGAGTCGTTATGGCTGGAATTGAAATATTTGGGTTTCTTAAGAAAAGTAGGATATTGTCAGCTGAATAAAGAGATCACTTAATCCTTGTCACCCACCCCTGCACCTTTGATCAAGGGATGGTTTTTTGGCAGTAGCCAGCACCTCGATCATCAGGACATATAGTAAAGGGGATAAGGGGCATCCCTGGCTAGTACCTCTGGTAAGTTTGAAGGGGGATGAGATGTTATTGTTTGTAAGAACTTGTGCCATAGGGGAGGAATAAAGTGCTTGTATCCAGAAGCAAATCCCTGGCCCAAATCCAAAGTGGGCCAAGGTGGAAAACATAAACTCCCACTCAATCCTATCAAATGCCTTCTAGGCGTCTAGTGCTAGAAGGTCCTCTCATTCTGTATTCCCTTCCCTGACCACCCATACATAATGTTTAGGGTTCTGCGAATATTATGTTTAGCTTGTCTCCCTTTAATGAAACCGCATTGATCCTGGTGGATTAAATCAGGAAGCACATCCTCCAGTCTGGCAGCTATTATCTTTGCTATTATTTTATAATATGCATTAAGCAGAGAGATCGGTCTGTATGACCCACATTTGGTGATATCCTTATTAGGTTTATGGAGAACCGTGATGGTTGTCATCTGCTGGGAGGAAGCACTTGTCTAATGAGTCATGAATCATGAGTAGAAACAGCTGGTTGACCTCTCCTCAGAATGTCTCATTTTTTTTTAAATATATTTTTATTGTGTCCAAGTTCCCAGAAAGAGATCAGAGTACATCAATTGTTCATTCATTTTACAATATATACAGTACAGATAAGACATTTCATATGTTCTCGGGCCTTTGTCCATTTATACATTTTTTGATTAAGTTAATCTAATACATTTGTTAACTCTTTCATATGCTCCCTTGTGGTAATCCCAGATCTCATACAGATTTTACTTTCTCCTATGGAATCAAATCCTGTCTCTGTCTCGATATCCAGAGCCACCACTTACACCAGAAATCAGTGCATCTCTTTACCTTTAAATTAATATGAGCTGTCAAAAGCTCCATTTGATATATTTGATAAGTTATGTCTTCCCATTTCTGAGGAGTTGGTGGGAGCCTTTGGAGCCATTTCCTCATCAAAGCCTTGTGAGCTGCAAGGAGTAGTATAGCTAGTAAGAGTCTGGGGTTGCCCCTCCCTACTCCCTTTGGGAAATCAAAAATAAGTGCATATTCTTGTGTCAAAGTCCCTATTTCTGGGAACATTTCTTCCCGCGCTCCACCCACCTCCCTCCAAAATGTCTCTAGGAGTGGGCAGCTCCAAAATATATGCTTGTGGTTAGTTCAAGGTTCCTTGCATCCTCTCCAGCATTCTGACCCTAGTTGAACATCATACTTTCCTACTATTTGTGGTGTTCTAAAGAACCTTATTATACGCTTCCAACCAAATTCTCTCCAGATCAAGGATCTTGTAGTTCTATGGATTGTTGAGTATATCGATTCCCATCTTTCCTCCTCTAAGTTAATACCTAGTTCTTCTTCTCAGCATTGTTGCAAATGTAGTACAGTTTCTTTCTGTTTACTATTTAGGGCTTGATACCTTTTAGATATTACATGATCAGGGATTGCTATTTCTATTGAATTTATTATAATTTTCGCTAGTGGCTGTATCTCCCCTGGGTCCCAGAAGATGCCCATCAGGTTCCTAGAGTAATTTCTTACCTGGAGAAATCTAAAAAAATCTTGTTTCACTAAATGGTACTTTTTCTCCAGAGTCTGGCATTGGCTAAAAATTCCCTGTCCAAATAATTGATAGAATCTGATAAGTCCCTGGTGTTGCCACGGTTTAAAATTATAATCCTGTCTAGTTCGATCAAACTTGGGGTCTGCTGTAATTTTTTATAAAAGTTGTGCTATAGGATCTCTGTTTTTTTTCATTATTGTTCCCCAAATATTTAGGAGCAGTCTTGTTTAAATCTGATCTCTCTTTCCATAGTTGTTTTTGGCATGGTCTGTCTGAATAAGTATTTCTCCATCTCCTCTATTTGGGTCCCTTGTTCTATCTCTTTCCAATGTGGGTCCATCCCTTTATCTAGCCAGTGAAGTATGTGTGATATTACTGCTGCCTGTGCTTATTGTTCTAAATTTGTAGGGCTAATCCTCCTTTATTTTTGGGTAGTTGAAGGGTCTTATATTTTATCCTTGGTTTTCTTCCCTGCCATAAAAACCTAGATATCATACTATTCCATTTTTTTTAATTTTTTTTTTTGGTGGAAGGACTGGGAGGGTTTGAAAGAGGTATAAGAATCTTGGAAGTATATTCATTCTTATAACATCAATTCATTGGTTTAGCGTGAGAGGGACTGGGTCCCATCTCTGGAAATCCTTTCTAATAGATTGTATAAGTGGTGTATAATTAGCTTGATAAACATTATGGGTTTCCTGAGTAAGATTTATCCCTAAATATCGCAATTTATTACTTTTCCATTGCAATGGGTATCTCGCTTGATTTGCCTTACTCAGTTGGCAATTAAAGCTCAGTACTTCTGTTTTACTTGTATTTAACTTATATCCTGAAATGGACTCCATTTCTCCTAGGAGGGAGAACAACTTTGGGATGGAGGTCTCTGGCTCCATTAAGTATATTAACAGGTCATCAGCAAAAAAGGATGTTTTGTGTATAGTATTGCATTAATTTATTCCTTTAATCTGTATATTATCTTTGATAGCTTGGGCTAAGGGTTCAACATACAAGGCACAGAGGGAGGAGGATAGGGGGCAACCCTGACGGGTACCTCTGTTTAAGGAAAAACAGATTGAGTATGACCCATTCACTTTGATCATGGCCTGTGGAGAGGTATGTAGTCATTCCATGATATTTAAAAAGGCTGTTGGAAAATTGAAATTCTCCATCGTGCATCTCAAGAATTACCAGGAGACTCTATCAAACGCCTTCTGGGCATCCATACTTAAAAGTATAAAGGAGGTTTGCTCTTGTTGGATCACTTCTAAAAAGAATACTGTTCTTTTAATATTGTCTGCTGTGTGGCATTTTATTATAAAACCTGCTTGGTCCTTATTAATTATACATGGCAGTATGCTCTCTAGTCATTTAGCCATAATTGATGTAAAATATTTATAGTCCTGGTTTAAAACTGATATGGGTTGATAAAATTCACAATTTAGTGGATCTTTATCTGGTTTAAGTATAGTAGATATATTAGTGTACTGCCAACTATTCAGTATAGGGGAAGTATTCTCCTGTATTGCATTAAATAATTTAGTTAATGGGAGTAGTGCTTTTCGAAATGTTTAATTATAGATGTCTGCAGTATAGCCATCTAGGCCTGGGCTTTTATTCGATTTAGAATTCCATAGGGCCAAACCTATCTCCTGTGAAATTATGGGACAGGTTAGGGAGTTACTTTGTTCCTCTGTAATTTGAGATAGATGCATTTTTGAGAAAAAATGTTTATACTTTTCTTCATCTGGCTCCTGCAGTTGATTGTATAATATTGAATAAAATTCTCTGAAGCCCTCAAGTATATCTTTTGTTTTATTCAATATTTCAATATTTTAGATTGTGTAGGGTGCTTTATATTAGTTATTGTTGAAATTGCTTGTTGCTTTCGTAATCTATAGGCCAAAGTTTTAGCAGCCTTACTGCCCCCTCATAGTATCTTTGTTTTATATCATTAGAACTTGTTCTGTTTTTTTGGTTTAATAAGTCTTGTAATTGTGTCTTCACCTGATTTATCTGTGTAATTATGTCCCCCTTCCTCCTGCATGTAATTGTTGTAATCTCCCTAGTTCGATTTCTAACTCTTTTTGTGTTCTTAGCTTGTAGTATTCTGGGGATCCATTTCTGAGCCTTTTCTTTAAACTGTTTATCTTTAATAAACATATTATTAAACCTCCATTGTCTCATTATAATTTCCTGTTCTGATTCTATTTCCACAGTAATAATTGCATGGCCTGATAAATGAATTGGTGAAATCTTTGCATTATGAATTCTATCTATAGATTCCACTTCTACCAAGAAATAGTCAATTCGTGAGTAGGTATTGTGAACTCCTGAGCAATGTGTATAGCCATGGGCTGCTTGATAGCAGTGTCACCAGGTATCTATTAGGGCAAGATCTTTTATTAACCTCCAACCATGTTTCTGTCCACTTGTAGCTCTAGGAATGTTAGGGTTTGAACTATCTCGTGAAGGATTCATTAAAAGATTCAAATCTCTACCTAATATCAATATCTCCTGCTTAAATGTTATAATTTTATTGAAAATAATTTGATATACAGTACTTTCTGACTCCGGGGGGGGGGTATATATACTCCCCACTGTGTATACCTGCCCTTCCCAGTTCCACTTAATCAAAGACAACCTGCCCTTGCCATCTTGATATGATTCTAGAATTTGAAAAGCAGAGGATCTTGGTACCAGAATTGCCAATCCCCTCCTCCATCCCCTTGCATAAGCACTTGCTACTATACTCAACATTTCCATATTTGAATAATTTCTGGTGTTTGTCTTTGGATAAGTGTGTCTCTTGTAGGAGAATGATCTGGGGATGCATTTTTTTTAAGATTAGACATTATTTTAGTTCTCTTTATAGGATTGCTCAATCCATTGACATTCTGGGATTCCACTCTAAGGAGTTTCTTAGTCTGAGACATCTATATAGCTTTGATACTTTTCCCCTTCTTCATTCTCTCACTTTTATTATATTGTGTCTCTGTTGTATTATCTATTGCCCTGAACCGAACTGTCTCCCTCCCTATTGTTTTGTTTCCATGTCTCTTCTGTTTGTTTTCCCAGATGTCTCTGTGTCCCTTCCTTATTTTTGCCCCCCTAAATAGCTTTCTCTCCTCTCCCCTTTATAACCTATGTACATAGTGACTTCCAGTGTCAGAATCATCTCTGACAAGGAAGGAATGTTCTGTCGAATGTGGGCTACTTGCCTTACTCTGTAGGCCTGCCCTGGGGGTTGTACATATCCCCCATAATACAACCGAAATATAAATTGGGCCCTAGCCAGAATGTTAGTCAGGCAATCTGGTCCCTTAAAATAAAATCTTAAATAATAGTTGTAAACACTAACACAAAATAACATTAAACTGAGGTAGTTAGTACAGGTGCATACCTCTGGTCGCTTCATCTCCCTTCTCCCTCCCCCTCCTTAATAGATTCACAAGGTAGTTCATTATATTGAAACATTTAGTCCTTATGATTTGCAGGTATGTCTTCAGACTTCAGATCTCCCTTCACATTACTATCTTCTGTTCATTTTGACCATATTTTGTTATACGTTCCTGGTCAAATCAGTCTCTTTCTCTGTAGAAATGCTTTAAAGAGTCCTTTTTGTTAGAGAGTTTCTCTAGCTCTCGGCCCTAGGAAGTGCATGCCTCATGGTGGGTTTATGCTTATGATCTTTACCGTCTCCTCCCTCCAGGAGGCCCAAATTAATTGTTTCCAGTGTGCTTTCTGAGGTCAGCAGGTCCCTCCTCCCGACTCCTCGGCATCTGTAGGGTGCTCCAGGCCTAGTCCAGGTATTCCCCCCAAGATTCCACAGTCAGACCCCAAGCAAACTTCCCTTTCATGTCTCTGAGTCCCTGTCCTCTGAAGGTGCCCCATTATTTATTAATATGTTTAACAATGTCCTAAGGTGCTCGCTACAGGTGTGCCCGGCCCCTCAGATTCCCAAATGAGAAAATATTTAGTTACTGTTCTCTTAGCAAGAAAGAAAGGCCAGCTTCCTGACCTCTCTCCTTTAGCTACTTATTATTTTCGGGCATCTTTAATAGGGCTCATAAGTGCTATTCCCGCAAGCGATCCATCGCATAGGCCTGTTTTGGTGCCATTCAGCTGTTATGTTTCCGGAGACCCCTTTATCTCTAGTTCAGCTCAATAAGGTCCCGCCACCATATTAATGCCAGCTATGTAGTTCCCTGCAGGGTATACTCCCCCAAACCCGGTCTAGAGCTTCCCCCCTCAAGCTACCTTATCATTTAGATGGAGGGCCCACTCCTCCGCATGCTGGATTTCCTCTGCACCAGGGCTCTGCACTCTAACCCATAGACCTACTCACCCAAGGGAGACAATCATTGTATGTTAGTAGCAAATTGACCCAATAATCTCTTTATCTCTTCTAAAACTACTTGCTGTGATTCCTTCCCCGGTCGCTTTTCCTTATTTAGACTCACATTCGCATTTTATGTTTTCCCCAGAAGTTTAGATGGTAGTTCGATTCCCTTCTGCCTCAAGTCCTCAATTACACTCGCCACTGTGTTGTAGATGATCTGCCTGCTGGGATACTGGATCATCAACCTTGATGGGTAAAGTGTGTGGAATTTTAATTTAAAGTGTCTCAGGATTGGAAATAAGGGCACATATTCTCGTCTTCTCTGCATTGTAACCCTCGCATAGTCATTATCAAAAAGAGTCTCTGCTTGTCCCAAATATTTCCTCTTGCCCATGCTTTTTGGAGTATTATTTCTTTCATATGGTAGCTCAGGAATTGTATAATTATTGAACATGGACATGCTTCCAGATCCAAAGGTTTGGAGTCGAAAGTGCTAGATGTGCTCGCTCTATTGCCATGGGGAAATCGTGTTCCAAATCTAACTCCTCTCTCAGCATTTTTTCAAAGTATCCCCTCATGTCTCTGCCCTCACTATTCTCTGGTATGCCATAAATTTGTATATTCTGGCATCTCTGTCTGTTCTCTGCATCTTCCTGTCTTTCTCCCAGTGCTTTAGTTATTTCCAGAACTTGAGTTAAAGTTGTTTGAATCTGGGTAGTCTCTGCGGCCTGATCATGAGCTAGTCTGTTCTAATGACCTTACTTGGGTTTGCAAAGTTGTTACATCTGTGTGAAGGAGGTCATGGTCTGATAGAAAGTCCTGGAAATCCTTTTTTATATCTTGTAAGTCTGTTATTATTCTGTTTAGTTTATCATTCAGAATGATATCTTTGGGCTTTAGTTTTTTCCATTTTGATTTCTTTCTGGAGGACACCGTCTGGGCCTGCAACAATTCTGAGGTCTCCAAGTCTGATTTTTCATCTCCTGATTTTTCTTCTTCTATCGGTAACACTGTGTATCTATTTATAGTTCTCGTTTGTGTAATTGATGCCATTTGTAAATATTTCTCCAACAATCAGTTTTTACTGAAATTTGGCTTTTCTTGCAGTTTTGGGAGGGTGTATAAGCGGAGCTCCAATGTTAGGTTGCCATTAGCTCCAGAGTTGCAACAGAAGTCCAGAATGCCTTATAAAATTCAACAGGTGTCCCATCAGGGCCCGGGGAATGACCCATATTTGATGCCCAAATAACTTGTTTTAGTTCTGACATAGGAATCTGTGAGTCCAGCCTTTTTTGGTTGACCTGACCCAAAGTGGGGAGCCAGATGGTGTCCACAAAATCCCCCAGATGTGTATTGGGAGGTGCTTCTGAAGAGTATAGGTGTTCATAAACAGACCTACATTTTTTGTTTATTTCTAGAGGGTCTGCTGTTATCTTGCCCTTGCTTTCTTCAATCTCTAAAATAACTTTTTCTGCAGATTTTTGTTTAATCTTCCAAGCCAGCCATTTCCTGGCCCTGCCTCCTTCAAAATAGTTTGTTGTCCCAGACTTCATAAGATTTCTGACTATATTTCTGTTAGCCAGTTGGTGAAGTTGACCCTTTTTTCTGTTAAGGTCTCCTTTTTTATTGTCTGCCTTACCCTCCATAATCTCTTTTTCTAAGGACTTCACTTCACTTCATTCTCTAGACTAATCTCCTCCTGCCTCTCCCTCCTAATCAAGTGGGAGGCATAAGCAATGACTAGGCCCCGGATATAAGCCTTTAAGGCTTCCCGTGTTGTTCCTGTGGAGATATCTTGGACTTTGTTATGGGATAGGAATTCTTGTATGTGTTCAGATATATAGGCCTTGAATTCCGTGGAGGAGGATAATAGTGTGGGGTTCAGCCTTTACTGTTTCATAGGGGTTTTCCTGCTATCCACTCTAATGTCCATCTCCAGGGGGGCATGATGAGAGAGATATATATAGGGTCATATTCCACTGATTCTACCCGTCCAAGTATACTGGGGGAGGCTAAGAAGAGATCCAGCCTCGTATATATCTTATGGACAGGTGAGTAGTAAGAGTATTCCCTTTTACTGGGATAATAAAACATCCACACCTCCTCCAGTGCCCTGTCCTCGGCAAGCAATCTCAAGGCCATGGCGCTCCTCGGGGGAGGTCTGGAAAAAACCCCGGAGTGATCTTGAGACTTATTCCAATATGTGTTGTAGTCCCCCCCCCCCATCACCAGATTCTCTGGGAAAGGGGCCAGTCAAAGCTAAATGGTGAACAAATCCCATGTAGTCTCTACTGGGACTGTAGAGGAGAGGAGGGTAAATCTCTGCTCATCTATGAATACATCACATATTACATATCTCCACATATGGTCCACAATGTATTGGTGGACTTTAGCCCTTAGTTTTGGCCTGAGTCAGATCGCTACCCCTCGGGCTCTGGAAGTGAAAGGTGCTGACATAAACTGCCCCCCACAATGTCCTAGTTATCTCACCTATTTCAGATCAGGATAGGTGAATCTCTTGCAGGAAACACACATCTGCTCTATGTCTAGACAAATATGTCCAGACCTTTTTCCTTTTAAGAGCTGTTCTGAGTCCCCTCATGTTCCATGTGATAAAACATAGTGTATTCATTCTGGTCCCCCAGTGATCATGGTAGGGACCTGAGTGGCTATAATTGAACACCTATATAATGCTCTACTATGTGACACTTGTTGGGATTTTTTCTTTTTTTGTAATTTGGAAAACCTGTGGAAATTCAAAAACATGCTAACTCTAAACTTCTTAACTGTAGGACAATATAACTCCAGTTATCCTCTAAAGAAACCCCCCCAAACAGGTTAAAAATATTTCCCCAAAACAATTTCCCCCACTAACCCCTAGAGGTATGATACCTACTTTTTAACATAGTCATGAACCATGAACTTAGAAGCATTAACATTTTTAAACCATGCTGTCCCTCCTACCCCTGTCCCATCCGACACCCTCCTTGATTGATTCATACCTCCCATGTCCCACTAGTTTTCGTGGCTGAGTTCCCAACCCCATTTATGCCTTCATATGTTGGGGTTATGGTCCTTACAGGGAAAGAAGGTTAATATATGCGCCTCTTCAAGGTACTCTTGGCTGGGGGACTGAGCAGCCAGTCACCACGCACGCCCTCATAAAAGTCTGAGGCGATCTACAGCCCCGGATTACAGGCAGCACATGCCCCTTATGGGAGGAATACAAGGGATGCCCCGATAGTGGTGGAGAATACCGCTGGCTGATTCCCTGCATGGGATTCCCCACACGGCATCTCTGACCACCCCGTATGCTTGTGCAGGTTTTCAATAGTAATTGCTCTTATGTCCTTATTCAGGGACGGTCCCTCACACCCCCCCAGTTCCAGTATAAGAAAAGCGTCATGGGCCCTCCCCCTCAAGTCAACATTGTGGAGAAGAAGACAGTGTTAATACTTAATTACCACAGCAGGTCCCCCAAGAGGTCTCTGCAGGATGAAATAAACCTACTTACCCCCCCCCGAATAACCAACAACCCCTAATTTTAGAACAGTGCTGCACCATCCCTTCTAAGAAAAGAAACAAGTTCTCTCTAGAACTTTACATCCCAAATATGGACTTTGCTGTTAAGGTACAGTCAGAGTTCAGTACTGTAAAAGTCCTAGAAAGACCAAATTAAGTAACCAAGTGATCTCGGTATATCCACGAGGCACCAAACAATCTGTGGAGAAAAGGTCTCATACTGTCCCAACTTTAGAAATCACCCGTCTCGAGGAGCTTAGCCAGCTGTGTTAATTATCATATCAGTATGCCCCTCAGATTACTCCTCAAGACAGGCTCCAACAGGCTCAAATCAATGAATTTTATGACCCAATTGAGACCCGGCCCCTCACGCTCCGGTTAGTCGTCAGTTTGTGGAGCCTAAGGGGAAGATGGGCCCGCCTGGCCCAGCCGCTATAGGCTGGAATTAGTTTACCATTATGGGCCAAGGCCCAATTAGCCCTTCCCCCCCGATCCAGTGCAATGTTCCCAGATTAAAGAAAAGTACTTTGGTGCTCATTTTCAAGAATTCTCTTGCGGGCTATCTTTTCTTTGGGTTGATCTCTCTCGTAGTTACTGCATGAAAGTTTTGGCAGCCGCCAGGTCAGTGAAAGATCTTGCCTCCTGGTTCTTTGGGCGGATGACAAGCCGGGCCAGGTAGAGCATAGCGAAGGGGCAGTCAATACTGTGGAGAGATTTCTTGACTTCATTAAATGCCTTCCTTTCTAGTTGGAGTCTCCTCAAAAAGTTGGGGAAGATGTTGACTCTTTTCCCGCTAGCTAGAATCATTTCTTTTTTCCTCGTGGCCTCCAGAACTAGCACTTGGTCCTGAAATCGCAGGAACTTTACAATGAGGTGCCTCGGACGTTCATCAGGACCAGGACGCCTACTGGGGAATCTGTGCACCTTTTGTATCTCCAGGTCTGTTTTTTCTATTAAATCTAAAGTTGTTCTCAGCCATTTAGCCATATAGGCAGCACAATTGGGAGCCCGACTACATGGATGTTACATCTGCGCTCATGATTTTCGTGATCATCTATGACATTTTTCAGCTCCTCAGTTTCTTTCAAAGCTCATTGTAGGGAGGACTCAACTCTTGAAGTCTTATCTTCCTGGGCGCTGATCCTATTTTCTGCCTCGTCAAGCCGGCCAGTGTGGGTCTCCACCGTATCACTTAACGAAATAACTGTCTGTTGCAGGTGGGTTTGCCGTGCGCCATTATTCTCTAACCCTGACCTCATCTGATGTGTGAGGTCAAATTTCAAAGTATGCAGAAGGTGTTCTGAATTATTAGAAGTTGTTGTAGCTGTAGCAGTAGACTCGGAGGCCGGCTGAATGGGGTCCATAGTTGTTGATGTTGTAGGCTGCTCCACGCTTCTCGGCCCTGGCTGTGATGTACCTGCTGCTCTCTGAAAATTCAGATGAGATTGTTTTTTCTTTGATTTTTTGGCTGAGGCCATAAATATAGCTTGTTTCTTTTGAGTTTTTTTACAAAGAATTGCTTTTTATATCGAGGATGGTGCAGATATATTCTGGATGTGGCTGGGAGTTCTGGGTCTAGATGTCCATCTTCCTCCGAGGCTTGGCCACACCCCTCTGAGATGATGACTCTTGACATTGACTAAATAGCATGTTATGGATACCCAAACCCTGGTCTACTGCACTGTCTATACTGATACTTCTGACAGTTAATCAATGTCACTAACTCAAAGTCTATGCTGATTTCAGCATTGCAGACCTCCTCCCCACTTGGTGTTAACTCCCTGAGGTCTGGTCACTGTTACTCTTTAGTGAGTATTGGTGTTTCTTAATTAACTTTTATGGGTTGACAGTATGCTTAAACTTATGGGAACATTCTCCCCCTAAATGTATAAAGTTTTCTCTAATGTTTTAAGCACTGCTGCCAAAAGTTCCATTCCTGAGCTCCAGGGGGGAAGGGGGGTATTTTTATTTATGTAAGGATTTAAAGACCTTTGAGCACAAGTTCTTTTACAAAGGTTCCATGTCAGGTTGACAGACAGTAGACATATTACATCACTATATCAAGCAGGCATGGAACATACATTAGATTACAGTATTACAATGTCTTTTCTAGTACCAGGGATTAGTACAGCACCAGCATAGGGTTTAAGAAAGCAGTGGTGAACTACGTGGAGAGAGCAGGGGAGGACCCCCTCTCGAGTTGACAGAAAACTTAGGAAAAGGGTAAGTAGCCTCGAGTAGGGCTTTGTCAAAATAGGGGGTGAAATAGTGGCTGGGGAGTGCTGGGGGAGAGGGAATGGGAAGGGAAGGAGGCACTGGAGGGAAATATGCTTGACTGAATGGTCACAGGGTAAACGGGTGGGAAGAGGTGAGGGATGATGTTATGATGTAAAAGGAGGTTCTCGGGGACAGCAGGGGTGGCATGCTGAAAGCCACATGAAGGTGTGAAATTGGCCCTAGTCATGTCCGAGGAGGTGGGGGCAGGGACCAAACGGGGGGATGGGGGGATTCTAGGGGAGAGAGGAATAGAGGGGATGCCTAATGACAGCTCAGAGGGCAAGGTGTAGGTTCATGGAGGGGAAGGGTAACAAAGCAAAGGGGGGAAGAGTAACATCTACAGAGAGCAGTCACTAGCTTTTCAGAAGAGTGGAGGGCAGCAAGGCTGCCATGTGAACAACTCGGGTAGCAGAGGGGGAAGGACAAGCCTTAAGAAGCAGTCGTACTCTGTGCTTGATTTAGGGTGTTGCCTTAGGCCAGTTTTGAAGTGGGATAGGCATCTGGAGGATTGAATGCTCATAGGGATTTCGTTAAGCCACTGGGGGGGTCCTATAGGTGAAGGCGTGTTGTCCAAGTGCAATTAGATGGAAAGGTGTTCATAGGGCCCCCCTCATCATACCTTTGGTGTCATAGATGGAAGCAGTCAATGAGAGGATATTGGATATGCAGGGAGGTGTTTTGCCCATTAATGCCTTTTTACCAAGAAGGCAGGTCTGGAACCTGATCCTGTTCTTTAGAGGCAGCCAATTAGTGCATTCATACAAAGAACAAGTGTGCATATGCTGATCTGCAGCCAGGGTGAGCCTGCAACCTTTATTGAGAGCAGTATATGAACCCTCTTTAGCACCGTACCCATTGCCGCTCCGTAGACCACCAGGCCATAATCAGTAGTTGATAGGATGGAGTTGGAGACAGAGAGGTGGAGGGCCTCAGGAGTGAGATATTTCCTGTGTTTACAGAGAACACCCAGCTTGGTGTTTACCGCCTTATCCGCTGAGTTGATGTGTTGAGTGAAGGTGAGGGTGTCATCTAGGGTGACCCTCAGGTACTTGAACTTTTGTGCTGGGGACTGGATATAAGCATGGCCTTGGTCTTTTTATAATTTAGTGGAAGTTTATGCTTGCAGAACCAGTCCTCTAGTTTGTTGAGAGTTCTATAGTTCGGATTAGAGGGTGTCATGGTGTGTATTGCTGTTGAGAAGTACTGCATCGTCAGCATATAGGATCATTTTATTATCACATGCTTTAGGAAGATTGTTCAGAAAAAGGCTGAAAAGTATGGGCCCCAGTACTGACCCCCTTGGGGACCCCTAATGATACTTCTCTGGAGCTAGACACTGTTTGTCTAACTCTGACACATTGTTTTCTATGAGTCAGGTAGTCCTGCAACCAACATGCGGCATTGGCTGCCACAACCAGGTTCTGCAGCTGTGCCAGGAGAAGGGAGTGGTTAACGATGTTGAAGGCTTTGGTGAGGTCAATAAACACCGACCCCACCAATTTGCCTTCATACAGTGCCTTGTGCACGTAGTCCATGTAGTTCAACAGGGCAGTGATAGTACTATGATTCTGCCTGAAGCCGTGCTGGTTAGCGCATAATAGTTAGTATTTGTTGAGGTAGTCAGTGAGTTGTGCTGCCACTATCTTTTCCAATGCCTTGGATTGAGGGGAGAGGATGGAGACTGATCTATAATTGGTTATACATGTCTTGTCTCCATTTTTGTGCACAGGTGTCATAAGGGCCTGCTTCCAGATCTCTGGGAATTTAGCAAGAGCCAGTGACTTATTAAATAATTTTGTTACTGGCACGATGAGAACATCAAGTGTGAGGGATGGAAGTTTTATGTCTACCCCATCACTGCTCATTCTAGTCTTGCCTAGCACTTTTTTACATGTTTTAGTGCCTCATTCACTGTCACCCTCTTGAAGTAGAAGTCTGGATGGGGGCTCTTGAGTGGCTTGTAGCTGGGTTGATCATCAGCAGGGGGCAAGTAGTCAGGGGGTAGTACCAAGGTCAAGTCAGTGAAGGCCGTGCTGAATGAATCCGCGATAAGTAGTGGGTCAGTCATATAGGAGCTGTTGATGTTGAGCAGATGAGGGTGCTTCTTATCATCCTTCCCAAGGTTTTTGACGTTATCCCAGAACCTCTTTCTGTCACCCCAGGAATTGCTGAGCTGTTCCTTATGGAAGTTGGCTTTTCCTATTGAATGAGGTTTGTGCAGTGATTTCTTGCAGCTCTGTAGCACTGGTAATCATGTTTGCTGCAGGTGGACCTGACTTTTGCCCAGAGGCTGTCCCTTTCCTTAATCTGGGCGAGGAGATCCCCCGTAATCCAACCATTTTTATACCTACTGATTTTCCTTCTCCTCAGTGGGGCAAAGAGATTGCAGATACTATTGAATCTGTTAATAAAGTAGCTAAGGGCCTGGTTGAGATTAGGTGCCAGGTCAATGGGGGACCAGTCATGCAGGGAGAGGGCTGAGGTGAGGCACCCAAATTTGCCCTTCCTAAGGACCCTGCTTTCAATTAGGATGGGTGGGGATTTTCTAAATTTGTTGGCATTAATGTGGCTGGGGAGTGATCATTTAAGGTGTCATGCAGTACCTTGATCTTGGAGATCTGGGAAGGGGAACTTGAGAGGAGCCAATCAAGGAGGGTGTCATTGTCTGTCTTTTATTTCCACCTGGCGGGACAGGGGACAAGTTGGGTTAGGTTGGAAGTAGTGACCATATCCCTGAGGGGGTTGATTCTTTGCCAACCCAGTTAATGTTGAAGTCACCTGTGGGAATAAGTTATGTGCCCTTAGGGAGAGTAGCAACTGCATCCACATTTTTAGGGAGGCCTTCTCTGGCTTTTTGGGGGGTAGGTAGACCGAGGCAATGATTAGAGTCTTGCCATGCTGCCCGACCTGTGTTTTTACTGTTAATAGTTCATAATCATCCACCACTATGGTAATAGGGAGGATGGAGCAGTGTATGGATTCCCTGGCATAGATGAGGCATCCTCCACCTTTCTTGCCCTTCCTGTCAATCCTGAAGGCTTGGTACCCAGGAAGTGCTACTTCATTATCTTTAATCTTGCTTGACAGCCAGGTCTCTGTCAAGCAGAGAATGTCGGGGGCATGGTGGGTCATCCATGCCTGAAGCTGTTCAAATTTGGCAGTCATACTGCAGATATTCAGTGTAGCTATTCTCAGGCCTTTGATCTTACATCCTCCAGTGCCTGATACAGTTGGTGAGCCTGAGTTGGCATGGATATTTCCAGATAATAGTAGTAGCATGAATATCACCTTCCTGGCGGTGAGGCTGATGCTTATTGCGGTCCGTATCTTCTGCAGCTTAATCTTGCTAGGAGAAAGCTGGGTGGACACTGGTGGTATCTTTATAGGGGAAATAATCATTAAGGTGCTGAAGCTGGGGGTGGATGTAGGGGGCCCAGGGTTTGTAGGTGGTATGCAGGTGGAATACAGCTAGTTACCAAGCGAGGCAGTTGCCATGGACGCGGTTGTCAGCCCACTGTTTCCAAGATATAGTTCTGGTAGAGGGGGCAGTGGTCCATTTTGATCACAAGGGCCAATAGCACTGAGAGAGGTTATAAAGAGCAGGAGGAGAGTGCAGCCCATGGTAGAGCAGCTGCAGCTAGCATGGGAAATTCTACAAGTACTGCTGGGGAATGGGTGGCTGATTAAGAGGCATTACCGCTTTAGGGGTCCACGTCTAACAAGGAATTTTAATGTAGGAGGGAGCTATTAGGAGGGGGTATGGTTAATCGAGTATTTAATAGAGACTGGGGTCAGGGTGGGTGGGAAGAAAATACAGGTTTCAAAATTACTTGAAAAGCTTTGGAGTGCTGGAGAGCCGGCAGCAAGGCAGTCCAACAGGGCTTGAGAGGTGGGCCAATTAGCAGCTTAGCACTTTTGGTGGTAGCCAATCAGGGTGCCGGGTAGAAAATCTAACACCAGCGGTGCTTGGAGCCTGGGGAAGCCGTACCTGGACACTTGCTCTTTGGTTGCAGGCAAGAGTGGATGGCGGCAGGAGAAGGCACAGTCTTTCCAGTTCTACTCCGAGGCTTTTCAGCTTCGGGTGTGCCCGAGGTAGGGGCCACCACCTAAGGGGCCCTAATAGGTCCTAGCACAGTGTTGCAGTAAAATGTTTCAGCTCCAAATGATATGTTGTTTTATTTCTCCTAGGTTTCCTGTTTCTTAGGTGATTTTTGAACAATTTAATCATGTTGAGCTGTAACCCGAAATATTGTTTAATGCCCAACTCACCTCTATGTTCTAGACATGGCAGAGGGGTGGTTAAAAAGAGGGCAGGTCAATAAGAACGATGTTTAGAGACTCCACCTTGGGCTATAAGTTCTAAAATACATTGATGTCTTTACACGTGGTTACTTGGGTTCCAACATTTAATTGGGCTTAACTGATAAAAGGCTACGGGTTGTTAAAAATGATATTAATGTAACCCTATCTAGTTCTGAGCTGCATTTAGCCTTTAAAGGTACTGACTGTTGTTTTAAAATATTTTAGTATTTCTCCCATGTGTACTGTACCTCTTTGATGGGTGTTTTAAACAGCCTTGGTAAGTGAATGTATCTTAACATGAATGTATACCCTGTCATGATTTCTTTTTGCTGTAAGTTTTGCTTGCAAAATTTATAAATAAAAGTTAAAAAAAAAAATAATATGGACTCTGCAAATTCCAGCATTACAGCAGTGCAAATGGTGAGCAGTGCTGCTGATGGGACATGCAGATTCCCAGTCTGGCTCTCCAGAGATGTGCAGCTGTGAATAAAGTAAAACATGACTACATTTTTTCATTGTTCATGATATAAATAAATTACTTATATGTTAATTAACTGGGTTTGTTGTGTTTATTTTCCTCTATGGCTGCCTTTCCTAAATATGAATTTCTCAGGATCACTCTCAAATTGCTTATGTTCACTGAGGGCTCGGTGTCTCTTTAAAAGGCAAGAAAGAGCTAAACAAAACAGAACAGGATTACCAAAAAGCTGGTTTAGGTCTGGTACTTATCTAGATAAGGAACAGATAGGTTTACGACATCATAAAAGTCATAACTCTTAGATAAAAACTGGGTATTTAGTTTTCAATATCAAAAAGAAGTCAGGAGGATGGCCTAGGGTCAGTGGCTCATGCCAAATGCAGAAACCAGATATTACAAGGGTTAGACATGGAACCACAGTGACACCTTCAGGGGGAGGTGAAACTGTTTCACCCCAAACTCTATATACCAAAAGGGGTGGGTGTGGCTTGAAAATTACCATTCAGACTGTATCAGGCTCACATTTTGAACATCAGTGCAGTTTAGCTTGGAGTCAAAAGCCTGAGGACTTGGAGGGTCTCAGAGCGAGAGACTAATGTAGGATTGTTGTTGGTTTCTATTTATTGTTAGATATCAGGCATTCAGGCACATGAAAAGATATGCACAGCATATCATATGTTATACTGCGAATTCCACACTTCGCAGCTTATGATCTGCTACTTTCGGTTGTACCTGGCACACTGTGCACCGGAAGCATAAGCAAGATGAGAGTGTGCATCTGACACTGTGCGCCGGCATGAACATTGATTTTGCACATGGCCATACTGAAAAGCTAAATGCAATGTGTATTTTCCAATGCTGTACTAAATTTGCCATTTTTTAACTGAAACCGAGTGCCGGGAAAGACAAAATGCATTTGAAGGCAGGCGCTGAAATCTCGCGCATGCATGAAAGCAGTACGATGCACAAATCCAATGCATGCGCAGGAACATCCCACTTTCGCGCATGCATGAGATTTTGGCGCTTGCTTTAAAATGCATTTTATGTCTTTCCCAGTGCTCGGTTTCAGTTAAAAAATGACAAATCTACTACAGCGTTGGAAAATACATGCTGCATTTAGCTTTTCAGTATGGCCATGTGCAAAATCAATGTTTGTGCTGTGCACAGTGTCAGATTCATGCTCTCATCTTGCTTGTGCTTCTGTGGGCAGTGTACTTATGGGCGGCCTTAGGGAAAGTAGCAGATTGTGAAACTGCAGCAATTAGTAAGAATTCTCGATTATGGCATATATAGGGGTATTCTGTGCACCATTTGGGATCACTGTGTACACAGAGGCACACTGATGTTATCTGACAATAAAATGAGGGGCAAAGCTGACTGTGCCCCTTTAAGCTGTTATTTACTTTAGTTAAGGTTTATGTGGGTCTCTTGGACTACTTTTAGAACAAAACCTGTGTTTTTGTGGAAATCTGATTTTTCACATGCAAAACAGAAATTCTGATTTTAGGTCAGAATTTGGGAACAAGGACTTCACTCTTCAAGATAAACCCTGAGTTTTGAAAAAGGACACTCAGAGACTGATTTTTAATTCCAACAAACCTTGTGTTTCCAAAGAACATTTCTTCACCTACACAGAGAGAAGGTTATTTTCAAAAAGCACACTCTTCCGGACTTTGAAATCTCAGAATAAGGTATAGTTTAGAACAACAGTATACAGTGTTTTCTGTAAACCATTCAGTGTTATTTTTGATATTGTCTGCAGTTCAAAGATCTTCCAAATTGTAGAATTTACTGTGTTGTTTTCATTTAAGTAAACTTTTATGATTTTCTTATCAACTCTGCCTGGGATCTGATTGTGATATCTAACGTTTTAACAGAAGAGTTTTGCAAAGACTGTAAACCTTGTTAACGAAAATAGTAACTGCTCGGCTTTTCTACAAAACTACTTAGGCAAGAGGCTGCCAGTGTCAGTGGTGGGATTCAAACCTGAATGTAGTACAGAGTCAAGGGGACTCGAAACTACTGTTTCCACCCTCCCACTACCCACTGGGAAAAAGGAAGGTTGGTAACACTTCCCAAACCCTACAACTGCTCATGAGTTCTGTAAAAGGGGGATCCTCCCTGCAAACAGGAGGTCCTACCGTGCCCCTGAGGTTGGGCTCATGATAGATTTGGTGGCAGTGGTGGGATTCAAACCTGAATATAGTATAGAGTCAAGGGACTCAAAACTACAGTTTCCACCCTCCCACTGGGAAAAATGAAGGTTGGTAATGCTACCTGAACCCTACAACTGCTCACAAGTTCTGTAAAAAGGGAGATCCTCCCTGCAAACAGGAGGTCCTGCTGTGCCCCTGAGGCTGAGCTCCTGACAGATTTGGTGCCAGCTACTTGGATTTTGAATGGTCATACAAAACCATCACCCAGTCAAGGACAGAATTTGGAAAGGGGGAAAAATAAATTTGTTTGCAGTCAATAGACCCTATCCTGTTTGATTTTATTTGAGGAGAGTAGTATAATATAGAAAAAGAAGGATGTCTTCCCAATACAGCACTATAAATCTTGAACAGCTGAGGAAGATCTGTGGAGAAAAGGGCATCCCCAGTGAGAACAAAAATAGAAAGCAACTCACAGAGGCCCTTATGGCAGCTGAGACTGAGGAAGCACCACCCCACTTGGAGCCACAGGTGGTGATGCCAAATGCCCAGAGGAGAAGGAGCCATCCACAGACGAGGAGCTGGAGTTGAGGAGGCTGCAGATGCAGGAGAAACAACTTGAGAAAAAAAACGTTCAAGATGAAATTAGAGGAACAACGGTGACAGAGAAAGGCCAAAGAACTACAGTGCCAAAGAGAGGCCGAAGAAAAACAGCTCCAAAGAGATGAACAGCAATGCCAGGGGGAGTTTGAGCTGGAAAAGCTGAAGCTCCAACAGACAGCCACCCCAGCAACACCTGAGCAGGTAAGTTGTGGCGGTGGGTCTGAAACTCCAGGACTGGGGTACAAGTTAAATTCAAAATTAATGGCTGAGTTTAAAGAGGGGGAGGATATGGACATATTTTTAAATTCATTTGAAAAGGTCTATATCGAGACGAATCTGCCCAAAGAGACCTGGAGTTTTCAACTGTCTTCAATGCTTACTGACAATGGGAGGGATGCATTGAGGCAGATGGACAATGTTGACAGTAAAGATTTTGATAAGTTAAAAACTGCTTTATTTAAAAAAAAAATATGATCTGAACCCTGATGCATACCAAGTAAAGTTCCATAAACTCAAAAAGGGGCCTGAAATGAGCTTTGAAGAAGCAGCCACTAAACAGCATCAATATTTAAAACATTGGTGGAAGGGGGGTAAAAGCAGATTCTGTTGAAGCTATTGAAGAGGCGGTATTGCTTGAGCAGTTTTATTGGATTTGCTCACCTGAACTAAAGCTTTGGCTGGAGGACTGAGATCCTAAGACTGCCAAAGAGGCTGCTGAGCTGGCAGATTGCTATGCTCAAAGCAGGGCTGCAACGCAGTGGCAAAGGGGAAAAGTGGGAATTTTGGACAACCAAAAACCACGGCACCTCTGCAGAAAGAAAGGAAACCCACAGGTACCCAAAAGGGAGTTTGGGGACAAGAAAAATGATGAATGCTGGTATTGTAAACAGCCAGGCCATCTTTCTAGGCAGTGTCCTAAGAAGGTCTAGAAGATGATAGGGCCTGTGCAAACCGAGACAGTTGCCCACTGTATCTCTGATGCTGTCCCTGACAATATGAGGGGGCACATTCACCCAGTCACAGTGAATGGGGTACGGATTAGAGATCTAAGGGATACAGGAGCATCTATTACCATGGTGAAAGGGGATCTGGTAGGGGTTGAACAAATACTGCCAAATCAGTTTGTCTCTGTGAGGGATTACACAGGGGAAAAGAAAACATGCCCATTAGCCAGTGTTACCCTGGATTAGGGAGATGCAGATGAAGGGGTAAGGAAGGTGTAGCTGACAAACTCATTATGGATGGTATTGTAGGGAATGATGTTCCACGGGAGGTGGTTTGTGTTGTGACCTGGAGCCAAAAGGATAGGAGCTCCTGTGATCTTTGGGACCACACAGAAATTCAGACAGGAGAGGTTGGGAGACTGGCTAGTCAACCTGTGGCTTTTGTAAGAGATGGTGATAACAAGGGGATGGAATTTCCCCTAGTGATAGTTAACCCAACTGCTACTGAAGGTTGCTCTCAGGAGGGAGGGTTGACACATAGCCCAGGGGAGGGGGAAGGTTGTGATACTGAGTCCCCTATTACCACAGCTATGGACCTCAACCTGGGAACCTGATGGAGACCTGCCCCGTGCTCTGGGTAAGTGGGAAGACTTGGCAGCAGCACAACAGACAGACCCTAGCTAAGAGAAACTTAGGGCCTGTGCAGAGTCTGCTGGGACATAGGGTGGTGACGGAAAATATAGAGTGTATTGGGACAATGGACTGTTATACACACAGGATATCAGGACAGAGGGAGGGGTGATGGGCAAGCAGCTTGTTGTTCCCCAGGAGTATCCTGGGTTATTGCTCAAGGTAGCTCATGATATTCCCATGTCCATACATTTGAGCATTGCTGCACTATGCAGTGCTTAGCCCACAATTTCTATTGGCCCAATATTACCAAGCAGGTGAAAGGTATACTGCAAATACTGTCACCGTGTCAGAAAAATAGGAAGGCTAGAAGCAAAGCCAAGGCTACCCTGTTTCCCTTACCAATTGTGGAGGAACCATTTCAGAAGGTTGGAATGGATACTGTTGGTCCTTTGAATACCCCAAGTTCCTCAGGAAAAAGGTATATATTGACAGTCGTCGATTATGCTACCCGCTATCCTGAAGCCATTGCGCTGTCCTCCATTAAGGCAGACAAGTTGGTGGGCACTTTGTTGGGGATTTTCTCCCATGTTGGGTTTCCACAGGAGGTTACCTCTGATCGAGGGGGTAACTTCATGTTGGACCTAATGACATGTTTGTGGGACAAGTGTGGTGTCATACAGAGGCGCACGATGCCTTACCACCCACCAGTCAGTGGTCTCGTAGAGAGATTTAATGGGACCCTAAGAGCTATGCATATGGCATTTGCAGAACAGCATGGGCATGACTGGGAGAAATACCTGCCCCACTTGCTGTTTGCCTACAGGGAAGTGCCACAAGTGTTGACTGGGTTTTCATCCTTTGAACTCTTGTATGGATGCAGGGTGAGGGGGCCCCTAGATTTAATACGAGAGGACTGGGAAGGTAAGCATGCCACCCAGGGACTCCATAGTGGAGTATGTGTTAAATTCAGGAGATGCTGAAGGAGCTATGGGCATGGCCCAGAGAAACCTGGCAGCTGCCCAGCAATAACAAAAGACCTGGTATCATCATGGAGCCAGAGCTCGCTCATATGGGGTAGGACAGGAGGTAATGATTCTGATCCCAAGCTGGAAGGACAAGCTGCAATCTGAGTGGGCAGGGCCATACAAGGTAGTCTGCCAGGTAAAAAATGTTAATTACATTGTTACCTGACCAAAAACGCACTCACATAATACAGGATGTATCATGTGAACATGTTGAAGCCATATTTTAATAGGGCTAATATGGTACTTATGGTTTGCAGTTCTGGGGAGGAGCTAGGTGGGGAAGACCCCCTTCTCAACTTGTTAGCTGAGAGCAAGCAGGCATCATCTGTGGAGACCATCACACTGTCACCCCAGTTGAGCCCTTTTCAGGCCCAAGAGTTGAGGACCATGTTGTGAGACTTTGCCCCTTTATTTACAGCAAAGCCTGGACTGACACCGCTAGCGGTGCATGATGTAAACATGGGAACCCAAGCAGCCATATGTAGTACAGCTCACTGGGTGGGAGTTGGAGGAGATGCTGGATCTAGGCTGATCCAGAAATCCCACAGCCCCTGGGCCTTACCTGTAGTCCTCGTACCAAACCTGGATGACACTACATGGTTCTGTGTAGGTTATCGTGGGCTTAACGCTGTCACAAAATCTGATGCCCACCCAATGCCACACACAAATGAACTGCTTGACAAACTGGGAGGGGCGACATATTTGACTACAGTAGACCTAACAAAGGGGTACTGGCAGGTAGAAGGGACTGACAAGGCTAGGGAAAGGTCAGCATTCATCACCCCCATCAGCCTGTTCAAGTTCAAGGTCATGCCCTTTGGTGTGAAGACTGCCCCTCCTACCTTCCAGCAGTTAGTAAATCAGGTGTTACAGGATATGGAGGACTTTGCAATTGCCTACCTGGGACGATATTGCTATATTTCAGCAATAGCCGGAGAAACACCTGCTACACCTGAGGGAGGGTTTGGCTGAATACAGGCTGCAGATCTGACTATTAAGGCAGAAAAGTGCCAGATGGCCATGGCAGAGGTCGCTTATTTGGGACATGGGTTTATGAGGCCAACTCTGCCCAAATCAAGCAAAAATAGAGGTGATTGCATCATGGCCCATGCCTGAAACCCAGAGACAAGTCATGAGCTTTCTTGGGTCAGCAGGATATTACAGAAAATGTGTTCCCAACTACAGCTCCCTGGCCACTCCTTTATCTGGGTTGTCAACAAAGAATAAACCTAGGAGGGAAAAAAGGGATGCAGATTGTATTTATTTATTTATTTAGCTTTTGTTAACCAGGTAAGTACACTAGACAAGCAATTTGCCTATTTTCAGGTACGGCCTGGGAGAGTACAGGAAATTACATACTTACACACTTGGGACAACATGGTACATAATTAAGAACAGGTCACACATCATGAGACTACAAGGTAAGATTACACATCACATATTTAGGAACAGGTTACACATCATGAGACTACAAGGAAGCAGGCCTTTACACAGTTAAAAACCTCACTGTGTAGGGCCCCAGTGCTGGCTAGCCCAGACTACAACAGGCCACTTGTGGTACAGACAGACACCTCAGATGTGGGAATAGGGGCATTCCTCAGCCAAGCATCCAATTAGGGGAGAGAGCACCCCATGTATACTTAAGCAAGAAGCTGCTTCCATGGGAACAAGCCTATGCAACAGTAGAAAAGGAATGTCTCACCTTAGTTTGGGCATTAAAAAAATTGGAATCATAACTTTATGGGAGGCATTTTAAGGTCCAAATGGACCACAACTCATTAGTATGATTGAGCCAAATGGGGAAAACAAATGGAAAACTTCTGAGATGGAGTATTGCCTTGCAGGCTTATGACATGGAGATTTTGCATAGGCCTGGGTCTGAAAATGGGAATGCAGATGGCCTATCTCACATACTGATCTATAACAGAACTGGAAAGAACTGCCTTCAATAATATCATGTTCCCCAGGTTCTGTTTTAGGAGGGAGGATGTGGCAAGATAACCTGTATCTTGTATGTGCTGTAATGTACTTTAGAGTTAAGACACTGTCTCTTTAAAAGGCAAGTGAGAGCTAAACAAAATAGAAACATAATTACCAAAAGCTAGTTTGGGTTTGGTACTTATCTAGATAAGAAACAGACAGATTTATGACCATAAAAGTCATAACTCTTAGATAAAACTGGGCATTTAGTTTCCATAACAAAAGAGGTCAGGAGGATGGCATTGTGTCAGGAGCTCAAGCCAAATGCAGAAACCAGATGTTACAGGGGTTAGACATGGAACCACAGTGACACCTACAGGATGAGGTGAAACTGTTGCACCCCAAACTCTATATCCCCAAAAGGGTGGATGTGGCTTGAAAATTACCATTCAGACTATTTATCAGGCACACATTTTGAACATCAGTGCAGTTTAGCTTGGAGTCAAAAGCCTGAGGACTCTGAGGGTCTCAGAGCTGAGAGAACTTAATCTATTATATACTTTGGTTAAACTATATACGTGGGTCTCTTGGACTACTTTTAGAACAAAACCTGTGTTTTTGTGGAAACCTGATTTTTCACATGCAAAACAGAAATTCTGATTTTAGGTCAGAATTTTGGAACAGACTTCACTCTTCAAAATAAACCCTAAGTTTTGAAAAAGGACATTCAGAGACTGATTTTTAATTCCAACAAATATTGTGTTTCCAAAGAACCTTTCTTCACCTACACAGAGAGAAGATTATTCTCAAAAAGCACACTTTTCTGGACTTTGAAACCTCAGAATAAGGCATAGTTGAGAATAACAGTATATAGTGTTTTCTGTAAACCATCTAGCATTATTTTTGGTATTGTCTGCAGTTCAAAGATCTTCTAAATTGTAGAATTTACTGTGTTGTTTTTATTTAAGTAAACTTTTATGATTTTATCAACTCTGCCTGGGGCCTGATTGTGTGATCTAGCATTTTAACAGAAGGGTTTTGCAAAGACTGTAAGCCTTGTTAACAAAGATAGCGACTGCTCAGCTACCCTATAAAACTACTTAGGCAAGAGGCTGCCAGTGTCAGTGGTGGGATTCAAACCTGAATGTAGTACAGAGTCAAGGGTACTCAAAACTACTGTTTTCACCCTCACACTGGGAAAAAGGAAGGTTGGTAACGCTTCCTGAACCCTACAACTGCTCACGAGTTCTGTAAAAAGGGGGATCCTCCCTGTAAACAGGAGATCCTGCTGAGCCAATGAGAATGGGCTCATGACACCTTCTAACTTAGAGCTTGCACCCCATTGGAGAGCTGTGACTAACTTTGTCTCAGTCTTGATTCCTCTGTCCCATGCATTGATCACTTGCACCACATACTTCAGTGCATTGCATTCACTAGTGTTTGCAGTACTGTCAAATCTTCCTTCAATTTTGTTAAAGTATTTGATGGATTGTTGGTTTTCTTTTGCTTTTGTGAATGGCTCCTTTCTATGTTGATGGCATGTCAGTGTTGATTGCCTCTCCTTTATGCCTTTCAACTGTGAACATATGCCATGATTACTTAATGGGTATTGGGTTGGTTGTGCTACAAAAATTTCACATTCAATTACATACTCTTGTTATTGGTCACAATATTTTGCAACAATTGCAGTTCAAAAAAATACTACTCTGGCAATCTAGTAAGGTAAACATCAAGGGAAACTGCTGAGCTTAGCTTGACCCAGGAGAGGGGAGCGCCATAGTGTAACCAATGCATTCACTCAGATGAGATTGATAAAATAATGAATCGAACAGTTTGAATAAAGTGATTATGCCCACAGATGCAACAGAAGGGGAGCAGGTTGGTGAACAAGCCCGACCACACAGACCATGGAAGTACAACCAGATTTGACTTTGAATTAAAAGAAAAAGTAACTTTTGGGATGGAAAGTTGAACAAGGTAGTGCAGACCTAGTGGAGGAGGAAAGGAGCAGTAGGAGACTGAACGGAAGGAGAAAAAAAGCAGGGGTGACATCGCAGACTCAGGACAGGGTTTGCTTTTGGTTGAGTGTTGCTCATTGTTGTTTGGTCCAAGGGCAATAGGAGGGGGGCCAATGAAGGCACTGGTAAGCAAGGATTTAATAGGATTTGCTATTGTTCATACAGCAGGGGGAAGTTGTGTGTTGATTGTTTTTTATAGTTGCTATTTTACTCACTGGTGGCAGTTGTTGCTGAAGTTGAGCTTAGCTTGACTTATGGGGTTGGGGGCTTCGCAAAACACCTGATTCATTCCTCAGCTGCTCCACACATCTTGCTGAACTCCTTACAGTATTTCTATTGCAGGAGTCTCGTTTGTTTGCTACTATTTACCATGGCCTCAAGGCAAGGTGCATCAGTCCTGAATGTGGGCAGTGAATCCATTTGAAGCTTGTATACCACCTCCCCAACGCTGACTGTCCGACACTGTATGTATGACAAGTTTAAAATCCTTCTGTCTACTGTTACTATATGGGAGTCAGGATTTTAGAGTTGGTATCATTAAAGTGGGATCTTAAAGTTGTCAGGCTTCTGATGGTCGGCATTCATGCATCTGAATTTTGACAGCCGGGATTTAGACCCAGGGAGCAGAGCTTCCCTTTTATTCTAGCTATTTCTAAACTTACCAGTTGCTGGTACTGATTGGCCTGCATTTAAAAAGGGGTCAGTCACCTGGTTGTTGGGCCAAACAACCCAAAAAGGCCCTTGCCCTCCTCCTGGCTGATTGGCTTTCGAATTCCAGGTGAGGCTGGTTACTGTACATTTGTGACACTAATAAAAGAAAAAAACAAGCTTTTTTCCATGCCTAACATCTAATGCTTGTTAAATAATGTAGGGATGCTTGAATGAGTGCTGTGAACACCCCCTCCCCAGAGTTGCTCTATAACTAGGCTCTGCATCAGGGAAAGCCACCAGAAACAACCAGTATACTCTGTCAATCATGATGATGCCATTGGGATATGTAAACACTTATGTCTCCATTCATTTATGTACATGCAGCAAACAAGGCACCATGGAAGACTCAGTACAAATATTTTATTGAATAAAATAAAAAGGTACAGACCACCCCAAACCCTAGACAAACAACCTCAACCGGATTTGCCAGCAGTGCATCCTCATAAGTACCACCCACTAAAAATAACACCCTTATATAGGCACATACATTACTCAAAAGACAGTGCTAAATAGGAACAAGTAAAATACATAATGATATTGTGAAGCAATCAAAATAATTTAAGTGCATATGCCTTTCATAATCACCTCACAAGTGCAGAATCCTATAAAAACTACAAAGAATTACTAAAAATGTAACATTAAACAATGTGAATGTATCACCATGTAATGGTTAAATGTAAACAGGGAAAAATAACTAATCTATTGAGACCTATATAAAAGTTTAGATGCCTATTTTTGTAGTGATGGAACATAATTTATATTGTGTCATTACATTATTATAATTATAATTACTGATGCACACTTTTCCCATAGGAAACCCAGTTATAATTTGCGTTATAACTGACGAAACCGCTAGGTTTCCGAGCATACTAACATGTGGCAGTGGCGAATTTCCTTCTGTAGGGTACCTTTACCTCTTGGCTACAGACTTAGCCTCGATCTTGGCAGTAAGTTGCTTTTTGTGAAAAAAACTCACCCTCTGACTCTGCAATAAAACAACAAAAAAAAAAAAAACAGAAACTTGGCATGCGCTGGAGAGCCCTCTCAGCAATCATTAGCCAGCTTACCACAACTGCCGCTGGGCAGTCAGTTTCAAAATAAAAATAAAAAATACATCTAATCAATGTTGTAAATGAAAAGCCCATTTCTTTATCCCTCGAATAAATGGGGTACTGTAACTTAGGGACTGCACAGAAACCAGACTGCTCCATGGCTGCCTGAATTTGCTTTCCACTTTCTTGATTTTATTTTCTATAATTGTTGAGGCAAAAAAGCGCATGCCAGCAATTATAAAAAATAAAATATGGGGTGGTGTGTGTAAAGCTCAATTTTACACACACCCTCATTGTGGGATGCTTTTCACAAACCCCTCTGGCTTCGCCCTCGGGGTTTATGTAGCATCACACAACTCAGGTGTGTGTAAAATCTCATTACACAGGCCACCCCATATATTATTCTCTATATAATTGTACTTTAGACACACCACTCGTATAAATAAACAACAATGCTATTTGGTAACTAATAAATGCATACATAAATACATAAAAAGCAAATTTACAAGGGAGCTTGTACAAATTAACACCGCACATTGTACTTCTTACTTTAGATTACTAAACACAACTCCTAGCAACTGTCGAGGTACCTAGAGAAAATGTAAAAATGGCAATCAAAGCATTGTCACAGCCATCTCTACAGCAACCATCCCAGTGTCTTCATCATCCCCAACAGCATCATCAACCAATTTACTCACAGCCCAATCATCAAGTGAACCCACCATATTCCAACTTCCACCTCCAACATCCTCCTACATCCCCCCACCCAATCCATACAATTTAAGGAAAACAAACGGACCAGCTGAGGGGTAGGAAATACAAACAGAGGCAGACAGGGATGGAGGAGCAGGGGACATAAAACATCCTATTAGACTGTACAATACTATTGTGGTGAATATTTCTGATACGAACCTCACAAGTGATAAATGAATGTACTACAAAAGGGGTTATGTTTTGTGCCAACAGTTGATATAAATCCCTTTAGTTTATGTATTGATTTGGAGAGATTCACAAGGAATCTCATTTGCTGGACTTCTTTTATAAAACTGACATTGTAGGTGAGGTATCCATTCATGATAATGGGGACACAAGAGGTCAGCAGTCCATGTTTGACCCCCAACACCCCAACTGGTACCCCTGCTAATACCTATTCCATGTTACAACCCCCTCCACTTCTAATCCTCCATATGTAGATGCGGTAAAAATATTTGAAAGAGCCTGGGAAGTGGACTTTGACAAATTACGAGCTCAAAATCAGAAACCAATTTTTATTAATATGATTAGCTCAGAGGCAAAATTACTTAAAGAACTCCAGTTGAACCTATCCATCGTGATAAAGCCAGCGGACAAGGATGGACCCATTGTGGTTATGAAAGGGAGAAGTATGTACAGGAGATTTATTGACAGTTAGGAGATGTCAACTTTTACAGGAAATTATCAAGTGACCCCACAAATCTTTTCAAAATACAAATTGACTCACTCCTGAATGATGCCCTATTGGAGGGCACCATTACCTTTATGGAATACACCTACCTCACTGTGACCCACCCTGTATGACCAACGATATATGTACTACCTAAGATGCACAAAAATCTGGAGGAACCACCAGGATGACCGATTGTGTCAGGGATCAGGTCAGTCATGGAACCCTGGTCCAGATTTATAAACACCTACAGTATGTCCAACCCTATGTACCACATCTCCATTCTTATGTGAGAGACATTATGGATATTTTACATGTTATCAAGGACATACAGTTGGAATCCCATTCTTTCTTGGTGTCGATGGATATAGGGTCACTTTATACTAACATTCCTCACTCTGAAGGACTGGCGGCTCTTATTTATTGGCTTGAGAAGGATGATACCTTAAATTCCAACTGGAAACAATTCATTGTTGACTGTGCAGAGATGGTGCTAATCAAAAACACCTTTCTTTTCCAGGGTGATTACTACTGACAGGTTAAAGGGACTGCAACTGGGGCAATGTTTGCCCCCAATTATGCAAATCTCTTTCTGGGTCTATGGGTGAAATCAGTGGTCTACGACGAACAGGTCAATCCCTTTTACCATGAGGTTGACCTGTGGTGTCGCTTTATTGATGTCGGACTGGTTATCTGGAAGGGCACTCGGGAGAGACTGGATCAGTTTGTCAGCTATCTGGAGAACAGCAATTCGAACCTAAAATTTAGTGTTCAGTGTGACCATGATGTTGGCACCTTTTTGGATCTTGAAATTCAGAGGGATAAAGATAATGGGTTGCAAACATCCCTCTACAGTAGAGAGACTGACAGGAACTCTCTCCTTTGTGCCCCCAGTTGCCATCCTAGGCATTTAGTTAATAATATGCCCAAGGCTTAGTTTTTGAGGGTCAGGCGCAATTGCAGTACTGAGGAAATTTTGCAGTACATGGGAATGAAATGTGTGCTAGATTCAAGGCCAGAGGCTATTCAGGGACACTGGTAACAGAAGCAATGGAACAGGAAGCCAACACTGGAACCACACCCATGTGCCACCCAGCTGGAGCTCCTATCATCATCTCCACTCACCATTTCCCTTCCCCTGCTTGCCAACTGGTGCCTCACTCATTGTGCCAAACTCGCTTCAAAATTTTGGTTAGGAGAACTTCCTTCCTACCTGTCATGTTTGCTCTCTCCCCCTCCTCCCTCCCATTCCTCAGATCCTCTGTCACTCACACTTTGTTGGTTCCCTGTCATACCACTCTCATCGGTCAGTCAGGCTTTACCCATCATTTCCCACAAATCTGGAACTCCCTACCCCCACAAATACGGCACTCCTCCTCCTCCCACTCCCTTGCCTGTGCCTTACATAACTTTCTCTCATCTAACTGCTCCTTCTTTAACCCTCAACTGTCCTCCTATGCCTCTGCTCTTCTCCATGACTTACATCACCTGTTAAACCTTCCACCGCACAAGTCTTTGTCTCAGCACACTCTCCTCCCCTATCACCACTATGTACTATGTTCCTCAGATATGCCACTTGTAATTAAATGCATATTTCGCAGGTATGATATATTTAATTGTATGTTATGTTATAAATGCGACTGAATGCTTATTTATGATATTTTTTTAACTGTCTTGTTACAAATGTAATTGAATGTTTAATTTCTTGTATGTTTTAAATGTTAAACTATATGTCTAATTCTTCATCCAATAGTACCCCCCCTCCCACGGTCGCACCGGGAGATGAGCAACTTGTTGTTCAGTGTGCCTTCCTGGTGAAACAGTTCAATAAATGAAATAAAAATAAATAAATAAAAAATTTGTAGGGAAAACATCTTACTCCCTAGGGTGATGGAGCCTGAACAAGAGTGAATGAATTTTGTGACCACCTTCAATAGACAATCACATGCAATTGAGGGTACCATATGGAAACACTGGGGTATTCTGGCTCTTGATGGATGACTTTCTGAGATTAGCTATATACCTCCGATGGTTACCTACAGGAGGGCACCAACATCAGAGATAAACTGGTGCATAGGTATCAAGAAACACCTAAAAACATAACCAGGTAGGGACTTGGTCACCACTGAGCCCAAGGGACTTTCCTGTGGAAATTGCAAAATTCTGCAGTGTGATTAACAAACAAAATATCTTTGCTACTGCCAATACACACAAAGACTTTAAATCCAATACATTTGCTACATGTATCACTGAGAATATAGTTTATCTTGCCACATGTTCTTATGGGGCATTTTATATTGGCAAAACTACGCCCACTGAAAACAAGAATATGTGAACATATGAGCAGAATAGCCAACAGAGATCAAAAAATGCACTTGCAATACATTGTAACCAGAGACACACGGATGATATGAAACACAAATTCAAATTCTATGTAATTGAGGTGGTCAGGTTAGGTCCTAGAGGAGGAGATATCAATACTAAATTTCTGGAACAAGAAGCATTTTGGATATATACACTGGGGGTGGGGGTGGGGGACTGAAACCGCCAGGCCTTAATGATAAGATAGACATTATGCTTCTGATTAGGAGATATAGGTAAACTGGATCCTCATATATTTGATATGCACATCAGTATTGGGGTTATTGCTATTCACTGTTTTTTCAGACACTTACATGTGTCCTAGGTGTTTGTGGCATATCTGCTTAGACCCCTGTGCTATGATTTCTGGATTGAGTGGATGTTGTCGGTCTATCCTTTTGCCTTGATTGAGTACAGTTAGCCTGCATGCACCAATTGGAAGTCATAGGTCCACAACACTATAGGCTAGTGTTATATATCCCTCAGTTATTGATTCTGATTTGATCTTGCTGTTAGACTATGAAGTGATCCTTGTGCAATGCTTAGTTTAATTAATATATAGATCATGAAGTCCAGTGGACATGTAATGATTATGATAGTGGTTAGTATATATATATATATGCATATGTGAATTAATCGATATGTCAAGCTGGTTTATAACTTTTTTAACATGTGAATTCTTTCAACATGTGAATCCATTAATATGCTTGCTGTTTCATAATAATGCTTTGATTACAATTTTTACATTTTCTCTAGGTACCGCGACAGTTGCTAGGAGTTGTGTTTAGTAGTCTAAAGTATGAAGTACAATGTACGGTGCTAATTTGTACAAGCTCCCTTGTAAATTTGCTTTTTATGTATTTATTTATTAGTTAGCAAATAGCATAGTTGTTTATTTATATGAGTGGTGTGTCTAAAGTACAATTATAATTACAATAACGTAATGACACAATATAAATTATGTTCCATCACTACAATAATAAGCATCACCTTAAACTTTTATAGGTCTCAATAGATCAGTTCTTTTTACCCTGTTTACATTTAACCATTACATGGTGATACATTCACATTGTTTAATATGACATTTTTAATAATTCTTTGTAGTTTTATATGATTCTGCACTTGTGAGGTGAATATGAGAGGCATATGCACTTAAATAATTTTGATTGCTTCACAATATCATGTATTTTACTTGCTCCTATTTAGCACTGTCATTTTAAGTAACGTATGTGCCTATATTAGGGTGTTATTTCAAGTGGGCAGTACCTCCTGAGGATGCACTGTGTGTGAAACTGGTCGAGGCTGTTTGTCCAAGACTTGGGGTGGTCTGTACCTTTTTTATTTTATTCAATAAAAGGTATGTACTGAGTCTTCTATGGTGCCTTGTTTGCTGCATGTACTTTGGTGGAACTACTGTTGGCACACAGAGAGGAGCGATGCAGGAATTGTGGTGCATCCAGTCATTTATGGACAGTTTACTTCCAGCAATAATGCTTTATTGTCAGCTATGATGTGCATTCCAAGTGATCTGCAATATGCTGTTGGGGTAATAGATGATCAGAGTACACTGCCCAAATAGACCTCTGGTGTTGTGTTAAACACTGTTCAGTCAAGGGTTTACCCCACTCGGCTTACCCCAGCAGCCTTAATTAATTAATATTCAGTCTTCCTTTAAACAGTGATGTCCTCCTCTCCCTCCACATTAACAAATGAAGATATTCTATAACTCCACCAGTTGGTCTTCCCTCAGAACCTATGAAGCTTCATGCCACCCCACTATAAACCTTATTTATTAATGAGTGTCCAGGCTACGTAGCTCTGAGCTTGGCAAAAGAACAGAACAGAGGGACATGGCAGTTTCACCAAATGTCACCTTTCAGCCCCCACCCAGAAGTGGACTTTGACAGGAGCATTTGATGTCAAATTATTATCCCCCCTCCATATTTGCAATTTGTCCCCCTGTCTTCTGGATTCAGCCAACAAGGTGTTTACCCCCTCCCAACAACCAGCTGCAGAGTGACTTAAATGCCATCTTGGTCCATGCAGTTTTATCAGGATTTGCCAGGTCTTTCTTGTGATGCTACTCAGTATCAAGTTGTAGCAATGCCGCTATGAGAGCACCTTCCTGATGTTACCAGCAATAGAGATAAAGCAGCAAACTTGATATGTTGGAACCATTCTCAGTCGAGTGGAGAGTGCTATCTCTTCACATTGTAAGTTCTGTGCAGTGAAGAATGTCCTGCTTAAACTGTTGCCACTTGATCTCGAGTTGCAGAGATTTACAAAAGGGCACTCTCTCACAAGCAGTGGCAATGCAACAAGAATAACAGCTTTGGTTAAACAAGTAAAAATGTAATAACAGTCAACAATTCAAGTCTGGGTTCCATGCTGTTCAGTGTAAAATCTTGTGGTTCAGAGGAGTCAGAAAGGGACCAGGGAAAAGAGCTCCATAGTAAGTTGACAGTGCAAATAGTAATGTTCAGCTTGTTTGTGAAGGGTTTAGTTAGTCTGTAAAGACTGTGTCCACTTTTTCTGGTCATGTTAAAGGGGGGGTCAGTGGCAGGCGGAGGTGCAGATACCTGTAGTGTAATCAATGGTTCAGTACAGAATACAGCAGGGATAACTATGATGTTAAAATCTATGGGACTGTAATTGAGCCTGGGTTAAACTGTCAGGGACTACAGTTGAAGGACAAGCAGTATAACAGACTCCACTGGGGAGGAGAGAGAGAGGAGGAGGGGGAAAGGGACAGATAATAATGGGGAATAGACTTTGCAGTTGAAAACAATAACAAACTCACAGTTTATGGTGCTGTACTGGCCAGCCAGGATCACTTGGATTGTTGCTTTCCTTTCAGGTTAACCCAGTCAGATTTGAATGGGGGTTGGGATGCCATAACCCCTACAATTATTATACAGCAAATAAGATTGTGTGAAATTATGGATTCTGGAATCCCTCAATCTGCAGCAGTCAGAATATAATGAAGTAATATTGAGAGAGCATGGGACGGCCACATGGGTCTGGTAGTGGGAGCGGGCGGGGGGGAGCGAATAGGGTGCTGGAGGGAGAAGTAAGGATGCTGGATGAAGTCCTAGCCCTCTGCTAGGCACCTTGGGCAGATTAGGTGGGCCAGGTGGTCCTTTCTGCCATCACATTTGTATGTTTCTAAGAAAGGATGGTAACAAACTTGCTTATTCCAAATTTCTCTGTAGAAAATTTTAAATGTATGTTATTTTATCCTGAGGCCCATAAAATCAGTTTAACCCTGTTATTACTACAGTTATTAATGGAGTTAGATTATGGAAAACACATACTCCAGATAATATCCCTTGTTTACAGCACTCTCTGAGATATAGTGTAAACAGGATAAAAGGGGCAGAACCTAATATCTGGACAGCTAAGACTGTAAGTATACAATATATTGTTTGGGGATCTGTTGAATGATATATGTTTTAAACATTAAGACGAAATTAACTGGACACACAATATAGAAGACAATGTCTAAGATAAGGTGGTTAACCACAATGTGATCACCTCAAGCGGTTGTCATGACACCCAAGTAAACCTTGATAGCTCAGCTCGAGAGTTTTACAGTTGTCATGACAACCGCGATAGGTGATCACGTCTGTTGTTGAACACCTTAAATTAGGCAATATGTTTTATAGTGTATGGGACCCTTAGCAACAGTACAAACACAACTGTCTGTTTACTACATTTTGAAACACTTACCCAGAGGCCAGTTATGAGAATGCCATAAAATGGCTCGTTTATTGTTCGAGTCTCAGTACAGTTTGCAACACATGCAATACTGAAGACATTTTATCGGCTGACTAAAACAAGAAGTCATACATAATTTAAAAAAATGTTCAGCTAGATAAAAGTTCATTTAACAGGAACATCGCTTTCCAGTTGGTCGGATAACATCACATGACTCTGTGTGAACATCAGTGTCGTATTGATAGGTTGGACCTGCGAGGAGATGATGTGATGGTATGTTTCTTCTGCTACTACTTTTAACACAGTAATCTACAATTCAGGATTAAAAAATAAATTTTTTTTTGGCAGTAAAACATGGTAAAATAAAAATGTTATGACTGGAATGTAAGCTGCTTTGAATTTTACAGCACGAACGTTCTGTTAGAAGAATGCTGATAGTGGGTGTCATTCTAAACTCTAATCCCATTGATGTGACATCCTAATGGAGGGTTTACTGACTTCAGATGTCACATCAATGGGATTATCATTTTATTACAATGTTGAACTCAGTGGTTAATAGCACTTAACCATACATTCTAAAATATTTAACATGAACTTTATTCAATATGAATGGTTACAAAATAAAACAACTACAATATCAAAATACAGATCAAAAACCAGTGTCCTGGATATGTAATTAAACAGCAAAAGGTAAATGGGATCAAATGAGGAAAACTGTTGAAGCCTCATGTATATATATATATATATATATATATATATATATATATTATATATATATCATATAGTGCATGGTAGTGCCACTATAGTTAGGTTGTGTACCCCATTTAAGGTTAAATCTGAAATTTGTCATCTTAATAACTTTGCCACTCTATGATTGATTTTTCCTGACATTTGGCACACATGGTCTGGTACCATAGATCTCTGGGCGTGCCAAGATGTGTTACAGTTGGATGTCTGGTTATGGAGCTACAGAGCACCGCAAAATACACAAATTACGCATTTTGCACATTCTTTGCTCGCTCCTACAGGTCGCTTGGTTTGTGCAACTGGTCCGAAGCCTACAGGGAACATGCAGCCATGGTCCCCGATGTGCCATTCGAAGATTTTGTGAAAAAATATTAAATGGTTCAAAAGTTATTCAAAAAACTAATTTCCCATTATAGTCAATGGGAAAAGTTAATAAAATATGCGAAAGTGTTGCAAATGCACTTTTTACTTTCTCAAATGACCCTTGTAGTGTCACAAATTGGCCATCTTGTTTTCAGTTGGTGGTCACAGAAATGCTTGGCATTTGAATTTGGGACCCTCTAGGAACACAATTCTTGTCGTGTTCACCTAGTCGAGCCCTGAGGATGCTAACCATGTCTTTTTTTGGGGGGTAAAACATCCCAGAAATATGTTTTTTAAAATTTTGTAAAAAGTAGTATAGCATATGCAACACTTTTGTGATTTTATTTGCGAAAGTGTAAGATTACGACACTTACTTTCCTGTATACTATGGCCAAAACAATAGAGAATCTTTGCCACCCTGCTGCAAAGAACGGTTTGGTCTTTTGGGCTGAAATTTGGAGGAAAAAGCCAAGATCCCACAGATGTGCCTTTTGGTAGTTTGGTGACAAAATATTAGAGAGCTGCAAAATTACGGCACTCGAAGTTGACACATTTTCCCTAGGCTAACATTACGGCATCCACTGCACTTTTCAGGGCGGTATCTCAAAAATGGTTTGAGATACAGGCTTTGTTGAAGAACACTTAGTCCCCACTAGGGCTGTGCAAACTACCCGGAAAGTCATAAATAATATGAGATTTAACATTTTTTTCACGTCAGATAGTTCTTGTGATACAAGGGATTTAGTATTCCAAGTGCTGATTTTCTGCTCCGAGGGTCATTATTATGCATACATTCTTTGTATTCACTGTGCTTTGAAAGCACCTTTTGAGGAAAAAAGGTGTGCATTTGCGTTACTGTTACTGTTAGCATTTCTGCTACTGTTTGCGTTAGCGTTCCGTCACCGTGTGTGTTACCCTTTGCGTTTGCACTTGCGTTTGCATTACTGTTACCATTTGCATTTCCGTTACCATTTTTGTTTGCATTTACTTTTTGCATCACAAGTGTACGTTACCCTTTGCATTCGCATTTGCTCTTGCATTAGCGTTACTGTTACCATTTGCGTTTCCGTAACTGTTTGGATTAGCATTTCTGTTTACATCACGTATGCGTTATCATTTGCATTTGCATTACTGTTACCATTTGCATTTCCATTACTGTTTTTGTTTGCGTTTACTTTTGCATCACCGTGTCGTTACCCTTTGCATTCGCATTTGCTCTTGCATTAGCGTTACTGTTACCATTTGCGTTTCCGTAACTGTTTGCGTTAGCATTTCTGTTTACATCACCGTGTGCGTTATCATTTGCATTTGCGTTACTGTTACCATTTGCATTTCCATTACTGTTTTTGTTTGCGTTTACTTTTGCATCACCTGCGTTACCATTTGCGTTTGCGTCTGCCCACTTTTCTGTTTGCGTTTCTGTTGCTTTGTTTTCTTTGGTGTCATCGTTGGTGTTACCATAAGCATTTACATTTCAATTGTGTTACCGTTATCGGTTGCGTGTTAGTTACTGTTTGCATTTTCAGTAGCGTTGCCATTGTCGAGTGCGTAACTGTTTCCTTCTGCATTGCCATTGCTGTTATCATTTGTGCTTCTGTTTGCATTTTTGTTAACGTTTGCACTTTCATTGCCATTTGCATTTCCATTTTCATTAGCATTTGCATTAATGTTTTCATTACCATTTGCGTTTCTGTTGCTGTTAGTGTTTGCGTTACCATTTCTGTTTTCATTTATGTTTGTGCTTGCATTTCTCTTATCATTTGCATTATCATTTACATTTACATCACCATGTGCATTACCATTTGTGTTACTATTAGCGTTACTATTTTCTTTTACCTCACTGTTTCCATCACCGTTTGCGTTAACGTTAACGTTCGTGTTTTCGTTTGTGTAGTGCAGTACAAAACACTGTTTTTTCTATTTTTCTGCACTCTCTTCCATGACACATAGTGCAGCCAGTGTGTGGCTAATTTGTTTGAAACGTGCCACGTAGATAGACGTTTGTTCAAGGAACGTGCCTGTTTTTGTTTGGTGAAAAAATGTTGTTCCGGTCCAGAGTTATTGCCAAATTGAATTTAGCCCGCTTTGCAGTTACTGATTTTTTTGGCTGCCAGGTCTGCCATTTCAGCGCATTTTCCACTGCGATTTCCGTCATTTTGTGGTGGAAGACTTCTTAAAGATGCAGAAACATAAAAATTGAATATCTCTCGAACGGTGTGGTCTTTTCACATGAACTTTGGAGGGTGTTGAATGGATGTCCCGGGGATGTGAATAATGCTGTTTACATGCTGGAAAAATAATTTGCTGTGGAGATACTGTGTGACACAGTTACCGTTTTGCGCATAGTGTTCTGCATGGTGCTACTGGTTTGAAATTTATATCATGGGTAGCCCTAGTGGTACAGAGGTGTCTTGCAGTGGTTTGGTGTGTAAAATATTAACAGGTGTGGAATTATGCCACTCCAATGAATGAAAATTTGGTTAATTCTGCTTCAATAACTTTTGAACTGTCTGTCCAATTTGTCTGGCATTGGAATGCAGAAATATTTATAATACATCTTTAACTGTGATAATTTTTGGGTTGCTGGCACTTATGGTTGCTGAATTGTACCTGCACAATTGTTTGCTTCGTGGCACTGTGCCACCGTTGATCGGATGTTCATACAATTCTGAATATACAGTGTACTATGGTACATGTCTTCATTTACCAACTTTCGTTTCAGTCGGTCACACAGTTTTGCACAGCAAAGTGACAAAAATTCACATGGTGGGCGCCATCACCACATTCCATTCACTATTTATAGTACATTGTCAAAAAGAAGGGAAATTCATGGCAAAACCTCCATTAAATGCATCAGTTTTGGGTTGTTTGGCGACAAAAGTGAAATTCAGTGTTAGGGTTGCCACCTCTTGCACCCACACTACCTCACTCCTCGCTAATCAGCATCAGGGTGTGCTAATCGTCAGTCCCAACTCTCACCCCATTCTCCATACTGCACCATGTCAGCTTGTTCACATATGGAATGGGGTGAGAGTTGGGTCGATAACCCCAACGCACACCCTGATGCCTGTTGATGAGGGCGGGTGGACATGGGGTGCAAGGGTTGGCAACCCTAACACCATATTTCTCACTTTTGTCACTGTGGAACAACTAACTGATGCATTAAATAGAGTTTTTTGCCATAAAAATATATATATATATATGGTAGTACGGTAGTGCTACCATATAGTTAGCTGAGTAGTCTTTTAAGGTTAAAAGGTCAAACTTTGCACCTTAATAACTTTGCCACTGTTCAACGGATTTGCCTGAAATTTGGAATGCATGATCAAGAACCATACATCTCAGGATCTGCCAACTTCGTAGTGGTCAGATTTATGGCTATGGAGTTATTAAGTGAGATCTGCGCGTGTGTTTACAGTTTTGGTAAATTCTTTGCTTGCACCTACAGGTCACACAGTTTGTGTGACTGGTCTGAAAACTTCAGGGAACATGCGTCCAGGGTCCCTGATGTACCTTTTGAAGATTTTGTGAAAAAATATTAAACGGTTCAAAAGTTATTCAAAAAACAAGTTCCCATTATAAGTCAAAGGGAAAAGTTAACAAAAAGTTTGACAGTGTCGCAAATGCACTTTTTACTGGCCATTTACGACACTGTCGAACTTTTTGTTAACTTTTCAGTTGGCGATCAGAAAGATGCTTGGCATTTAAAATTGGGACCATCTAGGGATACCATTCTTTTTGTGTTTACCTAGCGGGACCCAGAGGATGCTAGGCATGTCTTTATTTTGGGGTTTAAACACCCTAGAAATAAGTTTTCAAATTTCTGGAAAAGTAGTGTTGCAAAGTAATGTCGCACTCATGACACTTTGCAAATTTTTGCAAAAGCTTCATAAATCATTACACTACTTTTTAGACTATGACCAAAATGACAGCAGTTCTTTGTCACCCTGCTGCAAAAGAACAGTTAGGTCTTTTGAGCTGAAATTTGGAGGGAAGGCAGCCAACATCTCACATATGTGCCTTTTGGTGGTTTGGTGAAAAAATATTGCATGGCTGCAAAGTTACAGTACTCCAAAGTTGGTGTTTTTTCCCATAGACTAACATGGTGGCATTTGTCACGCCTTTTGGGGCTCGTATCTCGAAAACGGTGCGAGATACGAAATTTTCATCATGACAATGTGTATTCAGTGGAAACCTAGCCAGGAAAATCATGAATCAGGTGATTTTTTTTTTCTACGTTGTACGATTCCTGAGATATAAGCAATTTAGTATTCCAACTGCTCGTTTTCTGCTCCCAGGCCCATTATTATGCATACATTCTTTGTACACACTGGCCCGGATATTCAAACTGCGCCATAAAAATGTGCAACAGCAGGAGCAAGTGCAAGTCCACTGCGCCCATGCACAATACGCATGATTTTCAAACACTGCGCAGGTCAAGATGCGCCTGCGGCACATGACTGAATATCATGCCAACTGCGCCATAGTGCAACCAGGGATGTGCAGTGGCACAGGTCAGGATGCGCACAGCACAACCAGAGATGCTCAGTGAGCAGGGCAGCAGTGCAACAGCACAACCAGGGATGCACAGGGACAGGATGCAGGGGCCCACCACCCATGGTAGAGATGGGCAGAGGAGCACACAGCAGAACAGACATCTCCTCCCACACTCCATGCACTGCACAACCGGAGGAGAGCTAGAATAATCACCGGCCCATGGACACCAGCAAAAAACCCACAGCCAGGGCATGGTGCCCCAGCACACCCCCTGGCAAGCTGTGACCAGCACACAAGGAGGTCCGGCCACCCCGTGCCACACCATCCCACCAATGCAGAACACACCCTACACCGTGATCCCCAGACACCCTGCCCAGGAGCAGTGCCCACCAGTGCAGGACACCCCATGCATGCCACCAGCCCCACTGTAACAATGCAACCCTGTGCACCACAGAACCATGCAAGGCAGCCCCACCACGAGCACCCTTCAGCGGGTGACAGCAGACAGCGATGCAACGACTACATTCACAGTGCTGCCATGCACGTCCCCTCTGAGGTACAGCTGAGAGACCGAACATGTGTCGGCACATGAGGTACCCCACACATGACAGGGCATGCCCCGGACCCCACCACCAGTGGTACAGCACCCTGCACACCCTCCCAAGGACACACCCCATCCCAGTACTGGCCACAACAGCCAGTGCTGACACCCACAGTGATGCATGGAAGCATGCACTGCACAGGATGCAACACAGTGCATGGACAAACACCCACCCATACCCAAGGGCACACCAACACAGGGACACAGTAGCGGGTCAACCAAGCCCCTGGCGTGTGGCCACAGAAACTGTGTACACACAGCCAGCACCCCTCCATGGCACAGGAGTGCCAACCACCCTGCACAGGCACCATGAAGCTGTACGCCACCAGCATGCGCCCGGAGCACAAGTGACAGACAGTGGAGCACATCCCCTGCAACAGACACAAGTGACAGCATAGAGGTGGGACAACAACAGCAGAGGCCACAGTGCCACCCGAGGCAGACATGCACCACACCAGTGACAGGAGGCCACCCCTGCATTGTGCTGGGTACAGTGGCTGTCCAGCATGGATAGCCACCACTGACATGCTAGTGGACCATGAAGGTCACAGACATGCAAGGGTGTCAGCTGCACAGGCCATGGACGGTCTGACAGGTGCACCATGGACACAGTGCGTGCACTGTGGACCACTGCACACAGTCACCCAGTGCACAGGGAACAACACACAAACCACAGACAGTGACTGATAGCTACGCCCACACCATAGTCACTTCCCCTATGGACACACACACATGCCCATGACTGCACCACCCTTGACACCATGCACACCACTGCAGCTGAGCACCTGTAGCCCACTGCAAATCAGAGACCACCACAGTAGGCATAACAAAACAAATGTATATTAAAAGGTAGAAAACAACTATTTACAAATATGTACACAACAGTTGGGGGTGAGGGCCACAAACCAGGTGGGGATGGTTAAGGGGCAGGGGTGAACAAATGGAAGAGGGAAGAAGGGGTGTGAAGGTGGGTCCGGGGGGGTAGGGTTGAACCCGAGGCATGGTATCTTCAGTGGGTGCCCCGCTCCCCGCTCCTGTGGCACCTCCTGCCACGTCTCCTCCTGATGCCATGCTGGTCCATGCACTGCAGTATTTCACGTGAGGCATGTGCCACCTGTAGCAGCTCCTGCACGGCCCTCTCCAGTTGCATCATCCTGCATCCACCTAGGACAAGGGAGCAGAGTCAATAGGTGTGAATGCCCATCCCCCTGCAGCCCACCCATTGTGTGTGGCATACAGCCATGGGACATGCCCCTGTGATGGTGTGCGACCACCCACAGTTATCGTGTCCACATGACCTGTGCACACAGCCATGCAGACCGCTGCACACACCCACTGCCCAAGTCCCACACAGCACCACCGTGGCTGTACAGTGACATGGCTATGTGTTGCGAAGGCAGTGGCACAGCCATGTACCTGGTGCACGCATGGACCACCAGTGATGCACACCCACACATGCAGTGCCACTGGGCGGTGCTGACTGTACAATGTGGCATGCACGGCAGTGGTGTGAATGGATGGTGGCCACACCCCACCACCTGCCCTGCAACACAGCATGCACAGAATATCCTGGAAGAAAGGCACTCACCATCACCGGCCTGATCTGGGCGCTGTACTAGGATGCGACCGGCTGCCTGTAGCTGTTGCCCAGATCCCCTACCCACACCTCGGTGTCAGTGTTCTCAGGCTCGGTGCCACTCTTCAGGGCCTAGGGTGCAAACATGGAGAGGGGAATATCAGTACAATCCAGTATCAAAGGCCCCCCCGGGTGTGTGCAATCCCACACAGCCCAGCCATGCCGCAACCCCCCCAACACCACCTCCACCACCAACACCACCAACACCACTGCCTGCACTGGACAGCCCACCCGTGTAGTGGACACATGCCCACTGCAATACCTGTATGGGCGCAACCAGTGTATGGATGGGGCACCTACCTGGTGGCACTGCGCCTCTCCTGTCACGTGCCCGCAGGTGGGCAAGCCTGTCCGGGTCCCTGTGCTGGAGGTCCCCGTATCTGTGGTGACACTGCTCAGCAGTACGGTCCATTCCTGTGGCTTCCTCCAGAGCCACCGCCACCTCCTCCCATACAGCATTCCTGACCCTGTCCAGGGGTGCATTTCCAAACAGTGCCCCAGCATGGGGCTCCACTATGGCCACCAAATTGGCCAGCTCCACCTGGCTCCAAACAGCAGCCCTCCTTCTTGCCATTGCTGAAGCTGGTCGGAGTCAAAATGGTGCTCGGTAGCGCACGTCCGCCACATGCAGATGCTGCGCGGTACAGTGCTGCCATTCCCCATCACACTGTCACCGAACAGCGTGATAGTGGTGCACCCATGCGGATGCATGGTGCCTAGGGGGCAAAGGTCGGGCACAGGGTCAAGGTTCTCTCACGCACGGACTGCCACAGTGCTATTGGTACTCCCTGCGTGTAGCGTGGTTGGGTGCCTGTGTGAGATGCCCTGTAGTGACTTACTGCACTGTGGCTCCACAGTGCCTACGGCGCCCCAGTGCAAGAGCGCTATACATGTGAACAGCGCACTAGCGCCACTGGCACAATGGTGGCCATGCCCTACACTGCCTCCCGTGCACGGCGCATCAGCAGCACGGCAGGCATCAGTGTCAGCACCCCAGGCATGCGCCATTCGGTGTCCACTGCACACATCACAGAACTTGCCTGAGCACGTTCAACACAATTGCGCAAGGCGCAACAGCACGATATTAAGCCAGCATATGCAAATCAGCTCATCAGAGATTCAATGGCGCAGATACTACATTGGCATCCACTTAAAATTGAGCCTCACCTCATTTGCATGCGTTGCGCTATATAAATGCGACATTGGGCTGCAGAGGCCATAGTCTGGTATTGCAGTCTATTGTGGTGAGTTGCATGCTGTTTGGGAGTGTGGACTGTGGTGTATGGGAGATGCATGGGACTGCACACAGTCAGAGGTAACACCTGTCACTCCCACAGGATCAATGATGAGCGAACATGAGGTGGAGGAGGAGGAGGAGGAACAGACGTGGAGATGGAGGAGGCAAACTTACCAAGGCAGAAACAGATGCCCTGTTTGAGGCCTACCTTGACCAGGAACCGCTGCTCAGCGGACAGCGGGAACACCACAGGCCTATGCTGCGGCATGGGGTGAGGTGGCACGTGCCATCAACCAGCATGGCAGCCACCAGTGGTCCGTGCAGGAGTACAAGAAGAAGGTGGGCACGGACAGGAGGAGGATTAAAGATAAGGTGGCTGCCATCAGGGCAGCATGGCTGCGACTGGTGGGGACAGCCAGCCATGCAAAGCCTGATGCCACAGGAAAAGTGGGTTGCTTGCAGCATGCGGCATTGTGCCATCAAGGGTGTTCCAGGTAGTGGCTTCCAGATGGGTGGTAGCCCGTCACTGCATGATAGGTCTTGATCTGTCACTGTGTGGGGGAATGCCACAGGGTAGGGCAGATACATTAATGCTACTGTGTTCCTTGCAGATCCTGAGCATCTACATGGGTCAGCGGTGGTGGGCTCATCCACTGAGGATGATATCCTGGACACAGAGGAGGGCCCATCCACCTCCACAGGTGTCCAAAGGTCAGGACAACAGTGGGCCCACCTGGCTGTCCGGACTGATGTTGGTGGAGCAGGTGTGGAGGAGGCCCTGCTCATGTTCCAGCGTGACAGCATCCATGCATGCCAGCATGCTGAGACTCGGACTAGTGCCAGATCCATCACTGATGATGGAGCTCACATCATGGACAATGATACGTGTGGGCCACAGGATGGCCACACAGCGGAATTACAACATGGGCATAGCCATGGGTGGTGCAGCCATGGAGGCCTGCGTGACACTCGCAGTCCCAGCCTGTGCCTGTCTGCACCAGTAGGGCAGCACTGGTGTGCATCCAGGACAATGAGGCTGTTGTGGCTGCTGCGGTGGCACTGTTGAGCCCTGGGGAGTGGCAGCTGGAGGGGCAGTGTCAGTAGTCAGCCAATGGTGATGGGGGACAGTGTCGGAGGGGTGGCGTCAGTGCACCACCTGTGGACATGCCCAGGCATGGCCCTGGTGTGCAGCGCCCAACCTCAAGGGGTGATGCCCAGCATGGCTGCGAACACCATGAGGGACAGCATGCCAATCAGGCGGATGACCTCTTAGATGAGCACACCCACATACTCCATGATTCAGTGGATCAGCAGTTGCGGCTTGTGATAGCGGTGGATGCACTCAGTGCGGTCCTACACCAGGCAGAGGAGCGGCGCAGCAGGGACACCGGTCTGCTCCTGGCAGGGATGGACCAGCTGTGGGAGGATCTGACCACCGCCATTGACAGGCAGACACAGGCATTCACAGCTGTCATGGCCACAATGGGCACACAGTTATTTGCCCATGCGTCGCAGATACCGTGCAGTGCCATGTCCACTCCCTGTTCCTGGCGTCATGCGACACTCTCCTTGTTGACACTGGGTTCAGCTGTGGGCATCCCCAGCATGCCTGGTGCAGGCATGTTCGGTGAGCTGCAGACCCCTGCTCGAGAACGGTCACATTCCCGCAGCGGAACCCCTGGGGGACCATCAATGCCACCCCATGAGGCCATTGGTCAGTCTGTCACTGCTGGCGGGTCTCGGCGGGGCCGCCCACGCATCTGTGGCAGCCGTGGCACTGTGCCACGTGACTGACCTGTCTCCCACCATGGCTACTGTCTGACGCTGCCCTGTGTGCAGTGTGTTGTTCAACGTGCAATGCACGGGTGGGGTACCCGGCCCTGCACACACACACATGTTCCATGTGCACACCCTCCTGGCTGCTGGCCGCTGTGGTGTGTGCATGATGATGCCTGCATTGCGCTGTCCACCACTGTGCAATGGTGCCCAGTGTCTAAGACACGCTCAGTGACAGGCACTGGGTGTGGTGGTCTGTGGACGTGTGTGTGGCTAGGGGTGGCGGTTGGGGTCGGCGTGCCTCCTACCCTTTGTGCATGTCTTGTGGGGTGTGTGTGTGTGTGTGTGTGTGTGTGTGTGTGTATGTGACCATGTGCCGTGTTAGGCTTTGCCCATCCCTGATGGCATGTGTGGTTCTCTGCTCAGCCAATTCCTTTACGACATGCACCCTTGGGTTTGTTCATGCGTGTTTTGGGTTGTGCACTTGCCATTGGTGGTTGCACATGGCCATGACTTACCTGGGTTGGTTGAAGTGCTCCTCTGTGATGGTGTCCCGGTGCAGCTCGCTGTCTGGATCAGTTGGGGGTCCCTTCGATCAAGGGGGGGCTGCCCATCACCATCTGCACCAGCGTCCTCATCGTCCCCATCGCTGTCCCCCTCTTCGACATGTACAGCTATCCCACAGCTTTTGGCCATGTTGTACAGGATGCAAAAGGCCAGGAATAGCCCACAGGCCTTTGAGGGGCTGTACTGTAGGGCACCGCCAGACATGTCCAGGCAATGGAAATGTGCCTACAGCATCCCAAACACCCGCTCTATGACATCGTGTGTGGTGGCATGTGCCTCATTGTACCGTTGCTGCGATGGGGTCGTGAGCCGCTGGTATGGTGTGGTAGCCGGGGATGGGCGGATATCCACTGTCACCTGTGTGTGAGAGTGGACATTAGTTTGGTGATCAGCGTCGCCCTGACATGGGCCATCTAGACCAGTACCCATGTCACCTCTGACTATGCCCTCCCAAGATCCATGTCTTTCTGCGTGATTTGCATACTCACCCACTAGGTGGCCAGTGGGGATTTTCCCGCTCTCGGACCTGTGGCACAGTGCAGACTGGTGCCAGATGAAGGCATCATGTGCTCCCCCAGGGTACGTGACACAGACATTGGTTATGCACCCCCTAGCATCGCACACCACCTGGCAGTTGATGCTTGCATAGCCCTTCTGATTGATGTATGCAGCACCTTCCGGGCCAGGTGGCATGCAGATGACCACATGGGTGCAGTCAATAGCCCTGAGTATGCCAGGCATACGTGCTACCCTGTGGAACTCTTGTATGTGTGCTGTGCGCTCTGCCTGTGTGCTGGGGAAATGGATGTACTCCGCGGCATGTGGCAGCAGTGCGCTGAGGAATTGTGTGAATAGGCGTGATGCGGCCGACTGGGTTATGCCTGTTGTGTCCCCTGTTGGTCTCTTGAAGGTACCTGTGGTGAGCAGGCACATGACAGCTGTCACCTTTATTTCCACTAACAGAGCATGGCTCCGTTGTGTGGGTGCCTGCATCTCATCACTGCACAGCTCAGAGAGCCGCCTCAGGATCACCTGGTTCAGGCAGTGCCAGCCCACTATTTGGTGTCACTGTACTGCTCGAAGTTGGTGTGGGCTCGGTACTGTCTGTTGGGGGCATACCGCCGATGGACCCTTCCACGGTTGCACCCCCCTGCTGCCTGCCTTCTCACACCCCTCATTATTGCCTCCATCCGAATGGTGGCACTGGCCATGTCCCTGGCTTGTGTCCCCCCCCGGCAGCTGTATTCCCGTTCCCCCCGCTGTCCTTTATGCTACTCCCCCTGCACCAGGAACACCTCCCAGATTTGGCTGTCCTGCCCACTGTCACTGCCCTCAGTCCACTGTGGCACTTTCCTTTTACTCCTGCACAGTGTCACAGGCTCCCCACTCCTTTCCTGTTCCTGGTAGTTTCCAGGTGTGCTCTGTCCTGCTCATGCCCAGTCCTGCTCATTGCTACAGTCTGCCTGGTTGCAGTCACCTCACTCCCACCTCTGGCTTCCCTGTAGCATTTTTGCACCTCTCTCTTGTTCCTTTTTATTTTGGATCATTTCCACTATCGCGAAACTTCCGTTTGCTCCCCTATTGTGCATGGCGCATGCTGTTGAATATCGCACTGCGCCATTTATGCATGGTTCCTCCCCCTTCAGTTGCGCATGCATTCATTATCATTGCGCTCTTGAGCATTGTGATTTGGGGGGTGCAGCTGCCTTCCACTGAATATTACACAATGGTGCATTTTCAAACTTGCGCTGGTGCATCCCTGTTGCGCATGGCGCCACCCTTTTGAATATCTGGGCCACTGTGTTTCTCTATGCAGCTGTTGGGCAAAAATAGGGTGTGCACTTCCGTTACTGTAACAGTTAGCATTTCCACTTGTGTTTCTGTAGCCGTTTGCGTTACCGTTCCCATGTACGCCTCCGTGTGCATTACCCTTTGCGTTCTCGTTTGCGGTTGCGTTACTGTTACCATTTGCATTTCCACTACTGTTTCTGTTTGCATTTCTGTTTGCATTTCTGGCACCCCTTTCATTTGCGTTTGCATTTCTCTTTCGGTTTGCATCTTCGTTGCTGCTACTGTTACCATTTGCGTTTCCAATTGTGTTACTTTGCCCGTGCACATTATGGTTTGTGTTTCTGTATGCGCTTGCATTTGGTTTTGCATTTCTGTTTCCTTTGGCATTATTGTTCATGTTAACTTTACCATTTACATTTACAATTACGGTACCGTGACCGTGCGTGTTACGATTTGCGTTTCTGTGTGCACTTGCATTCGCGTTTCTGTTTCCTTTGACATTATTTATGCTGTTAATGTTTCCATTTGTGTTTCCAGTTGCCATACCATGCACATCCCAGTTTATGCTTCCTTACATGGTTGTATCTCCTTTGCATCACTGTTCACTTTGGCATCACTTTGTGCTTGCGTCTGTATTAATGTTTGCTTTACCATTTACATTTCTGTTACCATGTGCGCAACCATTGTGGTCACATTTCCCTTGCACTTACCGTTACTATGTCACAAAATATCACGTGGTTCAGGCCCCACGCTCCCACCACCACATTACATTCACTATTTCTACTGCAGATTCTCAAAAAGAAGGGAAATTAGAGGCAAAACACTCCATTTAATGCATCAATTAGGATTGTTCCACAGTGACAATAGAAGGAAATTCGATGTTAGGGTTGAAAACCCCTCTTGCACCACCCCACCCTGCCCCCACCCAGCATCGGGTGTGTGTTGGGGTCATCAGTCCTAACTCTCACCCTATTCTTCTATAGTTCACCACCTCAGCTTCTTTACACATGTGATGGGGTGAGAGTTAGGGCCGGCGACCCCATTGCACACCCCGATGCCGGCCTAGGGGGGCAGGGTGGGTGGGTGCAAGGGGGTTTCAACCCCAACATTGAACTCCTAGCTTTTGTCACTGTGGAACAACCCTAACTGATGCATTAAACTGAGTTTTTGCTCTAATTTTATGCATATATATATATATATATATATATATAGTATATATATATTTATATATATATATATTAATTATGATAGTGGCACTATAGTTAGGGTTGAGTAGCCACTCTATTGCAAATCCTCAAATTTTGTACCTTAATTACTTTGCCACCATACAATGGACTTGCCTGATATTTTGCATGTGTGGTCTGGTAGCATTGATCTCTGGATCTGCCAAGTTGTGTTATGGTCAGATGTACAGTTGCGGAGCTACATAACACCAACAAACGCAAAAACACTGACTTTTTGCACGTTGCTTTGTTCACACCCACAGCCAGTATGGTTTATCCATTCAGTCCAAAAACTTCAGGAAACATACAGCCTTGGTCACTGATGTGCCTTTCAAAGATATGGTGGAAAAATATTAAACCGCTCTAAAGTTATTCAAAACAAATTTCCATTATAGTAAATGGAAAGTTAAAAAATCACAAAACTTGCAAATGGCCGTTTTTACTGTCACAAAGGCCCTTTTACTTTCAAGGAGTTGGCCATTTTTTTAAGTTACTACACAGAAAAATTCTGCCATTTAAAATCGGTCCTCTAGGAACACACTCTTGTTGTGTTCACCTAGTCGAGTCCTGAGGATAGTAGACATATTTTTAAGGGGTTTAAACCCCAGAGATGTATTTTAAAATTTTCTGAAAATACTTTTGCAAAATACTTTCTGCAAATATAAAGTTTCGTGATTTTTTTTGCAAAACTTTCGTGATTTGCGAAAAGTATTTTATGCAGTATGCTCAAATAACTACAAATATTTGCCACTCTCCTGCAACAAAACGGTTTGGTCTTTTGGGCTAAAATTTGCAGGGTGGCAAGCCCTGGTCCCACAGATGTGCATTTGGTGGTTTGGTGTGAAAACATTACAGGGCGAAGTTACAATATTCTGAATTCCACAATTTTCCCATAGGACAACATTGCGGCGTCCGTGGTGCCTTTCGCAGCCTGTATCTTGAAAACGGTTTGAGATACAGACTTTTCGTCACAAAAATTCTTAGTCCCCTAAGTTGAGAACTAGGTTGGAAGGTCCTGAAACCCATGAAAATGTAATTTTTTTTCTACCTTGTACAGTTCCTCAGATATTTGTGATTTACTGTTCCAATTGCTCAATTTCATGTCCGAGGACCACTATTACAGCCACAGACTTCGTATTCACAGTGCTTTCTGCTGCCTATCTCGGACACAGTGCACAATATGGATTTGGTTGACTTCATGTTGTAGGAACTACTCACTTTCATGATTACAACCAAACTTCCATTTGTTTACTAGCTGCTACGGTTCCCCAGATATCGGCAAATTAATGTTACAAGCCTTCCATGACCTATAGGGCTGCTGTATGGCTCTGTGCTTATGTGTAGGTGGGAGCACAGGGCCCAGAGGGTCCATGCTGCCACAAACACATATCATTATGCAGAAATGGGCAGCTTGGTGGGAGCGTGGGGCCACCAACACATACCATTTACTATTTATATTACACTTTTTCAAAAAGAAGGGAAATGCCTTGCAAAAAACTCTGTTGATGCATCAGTTAGGGTTATTTCCACAGTGACAAAGTGTGGAAATGCAATAGTAGGTTACCAGACCTGACCCCCAACCACCTACCCCTCCACAGACCAACAGATGCCGAGGTCTGCCATAGGGTCGTGCGGCCTAACTCTCACCCCATTCTCCTTTACTGTACCACGTCAACATGTTTACATATGGAATGGGGTGAGAGTTGGGATGCACAACCCTATGGCAGACCTCAGCATCTGCTGGTCTGTGTGAGGGTGGTGGGATGGTGGGGGGTCAAGGTCTGGTAACCCTAAGAACATTTCCACACTTTTGTCACGGTGGAAAAACCTAACTGATGCATTGAGTTTTTGCAATGACTATATATATATATATATATATATATATATATATATATATATATAGACTGGGTGGGCCATGTGGTCCTTTTTGCCATCAACTTCCATGTTTCTATGTAATTAATTAATCATGGTGTTGGCATTGGCTCCTGGCACACTTATTGACCTTTACCAATTTTGCCACTCCTTCTCTTACTTTATTTCAAATAATACAATACATCCTTAACACATACACCATGCAAGGAAACAGTCAGCATTGACAAATGCTTGCTAGTTCTAGTTCTTTGCATGGGGAGAACAATGTGTGACTCAATTATTCTCACAAGCATTTCTTTTGCAACTTTAGCATATACTCTGTTTACGTTGTGACCAACACTGTGCTGCCACCAGCACCCTGTGCTCATTTGTGAAATTGGCTTTCATAAGCCTCTCCCTTTTGGTGATTTCAACATTTGTGGGTCTCTAAACCACTGGGACTTGTCATCAACTTGTTGTATATGTTAGCAACATTATATGTTAATTATATTTACTTTATAAAGAACAATCTGCTAGAAATCAGTGACACTGATCCTTCTTTCATAATCATTTTGAAAAAATACACTAAAGTAAAATGAACTACAGTAAACCATATGTACAGTATATAAAACCTACTGACACAGTCATGGCACATGCCAATACGGGAACACTACATCTTACATTTTTTTTATATGAAGAACTAAAGTGATTTAACAAGCGAAAGACTGGATTTGCTAACAACCAGCGACTGAATTCTAAATTCTCCCTCTCAGCTGGTGGGTACCAGAGCAGTGAAAGCTCCAAGTCAAAGAGAGAGAAGGCTTATGAAAACTGATTTCACAAATGAGACAGGGTGCTAGTGGTGGCACAGTGTTGGTCACAACATAAACAGATTGTATGCTAAAGTGTTCTGAGAATGAGTCACACTTTATTCTCCAAGGCAAAGAACTAGAATTAAAAAATGAAAAAAGAATGCTTGGCCAGCAACCAAGCTGAAAGCAGCTTTTCTTCCTAGCTCTGTCTCTCACTTGCTAAAACAAACGATTATAAACGCTATAAGGCTTCTAGACTTGCTCACTGATGCTGTATACTGAGACGGAACAGTTCTGCACCTAATTTTCTTCCCCAACCTGGCAGAAATGGGTCATACAAACTGCTGCAGGTGGAGACAGCGCCAACATAAAAAAAACGAGGTCTGGCCCAGACAAAGATGGAGACCCTCCAGCAGTCGATCTAACCCAGCCATCTAATGCTGCACTACTGAAAGCTATTCAGACAATTGATAAAAGATAGATGATTTTACTCTAAAATGGCAATGATTGAAACAAAACTTCAGGTGGTGGAAGAGGCGGCAAAGGAAGCTAATCATTCATGGACAAAACCATGGTGACCATGGTGGGTCTAGTCAAAGAGAATCTGCTTCTGTGATGTAGACTGCAAAATTTAGAGAATGGGGTGTGGGCATCCATGTCCAGATTCTTGGTCTTCCGGAAGCAGAGGAGGGAGAAGATATGGCCCGGTTTATAAGACAATGGCTCCTGGACTATCTAAAGATGGATTGCCCATTTTCTGTGCAGAGGGCATATAGAGTTAACACCAGAGGGGCCCATCTGCATGTCGACCCAGCATATCCACAAACAAGAGCAGTTTTGGTCATTCTGGGGTCCATACAAGAAAGTGACATGGTCCTACAGGAGGCACAGAAATGTGGCCCATCAGAATGGCAGGGCTCCTTCAGTCACATCTTCCCTGACCTTAACTTTGCCACATGGCAATGGAGAAAGGGTCTGATGGGATCTGAACGAAGTTCACAATTGGGGGTCCATCAGCCCTGATTATGCCGGTGAACCTGAAGGTCGCTTTATGAGACTAAAACTTATCATTTACCCAACCTGGCAGATGCAACGAAACTGCTTATTAAAATTAAAGCAGACTGTGCAGCTTGAGGGTTGGAATCCAGGACACAGGCAGAAGAAGAAGAGACCTGAAGAAATGAGGGTTAGTGTGAAGATTAGCAAGGTCCTAGCAGGCGAGTCTGTGAAACTGGTCAGATAAGTTCTTGTTTTTCTTCCCTGAGGATATGGACATTAACTTTGGTGAAGGACACTAAGCTGTAGGCTTTCTTGATGTCTATATTGGATTTTTTGGGGGGGAATAACGGGTGTTCTTAATTCATGTCCAGGTTAGGGGAATGTTGGGTTGATCGTCTTGCATGGCGCAGTTTTATATGACCGCGTGGCCCACTCTCATTTGGGTCTTGTATAAACTAATAATCCGAATAGTTTCCACCCCTGTGATAAATATCTCAGTGGTTTCTGAACTGTTTTGTCTTTTTATCAAATGTTTAATACCATCAAAGCTCTGGATCTCAAGGAGCAGAAATAATGAAGTCATTATTCAAAAGCTAGCCCTAGAGTTTAAGGAATTGGGAGGAAGTTCTGTGTATTTTATCTGATATTCCTCTTAAGGATGTTGGGGAGGTGTCACCTATCAAATGTGTGTTTATTTGCTAGCTGTCAAAACCTTATAAGGTGACCCCCACTCATGGCAGCAATAGCCTTTGCTAACCTTATGGGAATCTATAAATATGTATTGAAACCACTTCTGTGATGTATTAGTAGAGGAGTGCCAATGATACTGTAATGCTGAAATTTTTGACTGTAATAATACTGTGCACTATCCTTCGGGCTATACTTGTATTGATTGAAATATAAACTCAATAAATATAAGTTAAAAAAAAACATGAAAAAAAACCTTATGTAACACAGTCTAAAAAGGACTGAGGTATTGTTATTGCACTGTCAACTGCTATTCTGTCAACTTAGTAAATACGCTCGAATGTATGATTTAACAAAAATGAATACATTTATTTTGCAATTTTATATTTAAAGGCAATGATTTTCTGAGAAATCCCATGAAGAAGTCATGTTTAAAATGGTAAAACAGGGTTAAAAGCAAATAAAAGCTCATCGCCAAGCAGCATTTAAGAGCAGCTGACACCTGTATGCCCTTGGGTCAGGCAACTCTTGGCAAGGAATTGCCTGCCTGAGACCTGAATCACACATAGTTTTCATTTATTTTTACTGAGGCATCTATAAAATTTAACTTACATTACCAGTGATCTCCTTGAAGTACAGAAAGCTGCTCAGCTTCCACTGCAGCCTCGCCCTAAAAATGGCTTTTTAATAACACTAAGTGAGGAGGGCTGCATGACTACTATATTATAGATATCAGTTAGGGCGAGTGGCACCTGAAAATTCATGTAGTTTACTTTGCTTGAAGCACTTCACATGCTAAGGGACAGCATTAGATGTGTAAGTGTCACAAATAAACTACATGAATTTACAGGTGCCACGCCTCCTGACTGACATATATATAGTCATTGTAGTCATGCAGCCCTTCCTTACTTAGCATCAGCAAAACACTGTTATTTGGGTGGGGCTATGGTGGGAGCCAAGCAGCTTTCTGTAACGTGAAGTGCGATCATGGTAATCTAAGTTACATTTCTTATAAATGCTTGAATTAACAAATTCAGTCTATGTATGATTTAGGGTCCTCAGGTCAGGCAGTGTCTTGCCAAGAATTGCCTAACCTGAGGTGTCAGTAGCCTCTGAAAGATCGTGCCAGAGAGTTTCTCAGTAGGCACACCTCTACACACACACATTTGCTGATCACTGTTTCTGAAGCGCCTATGTAACTCCTACATATACCTTGGAAAGTAGTGTATAAATTAATCATTTCCTGTAGCACTGTTACAAATAGTGTGTACGATTTGTTGAGGTTTGGTTGGAATCCTTTGATTGCCTGTCCTGCTGCGTACAGCATTTGTTTTTTGAGCCTTTGTCAGTAGGGAGTCTTGGCCCACTTCGCATCTCAGTAATGGGGTACCCACGGGCCATGAGCATATGAATGCCTTTTCCCTTCACGTACATTGCAGTGGAACATGTTCCTACAGGTTAGGCTAACATGTCTAAATTCTTTACAAAGTCTACAGCGGAGCTAGTCATAGGCACTGCTTGAGTGATTCCGTGCCCCAGATATATAACATGCCTTTACTTGGCCTGAATAAAAGTACACTTCCCTGTCATACTCTAGAAGAAACTGTTTAGGAGATGCAGCACTCTAGTGTAGTGCCCCAGTGTTGGCATCCCCCGGTGCCCTACAGAAAAGAGGCATCCAGGTGCTCCAGGAGCACTAGTATAACTGCCCCAAGGGGTTGGGGTTAGAAGATGGTGCACCAGCAAATACCAATACCTCCCTGTCTGGTGCCCCAGTCCCCAGTATAGTCCAGGTGCCCTAGTCCTCAGCAAGCATGTTGCCCAGATTTCCCTGGTAGTTACATTAAAGTGGCAGAGAAATAGGATTGTACAGAAAAGTAATGAAGTCCCTTAGTAAACTGTCTGCCTGCTGTTAAAAACTTTTTTTTCCCCTCAGTAGTTTCTCCCACCCACACCTATGGCATGAGTCTGGTGCCAGGTTTGAAAATGCCAACTTGTGCTGGTCACTCAGTTGTCACATCCCCATTGCCAGTGACTCAGCACCCTGAAAATATGGGGGCTACAAAGGCAGGCAGCTCAGCAGGAAACAGGAGTGGTTCACACAGCAGGGAACATAACAGTGAGCCAGTGACGGCAGTAGGGACTTACCTCAGGCTTTTGGGGTTGCTCGCAGCGTCCTGGCTGGTCTAGTGAAGTGGAGCAGTGGTTCCAGTGGAGCAGCTGGAAGAAGAGTCAGTGGCATCAGCAGTTTCAGTGGTCATCCAGTGGGTCCTGAGGAGCAGTCGATCGGTGGCCAGTGAGGGGTCTGTACAGCCCAGTTTGTTTCTTTTATTATTTGAAATTAAAACCAGGTCCTCATTGGTGGCACTCAAGAGACCACAGTGGTGAGAAGGAGAGACAGAGGGAATGGCACCAGAGCATGGCCATGGCAGTGAGAGACAGGAGCATCGGTGTGGAGTAGCAAAGCCCTTGACAGGACCAGCTGCGAGTCACCGCACACAGTGCCACCACTACAGCAATTGCACTCCCGCCACAGAAACTGCGCCTCCCTCCACAGAAATCCCTCCACAGCAGCCAGCAGTGCCAGCTGTCCTCCTAGCATCCTCAGCCATCCACCTTATCCCCTCAGCTGCACTTATCCCCGGTTCAGGGCGGTGAGTTGGTGGCAGTACCAAAGGGGCATGTGCTTACCACCTGGACATTATGGAACTTGTGTTTTTTTTTTTTATCATTTACAAAACTAGATGCAGCAGCAACAGGCCAGCCAAGGGGCAGACAAAGCCTCAGTTAGGAAACACCAGGGTGGGCAGATCTGAGGGACAAGGTAGACTCCAGTAGGTAAAGGGACCACCTGAGAGTGGAGTAAATGGACAGAAAGCACAAAGTAAATAAATTAAGCCCAGTAGGGCCAGAGAGAGAAACTGGGGTAAGGCTCCCTGTTAATAGAGAAATCCTAGGAAACAGAGGAAAAGGGCAGGGCAGACCCCAGTTATAAAATGCCAAAAGGGCAAGATCAGGCTAGCAGCACATACAGGAGCAGAGCCCCTGACAGAGAGTGGGTTTAAGGGCAAGCAATGTCCCTGTGGCAAAGCTTACACACCAGGTTTATTTATTTATTTAAAAGTTTTATCAGGAAGGCACACTGAGCAGAGTACTGCTCGATTCCAGGTGCAACCTGGGGAAAGCAGAAAAGGAGCACAACTAAATACAGAATCATTCAAATACATTAGACAGATGTGAGACACTTAACAAAAGTGCCAAAAATGCATTGTATACAAATGAATTTTACATACAAGTTGGGTCCTATCACATTGGGCCAACCTGGGCGCAAGTGCAGGTGGATGAGTAATGAAAATTGAGAAGGGAGATGAGGTGCTGACTCGGGGTGGTGTACCGAATAACTGCAGGGGGGGGGAGTTCCATAGTTTAGGCAAGCGGTGGGAGAAGGACGAAGGCCTGCCGAGGTGGTCATAAGTGGGACAGATAGGAGACGTGAGTCAAAATTCCTAAGAGAGTAGGGCGAGGGTGCAGAGTCTGATAGGGCAGAGGTGAAATATGGTGGAACAGACTGGGCCCAGAATTTGGCCGTGCTGCTGGTGCAGTGACAGAGTCAGTGGACTTGTGAAGAGGGGAGGCCAAGGGTCCAGTAGAGGATGCAGTGGAGAGGGGACAGTCAAGGGCAAAGCAACAGAAGGAGTGAAAGAGGGGGTCCAGTCTACTTAGGGTGGACCTAGGAGCTGAACTGTAAACAACATCACCATAATCGAAGATAGGAAGGTTCATTTTTTGCACAACAGCACAGCTGGCTGACAATGAGATGCAACCATGATTTCAGTACAGGCCGCCCAGTTTGGAGGCAAAGCTTTTTGTGGATGGCATCAATATGTGCAGAGAAATCAAGGTGCTGGTCAAGTCAGATCCCAAGATATCTGTTGAAGGTACAGGTCTCGAGGGGAGACCCATCCAGGGTGTGGAACATAGGGGTGGAAAGGATCCGAGAAAGCTTCTGCCTAGTACCAAAGGTTATGGAGACTGTTCTTTTTGCATTAAGAAAGGTGGGCAGGAGATGGGTCAGGCAAGACCCAGAGGTAATCAGCTAGCAGCAAGGCTAGTAGCCCATTACAGAATTTAGTAGCCAGAAACAGAATACAGTAGCCCAGAGCAAGGGGCTAGTAAAATACATTATACTGTGCTCCAGTCAGGAGCGGGGAGGAGGGAGAGGCAGACAGGTCACCAGACCAGCAGCATAGCTGCCACAGGGTCCAGAACCTAGGCCCCTGATGGAGTAGCCCCAGAGCATAGGGGGCTCTAGTACATATGGTGTTTGCAAATCTGCAAGTTGCAAGTTGGTCCAAGGAAGGGAGCCAGCAACTTGAGCCATGGTACAGGCTGCGAGAGGTGGAGAGTCCCAGATTCACATAGAATATGTAAGAGACAGCCACCCCGCAGCACAGATGTGATCAGCCAAGCAAGGGCGAGTTAAAGTAATTTAAGTGATTGAACTATACCCGGAGTCCACAGCTAGGGAGGGACAGTGAGTGTGGACCAAGGCTTGAACTGACTGGCCCAAAGCAATGAGGGCAAGCCTGTTGTTTAGTATATTCCTGTGGGAGGAAGGGTATAACCCATGGTCCATGCTTCAGCTATTATAGGTATATCCCAACCATTTAATCCAAGGTTCTCTACAATGAACTGCCTGCATTCACATATGCCCTCTGCTTAATAACCTGAACTGCCTGAATTTGTGCCTTCTGTCTAAAATGAACCATCTGAATTTAGGTGTACCCTCTGCATAATAGCTTGAACTGCATGAATTTAAGGTTGCCCTCTGCATAGCCTGAACTGCCTGAATCTATGTGTGTCCTCTGCATAGCTTAACTGCCTGAATTAACAATGCATCCTCTCTATAATAACACAAACTGTCTGAATTTACCTGTGCCCTCTGCATAATAACTTGACTTGCTTGAATTTACATGTGCCCTTTGCATAATAACTTGAACTGCCTGCATTTACATGTGCCCTCTACATAATGACTTGAACTGCCTGAATTTATGTGTGCCCTCTGCATAACTTAACCAACTGAATGTACATGTATCTTCTGCATAATAACTTGACTTGCATTAATTTATGTGCACCCTCTGCATAATAACTTGAACTACCTGAATGTATTCATGCTCTCTGCATAACAACTTGCCTGAATTTACATGTGCACACTGCGTAATAACTTGACTTGCCTGAATGTATGTGTGCACTCTGCATAATAACATGAACTGGGGCTGGCCCGGTGGTGCTGAGGGTTGAGGTGCTGGACGCCACACCTCATGCTATGCCGGTGACCTGAGTTGTCAGGGTTTGGCCAAGGGAGGGGTATGGTGTGAGCTGGATTGATACATAGATACATAGACACTGTCGGCAGATAAGGGCTATGGCCCACCTAGTCTGCCCATTTGAGCTTGTAAGTTCAGTTTGTTTTCCTAGAAGTCTGTTTCCCCTTACCCCTGCCCTCTAGAATTCCTTTATGTCTATCCCATGCATTCTTAAATCCCGTGATTGTTTCAGCCCCCACCACTTCCTCTGGCAGGGTGTTCCACTTGTCCACCACCGTTCTGTGAAGAATTCTTTCTCATGTTTCCTCTGAATCGTCCTCCCTCCAACTTCATCCCATGCCCTCTAGTCCTGAAACATCTTTTTCGCTTAAAATAGTGTTTTCCTGCACCCTGTTCCTCCCTGTAAGATACTTGTATGTCTCTATCATATCCCTCTCCTCCTCTCCTCCAGGAGTACATGTTCAGTTCCTTCAACCTGTCTTCATAGGACTTGTGATGCAAACCATGCACCATCTTTGTTGCCCTCCTCTGAACCTTCTCTACCCTGTCTATGTCCTTACGTAGGTATGGTCTCCAGAACTGTACACTGTACTCCAGGTGGGGCCTCACTAGTGTCTTGTATAGCGGAATTATGACCTCCCTTTTCCTGCTGGTGATGCCCCTGCCTATACATCCCAGCATCCTATTTGCTTTACCTGATGCCTTGTCACACTGTTTCACTCTTGAGGTCATCAGAGATGACAACCCTAAGATCCCTTTCCTGCTTGGTGCATGCTATATCCTCACGCCCAACTGATATATTGTGCCAGGGTTTTGTGCCCTATATGCATTATCTTGCACTTCTTTGCATTGAATTTCAACTGCCAAACCCTTGACCATTCTTCAAGTTTCTGCAGGTCCCTTCTCATTCTGTCTACACCCTCTGGTGTGTCTACTCTGTTACAGAGCTTTGTGTCATCAGCGAACAGTGAAATTCTGCCTTCTAGATCCTGTGCAATGTCACTGATGAAGATGTTGAACAGGACCGGTCCCAGCACTGATCCCTGTGGTACCCCACTGGTTACTCTTCCCTCTGTGGAGTGACAGCCATTTACCACCACCCTCTGTGTCCTGCCACCCAGCCAGTTACCTACCCACCACACTACTGTCCTGCCCACACCCATATTCCCCAGTTTGTGTAATAGTCTTCTATGTGGCACAGTGCCAAAGGCCTTGCTGAAGTCCAGATAGGCCATGTTCACTGCCCTCCCTGATCCACCTCCCTAGTCACCCAGTCAAAAATTCAATGAGGTTGGTCTGACATGACCTCCCCTGGTGAAACCATGCTGCCTTGGGTCCTGTAGTCCATTGACAACCAGATGTTCCACCAATCTCTCCTTCAGTAGTGCTTCCATGATCTTCCCACTACCGAGGTGAGGCTGACTGGTCTGTAGTTCCCTGCTTCCTCTTTGTTCCCACTTTTGTATAAGGGACTACATCTGCTGTCCTCCAGTCTTTGGGTACCTCCCTGTTTCCAGTGATTGGCTGAACAGGATAGCCAGAGGTTCAGCCACAACCTCTCTTAGTTATTTAAGGACCCTGAGGTGCACCCCATCTGGCCCCATTGCTTTATCAGCTCTTATTACTTCCAGTTCCTTCAGGACCCTTTCTCGTAAAGGGACTCTGTGTCCATTTCTGCACCATTCTCACCCCTTGTAATTCCTTCAGACCCATTACCCCCTCTTCCTTAGTAAAGACTGAGCAGAAATACCTGTTCAATATGTCAGCTTTATTGTTGTCATCCTCCATGCGGCTCCCATCCTCCCCTTCAGTCTCACTATCCCTCCTTTGTCTTTCTTTTTTTCGCTTATGTACCTGTAAAAGGTTTTGTCCCTTTACCCACTGATTTTGCAATGTGTTCTTCTGTCTGAGCTTTGGCTTCTTACTGACTTCCTGCCTCCTTTGTTTCTCCTGGTACTTCTCCTATCCCTTCTGCCTGTGTCTTTTTGTATTGCCTGAATGCAATCTTTTTGCTTTCACTTTCTTTGCTACCTCTTTGGAAAACCATAATGGTCTCCTCTTCCTTTTCCTCTTGCTAACCTGCTTAATGCATAATTCTGTTGTTCTTATAATCCCCATTTTAAATACTGCCCACTGTTCCTCAACCCTGATTCCTGTCCCATTCCCTAATGCCTCTTTCAAGTATCTCCCATTTTCCCCAAAGTTTGCACCCTAAAATCCAGGATACGTGTTTTGTGTGTTTGGTTCTGCCTTTCTGTGATTTCAAACCACAATGACTGGTGGTCACTGTTACCCAGGTGCTCCCCACTGTTACCCCATCACACTGTCCCTGTTCGTGAGCACAAGGTCCAGTATTGCCTTCTGCCGAGTTGGTTCCATGACCAGTTGCTTGAGGAAGGCACCCTGAAGAGTCCAGGATAAATCTGCTCCTAGTTGATGCTGCTGCTGGGATGCTCCAGTCCACGTCCTGGTATATTGAAGTCTCCAACCAGTACTACCTCACCCTTGTCTGCCATCCTTGGATGGCTAGCATCAGCTCCCTATCTGTTTCTTCCTCCTGGGCTGGTGGTCTATAGACCACACCTGTGCGGATGGCTGGCCCCCTTTCCTTTCCAGCTTAACCCACAGTATCTTCCCCATTTTGTTCCTCCTGGATCTGTGTGGCCCTTATGTCATTTTTCACATACAGTGCCACCTCCTCCCTTCCTGCCTGCTCTGTCTCTTCTGAATATGTTGTAGCCAGGTATGGCCATCTCCCAGTCATGGTTATCATTACACCAGGTTTCAGTGATGGCCACAATGTCCAGGTCTGACTGTACCATGACAGCCTCCAGATCTTCCATCTTGTTGCTAAGGCTCTGGCATTTGCACACATGGCTTTCCATGATTTGACCTCCCTAGACTGCTTCACTGTTCTACTCCAGCCCCTTCCTTGGTTGTCATTTATCCCTGGTTCTCCTTGCTGTTTGCCCTTCTGCTGAATTTTGCCCCTTTTCTGCTTATCCACCTTTTGGACACTAATCTCCATCTTTTGCACACTGCTTTGCAGAGATAGCCACTCCTCTGGTTCACTGGTTCCACTACTAGCTGTGGGGGGTGAGCAAGTAGGTACCGTCCTTGCTGGCCTGCCACCCCCCTTTACTAGTTTAAATGCTTGTCAATGTAGCATTTAAACTTATCATTGAGTGCTTGGATTCCCCTCCAGGATGGATGCAGGCCGTCAGGCTTGAACAAACCTCCATCCCTCCAGGTGGGTCCCCAGTCACCAATGAATCCAAACCCTTCCTCACAGCACCAGTTCTTCAACCATGAGTTAAAGTTCCTGGTGCATGCACCCCTATGCTCTCCCTTGCCTCTCACAGGTAGTACTTGAGAAAGTGACAGAAGTAGCTACTTGCTTGAGACCCTCCCCAGTTTCCTAAACTCTTCCTGAACTTTCTTTGGCTCCCCATTTGCCAAGTCATTAGTACCTAGGTGGATAATGACATCCAGCTCACCCTCCGTCTTGCCTTCCCAGTGATCCCCAGTATCTTCCTTCCATCCCTCCATGCCATGGCACCTGGTAGGCACCTCACCTCCCTGTCCTCCCCTCTTGTGTTCCTAGCTGGATCCCTCTTATGATGGAGTCCCCACCAGGATTGCTTCCTCCTCCTCTGGGGTCCACTGCTTTCCCCACTGAGGTCACCTCCTTGCCAACTCCACATCCTTTCCTTCCACTTCCCTGGGTACCTCTATTTGGTTGTCCTCATTTGCCAGAGTGGCATATGAGTTCTTAGAGAATAGGATCTGGGATGTGCCTCTGCCTGACTCTCTAACCCTCCCTGAGCCCACTGTCATCCAAGTGCTCCTCGTTCTCGGCATCCTTTGAGGCAGCTGCATTGGACTGGGTGGTCCCTGGATAGGGTGATGGTACTCCTGACCCAGTTTACTTCCGCTCTGAGTCTGGCTACCTCATCCTGCAGTCCAGAGAGATGCTGCAGATAGGGCAGCACCTCAGTGTCCAGAAGGTCTGCTCTGAATTTGGCTGCCCCACAGCCACTGCATTGCACCACTCCCCACATTATACTGCAATTCCACTACTTCTGCTACTGAAGCTCTCTTAGTTCTCTTTTATTTATTTACAGTACTAAAATCCTGTAACTGATCGTCAGATATATATATATTTTTTAAGGAAAAAGAAACCAATAAATAAATAAATGAGTCAAAACACTTGTCGTGTGAGGGTGGTCTTCTTCCCCTTATGCCCCTCCTACTTCACACCTCTTACTATACCCTGTGTTTAGCTCCTGTCAATCAGATTTATCAGGGCATATAATTAAGAGTTGGGGAAGGGGGGGGCAAATTGCAGCAATTAAAGACAGCACAGAATTACACCACCACTATGTTTTAAATTTTCAACAGCCCAAAACAATTATAAGTAAAGACAACACAGAAAGAAAGTATAGTGTCACTACAAGCCTACAGTCTAAGTTTAAAAGAAAATACCAATTACCAGTTACTCTAAAGCACTGAATTGAATATGTTTCCTTCCTTCACCTTCTGGCTTCTTCTGAGAAGATGAACTCCGCTTGCTGCTTTAACTGTGACTAAGCCCCACCTCCAGTTATCACGTAGCTGAGGTCAGAGGCCAGACAATTAACACCCTTCACCCAGCTACAGGACAGTCAGACAAGCCCAGATAAAATTTGCAGCAATTAAAGACAGCACAGAATTACACCACCACTATGTTTTAAATTTTCAACAGCCCAAAAACAATTATAAGTAAAGACAACACAGAAAGAAAGTATAGTGTCACTACAAGCCTACAATCTAAGTTTAAAAGAAAAATACCAATTACCAGTTACTCTAAAGCACTGAATTGAATATGTTTCCTTCCTTCACCTTCTGGCTTCTTCTGAGAAGATGAACCTCCGTTTGCTGCTTTAACTGTGACTAAGCCCCACCTCCAGTTATCACGTAGCTGAGGTCAGAGGCCAGACAATTAACACCCTTCACCCAGCTACAGGACAGTCAGACAAGCCAAGATAAAATTTGCAGCAATTAAAGACAGCACAGAATTACACCACCATGTTTTAAATTTTCAACAGGCTAATGGCAGCTCTCCTCTCCCAGGGAGGGTTTCAGGCACTGCTTCACTAGGAAGCAGTGCGGGGTGGGAGAGGGCACTGTTAGGTGCTTGACGGAAACCGTGTGCTCAGCGTGGCTTACTGCCTGAGCTATGGCCCTTCACGCTGGCGTCCACTGGGGGTGGGGACTTATGCTTCCATAGCTACTTCTGTACCCATGAAAAAACACTAGCCCCACTGCCATGCCACGTGATCCCTATGCAGGGGGACAAGAGCACAGGATGGTTGGTATGCCGACACCTAGCCCTCGTCAGCTGTAGGAGATAAAATGTCCCTATTAAAAAAACATAAACTGCCTGGTTTATGTGTGTCCTCTGCATAATAAATCGAACTACTTGAACTTGTGTGCCTTCTGCATAATAACTTGAAGTGCCTGAATTTATGTGTCTTCTGCATAACCTGAAGTACCTGAATTTATGAGTGCCCTCGCATAACTTGAACTGCCTGAATTTATGTTTACCCTCTGCATTATAGCTTAAACTGCTTGAATGTATGTGTGCCTCTGCATAACTTAACTGCCTGAATCTACGTGTGCCCTCTACATAATAACTTGAACTGCCTGAATTTATGTATGCCCTATGCATAATAACTTGAACTGCCTGAATTTATGTGTGCCCTATGCATAATAACTTGAACTGTCTGAATTTATGTGCCTCTACATAATAACTTGAACTGCCTGAATGTATGTGTGCCTATGCATTATAACTTGAACTGCCTGAATTTATGTGTGCTCTCTACATAATAACTTGAACTACCTGAATTTATGTGTGCCTCTACATAATAACTTGAACTGCTTGAATGTATGTGTGCCTTATGCATAATAACTTGAACTGCCTGAATTTATGTATGCCGTATGCATAATAACTTGAACTGCCTGAATTTGTGTGCTCTCTGCATAATAACTTGAACTGCCTGAATGTATGTATGTCTATACTGGCATGATGGTCTGCTTCTGTCCAGGAAGGGAACCACGCTCCTAGGTGACAGGTTTAAAGGCTTCCTTGGCAAGCTTTTAAACTAGCCAAAGGGGGAGGTGCTGATAGGAAACAGGAAAGTTCAAGCCTCCCCCCGCAAAGCATGGCAGGTAGTAGGGTAAACACTGAGGTACAGAGCTTGACAGAGGGCAGGACAGGGTAAATGGAAAAATAGACAAGGGCAATAAGAGCAGGGATGGGGTAAAAAGGATAAAGCCAACATTAAATGGAGGGCAATGAGTACCAATGCCCGTAGTCTTGAAACAAGCTTCCAGAGCTAGTAGCCCTGATGGAAGTGGAACACTTGGATATTGTGGCAGTCACAGAAACATGGTACATGGAGAACCATGACTGGGATGTCAACATACCAGGGTACACAATCTACAGAAGGGACAGGGAGGGTAAAGAGGAGGTGGAGTAGCTCTCTACATAAGGGAAGGGATCAAAGTAACAGAACTAAAAGTAAAGGGGACAAGAGGAACTCTGGGTCACATTGGAGACAGGGAATGGCATCACAATCCGCACAGGGGTTGTATACAGACCCCCGTCTCAAGGGGTGGAAATGGACAAGAAAATGATAGAGGGCATTCTCAAAATGGCTGAAAAAGGGGAGATACTGTTGATGAGGGACCTGAATATGCCAGATGTTAACTGGGCAACATGGACGGCAGCCACATCCAAGAGCAGGGTCATTCTCGATGCCCTACAGGGAGCATGCCTTAGACAGCTACTGGTGGAACCCACGGGAGGGAGCAATATTAGACCTGGTACTCTCAAATGGAGAGAGGATCACAAACTTAGAAGTCAGTAGACACCTGGGAACAAGCGACCACTGCACAGTGTGCTTCACAATAAACACAACCATGGAGACAAGCCATACAAATACAAGGATACTGGACTTTAGAAGGGCTGACTTTGGCAAAATGGGTGAATACCTGAGGAATGCATTAGCAAATGGCCAGAAAGGAGGGGTGGAAGAACAATGGAGAAAATCAAAACTGCCATCATGGAGGCAACAAGCCTTTGTGTGAAACAAATAAAGAAAACAAAGCGGAATAAAAAACACTATGGCTCTCAAAAGAAGTGTCAGGGAAGGTTAAGGAGAAAAAGGCTGCATTCAAAAAGTATAAGGAATCACAGACGGAACACGACAGGGAACTGTATCAATTAAAGCAGAAAGAAGTGGGGAAGGCAGTCAGAAAAGCAAAGGCCCAAACTGAGGAAAGGATAGCCAACTCAGTTAAGAAGGGGGATAAAACCTTTTATAGGTACATTAGGGAACATAGAAAGGTTAAGGGAAGGATAGGGAAGATTAATAAAGGAGAGGGGAGGTGGGCAGAGGAGACAATGAAAAGGCAGAGATAATGAATGAATACTTTTGCTCAGTATTCACAAAAGAAGAAGAGGAGGAGTTACCTAAACCAAACTGTAGAAGCACTCTGGTTAGTGGGGTTGATACCAGTCCATTTAAAGAAGAAGAGTACTGAAAGAACTTCTAAAACTCAAGGTGGACAAAGCAATGGGACTGACGGGATTCACCTAGAATCCTAAAAGAGCTAAGGGAGGACCTAGTGACACCACTAACCACACTTTTAACAAATCATGGGAAGATGGGGTGGTACCTGAGGACTGGAGGGGCAGATGTGATTCCCTTCACAAAAGTGGGAGCAAGGCAGAAGCAGAGAACTACAGACCTGTTAGTTTGACCTCAGTGGTGGGGAAAATGATGGAATCACTTGAAAGAAAGAATTGTTGAGTACCTAGAGGCCAGCAGGGCACTGGACCCAAAGCAGCATGGATTCACAGCAGGAAGGTCATGTCAGACAAATCTAATTGATTTCTTTGACTGGGTGACCAAAGTAATAGACCAGGGAGGGGCTGTGGATATGGCCACCTAGACTTTTAGCAAGGCATTTGACACAGTCTCGCACTAAAGATTAATAATCAAGTTAGCCAGCCTGGGAGTGGGTCCCAGGGTGGTAGTCTGGGTAGAAAACTGGCTGCACAACAGGACACAGAAGGTAATAGTGAATGGAACACATTCTGAAGAAAGGGGGGTTACTAGTGGAGTACCTCAGGGCTCAGTACTGGGTCCAGTCCTCTTTAACGTCTTTACAGGTGACATTGCAGAGGGTCTGGAAGGAAAGGTATGCCTCTTTGTGGATGACACAAAGATCTGTAACAGAGTTGATACACAAGGGGTAGAAAGGATAAGAAGGGACTTGGCAAGGTTGGAGGAATGGTCAGACATGGCAACTTAGATTCAATGCAAAGAAGTGCAAAGTAATGCACGTGGAAATAAAATCCAGGAGAAGAGTACACAATAGCAGGAGGTACTAACAACAACAATAATGGAAAGGGATCTGGGTGTAGTCATATCAGATGACCTAAAGGTGGGTATGCAATGTGAGAAGTCAGTAGGAAAGCCAGGGGATACTGGGATGCATAGGGAGGGGCATCACAAGCAGAAAAAGGGAAGTGGTTATCCCTCTACACAGACAGTTGGTGAGACCCCTTCTGGAGTACTGCGTGCAGTTTTGGAGACCTCATCTACGCAAGGACATAGACAGGATGGAAGCAGTCCAGAGGAGGGCAACTAAAATGGAGTAGGGTCTACATCAGAAACCATATGAAGAGAGACTGAGAGAGCTTAATACGTATACCCTTGATGAAAGGAGGGACAGGGGGGACATGATAGAAACTTTTAAGTACCTCAAGGGAATCAACAAAGTCCAGGATGGTAGCATCTTTCAGAAAAAGAGATGTGTAAGAACAAGGGGGCACAATTTAAAGTTAGAGGGGGGACGGCTCAGGGGTAATGTGAGGAAATTATTTTTCATGGAGAGAGTGGTGGACACATGGAACCTCCTTCCTGGAGAGGTTGTGGGGTCTAAAACAGTGGAGGAATTCAAACATGCATGGGACAGACATAAGGCAATTATAGTGGGGGGTTGCAGGAAATAGGCTGTTGGTTAACTAGAATCTGCAGCTTATCCAGTAGGTAGGGAAATGGGCAGACTGGATGTGCCAAGTGGTCCTTATCTGCCGTCAAAGTCTATGTTTCTGTGTTTCATGCATAACTTGAACTGCCTGAATTTATGTGTGCCATCTGCATAATAACTTGAACTGCTTGAATGTGTGCATGCCCTCTACATAATAACTTGAACTGCCTGAATGTATGTGTACCTTATGCATAATAACTTGAACTGCCTGAATTTATGTGTGCCCTCTACATAATAACTTGAACTGCCTGAATGTATGTGTGCCTTATGCATAATAACTTGAACTGCCTGAATTTATGTATGCCCTATGCATAATAACTTGAACTGCCTCAATTTATGTATGCCCTCTGCATAATAACTTGAGCTGCCTGAATTTATGTGTCTGCTGCATAATAATTTGAATTGCCTGAATTTATATGTCCTCTGCATAATAACTTGAGCTGCCTGAATTTGTGTGCTCTCTGAGTAATAACTTGAATTGCCTGAATTTATATGTGCCCTCTGCATAATAACTTGAGCTGCCTAAATTTGTGTGCCCTCTTCATAACTTTAACTGAAACATAGACATTGTCAGCAGATAAGGACCGCCAGGCCCATCTAGTCTGCCCATAAGCCCTCCACTTGTTTTGATGCCACTGATCCTACTAGGTCAATGGCTTTCTATACTCCCTCCCACTGCTAGAGTTCCCCTATGTCTGCCCCATGCATGTTTAAGTCCCCCCACTGTATTTGCACCCACTACCTCTTGTGGCAGACTATTCCATGTGTCCACCACTCTCTCTGTGAAGAAAAACTTTCACATTTCCCCTTAGCCTGCCACCTTACAGTTTCATATCATGCCCCCTCGTTCTTGTACTTCTCTTGTACTGGAAGAGGTCACCTCCTTGTACCTTGTTTATGCCTCTAAAGGTATTTAAATGTTTCTATCATGGCCCCCCATCCCTCCTCTCTTCCAGTGAGTACCTGTTGAGGTCCCTTAGCCTCTCCTCATATGTTTTCTGGTGCAAGCCCTGTACCATCTTTGTTGCCCTTCTCTGGACTGCCTCCACCCTGTCAATATCCTTTGCGATGGTGTGGTCTCCAGAATTGTACACAGTACTCCAGGTGAGGCCTCACTAGTGTTTTGTGCAATGGCATCACCACCTCCCACCTTCCACTAGTGATACCTCTGCTTGTGCACCCAGCACACCACTGGCCCTCCCTGCTGCCTTTGTACTCAGCTAGACATCTTCAGGACATCTGAAATGATAACCACCAGATCCCTTTCCTCCTGGGTGATAGTAACTCCCTCTCTTCCTCCCCCATTCTGTAGCTCTTCCCAGGGTTCTCACTTTCAAAGTGCATTATTTTGCACTTTTTGAGTTGAACCTCAGCTGCCACACCTCAGACCATTTTTTGAGCTTTCCCAGATCCCTCCTCATTTTCTACCACTCATCAGGAGTAGCCACCCTGTTGCAGATCTTGGTGTCATCCACAGACAGGCAGAACCTTTCCTCAAGCCCCTCTGCTATATCACTAATGAAGACAATAAACAGGACTGGCCCAAGGACTGATCCCTGTGGTACCCCACTGGTCACCCCTCTCTCCCCTTAGATTGGATCCCATTTACCACCACCCTCTGCCTCCTGTCCATTAACCAGTTCCAGGCTCCTCAGTTTACTACCTTGTGGTGCATGCCCAGACTATCTACTTTGCTAACCAGCCTTTTATGTGGAATGGTGTCAAAGGTCTTCCTGAAATCGAGGTAGGCAATGTCCACCCCCCCCCCCCCGGATTTACCTCTCTCATCGCCCAGTCAAAAATATCTGCCAGATTTGTTTGACATGACCTCCCTGCCATAAATTCATGTTGCCTTGGATCCTGGGCACCCTTGGATTCCAAGTGTCCCGCTATTCTTTCTTTAAGTAGTGCTTCCATGATCTTCCCTACTACTGAGCTGAGGCTGATGGGTCTGTAGTTCCCCGGTTCCTCCCTGCTACCACTTTTGTGCAGAGGAACTACATGAGCCTTCCTTCAGTCCTCTGGAACTACTCCTGTGTTTAGAGACTCTTTGAACGTGGCTGCCAGAGGAGGTGCTGCTAGCTCTTTCCTCAGCTCCTTAATATCCTCAGGTGTATGCCATCTGGCCCCATTGCTTTGTTCACCTTCAGTTTAGAGGCTCTCCAGGACTCTCTCTATGTGAATGGGCTAGTGTTCACCTCCCCCTCCGTATATGTTGCCCAGCTGTGGTCCATGACCTCCACCTCTTTGGTAAATACTGAACAGAAGTATTTATTCAGTATTTCTGCCTTATCTAGGTCTCCCTCCCTACACTCCCCTTCGTCCCCTCTGAGCCTTATAATCCCCCCCGACTTTCCTCCTCTCCCTGATGTACCTACAGTATGGAATGTCTTGTCGCCCTTCTTCACTATCTGTGCCAGTCTTTCTTCAGTCTGTGCCTTTGCTCTCCTTACAACTTTCCACGCTTCCCTTAGACTTTCTAGATACATCTCCCTGTCCTCCTCCCTCTGGTCCCCTTATACATTTTGAACCCTGTCCTTTTGGCCCTTACTTTGTCTGCCACCTCTTTTGAGAATCATAGTGGTTTCCTCCTTCCCTTACCTTTGGTTACCAACCTGATGCATTGGTTCATCACCTCCTCTATGACTCCTTTCAGGTGTTTCCACTGTTCCTCAACTCTCCCTCTCGACCCCCTCCTCATCAGGGTTTCCCTGATGTGCTCACCCATCTTAGCAAAGTCTGCCTTTCTGAAATCCAAGACCCTTGCCTTTGTGTGACTTGACCGCATCCCTGTCCCCATGTTAAACCACAGTATGAGGTGGTTGCTGGACCCAGTTAGCTCTTCTACCTGGACTTCTGCAAATCTGTACCATTGGTCAGCACCAGGTCCAGTATTGCCTTGTGTCTGGTGGTATCAAGCACAAGATGCCTGAGACCTGCCCCTGTAGGAGTTCTAGGATATCCCAGCTGCTGGGGTTGTCCAGTCCATGTCTGGTATATTGAAATCACCCAGTAGTAGAACCTCCTCCTTTACTGCTATCTTGTGTGTCATCTCGCAGTTCCCTATCAGCTTCCTCCCTCTGCACTGCCTGAATTTATGTGCCCTCTGCACAATTTGAGCTGCTTGAGTTTATGTTCTTATTTATCCTTATAAAATGAGTTCAGAAACTCCTGTATTCTCATTCATTAAAACAGGTGAGCTGACCATGGATTAATTCTCAAAGAAACCCACAGATGGGTTGCTGGACTACAAAATCTGATTGACAGGCAATGTGTGACATCGTCAATTCCGCCACCTGAGAGGTATGTAAAACTACAGCTACAGCATCCTCATTAGGACAAATCCACCTAGTACAAAACTACAACTATGGCATCCTCAGTGGGACAAACTCATTAGGTAGAAGAACTATTTTATTACAAATGTATGTAGACAGTGTTTTCTAAATATTTATTTAGGTAAACCTCTACAATAAAGCTGCCCATTTTATAAGTGTATTAACCCCACTCCATCGCCTGCGGCCTCGTGCCTCACAACCCCCCTCCATCCCCTCGGGCATGGATTAATTCTCAGTAAACCCATGCCCCATCATGGGTTAATCCTCACTAAATGAACTGCCATAAATCCATGATCCCCTTTGATAGACTGCCTAAGCCTTTCCTGTTGCTCTATCTGAATTGGGTGAGCCACTAAGCCCTGCACCAGCAGTCAAGTGATTCTGTGTTGCTGTGAGAACTAATTCTACCCTACATTACCAATACTACCTGACTGCCAATTGGGGTACCCACTCCTGAATGGACTGAGTTAACTTGACGACAGTCTAATGAGTGTGACTACACAAAGGATATTCTTGTGTGCCTAGGAAAAAAAAGGACACCTGTATGAAGGAGACTTTATTGAGAATGTATTTTATTTATCTAATGGCATTGGAATTACAAACCTTTGAGTCAGAGACTCTTTTACAAAGGCTTCACGTCAGAGTAGAACACAAGTGAATGAGATACAGCTGAGGAACAGACATACAGCAAGAATTAAAAATTACCTATACAAGACAGTAGTTAAGGTAGTCACGACAATTTTCTACACAAGATAATAGCTATGGTAGAACATAAGAATACAAACAAAGAATAGTTCGATCATTGCGAGAATGCATTCATCCTTCTCACTCTGTCCCACACATGCCCTGTCCTGGGCGGGACAACAAAAGTAGCCAGAGCCAGGGCGACAAAAACAGTCAGATCCAGGAACGATGAAAGCTTCAAGATTCTTGGATCACAGTTCATGTTGCCAGTAGGTCCTTGTATGGCAGTCTGTAATGACCTTGTTACCAATGATCAGAGAGTTCTGATGAAGAGTATTTTGCAAGTGCCTTCGGCCTGACAGTTTGACACAGCCTCAAAAGGCAGCTGCATTTCTTGAACCAGGGGCTGAGGCATACCCTCTGGTGATCCCTGCTTTGCTCTAAAATGTTCTTGTGGCCTCTCCTGTAGGCACCTTTCTGAACTCCTAACCAGTGCACAACCCCTACATTGCAGAATGCCCATCCTGTTCTACCTCACTGTCTTGTGAATTCACCACATGCAGGATATCTTATCTCCAGTCTTCACCGAATGAAAAAAGGTTAACCAGACTACCGTTTCAGGCTGCTCCTGGCCAGGGCAATTAAAGTATTTAGATTTGCCTAAAGTATTATAATTCACGTAAAGTATTTAGATTGCTTAAAATGCTTAGATCAACATTTATGCTTTTAGAGGGTCTGCATCAGAAGACACACAATGAGAGATTAAAGGAGCTTAATATGTATACCCTCGAGGAGAGGAGGGAGAGGGGGGACAAGATAGAAACTTTCAAGTACCTCAAGGAAATCAACAAAGTCCAAGATGGTAGCATCTTTCAGAAAAAGAGATGTGCACGAACAAGGAGGCACAATTTAAAGATAGGGGGGGATGGCTCAGAGGTAATGTGAGGAAGTATTTTTTCATGGAGAGGGTTGTGGATACATGGAACAGGCTTCCTGAGGAGGTAGTGGAGTCAAAAACAGAGGGGGAATTCAAGAATGCATGGGACAGAAATAAGGTAATTCTAGTGGGGAGTAGGAGGAAGTAGGCTGTTGGTTAACTTGGATCTGCAGCTTATCCATTAGGTAGGGAAATAGGCAGACTAGATGGGCCAAGCGGTCCTTATCTGCCATCAAATTCTGTGTTTCTATGTTTCTATGTAGAGTCATTAGAGCAGTTTAGCTTATAGCAATTATGTAGAGCCTATAGCATTGCCTTGGAGTATAGCATTCCACAAGTAATATAATTTTGCCATTGGCTTGATTATATTTGCTTGACATGACACTTGCATTCTTCCCTCTGTTTTGTTGCATTTGAGTCAGCTTCATGCTTCTCTCTTGAAAGTAACCAAACAGAGGCAATTAGTGTGGGTCCTGTTCCCGAAAATTCCTCCACTGCCTGCTGGCTGGGTATTACATATAAAAATCCACCTCTAAATGGTTGGCATAGTCATAATTCTCTTACCCTCCAAGTTACAGCAAGAGGACATGTGCCCTGACCTGATCCATTAAAGTCTGGTCTGCAGCAGTCTCCTACACTAGCTTTGTTCTGCACTTGTTTTATCTTATAACACCACCCTCTAGTCAGGTTGTTCACTGTCCATAATAGGTACAAGGTGGAACAGGAGCTCCCATCTCTGTTTCATCCAGTATCGAATATCACCTACACTAACTCCCTCATTCCTAAAAGTACCATAACAGTTCTAATTCCAGGCTTTGACAAAGACAATGTGAGGAAAGCAATCCATAATGGAGAAGTCTTGAGCTGGTGGTATTCCAACCAAAAATGTTCCAGTGAGGCAGCGATTCTGAAGCTGATGTCAAAGTTACAATTCCCTCATCACTTGAATTATAGCATATAGTTCAGATGCAAAAAAACATCATCAAGTCCTTCAGATGTGTGCGTCCCACATATATTCTAGCACCTGGGTCTGGCAGGTCTCCTCTGTATATAAGCCTTACCACATTACTCTGTTGGGCAAGTTCTGCCCTATTCTGAAAAAAAATGCATGCCAGGCCAGTGGCACAGAGGTTGAGGCGCTGGATGCCACACCTCACGTTATGGCCTGGGTTGAAACAACCATGAGTCATCGAGCCAGCATGGTGGGGAGGAGCGGAGCAGGATTGAGCATGCCAGTGGACGCTCTCCTCTCCTGAGGTGGTGTGGTGGGTTGGCACCCCCATAATTCTGCTCCACCAGGTAGAGTCGGTGGGAAGTGTAGGCAGAGGGGTGGCAAAGTAGTGGGAGGTGGAAGGGGCTGAGCTGGTGCCACGGGGTGCAAAGCGTGCCTCCACATGCTTGCACGCCATGTGCTAGGGCCTTGGGGGGTCAGGGGAGAAAATCAAGAAAAATGCATATGTGGCCCCGTTGCCAGTTGGCGGGAGGGGGTGACGGGGACCAAACAGCTATATATATAAAAAAAATGCATGTATAGTGGAGTTGCAGACTATTTTAGTGGTGTGTCCATATTTTCAGTGCTTGTTCCAGGCTGCTCTGAGGGCACAGATTGTGCTGAGGGGTCTTGTAGGGATTCAGACCTGCTAGGGTGGGGAGAGACTGTGGAATCATTTCTGTATGGTGAAGTTATGAGGGGCTGTCGTATTCATGCTAACAGTCTCTGTTATAGGTTCCTGTCTGAGTTCAGCACTTTGCCCAGGTTTCATTTGTTTATCTAACAAAGACTTTTTCTGTAAACAGGCCCCTTTCCTTCACTTCTGGTACCACAGGAAGTCCCAAAATTAAATTCTGGAGGTAAATTAAAAGAACAACTCTTGTCAGCTACAGGTTGTCTGGATTCATTGCTTTCCCCACTCTCAGGGATGGCGACTGTATTTTTTAGCTGTGGAGGATAACATCTGATATCAGTCGGCTGTGTCACTGCCATCTTGCTTCACTTTTCAGTTGCTTTTTGATAACTGTCAAACCACTGCCTAGGCTTCTAGCTCGGTTTCCACTCTCCTGCCTCTTTTAAGGCCTATCCAGCTTTTTGCAGTGCTTCCACTGGGGTAAGTGGGGAGATTTCTGGCTCAGATTTCTTTAATTTGAAAGCCACTGTTAGCGACATCAAGCCCTAATAATGTTTCTACATTATTACCACTCAGCTCTTCCAAACAGCTGATGCGGTCTGTAGCGTCAAAAGCCAGCATTTCAGCATGGTCTGTGCTGTTTTCTGTGGCATCTAGATTCCTTCACATCAGAAAAACTTGTAGCACCTTTTCTTTGTAACAAAAGGGCCTCTTTCTCTAATGGGTATACCTGTCCTCATTGTCAGCCAGCAGTTTCAGCAGATGTTGCCTCTTCTCAGTCATTTCTTTATCCAATCTGAACTCTTCATCCAATGAATCACCTTCTTTACTAGATTACACAGTTAGAAGAAGAGTGGGGAATTTTACTGAATTAAGAAACACATACATACATCTCCAATACAGCCATTCATTCAAAATCTGTGCAAAACATACAGTAATAACTTGCAATGAAAATAGTACTCAATCAATATATTCAGTGTATGAGAAAAGTTCAGAATATTATAGGAGTGTAATATGTAATAAAGGAAAGAAATACAATAATATCAAAGTATTGCAATTTTCAAAACCAGCACAGCTATATGGAACTATAGTGTATAGTAGAGCATTGTTCTGTATGGAATTCCATCCCTTTAGAATGCTGTTGTACCACAGTTCAAATGTCATGGAAATGCAATTGTATCTTCTGTGGTACAATAACATTCTGAAAACTCACTAGAGCTACGTCAGTTTCATTCTGAAAGTAAAAGAACCGCTGTCCACACATTTCATATAATACTATGTGTAGCCCCCCTTCCCTGATGTCTAGGGGTGTGAATGGTGGTAAAGTCTGTGGGGAGAAGGGACCACAACAGAAACTGCAAAAGATTACTTACGTTTTTGATTCCTCAGGCCTGGGGCACAGACTCCATCCATGGGGAGCTGGGCTAGGAGGTCAGGGGGACAAGGATTACTGTTGAGTAGGAGGGATGGGGGGAAAATTCTTTTTCCCATATGGATTTGTCTATGAGGCAGCCTAGGAGGTATTCATGGTGGGCCTGTGGGGAGAGCAAGCTGAGGGCCTGCTAGAGGGAGTAGTGATGGGTAGAGTATAGGACAATTAAAGCAAACCTACAGATGTTGTTGTACGTTTTGTTTAATCTGGACTGGCAGGAGGATGAGGTTTGCATTTAAACAGGGGAGCAGTAGTTCAGAAGGGGGAGTAAGGTGCCCTGAGTAATGGCAAGCTTTGCTTCTAGAGTCATAAGGTCCTTGAGCTGGAAGCCAACCCACAGTTTCTGGTTCATGCATCGAACCATGAGTTTGCTATGGGCTGAGAATGTCAGGGAGGGGTCTATGGTGACTACCAGGTATTTGAAGGCAGTCACCTGCTCAAGAGGAGTGCCATCACGGTACAGAATGTGTAGGGGGTTAGTGTAGGCTGCCCATCTAGCTAGTCTCAGTTTAAATCCGAACAGCATGGCTTTTGGTCTTCTTGGTGTTTACTAGGTCTGTTGACAAGGAACCAATGCTGGGCAGGGTTGAAATCATGTGAGGTTGAAAATATTTCAGTGGGATCTTAATATTGTGGAAGAGGATACAATAAAGCGTACAGCACACTCACATTGTGTGCTGCTACACTGCTCACAATGTCATCCATAGGAGTGAGTCAAAAACAAAGAGAACAGGATGGGCCTGACTATGGATCCTTGGTTTCGACCCCAGTGTCTTGGAGGTGGCCCCTTGCAGCATACTACTTGAGTTCTCCCAGAAAGGTGACTGTGAAACCAGGATGTGGTCATAGTGGAGTACCCAATACTGTATGGTGCAATTTGTCAACTAGGATACTGTGTTCTACCAGATCAAAAGGCCTTGGTAAGATTCACCTGTTAGCCTGCATTCATCCATGCCTGTGAAAACACGGTCAGAGAAGCATGCTAAGGCGATGATGGCGGTGTAGTCTTTCCTAAAGCCATGTTGTTATGGAGAGAGGGAAGATTGTGTTTAGACACATGGTCAGAGACTTGCTGGAAAACAACCTTTTCAAGGATTTTGATCAGGTGAGAGAGGATGGAGATGGGGTGTTAGTTGTTAGTGAGAGCAGGGTCACCGAACTTGAAAATGGGAACTACTCTGGTTTGCTTCCATTGTGATGGTCTTGAAGAGGAGGTAAAGGATGAATAAAATATGGTGGCCAGAGGTTTGGCAATAGTATTAGCCATTAATGTAAGAAACCTCGGGCAGAGGCCATCACTACCAGTACTGCCTTAGTTGGGGAGGGCCTTAAGGAGTTTATGGATTTCTTGTGGGGAGACAGCCTTGAAGTGAAAGGGTGGATGGCTGGAGCTACCAGCGAACTGGCAGTTAAGACTACTGGAAGGGTCCTTGGGAAGAAGCTTAGCCAGGTAGTCAGACAGGTCTGTGAATTTAGTATTCAGGGCTCTGGTAAACTTTTAAAGGGTTAGTAAGGGACCCAGCCCTAGTTTTAGCTTGATGGTGTTTTGTTTGGTCGCAGGTTTGATTAGGAAATTTACAGCTGTCAAGAAAGTTTTGAGTCTGTCAAGGTTCTGAGTCTGTAAGTTTTTGACATATTTGACCTTGCAGGATTTAACCTCTTGCTTGCAGAGCTTGCACAGGTGTCAGAATTCATTCAAAGAGGATGGGGAGTGGGTGACTTTGTGAGCTGCCCGCATGGCATCTCTTTGCTTCATTTTCCTGAGGAGATCTCTGGAGACATCTCATGTTCCCCCCTGCACTCTCCAGGAGGTTAGCGGAAAGTGCTTGTCCTGGATGGTGGTTAGGGCAGAAGTGAGGAAGCCCAGGGCAGAGTTAACACTGGGCAAAGTGTGAAGGATTGACCAGTCGATTGCAGTTAGGTGTGAGAACAAGCAGGAAGGATCATACTTGGAGAAATCTTTGAAGGCCAGAAGTCTGGATACTTGGAGAAATCTTTGAAGGCCAGAAGTCTGGAAGGAGTGTGGGGGTACTTGGAAGACCAGATGCAGAATGTCGGGGAGTAGTCACTGATGGAATCAGATAGGACTCCTGTATGGAGGACCCTATCTTCACAATTTGTAATTCTCCAGTCCAAGAGGGAGGGGTTACAGGACTCATGGATAAGGCTGGTGGGGGTAGGAAGCTAAACCAGAATCTCAAGACACAAACAATGAAACCCAAAATTCTTGAAGTAATAAGAAAGTAAGTGATCCAAACATTGAAAAAAGTATTAGCTATAGGTGATTCCATTCTAAGATGGTGTGACTCAGTGTTTTGTCAGCCAAATAACCTATTTAGGAAAGTTAACTGCCTACCTAGTGGAAGGATTAAGGATGTTAAAACATGTATAAACAAAATACTGACAAAGAAAGAAAAATACGAAAAAATTGCAATACATGTGAGGTGTAGAAGATGTTGGAAAGAAACTCAAAAAAGATATTGCAAATGAAATACTGGATTGCCAATGAAATCCAAAGATGTGGCACAACTGCAATTAAATCTGGAATATTGCCACTCATCAAATGCCACCCAGATAAAAATATGTAACCCCCCTACAAATGAGGGTTCTCAAAAAGTCTTCCTTGAGTTTGTCTAAATGCTCACTGCCAGGCTGGTGTCCTGTGTTTTAGCAGTTTAAATGTATTGCCAGAGAGTGCCTGTATAGCCTCTGTGTACTGTCTCTTTAAGAGCTGCCTGGATTGCAGTCATAATTAATCTGAGAGGGATCTGTTAGAAGATGTACTTGTTTGCTGATCATTTATTTGAATAGTAATAACATTGCAGTTTGTCTAACCTGCCTTCTTTGCAGCATGGACATTTCTGTTTATCTCACCATCTTGGTCCTGGACTGCTGAAATGGGCCAATCAGTACCTTTAGGGACTCTAAAATGGAGCCCATCCCAGGGGCTTTTAGGGAGCAAAATTCTGTAGGAATTGTAATTTTTGCATTTTGGCACCAAAACAGACCTGGAGGGGAGCCTTGAATGACTGACAGATAGATCAGCCAACCGAACCTTTGGATCCTGGGGAAAGTCCCAGACTGCTTGCAGCTAGAGTCAGTTTGAATTGGGAAGTGAAAGTGGTAACAGCTTGCGTGATTCAGGCAGCAGCCCCTGTGTAATTCACGCAAGAGAACTGTGAGAGGGCTGAGTTTTGGCCTGCCTGTCTGCCTGCTGTCCCTGAGAGGGAAATTGAAGTTTATTCGGACTGAATCCGAATTGTGAGGATGATTTAAGCTACAGAACTGTGACCAGGCTTTAACCCGAAGAAGACTGAAGATTTTCTGAATGCGATTGGCCTGTCAGGATTTCCAGCCACCTTTGAACTCCTGGTTTGTGCAGAGACTCTGTAATTGCGACCGGATAGCAATCTGCCTGGTACAGTATAATTTCTTATATGTAAGTGTGCTGTGTGCTGTTAGTGAGTCATGATTTGGTTCCCCACTGTGTGCTGAACTGTGTTCTGCTTGCTGGAGGCTGCATCCCACTCCCACGGACTGAATCCGTATTCATCGCCATTGGGCCTTGGCTTTGCCACACTGGCCAAGCCAGACTACCCGCTGCACAGAGAAAGCCACTACTTAGAGACCTGCCTGGGGATCAGCCCCTGCTCACGCTTGAATAGGAATGACGCCTCGGGATTCTGTGGGCCCTGCTTCTCCTGCACTCCAGTTCAACAACCTGCTGTCTCGATTTCATCCTGTCTGGTATGACAAACACTTATCTGATGTGCCACTTCAATCTCTGGAAGGTTTGCATGAGTGGGGCATGAGCGAGAAGTCTTATCCCTACCTAGGATATGTCCTGCTCTGGTTGTCTTTCCCTGCAATTGTAACTGGTGTAGATGAACAAGTAGAGACATTAGCCCTGGTGTGCTCTCCTACAGGATTGTATGATGGGATTCCCTTGCTCATTGGAACCAATGCCCACATGTTTGGAAGAGTAGCACAGTTGTGTCACAAAAAAAACAAGGGAAATGGACTGGGTGGGCACTGAGAATCCCAGCCCTGATAAAGAGAGCCTATGACCTGCAAAAACGGACTACCAAAGCCGACGGAGATGAGCCGGTGGGGACAGTGTGGAAGAAAGATCCTGATTCTCTGGTACTCCTCCCAATGCTCAGTACACCATTCAGGAGAGGTTTGCATTAGAAAGGAAGTGAAAGATGAAATATTAATGTTGGATGCACCGGTGATGGAAAGCTGCCAGAGGGATTATTGGTTAACCCAGCATTTTGCCTGCCTGTGCCAATGCCCTATGCACGACGAAGTAATGGTCCAGATTCGAATGTGTCAGATTGGGAGCTGCAGTTGAACAGGGTGCACCTAGCTACAGTACACTCGCGAGACACTGCTGTATTACCCAGCAACAAGTACTCTGGCGAAAAGGAAAGAGTGACCCCGGACTTGTTCGACTTTGGTGTTTCCCCGTTGCCAGCTGAACGGAAGGCTAGAATTAGCAAGAAACTTGCCCAGAGAGACCAAGTGTTTTTGTTAAAAGAATGGTATGTGGGATATGTCTGGGGTGCATTGCATCACATACACCTGCATGATGACCGGCCATTTCGAGAGAGATCCTGACGCCTCTCTCCAGTGGATATAGATGATGTTAGGAGGCACCTGCAGGAAATGCTCACTGCTGGCATTATACAAGAATCAAGGAGCCCATATGACTCTCCCATTGTGGTTGTGCATAAGAAGAATGGGTCCATGAGGATGTGTGTTGATTATCGAACCCTGAACCGGTGGACCATCCCAGATCAGTACACCATGCCCCGTATACAAGATGCCATGGGTTGCTTGAATGGGAGCAAATGGTTCTTGGTATTGGATCTTCACAGCAGATATTACCAGATTCCGATGGCCCCGAAGGACCATGAGAAAACAGCCTTCATCTGTCCTTTGGGGTTCTACAAATTCCTGAGAATGCCACAGGGGATTTCAGGTGCCCTGGCTACCTTTCAGCGACTGATGGAACTTGAGGTGGGAGATATGAACTTGCTGGAATGTCTAGTGTACCTAGATGATGTTATTGTGTTCGGACACACATTAGAGGAGCATGAGACCTGACTGTTTAAAGTGCTGGACCAATTGGAAGACTTCGGCCTCTAGCTATCCATCGACAAGTGCCAGTTTTTTCAAACCTCCGTGAAGTATGTGGGCACATAGTATCTGCAGAAGGAATAGAGACCGATCCCAGTAAGGTTGAGTCACTGACTACTTGACCCCAGCCCCATATCTTGAAAGAACTACAACGTTTTCTGGGGTTCTGTGGCTACTACCGCAGGTTCATAAATGACTATTCAAAGGTGATTCATCCGCTCCTGAATCTTACCCAGGGTTACCCCCCTACCAACCATAAAAACAAGAAAGGGGCTGTCAAAGAACCAGAGAAAGTGTACTTCCACACAGATGAACCTTTTGGGCCCCTCTGGACACCCGAATGTGAAGCAGCCTTCCACGAAGTCATATACCAGCTCACCCACACCCCCATCCTCGCCTATGCTGACCCTACCAAGCCCTATGTGCTTCATATGGATACTAGTCTGCAGGGCCTAGGAGCTGCTGTATCAAGACCATGAGGATGGTTTGAGACTGGTCACTTTGCCAGCAGGAGTCATTGTTGATCAGTTTCCATTAGTACCTCTATGGGGCAAAGATATTGGTGAAGACTGACAACCCGCTGACCCATGTACAGACTTCAGCTGTTAGACGCCACTGGGCACTGGTGGCTCTCTGCCTTATCAACCTATGGTTATGCTGTTGAATACAGACCGGGACTGAACCATATTGATGCTAACACCCTGTCACAAAGTCCAGCTTCCAAGAGTGATTGAGTCAGGCTGTTTGAACCTGACATCCGAGCATTGTGCCAAAAGTTCGACAGAGAAGAACAGATGTCTGTGGACACAGTGGACTGTCTAGTAGATTGCTTGGGCCCTCCTGATACCTGCATACCGGCTGCCTATTGCCATTTCTCTGCTTTAGATATTAGTGCACTACCTCAGCTTTACAATGACAGTATTCAGTGGGCTCAATCCCAAGATCTTATGATTCAACCCGCACTTGATGCCCTGCGTGCGGGGAAAGATGTGTCTAAGATGCATTCCCCTGACTTGCGAACTGCCCTATTGTTTAAAGAAGGCCCCAGGTTGAAGTTACTCAATCAGTTGTTATACAGAGAGACAGTGGATCGTAGTGGTCAAGTAGACCAGCAACAATTGGTCCTGTCCACGGCCTTTAAACACTTGGTACTGAGGTCCCTCCACAATCACATGGTGCAGCTCAGTATTGACAGGACTCTCGACCTGGTACGATCTCGATTCTACTGGCCCAAGATGGGAGCTGATGTTGAGCACCATATAAAGACCTGCAGTCGTTGCCTCCAAAGAAAAGCCCTGCCTCAGAGGACTGCCCCCCTTGTCAATATCACTACCAGCGCCCCCATGGAACTGGTCTGCATAGACTGTTTGTGTTTAGAACCTGATCAACGGAATATTGACAATGTGTTAGTGGTTATGGATCATTTCACATGGTATGCACAAGCTTTTCCAACTAAAGATCAAAAAGCCTCTACCGTGGCCAAGGTGCTAGTGGAAAAATTCTTTGTCCACTATGGTGTCCCCAGCGGATCCACTCTGACCAAGGCAGAGACTTTGAAAGTAGGCTAATCAAAGAAATGCTGTCACTGTGGGGTGTGAAGTCAAGGACCACCCTTTTCACTCACAGGGGACCCCTCAACCAGAACGTTTTAACAGCACCTTCTAGACATGCTGGGCACCCTCCATCCAAAAGACAAGCATAAGTGGAGCCAGCAAATTAGCACCTTGGTACACGCATACAATTGCACCAAAAATGATACTACTGGGTTCTCCCCCTACCGCCTCATGTTCGGGAGGGAGGCCCAACTGCCAGTTGATGTCTGCTTTGGGGTCTCTCCAGATGGGGTCCGAGCCAAAAACTACCTGCAGTATGTACAGAAACTGAAAGCTCAATTGAACCATGCATATCAACTGGCCCAGACAATGGCTGCCAAGAGAAATCTTGAGAACAAAGAGAGGCACGATAAGAAAGTAAAGGCTCAAGAGCTACGGCCCGGAGACCATGTGTTGTTACGTAATTTGGGACTACATGGCAAGCACGCTTTGAACAGGAATGACAGCTCGGTGATTCGTTTGGGCCCTGCTTCTCCTGGCACTCCAGTTCAACAACCTGCTGTCTTGATTTCATCCTGCCTGTGTCCTGTATTAAGTATTGCGAGTAAACAGCTGGGTAGCTCCCTGCAACAACAGCTAAATCTAAAGTGTTGTCATCTGATTGCTTTGTTGTCTTTTCTGTCATGAACTGAGCCCTCTGGCTCCGGATTACAAATAGTGTGTGTTGTGCATGTTGATTTCTTCCATCACAGGGCCCCAACCAGCTGCGAGCCTGCCTACCCCAGGCAACATTCCTGGCTAACCCACCGTCTTCCTACCTGGGTACCCAGAGTGTGTGACTGTGTAGGGACTCTGAAGTGCATGCATAACTGTCTGATTGATATAGTCTTTAAGCAAATCAACCTGATTATGCCCCTCTCTTGTTTAAGTCCCCTGAATAAATCAGATCTAACTCTTTTTGCGTTTAACCTGACTGTGGTTCCAGCTTGTGCCAAGAGTACTGTACTGTTGCTATTTGCTGTGCATAACCTTAATATAAAGGGGTTCCTAGGGTCGAGCTAGAGGAACCAACCCTGGTGGTAAGTGCAAACAGTGTGGGTAACTGCATGGCGAATAAGGGTTATTGTGAAAGTGATTATTGTATATTGTTCAGGCCACTAGAAGGGAAAGAGGGGGGCTACAGTGTTCTGGAGGGCTGTGCCCAGGTTAGCTTGACCTCTAACAACCCTGACCTCTCGGTGGAGGCACCTGTTTCAGTACCAGGCCCCTTAACCTGCTACTAGCCAAGCAGGCAGGGGTAGTAGCCCTTGGGATAGCGCCACCTAGGGGTTACAAATAGAACTATCTAGAGGATAAATGCTAGGTTGTTGTATAGATGTGAGCAGATTGGCATGGTTTTCATAGACACGGGGGACCAGTTCCACAGGAAAGGTCATCTATTTGCACGTGATGGGCTGCACCTAAACAATGCAGGTGTAACCTCCTACAAATTGGGGTTTACTATAATGTCTTCCTGGGCTCCTAATGTCCACTGTCAGGCTGGTGTCCTGTCTTAAGTAGTTTTATCTATTTGTGTGAGAGTGCTCTAGTGAGCCCCTCACCTGTATCTTTAAGAGAGTGTACACTTCAACCCAGTCAATGGGGTACTTTCAGCCCCATAACCTTAAAGGAAGTGAAGAGGCTATTCAAAATCTCACCCTGGACAAAGCCCTGGGCCAGATGGCTCATCCCCAATTTCTACAGATCCTTTTGTAAAGAATTGGCGCCCGCCTACTCAACCTGTTTAATTACATTCTTTCTTCCGGACCACTGGATCCTTCCCTGTTAGAGGCTACTATAATCCTAATCCCTAAACCAGACAAGCCCACTCTGGATCCAGCCAGTTACAGACCAATCTCGCTGCTTAATTGTGATATTAAAATTTTGACTAAGATCCTTTCATTACAGATTAAACAGGTCTGGCAACCACTCCTGAGTGCGGAACAGGTAGGCTTTGTCCAGGGGAGATCAGCATCAGACCATATGAGGACCCTCTCACACATTTTTCATATAGCCCAAGAATCTCAGGTCCCCATGGCACTAGTGGCCTTGGACGCTGAAAAGGCCTTTGACCGTGTTAATTGGGAATTTCTGTCGGCTACTTTAAATAAGATGGGCTTTCCAGATCAATTTATTCAATGGGTCAAGGCGATATACAGTTCGCCTTCGGCCAGAGTCTATTGCAACGGGGTGTTCTCATCCTGATTCCCCTTACATTCGGGCACCCATCAGGGATGTCCATTATCGCTGTACTTATTTAGTCTTTACCTAGAACCCTTGCTGATGCGTATCAAATCCTCACCTAACATCACAGGATGTGTCATAGCTCAACAAATGCTGACCATATCGGTGTTTGCAGATGACATCCTTCTCCACCTTGCCAACCCATGTAGGTCTCTGCAGGAGGTTTTAAAGATTGTAAACCAGTTCGGTGAAGTTTCCAATTATAGATTGAATCTAGCCAAATCTGAAATTTTCCCGCTCAACTCACTTTTATTCCATTCTAATGTATCCCAGTTTGGCATGAAATGGGCCCCGAATCATCTCAAGTACCTGGGCATTCACCTAGCCCGGGATGAAGACACGATAAAGAAACTAAATTTAGATGACTTGGTGGATAAAATACAAGGCGACCTTAACAGATGGGATAATCTTCCCTTGGCCATAGGAGGGAGGATCAATATAATTAAAATGAATATACTCCCGCGTAGTTTTTACCCCCTGAACCTTTTGAACATATGGCTCCCCAAGTCCTTTTTCCAAAGGATCCACTCAATTTTAACTAAATTCATTTGGAGAGGCAAACGGCCTAGGAGATCTTTCCTTAAATTGTGTGTCTAAGAAGGCAGGCCTCCGTTACCAATTTTGAATTCTATTACTGGGCAGTCATTTAGTCAAAATGGGCAAATGGCTCTGCCTCAAGTGAATATTGTACACCCATATGGCTGAAGCTGGAGCTTGAACTACTGGAGGGGTACAATATTGCGCCTCAACACATTTTCTACTACAACTTTTCGGCCTTAACGGAACATATAAGAAACTCAGTGATAGGGATATCTGTGAGAGTCTTAAACCAATACTGTACCTCTGTCGGGATTCAGTACTCTAAAGATCCAGCTCAACCACTGATTCTTAACCCCAATATTAGGATTGGGTCCCAATGGCTGACACCGTCATGGCTACCACAGATTCGGGATTGTACAGTAGATGATCTTACATCCAGTTCCCTTGGCTCCTCTGGTGACCTGATGATAAAATTAAATATCCCACCCCAGAGCCGCCTTTAAGCTATATCAATTGAGACACCTCATAGGCAAGGATTTGATTGACGAGGAACACTTCTACTATTAGGCCCTTTCTGGAGCAGCTTAAGAACTGTGTAACCAATCCCCACAGTATAGCCAGACTATATGCACAGCTCATACTAACCAAGGCTCCGGAGGCTCTAACGGGCTCCAGGGTGTGGTCGCCATAGTCTCTGAGCCTTCCATGTCCTGGAGTCAGGTGTGGAGACATGCACGATTCCTTACCTTGGATAGGAATAGACTTATACAATTTTATATAATTAATAATATATTACACGCCATTGAAAATGGCTAAGTCAGGAGCCTAGATCTGCTAACTGCATCAGATGTATGAGGGAGCCAGGAAGCATATTGCATGTGCTCTGGTCTTGTGTCAAGGTTGCCCTTTGTGGAAAGTCATTCGTGATAGCCTGGACCCAATTTTGGGGCTAGAGGAATTATTTACACCCGAAATTTGTATATTAGGTATATACTCCAACATTAAGATTAAAGAGAAAAAATACCATATGGCACTAATTTCAATTGCAGTCAAAAGATTAGTTCTCCGACATTGGTTAGACCAATCGGAAATTTCCTATCAGGACTGGGTGGTGGAAATGTCACAATGCTTTAAAGTGGAAAAACTAATAGCCAGTTCCAGGCATGCCATACAGACTTTCCAAAAAAAAATGAGGCAAACTTTCATGCTTGTACCTTCACTGAGCCCCTATTCTGGGCGCCCTGAGGTTCCTTCCTCTTTTTCCTCTAGTTTGCCATCCCTCCAAGCTATTTCCCTGTTTTGGATAGTGTACAAGCGACAAATTCAGGTTGTATTCTATCCCAGGGTACAGGGTGACTTATAACTCAGGCACATTCTGTTTGGTGGTGACATCTTCGGGGGAGGGGGTATTTGGTTCTTTTTTGGTTTATGTAATGTTGTTATCTAGTTCACTATGTGTTTTGCTACCGGCTATGTTTCGGTCTTTGTATTCTCTCTTTTGAGTTGGAAAATGAATAAACAGAGAATTTCAAAAAAAAAATAAGAGAGTGTACCTTATCTGTGCTTAGAAATTAGTCTGGGCTGGGTCCAAGTGATTTAAAGCTTGTGACCGGCCAGACAGTATGATATTTTGCTCCATTCTGCAGTTGCTATTTGAATAGAGGGAGCTCTCATAGGAACTGTGATTGTTTATTGCTTATTTGCTGTTATAGTAAAGATAGAGAAGTTTGTCTAACCTGCTTTTATTGCAGCTTGAACATTTGGATGGGAGCCACAATGTTAGGTCCTGCACTTCCAGTATTTTGACCAATTGAACCACTGGGGACTTAAAATGGACCCTGTTTCAGGGGTATTGTGGGAAGGAAATTCTGTAGTTTTGGAGTTTTGAAGTGTTGGCATCTAGATGGACCTGGAGGGGTAGTCCTTACTGTGACTGACAGTTCCCCCAGCCAACTGAACCTTTTGGATTACAAGTGAAATGCCCAAAACTGCCTGAAGCAGTGGATCAGTTAGTTGGAAGTGGAAGAGTGAACAGCTCGAGCTTTCAAGCAGCTTCTTCCAGTAGGACCCTAGTGGAATTGGTGGGAAGAGGCTAAGCTGGCCTTCCTGCTACGTTCTTCAGTAATTTGAACTGCCTATTGCAGAAGTTGGACTTGCCTGATTTTCAGACTTGGAACTGTGGCAGAAGAAAAGAAGTATTATTGCAACTTTTGATTTGCATGGAAGACTTGCTCCAGAAGCGATCAGCCCAGCTCCTGAGAGAATTATCCTCGGATTGGAAGGTTTGTGCCATAAAGCTGTCAATTTGCAACTGGATGAGCTTGGCCTGGTGGTGCTGAGGTTTGGCGCTGGGCGCCACCTCGCACCATGCTGTCGACAGGTTGAGCGAACCTGGGTTGTCGAGGTCAACAGGGGAGGGAAGAGATTGAGTGTCTGGCGGACTAGTCTCTCTTCCCAGGAAGGAATCAGGGGAGCGTCTGCTCATTGAGTGATCTCTGGCGGTGGCTGGGGGTCGCCAAACGTAGTGACGTGGTGTATGCCTGGGGGGGCAGAGCTACAGCACTACGTTGCCTTTCTGGCCGTGCTCCACAGGGGACAGAAAAAGTAGGAAAAACCCTGCCACATATCACGGAGATGATGGGGATACGAGGGACGTGCCCACATCCCAGCTGTCGACCCCTGCGACCAGAGGACTCCCAGCCGACCCGCCACCCAAGGTGGGACCTCTCTAATTCCAGAAAGGCCTTCATGGGAGAACGGGCCCACCCTGGGGGGGTGATCCAGGGGGCCAGGTCTGCCTGGGTGGTAGGGGAGTCCTCCAATCTGTATGTAACCCCCAGGTGGTGCTGTCCCAAGGGCTACTACCCCTGCCTGCTTGACTACTAACAGGTTGAGGGGCCTAGGTTCTATGATGGGTGCCTCCACCCAGAGGTCAGGGTTTGTAGTGGTTAGACTAGCTTGGTCACAGCCCTCTGGGACACTGAGACCCTCTTTTATTCCCTCTAGTGGCTCACACAGTACACAGGAGTTACAGCCCCAATGCCCCACGTATACACACTGTTCACTCATAAAGTACCACTTACCCTCGAGACTGATTCTGCAGCACGTCTCTGAGGACCCCCTTTAAAATAAGGATAAACAACATACACAGCAAAATACAATACTGTTTCCATAAGTACCAACACCACTGACAGTATATAGTATAACAACAACAAATCTGATTTATTTAGGGGACAGTAACACGGGAGGGGGCAATCAGATTAAATTGGCAGAATTAAATCACAGTACTGTGCACACATACAGGGTCTGAAAAGTCACACTCTGGGTACCCAGGTTGGGGGGGCTAGCCAGGTCCATTGCCCGGGGTTGGCCGGCAGATGCAGATGGATAGGGTCCTGTAGAAGAAAATATATGCACAACACCCAATTGTAATCTGGAGCCGGAGGGCTCAGTCCATGAAACAGTGAAACAACAAGAATTAGATGACACACTTGTGATTGAAAAACATGCTGCAGGAGAATACCCTGATTTGTACTCACAACACCCAAACTGAGGATCAAATGGAGAATGTCCCTCTGGATTGCCAGAAGAGCAGTGCATGAGGACAAGGTCCTTGTGACTGGACCCCACTGCAGTTGATAGCAAACGGATGTAGTCTGAATTAAGCTAGGGTTTACTTCTAGCTTCAGCACACAAGTCACTGTACAGGGGATTTGAAATAGTGATTCCCCACAAGCACTATGCATATTTATATGTAAAGGAAAGTACTATACCAGGCAGGATGCCTCGATCCCGATCGCAATTACTGCAAAATACCCGGGAGCACACACAGCAGCTTCAGTTCCTGACAGACTGAGTGTGATTCAGCAATTTCTCCAGTCTTCTACAGGGTGAGCCTTGTTTCCACACTTCTAGTGCTTCTTTCTCCTCACAACTCGGATTCAGTCCAAACTGGCACTCACAAAGGCTGCAGACCGAAACTCAGGGTCTCACACGTGCTTCCCGTGTGAAACTATACACCGCAGAAGCACACAGCTCCTTCTCGCTTCACTGCCACAACTGATCTGATCTTTCCAGTCACAGAACAGGGCATTTCCTTTAGCTCCACACCATTCTATTGGCTGGTTCGGCTGTCACTCACAATAAGACTCCCTCTGTTGGTGAAAAAAGGCGCCAAGGTCAAAACTACATTTCCCAGAGTCACTGCTCATACAGTCCCTTTGTGGATGGCTCAAAATTGAGAGTCCAAGATCCAATTTGTCCACAGGCTCCATTTTAGGGTCTCCCTATCATCCTGATTGGTCCAAGTCAGCAATTCAGGACCAAAATGAAAGAGCTACACTGAAACAGTTCGTGATGAAATAAAGAGAGGTTAGACAAACTACATTTCTCAGTCACTCTAAATGATTTCTGGCAAACAGTTATATCTTTCAACAAGGCTCCCTCTGCACATGTAGCGACAGCAGAAATGGAGCGAATTGGCAGCAGCTCGGGCGGGATTCGAGCATTAAATACACAGTCCCCCCATACAAACGAATTAAGTCTTCAAGCAGACAGCTCTTAAAGAGGCAGTACAAGGAGGCTCAAATAGTACTCGCTTGGAACCACATTTAAACAGCTCAGACACTGAACACCGCCCAGACGTGGAGCATTCAGGCAAGCTCCTGGAAGACTTTTGGGAACCCCCATTTGCAGGGGGAGTTACATGTAGCAGGGTTCAGGCAAGGGAGTAGAGGCTGATGTCGGATGTACACCCTGGAAGGATACCTGGGTGTGGGAAAGAATAAACAGAATTTAAAAAAAAAATATTTTCAACCGGACGGTATCCAAACTGTTGTTTAAAAAAGTTAATGCTATAAATGTGCTGAATGTGTTTCGTGGGTCGCGATTTGGTTCCCCACTGTAGAATCTGTTATGCCAGCTGGAGGCTTCACCAGCAGAAGATCACAAACTTTTTACAAACTCTTCATCCTGTCTGGGCCTTGCCATCTTGGCCTAGGCCACTACTCTTGCATCAGAGACCTTCTCAGTGAAAGACCAGCTTGGGGATTCGGCACCCTGCCCAACACCATCAAGCAGGTAGCAACTACCCGGAGGTGAATCGTGTCGGCTCAGCTTCCCCCGGCCTCCTTGATTGCCACAACGAGGCCTACATCGGACCTGCACTGCATCCAGGTCCTTGTAGCGTGAGTACAAATCAGGGTAGCTCGCTGTAATGAAAGCAAAAATCATTGTGGTACCAACTAATTGTTTCTTTTACCGGGTTCTTGCAACAAACTGAGCCATCCAGCTTGGATTATAAATTACTGGGTTGTGTGCATGCTTAACTGTTTTTCTTTCCTTAAGGGTCCCAACATCAGCTGCAATGCCGGCCACCCCAGTCAACGCTTCAAGCTAGCCTGCATGACATGCTGGGTACCCAGGGTTATTGAACTGTTGAGTTGGGACTTAAAGTGCATGCCAGACAATCCGGATTTAAATCAGATCATTAATCATTATGCTAGATTCTCACCCCTCCCTTGTTCACTGCCCCTAAATAAACCTTATTGTCTTTTTTCATGTTTAAATTGGCTAGTGTGCATATTATTAATTGGGTTACAGTGTTAATGCTGCATTGTTGCATTGCTGATCTTATTTTCCAGGAGGTCTCCAGGGCAGTTGCAGCAGATTCAGCCCTGGTGGTAAGTGAAAAGGGTATGAGCACATTATTACTACTGCCTGTTGCTTGTGAATGCATCATTGGGTTATTTCTGGCCACTTGAAGGGTTGGTGGGTGGTTATAGCTTCCCAGAGGGCTATACCAGAGCAGATAGGCAACCCCAATACCATTTTTCTGGGTGGAGGCACCAAATTAGAGAACTCAGGCCCCTCAGCCTGTGCATTGCCATACAGGCAGGGGTAGTAGCCCTTAGAATAGCACCGCCTAGGGGTTACACAGGCAAAAACATAAATTACCATATAAGAAAGCACAGCAAGATCATTTAAACTGATAAACAAGGGGAGTGGGCATAATAGTACAAAATGCCATAGGGATTGCTTACCACAAGAGGCCCTTAGATTGGCAATCACCTCCTCTGTCCTGTTGCTAATTGACTATGGGCTGCCCATCTATGCTGCAGCTGACAACACTGCCCTTGCAAGAATCCAGCTCTCTATAAACAAGGCTTGCAGGCTAATGCTGGGAGCCCCTAGGTGCACCCATATGTGTCTGCTGTACTCCACCACCAACTTGCTCAACCTTGAAGAAAGACTCTGCTTCCAAAACTGCATTCTTATAAGACCCTGCTAGGACTCTCCCCCCTGGGGTCACCTCCTCCCTGCAGCGTGCCTCCCCCTCAGTCTCCACCTGCAGCACTGTCAAAACCTCCCTTATTGTCCCCAGGGTAAGGACCTCTATGGCCCAGAGATCCTTTTGCTATTGGGCTCCCTCCTGGTTCAGTTCCCTCCCAGCCAACATAGCTGACTCCACTAAGCTTGGTCCTTTCAAGGTCTTTCCTCAGAAGCCATCTGACAAGCACTCACTGCTGCAACTGCACATAAACCCCCACCTGCCCCTTACCTTCACCCCTAGGCTGGGTCTGCCCTGTCTACTTTTGCTGTATATACCTGGGGTCTCATGCAACATCTGATGACTAATGTAATATAATATCTCTGGTTGTTACCTGACGTGGTATTCGTGTACCTATATTATGACTAATGTGATCTACCTATTACCAAGCGTGTACCACCAGTGAATGCCTGTAACACCGGTTGCTTTCTTAATCTAAGCGTTATGTACTGTACTGTTTTGTTTGCTGTAATGTATTGCTCTCTTGACGAGGTGCCTTTGTAAATGAGTCTATGACTCAAAGGTCTGTAAACCGATGATCTAATAAATAAATAAATAAAAATAAAATGTGGCCTTGATGTGTTACTATTGAATGCAAGAAGTCTAACTAATAAAAGTGAGGAGCTACAAAATATACTAGTATCTGAGGAAATACACATCTGTGGGATCACGGAAATCTGGTGGAATCCAGATAGCTGGGGAAAGAACGTTCCTGGGTATAAGATATACCATGTTGACAGAAAAATATAAAGAGGAGGAGGGGTTGCACTGTATGTGGCAAACACAATAAATTCATGTGAAAGCAACACTCTGGACTCCACCACGGAGAATGTGGAACAGGTCTGGGCCAATTTATATATATATATCCAAATAACAGTAAAAAAAATACAGATCTGTTGGGGATATAGAGCTCCGAATTCAACAAATGATGAAAACAATATGTTAGTTGATAAACTAGAAGCCTTGGACCCTGGCGTAAGCAACCTAATAACGGGCAGTTTTAATCTCCCTGATATTAACTGGGATTCCCTAACATCAAGATCAGCACTTGGGAAGAGATTTGTGGATTTCCTAGTCATTAATAATATGCAGCAGATAGTCAAGGAAAATACAAGGGGTGGAAGCACTCTAGACATACAGTAGTTTGTAGCAATATGAGTGAACACTTAACAAACTGCACTGTTAGAGTACCATTTAGAAATAGTGACCATAATATAGTCCAGTTTAACATATATCGAGCTGGATACCTGTTGTGCTATGTCAGAGCTGACTTCCATAAAACAAGGAGATACTTCAGTGCGTGGAACTAGAAAGCAAGAGTTTGCAAATAAAATGGGACATTTTTATGGTCAAAATAAACTAACACCTCTATCCCAGAAAGAACTAAATTTAATAAAAAAGGAAAAATTCCTGTTTGGTTCAACAAGGGTATTTCGGAGCTGGTAAAGCAAAGAAAAAATGCTTATAATAGGTAGAAGAAAAACCCCACAACTGACAAGAACATCAAATATGACTATAAGTTAGCAACTGATACTAAAAACAATAAGAAATAATTTTATAATTGCATAAATAGTTTAAGAAAGTGACAGCCAACCGTTAGCCCCCCTTGTGCAAGATATGAAAACCACAACAGATGGGCAAGAGATGGCCTCAGCCCTCAACCAATGTTTTGCAAGTATATACAAACCTAAGGTCGCTGGTAATTCACATATACCTCTAGGCAACAGTACAACATACAGAATAACAGAGCAGCAAGTTTGAAGTCTATTAACCAGTTTAAACCCAACAAATCCCCAGGACCTGATGGCCTACATCCAACCTTATTAAAAGAACTGGCAGATATTTTAGCTGCACCACGTGCAGATATTTTTAACAGCTCCTTGGTGGAGGGTAAGGTGCCAAGTGCTTGGAAGTATGCAGATGTAGTACCCATACACAAGAATGGTCCAAAGAGCATCCGAAGTAACTAGCGACCTATCAGCACGACGTTCGTTGTTAGTAAACTAATGGAAGGAATCATAAAATATATAATAAATGAACACCTAATAAAAGAGGGTCTTGTGGATATTCACCAACATGGATTCATGGATCCACAAGGTAACAACGGTAGCACCTTTCAGAAAAAGATGTTAAGAACAAGGAATACAATTTGAAGCTAGAAGAGGATGGCTCAGGGCAACGTGAGAAGTATTTTTCCATGGAGGATGCATGGAACCATGGAACAGCCTTGCTGAGGAGGTCGTGGGGTCAAAAACAGTTGGGGAATTCAGAAATGCATGGGACAGACATAAGGCAATTCTAGTGGTGGGTAGGAGGAAGTAGGTTGTTGGTTAACTAGAACATGCAGCTTTTCCAATAGGTAGGGAAATTGGCAGAATAGGTGAGCCAAACGGTCTTTATCTGCCATCAAAGTCTATGTTTCTATGTTTCTATGATTCAGGGAGGGCAAGTCATGTCTGACCAATCTGTTGAACTTTTTTGATCCAGTATGTAGTGCTCTGGACGAGGGGTTACTGGTGGACACATTGTATGTGGACTTCTCTAAGGCATTTGATACCCTGCCACTTCAGCCAATGATAGAGAGATTATTAGAAATCAAATTAGATAATAACATAATAAAATGAATTTCATCGTGGCTGGATGGAAGAAAGCAGAGGGTGTGTGTGGTGGGACACTATTCTTCATGGATTGACATCACCAGCGGAGTACCTCAGGGGTCAGTGCTGGGGCACATATCATTCAAGTTATATATTGCTACACTAACAGCTTCTGCAGGGTGCTGCAACTGCAAATATGGAGATGATGTTAAAATAGGTGCAATAGTGAATGATGCAGATCCCATAAACCTTTTTCAGAATGAAATTGATAGACTTGGGACATAGGTGCAACAGAACAAACTTGCACTAAATACCAACAAATGTAAAATAATGCACATGGGGAGAAGTAATAGGAATGTGCAGTACTCATTAAATGGAAAGTGTCTGCCAGTGACAGACAAGGAACATGACCTGGGCGTTCTGATTAGTAGTGACCTATCACCAGCTGAGCAGTTTAGGGAGGCTATGAGTAAAGCAAACAGAATATTAGATTGCATTCTCAGAAACATCAAGAGTAGGGATAATCAAGTGTTGCTGCCACTGTATGTATCCCTGGTGAGGCTGCACCTCAAGTACTGTGGGCAGTTCTGGTCACCATCTAATAAGAAAGATTAAATACCTCAAAAAGACAGAGAGGTGTGCAACTAAAATGTTAAGCAGACAGCGGGGAAGCAATATGGTGAAAGATAGAGGGACCTGGGACTGTATTACATGCAGTATAGATGATTAAGAGGTGACCTGTGCCTGGCATAAAGGGCATTTAATGACGGAGACTTGCGGGATTGTCTGGGGTATGCACGAAATGAATCAACAACGGAAAGTAGTTTCCATCATTTGCAACTCAAGGGTGAATATTTTAAAACAAATAAAAGCATAAACTAGTTAAACCAGAGGGTAGTGAATATCTGGAATAAACTGTCAAGGGATGTGGTATCAAGTAGTACCATGGAGGCTTTTAAATTCAAGTTGGATAGGTATATGCGCGAAAGCAAGTATTCATTTCAGGACTGAATTGGCTGAGTCACTATGACTACTGGCTAAAGACTTGTACTTTTCCTATGTTCCTATGTAATAAGTTGTGAGAGATTAAGTTGCTTCAGCATTCACAGCACTCTCTTTGGATGCTGTGCTGCTAGTTTAGGTTGAAGTCCCCTAGCATGATGATCTCCCTCGTGGGGGTACAGCGACCGATCCCAACCAACAATTGGGTTAAGTCAGTTAAACCAAGGGGGAATGTAGCAGCAATCGATATACATTTGTAGTCTCCCTCACCCATGTCTAGAGGTATGGTGGTATATTGTCCGAGGGGGAGGGGGTGACCACACAGCAGAAAACTCACTACAAGAAAATGGCTGCATTTACCTGGTCTGTAGCCTCCGAACTTCAGGCGGGGGAGGGGGGCCCTCTTCTTGAAATTGTTGGCTACTGAAATGAAATGGTAGTTAACTGGCAGGCAACAATTTATAAATGAGTCCAATGTCCACACAGAATTTAAAAGAATAAAATCCATTTAATACAGTGGGGGCACTTGCAACAACAATTATTCCATGTAACCAGGGGGTTCATGGGGGGGGCAGTACAAGCAGCACACAGGCACAAATAGTACCCAGCAGCACAGTGGTAACCGTGACCGATATGGTCTCCCACTAAATGTATCATTCTGGGAGTTGTATCAGGCTTCACAGTGGCAGCAGCACAATTGGTGGGCCGAATAAGGCCATGGTACACACTGATGCAGCTTCTGCCAACTCTTTCGCTCTCTCACTTCTCAATCGTATATGAGGCACTTTACGATGGGGCACATTCCTCAGCCCTTCCCACCACTACCTCACTGTTCCAAATCTTCCATTCACAGGGACGCTCAGTTATCCAGATTCATAAGCCATTTCTGCACTTCCCTCAGTATTACCTCCATCAGCAGGGCAAACTTTCAGACATTACAGCTCACTGTGAGCAGGTCACTGCGATTCAATTGAGAAGGTCACTGCAGCTCTCTCTTTACGCTTATCCCAATCTCTGATCTCATTGAAGGGCAAGTTTCAGCTTCCCACTGTTACACAGGACCTGTCAGACCAGAGCCGGAGCTCCTGACAGCAATCACAGTCCCGCTGCAAACTGGGCCATCGCCGCACACACTTACGAGCTAGGCCTGGTGGGCAAGGGTGGGCAATCGCTCCCGACCTCTGCCGCACTCACTTTTCTGTCTCTTCCCCTTTCTCACTCCCACTGGATCTCTCCTTATTCCCAGCAAGGCATCCCAATTTATACCGCCCACGCCTATCCCAACCTCCTGACCTGCAGGCGGTCCTCAGTGGTGATGGAGGTTAACCATTTAATTTCTAGTAACCTCCCCCCAAGAAATGCTCACCAACACTGGTGAGAGCTCTGCTCAGTTACCAGAGTGACACCCGTGGGGAGATATGCGTACTCCCTTTAGATAAGCTCACCTGGCACTACTGACAACACAGCCGAGATGGTGGAGTCCCCATAATTCAAATAAACTCATTTCCCATGGCCACTCTACTCTCATCACTGTACACTACACTGACCTGATGAGCCGATCCATCACACCCATGGATGGTTTACCTAAGCTACAGAGGCGGCATCCCAGCCTAACTACTTACTAACACATTAGAACCTACAAAGTTTTTTTGTTCTGTTGCCACAATCTGCCAGCCCAAACCATCCCAACAAAACCACCCACCATAACAACAATTGATCAGTTAGAACAATAAACAATGAAACATAAAATAGAAGAATCCTGCCAAATATGTGCTGTACCCCTTCCCTTAATTACCGGCACCGTCGTGCCAAGTCCATACTGTTTCAGTGTCTCTGAACGATGCGCTAGCAATGATCAGTCCAACATTTAATCAATTGTATGCTGAAGCATGACCGCATGCTGAGGCACAAGTGTTCAAACATTTTAGTCTCTCTGTAAACATTTTACAAGTAGGTAACATTATAACTAGCAGAACAACAAAAAATAAGAAAAAGGGTTTGTCTCACCTGATAGTTAGAGACAAGTGTCCTTTCAAGGTTCACTTTGTAGTCCCAAAATGCAACACAGCATCAATGTTCATATGGGGGGACCTTGGTCTTAAGTTTTTTTGACAGTACCATAGAGCCAATGGACCTTTACTATCTTGCATAGTAGTAATAAGGATCTGGCTTGGTCACTCCTTCCCCGCAGGAATCTACACTGATAACATAGTATTTGGTCCTCTTCCCTTCAATGTCTTAGACTAGGGCAAACATTTTGAAAAGCATAAGTCCATCATATACATGTTTGCCACACATCACTCGGGCATGACTTGGGGCTTTCTGGAGCTCCACGGTGGTACTAGTAGCACTCAAACAATGCTTCTTATACATTTATCCAGCATTCCATGAAAAAAATTAAATTTTGATGGCTCTCCTGGATTATATCCCATAATTATTTAGAAACATAGACTTTGACAGCAGAATAGGACCACTTGGCCCACCCAGTCTGCCCATTTCCTTTCCCATTGGATAAGCTGCAGATTCTAATTAACCAACAGCCTACTTCCTGCAACCCCTCACTACAGTTGCCTTGTTGAATTCCCCCACTGTTTTAGACCCAACAACCTCCCCAGGAAGGCGGTTCCATGCATCCACCACTCTCTTCGTGAAAAATAATTTCCTCACATTACCCCTGAGCCGTCCCCCCTCTATCTTTAAATTGTGCCCCCTTGTTCTTACACATCTCTTTTTCTGAAAGATGCTACCCTCCTGGACTTTGTTGATTCCCTTGAGGTACTTAAAAGTTTCTATCATGTCCCCCTGTCCCTCCTTTCATCAGGGTATACATATAAGCTTTCTCAGTCTCTCTTCATGGTTTCTGATGCAGACCCTGCACCATTTTAGTTGCCCTCCTCTGGACTGCTTCCATCCTGTCTATGTCCTTGCGTAGATGGGGTCTCCAAAACTGCACACAGTATTCCAGATGGGGTCTCACCAACTGTCTGTACAGAGGGATAACCACTTCCCTTTTTCTACTTGTGATGCCCCGTCCTATGCATCCCAGTACCCCCTTGCTCTGCTTACTGACTTCTCACATTGCTTACCCACCTTTAGGTCATCTAATATGACTACCCCCAAGTCCCTTTCCATTTTTGTTGTTGTTAGGACCTCCCCTGCTATTGTGTACTCTTCTTCTGGGTTTTTGTTTCCCAGGTGCATTACTTTGCACTTCTTTGCATCGAATCTAAGTTGCCATATGTCTGACCATTCCTCCAACCTTGCCAAGTCCCTTCTCATCCTTTCTACCCCCCTTGTGTATCAACTCTGTTACAGATCTTTGGGTCATCTGCAAAGAGGCATACCTTTCCCTTCAGACCCTCTGCAATGTCACCTATAAAGATGTTAAAGAGGACTGGACACAGTACTGAGCCCTGAGGTACTCCACTAGTAACCCCCCTTTCTTCGGAATGTGTTCCATTCACTATTACCTTCTGTGTCCTGTTATGCAGCAGTTCGCTACCCAGGCTACCACCCTGGAACCCACTCCCAGGCTGGCTAACTTGATTATTAGTCTTTTGTGCGGGACTGTGTCAAATGCCTTGCTAAAGTCTAGGTAGGCCATATCCACAGCCCCTCCCTGGTCTATAACTTTGGCCACCCAGTCAAAGAAATCAATTTGATTCATCTGACATGACCTTCCTGCTGTAAATCCATGCTGCTTTAGGTCATGTGCCCCGCTGGCCTCTAGGTACTCAACAATTCTTTCTTTCAAGTGATTCCATCATTTTCCCTACCACTGTGGTCAAACTTACAGGTCTGTAGTTTCCTGCTTCTGCCTTGCTCCCACTTTTGTGAAGGGGAATCACATCTGCCCTCCTCCAGTCCTCAGGTACCACCCCATCCTTCCATGATTTGTTAAAAAGTGTAGTCAGTGGTGTCACTAGGTCCTCCCTTAGTTCTTTTAGGATTCTGGGGTGAGTCCCGTCAGGCCCCATTGCTTTGTCCACCTTGAGTTTTAGGAGTTCTTTCAGGACTCTTTCTTCTGTAAATGGACTGGTGTCAACCCCCTACCCAGAGTGCTTCTATTGTCTGGTTTAGGTAACTCCTCCTCATCTTCTTTTGTGAATACTGAGCAAAAGTATTCATTCAGTATCTCTGCCTTTTCACTGTTTGCGGAGCTACGGGTATACTTGATTAGGGTATTCTTGCTCATCTTTCTCCAAATGATGTGTTCAGCTTGGGATCATTCTGGGATGCATCTGATACTGGTGCGAGGGACCTAGCCATCAGGGAGCCATATGCCAATACAATAGATCTTCACTTTGGGATCGGTGGGCCTGAAATGGTCTAGCTTTTCTCACCGCTGACAGCAATGGACAGATAACCTGGGTGTCTCATCCTGGGTGTCTCATCCTGAAACGTCAGAACCAGAGCTTTATATGGTTTTGGGATGTCCCTCTTAATATCATCATCATCATCAAAAGCCACTCTGATGCCAAAATCCTCAGCGGCAGCACTGACACCTTGCTCATCCTCTGAATCTCCGAAGTCCGAAGAGTTGCCCTGCTCCACCACCTCCTCCACCTCCTCCACCTCCACATCAGGCCGCTCACTGCTTGCCCCCCCACAGGGGTTTTCAGCTTCTCTTTTGGCTGTTTCAGCTCCTTGGCACTTCCACCTGGTGACAGCAGCAGCTTCTCTGTCATATGGGCCCTACAACCACGGCCTCTTCCCTCGATCCATGGGCAATACAGGTTGTGGCTCAGATGACAGGCGTGTCAGGCTACTGGAAGTACTTTCCATTGGGTTCTGTCTGCGAGGCTCTGAGGTTATCTTTTTCCAAATTTTGGTTCTGGTAGTCTCCAATCCATAAGTCATAATGAATCCAGGCCAGCCCCAATTTGGCATAGGGGCAGGGGCACTCGGAGCTCTGTTGGAGCACTTTGGGCAAACCAGCAGCTCCATGACACCAGGACCTTTATATTGGTAGACTACACACACATTGGTCAGCGTTATCTTCTCCTCTAAGTCCCACAGCCATTTTAACATACAGGCAGGGACCGTTACTTTGGATGACAACACCAAGGCCTGGTTCATTTACTCTTTTCACAGTTAGCAACTTTCACATGGTGCTGCTGCTTGCTCTGGCTTTCACACATGCACTCTCCTTGTGCTACCACCTGCAGCCTTCCACTCCAGCTCCTGCTCCCAAGCAACCAGTCCCAGGGACCAATCACAAAGAGTCCCCATGCAGGGTATTAGCATACCCTCCGCAGCCCCGCAGGTGCGTCCTCCTTAGCCAAACCAACAGGCACCAACAGTCTCAAAGGCACGAAATCTCCCACACAATGGCTTCTCTGGCTCCTTGCTTGTTCAATGTAGGCAATCCAGACCAACATTGCCAGTCAGCATTCATAGTAAGTCTAACTGTCGACAGGCACCCCAAAAAATTAATCCCAGATGAGCCCCCACGGTGTAGTCTTCCCTCCCTGTGTCTAGGGTTATGGTGGTATATTGTCCGAGGAAGGGGGGGGTGACCACACAGCCAAAAACTCATCACAAGAAAATGGCTGCATCTACCTGGTCTGTAGCCTCCAAACTTCAGGGGGTGCCCTCTTCTTGAGATTGCTGGCTACTGAAATGAAATACTTAACTGGCAGGAAGCAGTTTATAAATGAGTCCAATCTCCACACAGAATTTAAAAGAATAAAATCCATTTCATTTATTTTATTTACTGAAATGTTTCACCACAGAGACATACTGAGCAATGTTGCTAATTTCCAGATATGTCCTGGGGGGAAAGGGGAGGGGAAAATACAGCCGGTAATACCAGTTTCAATACGAAAAGCACAAACAACAGGTGCTACAGTACAGAATGCAGAGTTAAGTAGACAACAATAAGTGCTGTGTCACAGTATTACATTCAGTTATCAACCGCAATGTTAATCAATTTACAATCAGATGACAAGACACGAAAGCATAGGGTAGTATAGTTGGAAGATGAGGTGGCTAAAAAAAATTAAAAAAAAGGTAACCAAGCAAGAGGAAGGTAAGAAGACGAGACTGGGTGCAGAATGCCAGGAGAGGTAGTAAGCGAGATGCCTACAATTTAGATGCAGTTGCAAGTAGGGGCTTAATGTGGTGGGGGTACTTTCAACAACAATTACTCCATGGAGCCAGGGGGTTCATAGGGGGCAACAAGCAGTACACAGGCACAAATAGAACCCAGCAGCATAGTGATAACTGTGACCGATATGGTCTCCCACTAAATGTATCTTTCCAGGAGCTGAATCAGGCTTCACAGTGGCAGCAACACAATTGGTGGGCCCGAATAAGGCCATGGTACACCCTGATGCAGCTTCTGCCAAATCTCCCGCTTTCTCACTTCTCAATCATGTACAAGGCACTTTACGGTGGGGGCACATTCCTCAGCCTTTCCCACCGCTGCCTCACAGCTCCAAATCTTCCATGCACAGGAACGTTCAGCTTATCTATTCTCAGCTACAGCTTGCAGATTCACTAGCCATTTCTGTACTTCTCTCAGTATCACCTCCATCAGCAGGGTAAACTCTCAGATATTAAAGCTCACTCTAAGCAGGTCACTGCTACTCAATTGAGCAGGTCACTGGACAGGAGGTTTGGGTGGTGGGTCACCTTCTGGACTTGTTCTCGGGGGTGTCCCCCTCCCGACTTCTAACCAGGCGCGAAACCTGGGGGTAATTTTTGACGAAGGGTTGACCCTGCAATCTTCCTTTTACCATCTAAGGAATATCTCCAGGATTAAGCATCTGGTTCCGTCCAGTGACCTTCCTGTTCTGGTTCACGCCTTTGTGTCCTCTCACTTAGATTACTGCAATTCCCTATACCTAGGGCTTTTGCGGGTGGAAATCCACCACCTGCAGCTGGTGCAGAATGCGGCGGCCCGGCTTTTGACAGGATCTTCTCAGTCCTGTCATATTACGCCAGTGTTGTGCGAACTGCATTGGCTGCCAGTTCAGTGGCGTATCACCTTTAAAGTTGGCTTGCTGACTTTTAAAGCACTACACGGACTGGGTCCGGACTACCTGAAAGAGCTCCTGGTCCCCTATTACCCTGGGCGATCGCTCTGCTCAGATGGCGAGGGGGTGCTAGAGATTTCTAAGGTGCGTTTGAAATCTTAGGGAGCCAGATCTTTCATGTTCGTGGCTCCCACATTATGGAATTCTCTACCTAGTAGGTTACGGGAGTGCACGACTGTGAAAAGCTTTAAATCAGCCTTAAAGACCTATTTGTGGCACCAGGCTTATGGTAGTGATTAGTTGGTTGTAATAGTATATTGATGTCTGTTTGATTTTAAGATTGTTTTATTCTGCTTTGTCTGATTTTAACTTATACAGCGCCTTGGTTTTTGAAAGGTACCTTAAAAATAAAAATAGTATTATTATTATTGTATAAAAAGAAATAAGTAACTATAATTGTAAGGTGTATTACTTTTTCTAGTACTTCTCCATCTTTGCTAGTGACTGCACAGAGCTTCCTGGAACAAGTTTCCAAACATAATAGAAAGTAATAGAAAAAGTAACTTACCCAATACTACCTCATACATTGACTTCCCAGCCATGATTAGCAGAGTACCATGTCTCTGTTATTGCTGCTGTGTCAAGGTCTGCATCTGCCAACAAGGCCTCCGGGTCTGGAACCTTATTTCCTAGGCTTCAGGCATTTGTACCATGACCGTCCACATTTTACAGTCTGCCCTCACTCTGCTCTTGTTCTCCCTCTCTAGCATCTTCCCCCCAACCCGGATTGGAAAGAGGAACAAAAGTATTCAGCTTTGGCTAGCTGGGTGGCTTTCGTGCACCAGTTTTGCGGAGAATGGTAGGTGGCAGAGTCTTTTGGGAGATTAGTGGCTTTTTGCATTTTCCAGGCTTGGTCCTGGGCTCGCTGACAGGCCTAGAGCTCAGAGAAGATCCATGGTAAGTAGTTCCCCCTGACCTTGGATCGACAGATGGGGGCATGTTTATTCCATGATTCTAGAAGTATATCCTGAAAATAAGTAAAGGCATTGTCGATGGAGTTTGACAAGACTATAGGGTCCCAGTTAGTGTTGGACAGGTCACAGAGGAAGAGCAAGGTCTAGGGATTTGTATGAGTGATATTGTAGGATTTTAAATGGGGCTTTGGGCCTATGAATTTTGTGGACCAGAAATGTCATGTGGTGGTCACTCAGGGTATCAGGCAATAAACCAGATTTAATTACCCTATAGGGGAGGGAAGTAAAGACCTAGTCAATGAAGGAGTGCTTACCAGTTTTAAGGTTCATCGATGTTGATTCTAGCAGGAGCTCCATTAAGTTCTGTGCAGTGTTATCTGTGTGGACTTTATGAAGGGAGGGTGATAACCAGTTAAGGATAAAATTGCCCATTATGTAAAAACATAGAAGTTGATGGCAGATAAGGACCACAAGGCTCATCCAGTCTGCCCATTTCTTTTTCTACCTTATGTGGCTACCTAGTGGGCCTTACCTTTCTACAATTCTGTTAACATTGATAGAGCATCGTGAATGTGCCATCAGCCTTTGCTCTGTCAATGGCCTATCTATTCACACTCATCTGTATTGCTCCCTTGTGCCTATCCCATGCCTGTTTGAAGCCCTGCACTGTATTCATATCCACCACTTCCTGAGGTAGGCCGTTCCATGCATCCGCCTCCCTTTCTGTGAAAAAGAACTTCCTCACATTACCCCTTAATCGGCCTCCCTCTAATCTTATGCTGTTTCCTCTTGTCCTGATATTTTTCTTATATTGAAACATGTTAGACTCTTTCACCTTGTTAATGCCCTTAAGGTGTTTGAATGTTTTGATCATATCACCTCTCTCCCTCATTTGCTCTAGGGTATACATATTGAGCTCTGTTAATCTGTCCTCACATGTTTTCTGATGCGGTCCCTGCACCATTTTGTTTGTCTTTCTCTGGACAGCCTCAGTTTGGTTAATGTCCTTGTGAAGGTGTGGCCTCCAGTACTGCACACAGTACTCCGGATGGGGCCTAACCGGTATCTTGTAAAGGGGGATTATTACCTCCCTCTTAAGTTACGACTTGTGATACCCCTACTAATACACCCCAACATCCTCTAGCCTAACCTACTGCTTTAGTGATCTGCTTGGATGAGTTCAGGTCATCTGTGATGATGATGATGCCCAAGTCTGTTTCTTCCCTTGTGACAGCCAGCAACTCCCCTCCCAGCCTATAGGCGGCTTCAGGGTTTCTTTTCCGTATGTGCATGATCTTGAACTTCACCTGCGTGGGTAAGTGAAACAAAGGAGCTAAGGAGTTCAGTGACTACTGAGGAGGGGAGATTTGAGAGACAATAGGCTCCGGCAATACACACTGGAACAGAGAAAGGGAAGGAGAGTTTAAGGATGATTACCTCATAGGTTTTAGGGACAGAAGTGGAGAGAATGGTGGTGAACTGTAAGGATGCGGAGGTATAGATAGCCTCCGCCCCGGCATGGTCTTGCCTAGTTAAATTGCATCTGTAAGGAAAATGAAACTAAAACAGCAGATGGTACAGGTTCCATTTCTTGCACCACAAAAGTGTAGAACAGCATTCTATGACCTTTGAACTGTGGTACAGCAGCTTATTAGTTAGGATGGAAATCCATACATAATAAGGGGTAACAGTATTGTACAAATCAATAGCCTCACTTATCTGTATGACTGCCGCATGCCTTTAACCTGTATATGTATCACTGTCTATTATTTCATGTACTGTTATTCCCGGGTCGCCCCTGAAAAAGGGACCTCCAGGGCCCTGTGAGCCTACCCGGTCATCAAAATTCAATAAATAAATAAATTTGGAATCTTATTTTCACAAAAGCTTTGCGTTAGACATTTTTCAGCTTCCTAGCTTTTGACTTTTTTTTAAATATTTTATTAGAAGGATGTTGCATAGTGAATTACAGACTTATTACTTCATTAATACACGTTACTCTTTACACAGGTTACTGAAAGTAATGGCAAATACATCTTGGGGGCTGTACATAGGTACATAGTGGAAGTACATTACACATTGGTGGTACATATAATGGCAGTATAGCCTAGAGGTTAGAGTAATGAGCTGTGAATGAGCTTGGTACATCCAGCAGACAAGACCTAGGTTTGATTCTCACAACCTCCAGTTGCACACTGTGTGACTCTGAGCAAGCCACTTAACCACCCAGTGCTCCCAGGTCGCCCCTGAAAACTAGCACTTGTGCCTAGTGGGCCTTACCTTTCTACAATTCTGTTAACATTGATAGAGCATCGTGTAATGAGCAGTGGTACTGTACCCCATTGTACCTTCCCACCCGCAAGAGGGAGAGGATGCTCAGAGAGGAGCACAGTCAGTGGCAAGAGAGTAGTACAGTTCTCTAGGTTTGGTGCCTCCCTATGCGGGAAATTCACCACGTTCTATTGCTGTTATAAGCGGGTTCCAGGTGTCCATGAAGGACTGCTTCCTTCCCAACACAGTAACCTGAACCCTCTCCAAGGTCATGCTCAGTTTTAGATTGTTGACCCACTGCTGAGTGGTGGGGGAAGGGGGACATAAATGCCTGTGCCACGGTGTTCCGTGTGTTAATCAAAGACAGGAACCACAAAGGATTGTGGGCCTTACCTCCACGGTGGCAGGGATCTGCTCCCAGCAGCAACTTTAATGGGGATTTTGAGGGGGTGTACCCCAAGACCTTACTCACTATCTAGTGAACTGTGTACCAAAAGGGTGTTACCACAGGACAAGTCAAGGCCATATGTAGGAAGTTTCCCTCTCCACTAATGCACTTAGGACACTCAGTGGGTTTCTGAGCATCCATTATGTGTAATCTTTTATGAGTGATGTAAGCCCTATATATAAAGTTCAGTTGGACTTGTCTCGGCTTATTACTCCAAGAGCAGTTTTGGAGGTGCTGACTTGCAAGGTTCCAGATCCTGGAGTCAGCACGCAGTATGCAGATCTAGACTCCATTTGGCCCTAATCTCTTCAGTATCTTGACCCTCAATCCCCTGTATAGTTTAGTAGTAAGTGGTGAGAGGTTTCCTACTCGGCTGAGGTCTATACAATTCTTCCTCAAAAGGTGGGTGGGGGGGCAGTTGTTTACCAATGCCAGGTAGGCTCTACAACGGTATCTAACCATAAGATATACAAAGAAATCACCCGCTGGGATACCCCACTCAGCACAAATGGAAGCAAAATTCTTGATTGTGCCTCCCACGTAGAGGTGATTTACTGAGGTTAGGCCTCTCCTTCTCCATTCCAATAACCTCTGGACCAAGGACACAGAGCAGGGTCCCCTAGCTCGCATAGCCGACAACAATCCTGAGTGGGGGGAAGGTCCACTAGTATGTTTGATATGTTTATGGGCATCGATCCAAACTTTCAGTGTAGTGGCCGTAAACGGATTTGTGACCACTGGGGGGGCCTGAACTCAGGGCCGCTGCCAGAAGGTCCGCCTTCAAGTGGCCACATAGGGTATCTTCCTCCATTGTAATCCAACAGTTCCCCACTGCTGATTCCCCAGTCAGAATAAATGCTAGCTGGGCTGCCCAATACTACCATTGGAAATTTGGCAATCCAACCCCCTCCCAGCTTTGGTGGCAGTTGTAGTGTGGCCTTCTTGATTTTGGCATTCTTACCTTACCAGAGGAATTTATGTAAAATTGCTGACATGAGCCTGAAGTGGATTTTTGGAACCTTTATGGGCAAAGACTGGTATAATATAGGTATTTCAGCAATATTGTCATCTTTACCACCCCAACCCACCCCAGTAATGAGAGCGGAAGGGCCAACCACCTATCGCAGTCCTTGGCTAGTTTTGACAGGAGAGGCTTGTACTTTAGTGCATATAATGAGCTGATTTTGGCTGATATGAAAATATCCAGGTATTTTATCTTATTTACTAATTGAAGGCCACCTAGATTTGAGATTAATTTTGCTCTACCCAGCTTCCCTATAGGGAGTAATTCACGCTTAGTCCAGTTTACTTTATAGCCAGATAGCCTCCTATATTCCCTCATTAGCTGGTGAACTTCTGGCAAGTCCTGTGCAGGGTGTTGGAGACATAAAAGCAGATCATCTGCGTATAATGCTATTTTATTTTTGGAGCCATCCCCCCTCAGACCCCTGATCCCCTTATGTTCTCTAAGGGCTGCAGCCAGGGGTTCCAGTGACATGACATATAACAGTGGGGAAAGGGGGCATCCCTGCCTTGTTTCACACCCCAATTTAAAAGGTGATGTCACCAATCCGTTTACTGCTATTTGAGCTTGTGGGTTCATATAAAGGGCCTTAACCCAGGATCTAAAAAGAGGGCCAAACCCCACCCTCTTCAAGGTTTCAGAAAGGTACCCCCACTCCACATGGTCGAAAGCCTTCTCAGCATCTAAAGCCAGAACCACTGAATCATGTCTCTGGTCACTTTTCCTCCACCTGTGCATCACATTTAAAGTTCTGCGGATGTTATGTTTACCTTGGCATCCCTTCACAAATCCAGACTGATCAGGATGAATTAGATTAGGTAAGACCGGATCCAGACTAGATGTCAGAACTTTTGCCAGTATTTTATAATCTGCTGTGAGCAAGGATATTGGCCTGTATGATGCAGACCAGGCTGGGTCCTTGCCCGGTTTAGCTAGTACTGTAATAGTAGCTGACAGTGTGGAGGGGGCAGCTCACCCTTGTCTAAACTCTCCCTCAACATATCATACAAGGGATCTAGTAATAAGTGATAAGTAATCAAAGACTTTGAAAAAGTCTATGGGTAGGCCATCTGAGCCTGGAGCTTTGCTGCCCTTTAACGCCTTGACTGCGGCCCACACCTTGGTCTTTGACACTGGCATGTCCAGTCATCTAACCACCTCTTCTCCAAATGTTGGGAGGAGGGCCCTTGCAAAAAAAGGTCAATTTCCTGAGGGGATGAAATCACCTCCAAAGTGTAGAGGGCACCGTAGAAAACACCAAATATGTCTCCTATTGCCACAGGGTTCTGCACAAGTTTACCTGACTCATCATGGATCTGACCCACTGACTGTTCCCCCTCCCTACTGCGCAGCTGCCAGGCTAGCAGCTTACCCCCCCAATCTCCATCAAAGTAGTCTCCTGCTTGCGCCAGTAAAATTTCATGTTCTGTTTTTACACATTTTAATGTGTTGAATCGCCATTTCAATTTCTGAATTACCCTGTACTGGGGGATGAATGGCCTCAGTCTATGGGCAGCCTCACAAGCCTCAATTTTGTTACACAGGTGGGTGATCACCTATGCCCCCTGTTTCCAAGAATAGATGGAGAATGCTATCGTTTGTCCCCTGATGAAGGCCTTACATGCCTCCCACCTGCTCTGATGTGTTTTATCTCCCATTCTATTAAAGTGCAGGAATTCTTGGGTGTTTTTGGACATAGCACCAATACATTCTTGGTCCTTGAGGAGCAGGGGGTCTAGTCTCCACTGTCTGTTCTCTGGGGGTGAGCATGGGGCAGATATAGCCATTGACAGGGGGGCATGATCAGACAATAGAATGGGGGAATACCAAATCTTACTGACCACCGGGATGAGGGAGGGACTAAGCAACAACCTATCTAGGCATGCATATAACTGATGCACGTGCGAGTAGAAACTATAATCCCTGCCTGTGGGGTTAATAATTCTCCACACATCTACAAGACTAAATTCAGTTTCTAACTCTCGCAGTGCTTTAGCATTCTTAGTAAGTGGGACCGGGTTGTATCGGACCTATCCAGGATGGTGTCCCTTACATAATTAAAGTCACCTCCCAAGATCCAGAGACCCACCCATCCTGCCATATCCAGGGCTAGCATTTGATAAAAGCCCGGGTCATCTATGTTAGGGGCATAGACTGAGCCAAAGGAGAGAGTGCCCACCTCTGGAATGTCAGCTCGAACCAATAAGTACCTGTCTGCGGGATCAGTAATTTTCTCCAACACATTGACCTGGGTGCCCGTGGGGAACCATACTGAGGCACCTCTTGCCTTAGATGAAAAAGTGGAAGAGATCCAGGTGCCCCCCCCAATGAGGCACTTGTTTTCAAAGCTTCCCCAGGAGACATATGGGTTTCCTGTATCAAGACCACTTGCCACTTCTACCTTTTGACCTCAGCCTGGAAGTGTTTCTGCTTGACAACAGATTTTTATTTATTTATTTAAATCTTGGAATAAAAACCTTTGAGTTATAAGCTCTTTACATAGGTTCCACATCATGGGATACAAGGTAGACAATACAGGATTAACAAGGTTAGACAGCTGACATAAAGCACATAATACAATACATGTGGGTTGAGTAACACTAATAGAGAAGTACCAAGGCTAAAGTATTGGAGGTGCTTGTGATTTGTTAACATTGCAAGCGTACAAGTTAGGCAAGGAGCTAAGGCAGGACAGACAGGGGAGTAGCGAGCAGCCCAGGGGCTTTGTCAAATGGGTGGTGAGGGGAACAATGTTGACATAGGGAAAGAGAGAGGGGGTAGGGGTCAGCCCATGTGGCCTCAACAAGGTTTAGAAGGTGGGAGATAGGTAAGGTGAGATAGAAGGAGGAGAAATCCAGAGGAGAGGGGAGGGAGAGGTTGGTAGAGGTCTGAGGATGGGGGCAAGAAACATAGAAACATATAAACATAGAAGTTGACGGCAGGTAAGGACCCCAAGGCCCATCCAGTCTGCCCATTTTTTCTCTACCTTATGAATGTGCCATAGGTCTTCACTCTGTCAATGGCCTGTCTATTCATACTCATCTGTATTGCTCCCTAAGGCCTATCCCATGCCTGTTTGAAGTCCTGCACTGTATTCATATCCACCATTTCCTGAGGTAGGCCATTTCATGCATCCATCACCCTTTCTGTGAAAAAGAACTTCCTCACATTACCCCGTAATCGGCCTCCCTCTAATCTCATGCTGTGTCCTATTGTTCTGCTATTTTTCTTATATTGAAACATGTTAGACTCTTTCACCTTGTTAATGCCCTTAAGGTGTTTGAATGGTTCGATCATATCACCTCTCTCTCTCCTTTGCTATAGGGTATACATATTGATCTCTGTTAGTCTGTCCTCATATGTTTTCTGATGCAGTCCCTGCACCATTTTGGTTGCCCTTCTCTGGACTGCCTCCATTTTGTCAATGTCCTTGTGAAGGTGTGGCCTCCAGTACAGCATGCAGTACTCCAGATGGGGCCTAACCAGTGTCTTGTAAAGGGGGATTATTACCTCCCTCTTACGACTTGTGATACCCCTACTAATACACCCCAACATCCCCCTAGCCGTACCTACTGTTTAGTGGTCTGCTTGGATGATTTCATGTCTGCTGTGATGATGATGCCCAAGTCTCTTTCTTCCCTTGTGATTGCCAGCAACTCCCCTCCCAACTTATAGGTGGCTTTATGGTTTCTCTTTCCTATGTGCATGATCTTGCACTTCTTTGAGTTAAACCCCAGTTGCCACTCTTCTAACCATTTTGCCAGTTTATCCAGATTTTTCCTCATTCTGCCCCCCCCCCCCATCTGGATCATCTACTGTGTTGCAGCTCTTGGTGTCATCTGCAAACAGACAAACTTTACCCTCCAGTCCATCTGCAATGTCACTGATGAAGATATTGAAGAGGACTGGCCCCATGACTAATCACTGAGGTACCCCACTTGTGACTTGCATCTCTTCTAACTGTATACCATTTACCACCACTCTCTGTTTTCTGCCTGCCAACCAGTTTGCCACCCAGTTGACCAACTTCTGACCCACCCCAAGCCTACCCATCTTATTAATCAATCTTCTATCTGGAACAGTATCGAAAGCTTTGCTGAAGTCAAGGTAGGCGACATCAACTTCACCTCCTTGGTCCACCACTCTGGTTACCCAGTCAAAGAAATCTATGAGATTAGTCTGACAGGACCTTCCTGTTGTAAACCCATGCTGTCTTGGATCCTGTGTTCCTATGGATTCCAGGTGTTGCACTTTCCTTTCTTTAAGGAGTGCCTCCATAATCTTGCCCACTACTGAGGTAAGACTGACTGGTCTATAGTTCTCTGCCTCCTTCCTGCTACCACTCTTGTGGAGCGGGATCACATGAGCCCTTCTCCAGTCTTCTGGGACCTCTCCTGTACTCAGAGACTCATTAAACAGTTCTGATAATGGCTCTGCTAGTTCCACCCTTAGCTCCTTTAGTACCCTGGGATGTATGCCATCCGGTTCCTTTGCCTTGTCCACCCTGAGCTTAGCAAGCTCTTGTAAGACCCTTTCTTTTGTGAAGGGACTTGTGCACACCTCCCTCCCCGCCGTGTCCATGGTGCTGAGCTGTGGGCCCTGCCCTACCTTCTCCTCAGTAAATACTGAGCAGAAGTATCTATTTAGGATAGATGCTTTTCCTTGGTCCTCCTCCACACACTACCGCTTATCCCCTTTGATCTTAGCAATACCCCCTCTGGACTTTCTCCTTTTGCTAATGTATCTATAGAAAGTCCTGTCCCCTTCTTTTACTGTTCGTGCTAGTGTTTCCTCAGTTTGGGCATTTGCCTGCCTTACTGCCTTCTCTACTTCCCGTAGGGAAGTTTGTTATGCCTCCCTATCATCGTCCCGCTGTGTTCCCTTATATTTCCGGAAGGCCAGTCTTTTGGCTCTGACCTTCTCTACTACTGTTTTTGAGAACCAAAGTGGTTTCCTCCTTCTTTTGTGCTTGCTTTTCTCTCCCTAACACAATGGGATGTTGCTTTAAGTATTGCATCCTTAATGCTTGCCCACTTTGCCTGTACCCCCTCACCTGTATTTCTTCTTGCCAGGGCTAGCTTAACTCTGTTGGCCATTTTATCAAAGTCAGCTCCTCTGCAGTCCCATATTTTTGCATTGGAATGGGATGATTTAGTTCTAGTGGCCAAATTGAACAATACCATGTGATGGTCACTGGCCCCCAGGTGACTTTCTACCTGAAGTTCTGTGATACTTTCCCCGTTAGTCATTGCTAGATCTAGGATAGCCCTGTCTCTTGTGGGTTGTTGTACCCATTGTTTGAAGCCCTCCCCCAGCACGGAATCCGCTATGTGTCTAGTTCTGGTGGATGTACCCAGTGGTATTGACCAGTCTGTATCTGGCACGTTGAAGTCTCCCATTATCAGAACCTCCCCTTTAGCTGTCATGTTTTGAATATCTTCTAACAGTAATGTGTTTATGTCTTCTCCCTGTTCTGTAGGCCTGTAGACAACCCCAGTTTGTATGGCTGTCCCATTTCTTTTTTCCAGGGTGACCCATAGTTCTTCTGGCTCCTTATGTGTATTCTGAATTTCTGTAGCTTTGATATTTTCATTGTCATAAAGGGCTACTCCCCCCGCCCTTTTTGCACCTCGGTCTATTCTGAACAGTACATAGCCGGGTACTGAAGTCTCCCAAGTGTGGTTACTAGTGAACCATGTCTCACTAATGGCTATGATGTCCAGTTTAGCCTCTGTCATTGTTGCTGCAGGTCTGGGATTTTGTTTTCCAGACTGCGGGCATTTGTGTACATGATTTTCCATTGGCCAGATTTTAGTGCGTTAGTTTTTGGGCGAGATCCGGCGTTTCCCCTGCGCGTCGTATGGGGGAGCTGGACCTTTTTCCTTACCTGATGGTGCAAATGAGCTACAAACATTTTGAACTCCTGTTTGATCACTTGCTGAGGGGGGAAGGTATTCTTCCAGTTCAGGGTATCAGTGGCAGAGGGTGAGGATGATAGGCAGTGTACTGTGGGTGGAAAGACAGGGGCAGATGGGGGCCATGGGAGCAAGTGCAACAGATGATGGGTTAGTGGGTCAGTCACAGCTAAGGCAGCAGAGTGAGTTAATGGATGCAGTTATAGCTAGAGGCATCAACAAGGTGTTGTCTAGCCTTTCGCTTAAAATAACCCAATGTGGGAGTGAGGATATGCCAACCAGTAGAGAGCTGAACCAGAGTGGGACTTGGTAGGCAAAATACTTTTGACCTAGGGAGGTGTGACACCGGGGGATCTTGAAGACCAGGCTGTCAGAGCTTTTGGTTTGATGGCGGCTGGAGCAGGGGATGAGAAGCTTCTGGACCCATGGGGGGACTAGGCCTAGGCAAGATTTTTAGCTAACAAACAAATCTGGTAGAAGAGTCTGTTCTTGAACTGGAGCCAGTTGGCCTGAGCACGGAGGTCACAGGTGTGAGTTAGTCTTGAGGATCCTGTTAGAAGTCGGCATGCCTTGTTTAGGGCCACTTTGATGCGATGAAGGGCAGTGTCAGAGGCTGCCCCATAGATAGCAAGCCTGTAATCAATGAGTGAGACCACAGATCTGTGAATGGCCACATTAAGAGCTTTCGGGGTCAGGCAATGCTTGTGCCTATGAAGAAGCCCTATTCGAGTATTGACGGCTTTGGCTATATTGTCTGTGTGGTGTCCAAAGGACATAGTGTTGTCCAGTGTTATTCTCAGGTATTTAAAATGCTAGACAAGTTCCAGATTTTAACCCATCGATGTTCCATGTTGTCATTCTATTTGTATTAGTCATTGACTAATGGGAGCAGTAAACATTTGTAGGCATAGCTTATGCATCTTGATAACCCCTCACTGTGCTTTCTGTTTAGGCCTCTCTTGTGTCTGCCTTGGTTCTTATTGTCATTCAACCTGATCTGTGTACTGCAATTCACCCCACAACATCCTTAGTTTACCCCAGAAAAAACAAGTCTTGGACACCCCCCTTTCTCCCTCTATAGTTACAAACTGTCAAAGAGAAACCTACAGCTGGTGAAGGCATACAGAGCAAAATGCCACTCTAGACTGCCGGAGCTCCTGACCCCCCTGATCCATGGGCCCAAGCCCCCTGAACCCTCTCTACTACATAATCAACATCCTCTTTACCCACCAAAGCTCCCCTTCCCTCCAAGAAACTCTTTTCTCTCTCCCTTCCCGCCCTCAGGCACAACAGCACCTGAAGAAAATCCCCTTGCAAACAACTGGCGAACATTAATATGGTTATTGTATATTTTAACATTTCTTCAGAATTGATATAATGACACTAAATAAGCTAGTACATTGCTGTGAGGCTTTCATATCTGACTATGGTAAATTGAAATAATAAAAGTAGTGCATAAGTGATGGATATGTTGAGCACAGATTTATGGGCTTTAGGGTCAAAAAGAAAAAAAGAAGGCTGACCAGCCCTTAAAAACACATGGCTTATACCCAATTGAGAAAAAAAGAAAACAAGAGAGTTGGCGAGATATTCTATTTTGTACAAAGTCAGAGGCCTTTTAAACAAGATTAGAGGATAACATAATTCTTAATCAGTAATGGGCCTTGCTTGCAGCCCATCTAAGCGGAGGACCTCCCCTCCAAAATAACACAAATATGCAAGTAGTAGGGCTCATCTGCTATGATCCAGGTTGGCAGCGTATTAGTCCCAATATAGTGTATGGTGTACATCAGAATACATGGATCATAGAAACTTTAAGTGTCTGACTGACAAGTTGCTCATGTGGAATAAGGACCTGTGCGCCCCCCCATCGTTACCCATGTCCCCACACATGGTCGGGAAGGAGAGCATGAAAATAGCAATGTGTTCAATCCAATGGATTTCCATCAAAGGACTCCACCATGCAGCTAGATTTTGACAGCTGGGCTATGTTGCGAGGAGTCCAAGTAAAATTCCAGTTAGTCTGCTAAGGGCCTAGCCCCGCATAACTAAATGCAACTGGGTGCAATCCTGGAGACCTCCGTGGCTGCCAGTTACAAGCAAGGCCCTGGGTTTCCCCCCTAATATGGTCTCAAGATGAAGTAAGGGAAACAGAAAAAAAAAGATAGACTTATCTGTCTGACGCTTCACCCTGGTCGGGTGGAGGACGATCCCTTTTCCTCACAGTTTCCTCTTCTTGCACCCATTTCTCCTCTGCCTTCGGACATGTGAAGAAGATAGAGGGCTGCCCTGATCTGTTTATGTATAGTTTCGTGGAGTACATAAAAGTGAAGGATCATCCCATGCCATACAACATTGATTGTACTCCGTTGAATTTCTGTCTCTCAATTTGCAACTCCCAACTGTAATCTTGAAATATGTGCACCTTAGTCTTATTGATTTGGATAGGACCCTTGATTTTAGCGCTTCTGAGTATAGCCTCTTTATCATTATACCTTAAGTATTTAATAAGGCAATGTCGAGGTCTGTCTTCCAGTTTCAGCACCGGGCCCACCCTATGTGCACACTGTACCTCGTAACCTGCGGCCTCCTGGGGTAAGTCTAAATGTTCAACTAGCCAGTTGTGAAGGCCTTTTTCAGGGCTGCGTCCCTCAGTCCCTTCGGGAGGACCACAGTACGCAAGTTTGAGCGCCAAGATTGGTTTTCCTGGTCATCGACCCTGGCTGTTAGGTCCTCCAATGTTTTTTTCAGGTCATTCTGCTCATTAGTAACTACTCTGAGGGAGTTCTTCAGACCACTCACTCGTTGCTCCAGCTCAGAAGTCTGCATTGTGAATAGCAGTGGTCTTCGAGAGGCCTGTGACTACACTTTGCAGGTGGGTGATTTGCGCTGTTATAGTAGTAAAGCCCGCCTTCATTTCATGCTGCATTTGTGCCAAAGTAGCTGGTACCCCAGCCAGCGTGCGCTCCAGTTCAGACATGTTGTGCTTAGGTGCAGTAGCAGCCTCATGGGCCTGAGACCTAGCGTGAGCCTCCGATCCCTGGTGGGATTCTTGTGGCGGTGGTATGGGCTTGAAGTTGAGTTTAGATGGCTTATTTTTATGTTTGCCTGAGGCCATTTTCCTCGCTCAATCACACTATGCCACTTCTGTTAGTTGCTGAAGATGTGAGGTGCCTCCAAGACATTTTTCAAGGTAGTGCCATAAGGAGCTTGGCTAGTATGTATCCGCCATGTTGTGTAGCTAGCCACACCCCTCCAGCTTTTGACTTCTTAATAATGAAGTATGTAAAAATGCAAAGTTAAAGTAAATTTCACTGCATGTATTCAACACAGAGGATAATGACTGGGTTACAGTTAATAACCATAACCACTGTAATCACCTTGAGTGGTCACCAGGACAGCATTGTAAACCTCGAGAGTGCAGTTTAAGAAGTTTATTGTTGTGCTGGCAACAATGAGAGGTGATTTCGGCCAGGTTATTAACCAAAACCCAGTCTTTATTTTTTTTAAAGTGTATGGGATAAAACAGTGAGAATCTAAACTGAGCACCAGTATAAGCGTAGATTAACCTTACTTTTACTTGTTTCCCTGTAGCACCACTCTCCTTTAGGGCAAACTTTCACCGCTGCGGCCATTCATGTGAAATGTGCTAGTGCAAAGCTGTGCATGCGCAGATCTGCTCTGGTTTTATGGTATCATTGTGATGCAGCCAAGAGGTGTTAACAACCTTTTGACATCACAATGACAGTATAACAACATTATAAAAAGTGTGATTTCAGTGTATAATAAGGGCTCCCATACATTATATAGAGAACAATACATGGGGTGGTGTGTGTAAAACTCGATTTTACACACACCCTCATTGTGGGATGTATTTTATAAACCCCTCGGGCTTCACTCTCAGGGTTTAGGTAGCATCCCACAACTCGGGGGTGTGTAAAATCTCGTTACACACACCACCCCATATTTTATTTTTTATAATTGCTGGCATATGCTTTTTCGCCTCAGCAATTATACAAAATAAATATAGAATAAAGTATGGGGTGCTGTGTGTAATGAGAAGTTTACACACACCCGAAGGGTTAGATGCTACATAAACCCCCAAGAGGCGAAGCTCGAGGGTTTATATAAAAGCATCTAACTTGAGGTAATGTGTAAACTCAAGTTCACACACAGCACCCCATATTTTATTTTATATAATTGCTGGGTTTCCCCTTTTTTGCCACAGCAATTATATAAAATACAGGATGTTCCCCCGGACATTCTGGTGCTGCCACGCTCTGGTCGTTTTTTTTTTTATCAGCAGCTTGGCAGATTTTTTTTTTGTTTTCAGCTGTTCTGGTGTCCCACTGTATTTGGAAAAATATCAGTTTTTAAAAGAGAAATAACCTACCGCCAAATTCCTATGGCATGGAGGCTGAGTTTTGCTGAAGATGGAAGCGGCGAGAGGCAAGCGGCATGAGGGGACAAACTGGTGGGCGCATGCACAAACCAAGGGAAGCCGTGCGTGTGTTTGCCGTTATAAATGCTCCTTTATAATGGCAAATTATGGCACAGTCTTCCAATGGGAAAAAGGGGAGACCCATTAATTATTATAAACTAACAAACTAGTGTTCTGGAAGCCGCGGGCCAGTCTGGATTTTGTGGGGTCCGCGGTCTTCCAAATTATAGTGCTCCACTTGTTGGGGGCCAAAAGAAGTGGACATTTTGATCCAAAAACATGTATATTTGTGTGCATTTTTAAAGATAAACTTACCACTGAGCAGTGGTTGTGGCATGCTTCCCAGCTTGAAGAGGCAGGGAGAGTCGGTGTCACGCACTTGGTTGTGGAGGCATGCAGACGGGGAAACATGGCGCATGGTTGCAGTTTTATTTTCCTTTTGCTTCCCTGGGTCAATGAAGAAAAAGAGTTCATTTCTTTTTAAAAATAAAAAAGTAAATTGCCGCCAAATGTGAGGGGCGGTGAAGTGTGTGGCGATATGGGATTGCTTGAGGGAACGTCACAGACCAGCGACTGATGCATGGGTGGTCGAGGAAATCTGAAGCGTGTGTTTACCGTTACAACGGCAAATTATAACCGGATTTCCCTATGGGAAAAAGCACTAGTCAGTAATTATATAGAGAATAATGCATAGACAAGTGTGTGTTATGAAGTTTTTTTACACACACGAGGTGTGTGATGACCCATAAACCTCGAGAGGTTTATTAGGTTATCAGACACCTCGGGTGTGTAAATAAAACTTCATAGACACACATGTCTGTGTGTTATTTTTTATAATTACTGGTGCAAGCAATGTATGGCAAAGCAAGTGTCAAAGGCAGTTCTGTTTTCATCTGTGCTGTTTGTCAGTGCTTGGATTTGAGCACGTGTGCCTCACTCGCACACTTGCCATCCCCCCCCCCCAGTAGTCAGGGACACTCTTGTCTTTTTGATTTTTATTTATTAGAAACTTGCAGTGTACTCCTTAGCAATGGCTCGTTCCCGGTTCCCAGTCGTAGTTGGTGACTCTTGAGACTATGGTAGGATCAACCAGATAAAAACGGGAAAAAAAACAGGTAAATAAATAAGTAAATAGATGACCAGTGGGGCTGTTCATTAAAAAAGAAACGCAATGATGGAGTTGCCATGTTTTCATTTAGCCCGCACACACATAGCCAGTGAGGTAACATGCCACAGTGAAGTGAAGTGAAGTGAAGAGAGAGTGAAACAAAACATTTTATCAAATGCAGTAATAACCGGATTTCCAGTCATTACAGCATCAAACACCGTAATAACTGGAATTGGGTTTTTAATGGCATTTGATAGTGCTCATACTCAGGTTGATAAATAGGGTCACCAGTAATTATATTGTAATGAAAGGTTGTTGAGGTGACCCTCACGGCAGAGCACACATTCTTGTGGACAGTAACTGATATTTACTGTTATGTGACTGCCTACAAGAGGTGCTAAAGCAGTATAAATAAATACTTTGGCATCTGGCCAGACTCTTGTTATGTTTTGGGTGTGTCACTGATTGTATTGCAACAAATGTTAAACAAAGATTTTACTGGAATTATATGCATTAGTACACTTTCCCAGGCCACTACTGGTTTGTTCAAAACTTTTTCATTTCTGTAATGGTACAGTCAGGTTTGTGTCACGTTGTTGACCAAGAACAGGTCAAAGTGACATACAGCTCATATCCTACTGTACGTGCCTGTGTCGAAAGGGACTTACACTGATAAAGCACCACTTATCAGGATCAGACTTGTTTACTGAGCTCCAGCTGACTGAGCATTATCACAAGATATTTATGTATACTAATATAGTCATTTAAGGTCATAAGGAACTCTTGGCTCATCATGTACAGGGTCGGACTGCAGGGAAAAGTCCTGGAGGACATACCCCTTAAGGGCACCCTGGCTGAGCAGCATTTTTTCTTTCAGGTAAACCCTAAGTTTTCCCAGAGGTGGAGTGAGAGTGACTGGACTGGGAGGGGGGGTCAGTCACATCAGTGGCCAATGGGTCAGTGGTGGGAAATTAAAAAAAATACAAAAAAAATAATTTATATACTTTGTCTTGGTTTTTTTATTCCTCCCAGCCATGCCACAGTACTGTGTCCTAGTCTAGTCCCTCACTCGACTGAGAGTTGCCGTCACGCACTTTGTGTGTATGTCACAACACTTATTTCCAGCTTCCCTGAATGTCACCCAAACCATGCATGTGTACATACGCCCAGCAACTGTCCTGCCTGACTCAGTTTTGGCACCTGCCATCGCCATTTCCATTTGCTGCTTCTGCTGGAGCTTTGGAGGAGTGCAGTGGGCTATGGGCTTCTCTTAATCTTTGGGCTAGCAGACAGTGTCGTGACCTAAGTAGTCAATGCCAGATTCAGTTAGAAGGAGTCGGAAGAGGATTGGGTCAGGCCCATGGAGTTGAGCCGGGAGAAGGTTTGGGAAGTGAGATGGTCAGTCGGTTGCTGGGGTGAGGAAGTTGGCGATTTTGTTGGGTGTACCCCAGCAGGCCAGACCCCCAACAGTGACGCTGATGACAGAGAGAGGCTCCACTCAAGGAGCGAGCCAGGCTAGTCATCAGTGGTGCTGCCCGCCATACCCCTAAAGTTCCAAACGATGGCTCGTCGGGTCTGTTCTGGGCTCATCTTTGGAATTAGACCCCTGCGGGTAGCCTAGTGGCCTACTGTGTTTCCAGACAATTGAAGGACTGATGGGGAGTGTTTTGTGGGAGTGTGACACTACAGCTAGCAGGGGGGGCCCGGGGACTCGGAGTGGGTCAGGGTCAGTTGGAGACTCTGTCTTGGTGACGGAGGAAGCCACCACTATTACAGCACCCCACCCTCCCCAGAGGAATCTGAGTAGTAAAGTAAGTCGACTTCTTTTTAGAGCTAACCCCCACAAAGAAAGACTTTTATGGCAATGGGCAAATTCTGACATAAAAGAAAGTCTCTATTCTTACCAGTGGTGGCAGGAAAGGATTGGAAATCAGTTAGCCAGTATGGGTGCTACAGCGCACAGCAGGTTAGAGAGAGGGATTGATGCTGCTGGCATGGGAACCAAACACAAGTAAAACATTCCTGCAATTAATAAGCATGCTATCTATTGCCACACATTTATGGTCTCATCACTGAGGTAATGAACAACTTGGGTAATTAAATTACCCTCCGGGCACTTGAAAATGGCCCTAATGTCAATATGCCAAGCTATTTCCAGGTTGTACTCAGACAGCAATCTCTGACTCAGCCCTTACATGAATGTATGGGAGGGATTAGGCCACTACAGGGTGAATGTGTCCCAACGGCAATTATAACTGGTCATGGAAAACCATCCGGGAAGGGAAAATGTGCATACATATTTGAAAATGGGCAACTTATGGCTTACATAGTACAGGTCCAGGATTTTAATTGACTTCTACTTTACAGCCCATAGAAACATAGACTTTGACAGCAGATATGGACCACTTGGCCCACCCAGTCTGCCCATTTCCCTACCTATTGGATAAGCTGCAGATTCTAGTTAACCAACAGCTTACTTCCTGCAACCCCCCACTACAATTGCTTTATGTCTGTCCCATGCATGTTTGAATTCCCCCAATGTTTTAGACCCAGGAAGGCGGTTCCATGCATCCACCACTCTTCGTGAAAAAAATTCCTCCACATTACCCAGGCCTCCCCCATCTTTAAATTGTGCCCCTTGTTCTTACACATCTCTTTTTCTGAAAGATGCTACCATCCTGGACTTTGTTGATTCCCTTGAGTTACTTGAAAGTTTCTATCATGTCCCCGTCCCTCCTTTCATCAAGGGTATGCATATTAAGCTCTCCCAGTCTCTCTTCATATGGTTTCTGATGCAGACCCTGCACCATTTTAGTTGCCCTCCTCTGGACTGCTTCCATCCTGTCTATGTCCTTGCATAGATGGGGTCTCCAAAACTGCACACAGTATTCCAGATGGGATCTCACCAACTGTCTGTACAGAGGGATAACCACGTCCCTTTTTCTACTTGTGATGCCCCTTCCTATGCATCCCAGTATCCCCCTGGCTCTCCTTACTGACTTCTCACATTGCTTACCCACCTTTAGGTCATCTGATATGACTACCCCCAAGTCCCTTTCCATTTTTGTTGTTGTTAGTACCTCCCCTGCTATTGTGTACTCTTCTGGGTTTTTGTTTCCCAGGTGCATTACTTTGCACTTCTTTGCATTGAATCTAAGTTGCCATATGTCTGACCATTCCTCCAACCTTGCCAAGTCCCTTCTCATCCTTTCTACCCCCCTTGTGTATCAACTCTGTTACAGATCTTTGTGTCATCTGCAAAGAGGCATACCTTTCCCTCCAGACCCTCTGCAATGTCACCTATAAAGATGTTAAGAGGACTGGACCTAGTACTAAGCCCTGAGGTACTCCACTAGTAGCCCCCTTTCTTCGGAATGTGTTCCATTCACTATTACCATCTGTGTCCTGTTGTGCAGCCAGTTTTCTACCCAGGCTACCACCCTGGAACCCACTTCCAGGCTGGCTAACTTGATTATTAGTCTTTTGTGCAGGACTGTGTCAAATGCCTTGCTAAAGTCTAGGTAGGCCATATCCACAGCCCCTCCCTGGTCTACTACTTTGGTCACCCAGTCAAAGAAATCAATTAGATTCATCTGACATGACCTTCCTGCTGTAAATCCTTGCTGCTTTGGGTCCTGTGCCCTGCTGGCCTCTAGGTATTCAACAATTCTTTCTTTCAGAAGTGATTCCATCATTTTCCCTACCACTGAGGTCAAACTTACAGGTCTGTAGTTTCCTACTTCTGCCTTGCTCCCACTTTTGTGAAGGGGAATCACATCTGCCCTTCTCCAGTCATCAGGTACCACCCCATCCCCTCATGATTTGTTAAAAAGTGTGGTCAGTGGTGTCACTAGGTCCTCCCTTAGTTCTTTTAGGATTCTGGGGTGAATCCCATCAGGCCCCATTGATTTGTCCACCTTGAGTTTTAGGAGTTCTTTCAGGCATCTTTCTTCTGTAAATGGACTGGTGTCAACCCCCCCCCCACCCAGAGTGCTTCTATTGTCTGGTTTAGGTAACTCCTCCCCATCTTCTTGTGTGAATACTGAGCAAAAGTATTCATTCAGTATCTCTGCCTTTTCACTGTCTCCCTCTGCCCACCACCCCTCTCCTTTATTAATCTTCACTATTCCTCCCTTAACCTTTCTATGCTCCCTAATGTACCTATAAAAGGTTTTATCCCCCTTCTTAACTGAGTTGGCTATTTTTTCCCTCGGTTTGGGCCTTTGCTAATCTGACTGCCTTCCCCACTTCTTTCTGCTTTAATTAATACAGTTCCCTGTCATGCTCCTTCTATGATTCTTTATACTTTTTGAATGCAGCCTTTTTCCTCCTTAACCTTCCCTGCCACCTCTTTTGAGAACCATAGCGTTTTTTTATCTGCTTTGTTTTCTTTATTTGTTTCACACAAAGGCTTGTTGCCTCTATGAAAGCAGTTTTGATTTTTCTCCATTGTTCTTCCACCCCTCCGTTTTGGCCATTTGCTAGTGCATTCCTCAGGTATTCACCCATTTTGCCAAAGTCAGTGCTTCTAAAGTCCAGTATCCTTGTTTTGTATGGCTTGTCTCCATGGTTGTGCTTATTGTGAAGCTCACTGTGCAGTGGTCACTTGTTCCCAGATGTCTACTGACTTCTAAATTTGTGATCATCTCTCCATTTGAGAGTACCAGGTCTAGTATTGCTCCCTCCCGAGTGGGTTCCAACACCAGCTGTCTATGGCCTTCCCCCTGCTGGGCATTGAAAATGACCCTGCTCTTGGATGTGGCTGCAGTACATGTCATCCAGTTAACATCTGGCATATTCGGGTTCCCCATCAACAGTATCTCCCCTTTTTCAGCTATTTTGAGAATGTTCACTATCATTTTCTTGTCCATTTCCTCTCCTTGAGATGGGGGTCTGTATACAACCCCAGTGCAGATTGTGATGCCATTCCCTGTCTCCAAGGTGACCCAGAGTGCCTCTTGTCCTCCCCCTTTACTTTTTAATTCTGTAGCTTTGATCCTTTCCCTTGTGTATAGAGCTAATCCACCTCCTCTTTTACCCTCCCTGTCCCTTCTGTAGACTGTGTACCCTGGTATGTTGACATCCCAGTCATGGTTCTCTGTGTACCATGTTTCCGTGACTGCCACAATATCCAATTGTTCATCTTCCATCAGGGCTGCTATCTCAGGAAGCTTGTTTCCCAGACTACGGGCATTGGTACTCATTGCCCTCCAATTAATGTTGGCGTTATTCTTTTTTCCCCCATCCCTGCTCTTATTGCCCTTGTCTGTTTTCTCATTTACCCCTGTCCTGCCCTCTGTTGAGCTCTGTACCTCAGTGTTTACCTTACTACCTGCCATGTTTTGTGGGGGGGAGGCTTGAATTTCCTGCCTCTTATCAGCACCTCCCCCCTTGGCTAGTTTAAAAGCTTGCCAAGGAAGCATTTAAACCTGTCACTTAAGGGCTTGGTTCCTGTTGTGGACAGATGAAGACCATCGTGCCAGTATAGACCTTCATCTCTCCAGGTGTACCCCCAGTCCCCAATGAAGCCAAAGCCCTGTGCTCTGCACCAGTTTTGCAACCATTCATTAAACTGCATGGTGCACAGTACCCTAGCCTCACTCCTGCCATGGACTGACAGCACCTCTGAGAAGGTAACCGTGCTTGCTACCTGTCTAAGGCCCCTCCCCAACTCCACAAATTCATCCTGCACTGCACTGATTCCATGCCTAGCTAGGTTATTTGTCCCAAGGTGGACAATGATATCTAGTTCCCTCTCCTGTGATGCTGCTTCTGCAATCCTGAGGATTCGCTTCTTGTCTCTCCAAGCCATGGCACCAGGCAGGCACCTTACTTCCCTCTCCTCTCCCTTCCCCAGTTCTACCTCCTAACAATTGAGTCCCCTATCGGAAGCTGTTTCCTTCCCCTGTGGTGTCTCTTGCCACTCCTTTGTGGGTCTCCCTTGTGGATGTCCTCAGCATTCTTCTTGGTCTCCACTGAGGGTGCCATCATAGCAGAACCTTGCTCTGCCAGACTGGCATATGATTTGTGTAGAGGTACAACTAGGGGGCTTCGCCTCTGTTCCACCACCCGCACCCTCCCAGAACCCACTGTGGTCCATCTGCTCTTCATACTTGGCAACCTCTGAGGCAGTGGTTGTGGCAGTGGTGCACTTTGGGTTGGGGAGGCCTCCTCAGTCCTTGCCAGTTCAGCCTGGAGGTGGGCAATCTCCTCCCTCAGATGATTTGTGATTTGTGTAGAGGTACAACTAGGGGGCTTCACCTCTGTTCCACCACCCGCACCCTCCCAGAACCCACTGTGGTCCATCTGCTCTTCATACTTGGCAACCTCTGAGGCAGTGGTTGTGGCAGTGGTGCACTTTGGGTGGGGGAGGCCTCCTCAGTCCTTGCCAGTTCAGCCTGGAGGTGGGCAATCTCCTCCCTCAGAGCTGACAGTTGCCTGCAAACAGGACAGCAACGCAGTTTCCAGAATTTCTCCCAGAAAACTGCTGCCCCACAGGCAGTACATTGCACCACTCCCCACATGTCCCTCTCCCTTATAATATACAATATGTAATATATATAATTTTTTTTGTGCGTGTGTATGGTGTGTACTTACCCTTTATGCACTGTGCTGGGTTATTAAGAATATGACAGTTCTGCCCCCAAGACCTATTGAGGAAGTGATGTCAGAACTTTGGCTATAAAGAAAATGCCACGCCTGGGGTGTGGGTGTGGGGAAGGGGGGGTAGTCCACAACCACAGGTGACTGTTAGAAACAATCAAATACACCACTGCTCCATCACCCTGGTGAGTACTGCCCTTTATAGTAATTCAACAAACCTCCAGTAACTTATTTAAAACTAGTTTAACTATCACAAAGTCCTACGCACCAGTGAATTATTTTAAAATAGTTTCTGTCCCAAAATCCTAGTAGTCAATCCAGTTACCCCCAAGGGACAACCAAATGCAGTATTCAAACCCTTGTGAAGTTACTTCCAAAATAAGCAGAGTTTGCAAGCTCCTAATTCAACTCCTCAGCCACCTGTAATTTATTTAAAAATAGTTTAACTGTCAGAAAATCCTAGTAGACAATCTATCTACCTCCAAGGGTCTACCCAAATGCAGTATTTAAATCCTTCCGAAGTTACTCACAAGATAAACAGAGTTTGCAAGCTCCTTCTTGGTTAAACACTAAATAAATATGTAAATAAAAAGCAATTACCAAGGGTAGTTAGTTTCACCTCCCACAGAATTGAGCAAAAGTGCACGTAGTTGCAGATATCAAGTGCAATATAGAAGGGGCATGTTGACACCACTACCTGAATAAGATGTGAAGAGCATAAAGGACCCCTTCTGCATATATGCATATGGTGGCAACTGTAGGCAAGCAGAATTCGCAAGACACTGGCTGGACTGAGAGGACCCCTTGTACAGGTAGTGGCACAATGAAATGCTGGATACTCTGAAAATAGAAACAATTATAGTATATGGGTGCTGCCTATTGTCAATGGATTTCAGCAACTGCTGAAATCTTGTTGTAGTACAGTTCAAAGGTCAAAAAAGTTGTTGTACTATCGTTCTGACATCCCATCGATAGTACAACAACTTTTTACCCTTGACCTGCTGACTGATTGGCTTAGAGGACACTCTATAGAAAAAAAAAAAAAAAAACATGGTGGCGCAATTTAGCGAGCGCCGAGCAGCGGAGCCACCGACTGAGAAGTCGGGAATCGGGACACAGAGAGCCATACATGGCTCCCTTGCTTCTATTTTTTCTCACCGATTTAAAAAAAAAAAAATGATGTGCTGAGGAGCAGGACAGAGCCTAAGAGGGAACGGCCACAAGCAGAAGCACCAGAGGGGAAACGGGAGCAGCGCCTATGGCAAGTAATAGAAAAAATAAATGTAAAAACAAAAAAAAAAACATATACTATAAAAAACAGTGGATGGGTGAACATCCACAACTAATCTGCGTCCCCATCTGGCAGTTGATATCAATGAGACCTCTCGAGCTTCGCTCTCGAGGTCTCTGTGATGTCATCAACTCCCTCGATGGAAACACAGCCTTGTTGTGGATGTTCACCCATCCACTATTCTATATATTGCAAGTGTCAATAATAGGTACAATATATATTTTAACAGATGGGAAAGGTTGCATATCTTAATTTCAGTGGAATAGTATGGCAGGGGACCGCCAATATTAGAGGGGAGATAAACTTCCATTTATTGTACTAAAATTATATGTAAAATAGTGCTAGGTCTCAGATCTTGGGCTTGGATTTTTTACATGATGGCTGCTTCCTATGTATTTGAAACTAGAGGTAGCACTGTTGTTTTTTACATATTATGCATGAATTAACTGCCTGAAATCTGCTGTCACTGACCTACTGTATAATGCAATATTTCATTCTTAGATTATATGTGCTGTGCTGCTGGTTTGTTTATATATTCAGTGTTGCCCTATTCCCCTCCAATCAGGAGGTACTGATAGTGGGAGTGGGGGTGCTACACTACGTTAGTATTTTATTTCAAGTGAGGCCATACCACAGGTAGCCTAGGTAGGCATAGGCTGGTGTAAGCTAGTAGCTGTGTACTGTTGGTACCCCCCAGCCTATGTCATTGTGAGGAGACTGGAGACTGGAGACAGTTGACTGTTTTTTTTTTACTTTGCAAGCTTGCTATTGAATTGTTGTGATTTTAAACAATGTTTATCTTTATAGCTCTTGTTGTTCCTCAGTCCTACTCCCAGGCCAGCACTGACTTTACTCTTTAATTTAAAATGGAGTGGAATGGCTGGCCCAGTGGTATGAAGGGCCAAGGCTTCGCTGCCTTACTTCCTGCCACACCAGCAACCCGTGTTCACAGTACAAGTGGGTCAAAGGGGGTCAGCTGGTAAGGGAGAGAATCGAGCATCCGGAGGACAGTTCCACTCTCCCGGGGAGGGTGGGTTGGTTGGCAGTCCCACCGAATGACTGCTCCCAGGTGGAGGCATGTGGGCAGCATGGGATGGGGGCACCAATAGAAGGGATGGAGCTGCATGAGTCCAGGACTCCGCAATGTGCATGTACCTCTAATGCATATGTAGTAGGATTTTTTCATCTGCCATTGTGAGGGGGCCCCTTCTGTACACCTTCCCTGGGGGCCCTTACCTGCCCAGTTCAACCCTGATCATGTATTCCACTTCCTTGACTTTACAAGCAGCAGGGATGAAATAAGTATGCAGTGAAAATGTGTGGCATTTATAGTTATTTCCAACCCAATCCACTGAAGGTACACTGTGAGTCTCATGGTAAGCATAAATTTGTCCAGGCTTACCATCTTCATATCTACTGTATCTACTGGTAGGTTGTTTTATAGTTTCACCACCCAGAGAGAAAACGTGTCTTCTAACATTACCCCTGAATTTACCACCTCTGAGTTTCAAGACATGTCCCTGAATACATTGGAGGACTCCAGATCAAACATCGCTGTTTGTCAAGACATGTCCCTGAATACATCGGAGGACTCCAGATAAAACATCGCTGTTTGTTGAGTTTTGTTGATACCCCTGAGTGTGTGAAAGACTTGAAATCACATCTTCTTTCAGCCTCCTTCCCCCCAAGGGAAACACGTTAAGGGCCACCAGCCATTTCTCATAACTCTTGTTCCCCAAACCCCTGATCATTTTTGTGTCCTCAATTTTCTTTCTATGTTTGTAAACTGCAGAGCAAACATGGTAGTATGATGGCAATGGGCCCCATAGGTGTATGTCAGGGTGTTAGCCAGTGAGGGATGCAGAAACAAGACTCTCCCCCTTTCCAGTCAACAGTGCTGTGAGAGTGTGAGTCTTTTTGCATGCATACAGGTGACCACTGTGCAGCTAGCTATAGCCTATCACACAACAGAATCATCCATGTCATCACCCATTGACATTTTCCTGTTTAACGTCATTTGTTAATTGGATGTGATTCTTAGGTCACAGTTCCATCGAAGTTACTGTATGCTAATCCCTGTGAAACTGTCATCTTCAGCTGGCTCACACATGAAAGATTTCTCATTAAAAAATTTAGCCATGCCCACCTGCAAAGTTTGAGACTAAACCTGTCCGATGATACCTGGGCAGAGTCTTTAAGGCCTTTGGTTGAATACTGCCTGATCTCAGTGGGTATTGGAGGTACAGTAATTATAAAGTGGTGCAGAGCCTCCACCTATGGGGATGCTTTTAATAGGTGACTGCCAGGGAGCTACCTCACAGGAAAATTACAGCAGTCCTCCCCCTCAGTGACAGGAAAGCTTTATAGTTATGCACACAACCCCCACCCCCACATACTGTATGCAGATACACAAAACAATACCAGTCAGAACACATTAAATGCAATTCAAAATCAGTGATATGTACTGGGGACACAGGCTGTAGATGGGGTAAAGGTAAGGGCCATATCAAACAATACATTTCCAGATCTCCCCCCACAAATTCTACCATGCTCAGGTGAGTCCACACAGTCTATAATGTTCCCCCTACTCAAACACCAGTACCCCAAAGCCCCTTGGGAGCTTCTAAAACAGTCTATTAATGTGTGCAGAGTGGGCAGTTGTGGGCCTAGTAATATTGGACCATCGTACTGTACCGATCGAAAGCTGGTGGCTGGCAATCCGATCCTAAATAAAATATTAAAGCGAATGCAAGTTGCTGCAGTCTGCAGCAGTTTTAAAAATAAGCTTTGACGACAGTCATGCAGGAATGCCCCACTATTATTTTAATTGGTCCAAGCTAACAGAATAATTGGTGGAGTATTAACCCAGAATGCATAACCTCTAGCAGACTCTTTGGTTGTTGGCTCTGTTGGGACATCTTACTCTGAGTTGCCAGATGCAGGCAGTACTAGAGGTGCAACAGATGCAACGTGCTTCAGGGTGGTGAGGGTGTGGGTCATGTTGGTCTCTGATGTCTCCCAAGGTCCCCTTCACCCCAAAGGGGGACTTGCTTTCACCCACCCCAAGGAGTAGGCAGTCACTCAGTGCATCAGGTAACTTAGGACCTGGACTCCATGAGAGATGTCTGCAATGGAATGCAATAATATCACAAAATGAAATGAAGAAAAAACAATAGCAGACATTTTACAGTGCTCATTCAGATATGGCTTCAAGTTATTCAACAAATATTAAATAGAAGATAGCTCCAAGGTTTGCTGTTGGCACAGACACCCATACCCCTTGGACACACCAATCCCAAGGGGTAAGTGGTCATTCAGGACCTCTAGTAATTTAGGCCCTCTGTCAGGAAAAGTCCTGACAGCACACAAAGACCAGGGCTGGTGCTTTGGTGTTGTTCTAGATTGGAACAAAAACTCATTTTTGCAAAGACTTGCAAACAGTTTCTCTCAACCCTGTGGTTGACCACTGAAATCACAAAACAGATACATTTGAAACTTTCTCACGTGTGCTTTCCATCTGTTTCCATATGGGGCTCAATTTTCATTGGCTGGCTTCTCATGCATAATTCATTATGTGAATCTATGTATCTTCCCCATAGTATATTTCACCTGCAACTATTGCCATTATGACCCCTTGTATCTGTGATTAATGTAACTTTGAACTGTATGATATTTTTTTCTTTTTTTTAATTGTATGTTACTTTGCACTAGTATTTTATGTATTGTTTGAATTGTGTGTTATTTTGCTATGTATGATATTTTTTGTATGTACAAGTGAGGCTTTCTTGTCCATACCTTCTTCCCAAGACCACTTTGTAAATGAACTTCCTCAATAGTGTTTCTCCTGGTAAAATAAGATTGATTGATTGATTGATTGATTGATTGATTGATTCCCCCTGCTCTCAGTGGCTGTCAGTTTCAAAGAAAAAGAATGCACCACAAAAGTCCTTCTAAATTCTGAGGCAGCTTGAAGCTCTGAAGAGCAGAGCTCAGGATTGTCTGTTTCTTCCAGGCAACAAGTGCTTTCTCTGCCCTCTATCCAGCAGTCCTGGGACCAAAAGCACAACCAATCTGGTGGCTCCATAAAATCTCTTACTTGCTTTAGTTTTGAAAGTTGTTTATGTTCTTTGGTGCAGCTTCTAGACATCAGGATGGTACCTCTCGGACCCTGCTGTCATCTGGTGGGACTAGGGAGAAATTCAGTGGCAGAAACGCACTGTTGGTGCTCCTAAAGGTTGTGCTCTATTAGGAGGAGAGGTTTGTATGTTGCAGCTGAGGTTTCAGTGGCTGCGTGGCTTTGGAAGCGGCTGAAGAATTGGGAAACTCCTCTTTCTACTCCTCGACCCTGAAGGCAGTCTGGGAGGACTGGATGAGCAAAGTCCCTGCATCTGTGCGTAGTGGGAGCCGCTGGTGCCCATAGATGATGGCACTGAAGAAAGAAGAGCTGCAGTTTAAGTGTGCTCCCTGGCTTCACTGCCACGGCCACAGGGGCCAGGAGAGTGAAGATATGGCTCACTGGTCACAGTGAGAAGGGTGATTTCTGCCTGAAGAAATGGCAGAAGGGTCCAGTTCAGTCCCTGGTCTTACAGCTGCAGTCCAGACTGGGATCAGGGCTAAGGAGCTGTGCAAGGGGACATGGCAGCAGTGCTACAGAGGGGAACCAAAAGTAAGCCCTCTTTAGGAAGGGATTAGAAAAGAAGTTCTGACCTGCATTTGTGTTTTACCTGCAACTGCTGGTCCCTGAGCTGACATCAATTCCAAAGGAATCCCTGTCTCATACATGGCACAGTGCTAACAGCATAGCAATCTTTAAATCACAGGCACAAGTGTCATGGGCCCTGTCTAGACTAGGTAATCATCACTAAAACGTTTTATAAAACATTACCGTTGTGAGCGTTACTGCATATCCGCATTGAAAATCTGAACCAGTTTTGAAAACGTTGCTGTGCATCCACATTTGTTTTCTGCTCCCTGCTGCTTACACTGTTTTTGAATCCATTTTCATCCACTGGTGTGCACCCCTATCCCAGAGTTCTGTGCATAGATGCACGCTACCATAATGCCCTGCAGCATCTCCATGTAAACAAAGCACACACATGGAGGCACCTGCTCTGAACAGTACTGTGTTGCTGTGCCTGCATCAGTGGTTTATGAAGTGCCAGTTTCTTTTGAGGGAACGAAAGCGTCACTGGGCAGCATGGTATTTGCAATCACAGCATTTTTTGCAGATGCAGCAACGTACCATTGCTGCTGTCAGTGTGCTGAATTTGCTTCTGGCCTTAGTTTGAATGTTGTGACAGTGGAGAGAGCAGTGTGGCGACATCCCAGATCTAGCGACTAGTGGGAGCATATAGTACTGACTTCTTGGAGTGATGACCATAGGCTCGGGAATTTTAGAATACCTCGACAGACATTTAATGCTTTGTGTCATGAACTGAGTCCCCCCATAAAACGATCTTACACAATACTCTGGAAGGCTGTTGAAGTTCAGAGAAGGGTTGCCATCACCTTGTGGTGTCTTGCCACCAATGTGGAATATCGAACCCTGGGACACCTATTTGGGGTTGGCAGATCTACGTGTTGGGAGATAGTGATAGATATATGCAAGGCCATCGTGCATGTCATTCTCCCCAAAGTAATCTGAATACATAATGTATCTGATATCATACAGGGGTTCGAGAATGACTGGGGCTTTTCCCAACTGTGGGGGTGCCATTGATTGAAGCTACTTTCCAGTATTATCACCACCTGGTAATACCTGTGAATTCTATAATTGAAAATCATATTATTCTGTACTGATGTAGACAATGGTGGATCACAAATTCCATGTTCTGGACATTAATGTTAGATGGCCTGGCAAGGTCCACGATGTCTGTGTGCTTAGAGATAGTAGACTACACAATCTTGGGCAGAGTAGGCAGCTTTTCCCTTCTATTCCTCAAGATATCAGTGAGATCAGTATGCCAGTGGTGATTCTGGGAGATCCTGCATATCCTCTACTTCCTTAGCTCATGAAGCCCTACTCAGATTTCAGTACTGACATGCATTGTAATTTTAACTACCATCTGAGCAGGGCCAGAATGCTAGTCGAATGTGCCTTTGGGCGACTGAAAGACCGTTGGAAATGCCTTCTTAAGCAAAATGAATATGCTATTTAAAATGTTCCTTATGTAACTGGAACCTGCTGTGCATTGCACAATCTTTGTGAGGACAAGGCAGAGGCATTTCTGAACAGTTGGGTGTCAGAAACTGAGTGTTATCAGTTCTCACAACCAGCTGATCAAGACTGTATCCCCTCTGGTGAATTAACTGTCGCAGCCATGAATCGCCAGGCTACTGAGATATGCAATGCATTACCCGAGTAAACAATCATTAGTGTGGCACACTCCCAGTGGCCAGTTCAACCACTTGCCATGGCAAATGACATGTAACAGCCAGCTTAAAATGAAGCCCACTAGCAACAAACCACTTCCCCCTCCCAATGTGCAAAACAGATGAACAACTGGAAGCAGGGCAGCCATTAGCATGTCCAATCACAACTTCTGTTTTCAAACCTGTGTCCTGCAACTGTACATTGATAAACACTGTTAAATACTTATGGTTGCTCAACTTTGCAAAGCACATACAAATGTATTTATCATGAACAGTTCATTGTCACACAGTTTCTGAAACAGTTCTTAAACTTGTAACAGCAGCAACAAAATCTTTAAAGTGTAGTTAATAATTGCAGTTAAATGCGAATGCATCTCAGGTATTAGTTTAAAACTTTTTGACGCAGCAGCAGTTTATCTTTATTGTTAGGAATGCAACTTTCTTATAAAACATAGGTTACTTTCATCATAAAAAAGCAACAAGTGTGCCATACAACTTGTGTAGTGTTAAATTCTTTTATGAGCTGTCAACATACAGCAAACTTTTTTTAAAGTAGTGTTTTACACTCATAAACTGTTAAGAAGTGCACTTGTAACTTGTAAGTGCACAGCACACACTTTTAATGTTAAAATGTTTTATAACTTTAAGTGCAGTGCATTGTTCTGAACCTGTTTTTATAAATGCAAGGGGTGGGATATTCAGAAATGTGCCAGAGGCAGGCGCGACAGCAGCGCAGCACATATACACTGCACCAGTGCGCACCCAACGTGATATTCGAAGGCTGAGCACAATGGCAAGTGACAGCGCAAGATGGCTGAGTATCGCAGGGATGCGCTATCGTGCAACAAGGGCTGCACCAGGGAGCAAGTCAGCAGGCGCCATTGAGCAATCTGGGCTGCACAATGGAGCAAGACAGGAAGCGCAAGAGCACAACATGGGCCGAGCAAGGGACAGAGGCGCATGGGCCATAGCACAGGGCACCTGGCACAGTGTGGAACAGGCCACAAGAGCAGGACACACTGCCACCAGGGTGCAGGGGATGTCTGGAGGGAGGCAAGGCAGGCGCATGGCCGCAGGCCCTGACCACGCAAACCACAGCAGTGCATGGAGGTGGCGTGACACCAATGGTCACTGGCAGGCAGCCATGGGCAACACCTACAGGACAGCATGGGACATGCCACCGGGACCATAGCTGACAACACACATGCTGACAGCACACAACACACAGGCCACACAGCCCAGCAGGGAACACATGTATGCCCCAGGACACACACACAGGCCACTGGGCACAGACCACCAGACACAAACCCCAGTCAACCCCAGACACACCACACAGCCACCATGCACACCACTGCAGCATGGCTCCATACGCCTGCTGCAAAGCAGATACGGACACAGATGGCTACCAAAGTAGAAGTGTATTAAAAGTACAATATAACAGAAACTATATACAGGGGAACAGGGATAGGGAGCAGGGAACGAGGAGGCCACTATCAGGAAGGTAGGCTGGGGGCCGGCCCGTTGGCACAGCGGTTGGATTTCCGCATGCGGCATAGCGACCGGGTTCAGGAAGCGGACCTGGGGGCGCTGGAGGGCGGCAGGAGATGGATGGGCGTCCCATGGACTGCTCTCCTTCTCCGGGGGAGGATGGGAAAGTGCCGGAGCATGGGCGACCCTGGCGGAGGCCGGAAGTCGCGCAGCTGCCGGCGCTGGTACTTCCAGAAGGCGGGGCAGACGCTGGGCGTCATTGCACGACCCCGCCTCCCCAGAAAATGGAAAAAGAAGACAGCTGCCTGCCGCCTTCCATGAAGCCCGCCATGGCTTCAATTAGCTCCTCAGGCCAGCCCTCGACCTGTCCGATGTCTGCAGGATGCAAAGGGAGTGCACCCAGCCCGCCATGGGACAAACCCGCAGGTCGGAGGGCTCGCAGCCAATTTGAGGAAGTGGAGCTCGTGGTCCATGACTGGGCAGATAGCACCGGGCGGCAGGCAGCTCAGGAGGAAAATAAAGAATTTAAAAAAAAAAGGAAGGTAGGCTGGGGAAGGGGGGCAGGGGGACAGGGATCATGGCTAGGCAGGGTACAATGGAGGAATGGGAGGGGGATCAGAGGAAGGGAGGGTGAAGCAGGCCAATGGACCCCTCGAGATGTTCATGCCTACCAGCGCCTCGTCCGTCTTCGCCTCTGTGGCCGGAACAGGGCCTGCCTAATGATGTGGGCCACCACAAGAGTGGCTGTGGTGCCCCTCAGTATTCTCTCCAGCAGCCTGGTGTGGACATTAACCTGATGGACACCTAGGACAAAGGAGGGGACATGGATAAGTGCACGCCCATACGACTGTAACCCATCCACCATGCGTAACGGACAGTGGTGACGTGCCCTGTAGGTGGCACACAGCCATCCGCAGTGTCCGTGCCCACACAAGCCGCCATCCCGACCATCTACAGCCACGCACAGCACTGCACACCACTACCAGCCATGCGCAGCACGCCACAGCCATGGCTGCCAAGCAAATGGCCATTGCGTGGGGATGGCAGTGGCCTGGATGGGACCCAGATGCACCCACAGCCCACCCGCAGCGGCCACACACACGTGCAAAAGGTGCAGCATGGTGCAATGGACTGCGCCGGCGATGCACGGCTGTAATGGCTCTGTGCACGGGGGGCTGTGGCCCACCCCTACCCCACACAACAACGTACACCAACATAGTGTCTACCTGCAAGCTGTGGCCCAACTGGCGCCTGTCCACCTGCACCTCCTGCCTGGCCAGCATCCCTCTGCCATGCACCACCACTGTCCTGCTGCCATCCAGCAGTGGCTCCTGCCATCCAGGCTCTGCACTGATCCTCAGGGCCTAGTAGGGAGACAGTGGGAGGCAGACATCAGCACCGGGCAGCACCCCATGCACCCCATCCCCCTCCAGCACAGCATACCCCATATCCCTGTGTAGTGGCATTGCCATGGCACAGCACACCTATGGTGCGCTGCCATGGCCGGTGGCATTCCCAGCCACAGCCCCCCCAACCCCGACAGCATGGCGTGACACCAGCTGGCACCCCACAGAACAGCAACATGGCACAGTCGTGGATATGTGCACTCACTTGGCCGTGGCACTGCACCCCTCCAGACGCGAGCCTGCAGTGTCCTCAGACGGTCCGGATCCCTTCTCTGCAGGTTCCCGTACCTGTGGCGGCACTGCTCCCCACTACGCCATGGCCCTGTGGCCTCCTCCAGCTCCTTGGCCACCCCCTGCCACACCTCTGTGCGTGGCTGGTCCAGGGGCACCTGACCATATAGGGTACCAACATGTGGCTCCACCAGTGCTACCAGGTTGACTAGCTCAACCTGGCTCCAATTGGGTGCCCTCAGTGTGTTCCTATGAGGGATGCCTGCTAACTACACCGCTGAGACAAAATGGCACTGGTGAGTACATGAGATGCATGTGTGATGGATGCGCGACACGCCTGGTGATGCGTTGCCATCCCTAATCGCGCGTGCCTCGCTGATGCGCAATACAGCTGGGTTAGTGCTGGCATGTGCTGCATGCACTCAGGGGTCAAGGGACACACGTAGGGGTCAAAGGTCAGCACGCCCACCATGCTCAACAGGGCATGGAAGCCATGGTGCGCTATAGGGTCCAGTGTGCTCCATGGGCCATGTGGCAATGGCACACAGGCACTGTATGGTGTACAGTGCACGTGCATGACATGCCCAAAAGCGGCGGAGCTCCATGCCGCGTATAGCGCACTGTGTGTAGGATGCGCTACCGACGTACGTGGCATTTCTGTGTGCATGCACTGTGCCAGGTGGACTGCACACGTCATACAGTTGCACCATGGCTTGAGCATGTTCATCTCCAATGCGCCATGCGCAATTATTCCGCGATATTCATCTGGCACATGCAGATGAGCTGATCAGCATATCCATGGTGCATCAGAGGCATTTGCATCTCATTACAGTTGCGCATTTCCTCATTTGCATGTGATGCGCTATAAAGGCGCAATGGGACTGCACAGGCACCAGACCGGTATTGCATCCTTCACAGGTAAAACGCCAGGCAGTGGGCATGTTGGGACAGAGGATTTGGGAGGGGGGGGCGCATCGTGTGTGGCAGCCAGCACTAACCACATGTCCCCATCCACAGGAGTGAGCATCTCGGTGCATGAGGAGGTTGAGGAGCAGGGGTCTGCATGGAGGCGCAAGTCCAATTTCACAAGAGCAGAGTGCGATGCCCTGTTTGATGCATACCTGGACCAGAAGCCTCTTCTGAGTGGCTCCACAGGCACCCCACAGGTCAGGGCGGAGGCAGGGAGGGAGTGGCCAGGGCTGTGAACCTGCAGAGCAGCCATCAGAGGTCAGCACAGGAGTGCAAGAAAAAGGTGGGCATGGACCAGAGGTGGATAAAGAAGAAGGTGGCTGCCATCCATGCCGCATGTGTTGCCATGGGCGGTGGACAGCCTGAGGTGCCATAGCTGACACCGCAGGAGGAGCTGGTGGTGACGACCATGCGGCACAACACCATGGAGGGTGTTTCCGGTTGTGGATTCCAGATGGGGGGGAAGCCCATCACTGCATGGTAGGTACAATGGCGCATGGGGATGGGGGTGAGGGGTGCAAGGGTGCAGGCGTGTGTGGTGGCGGCAATAATGTGTATGTGTTCCCTTACAGATCCTGAGCACCTGTGTGCAACTGCAGGGGTGGCGGTGCCCACCTTGGGGGCTGACATGGACCTGGAGGAGCGCCCATCCATCTTCACTGGAGTCTGGGGTCTGGACTGCTGCTGGGCCTTCCCCACTGTCCGACTGGATGCCTGTGACATGGGCGCGGACGAGGCCCAGGCAGTGTTTCAGCGGGATGCCAGCCATGACGTCCAGTATGCTGAGACACTGATCAGGGCAAGATCCTGGTCTGATGATGACATGTCCACTATCCTGGACAGTGGTGATGATGACCAGGTGGAGGCACCCCTACCATGCACTGGACACAGCAGTGCTGATGGTGCCCAGGTGGTGCTTGTCGACCCTCTAACCACACCACCTGGTGAGGCAGTGGACTACGTACCTGCAGCGCAGACCATACTGTGTGGCGGTGGTGGTGGAGCTGCCCCGGTGCCGTCTCGCACACAGCGGCTGGAGAGGCAGCAGCGGCAGCAGGACGATGCCAAGGGGGTCTGGGTGCAGTGGCCACTGCCATTGCACCACAGACAGTACAGGCCCAAGGGGGCCCCACTGTGCAGCCCCCACCTGTGTGGGGGGCCATGCCGCAGGGCCACGCAACTCCCGCAGGTCGGCAGAATGCCCAAGCCCCCCAGGGCACCGACCCTCTGACTGAGCACACCCATCTGCTCCGGTCATCCGTGGAGCAACAGATGCTGGTCACGGCAGGGGTGTGTGCACTCCGCATGGAGCTGCGCCAGTCCACAGGGCAGCATGACCGGGACTTTGAGCAGCTCTTGGCTAAGGCCACATGCATGCAGAAGGACATGACCACAGGCCTGGATCAGCTCACTGCTGCAGTCTTGGCTGACCTAGCACCTCTGGCCGCTCTGGTGCAGGGCCATCCACAGTAGTCACCGCGGAGTGCATTCTCCACCCCTTGGTTCTGGCATCGTGTGACCCAGGCATTGTTGTCGCCAGGATATGCTGTGGGCATTCTGGGCATGCCTGGAGCGGGCCTGTTCAGGGGTCTGCAGATGCCTGCGAGGGACCGGTCGCATTCCCACAGTGTCACACCTGGGGGACCATCTGTGACACCCCCTGTGGCCATCGCACAGCCTGAGTCTGCTGGGCAGCCTCGGTGGGGCCGTCCATGTGTCCGTGGTGGCCATGCAACTGTGCGGCGGTTATGATCCACCTGTCCGCTGCCTGCCGCAGCCCTGTCTGCACAGTGGTGTGGTGTGTGCATGTGCGTACCAGGGCCATGCGGTCCATGGCCCACGCAACATGCCCACCCTGTGCACACCCACCTGGCCGCTGGCCACCATGGCATGTGCATGATGATGATGCCATCACATCAGCGGCTGCCACTGTGCACTGGTGTTCAGTGTCTGACACACGCCCATTGGCGGCTTCAGGGTGTGCATGTGTGGGTGCCTGTGTGACTGTTCTTGTGTGCGTGGAGGTGTGTAGGGCTGTGTGTGTGTGTTCCACAGTGCCATACAGGGTGCTTCCACGGTGTCCTATCCCTTTCCATCAACGCTGCCCTCCAGCCGTGTCTGTTGTGGGGCCCAGCCTGGCATGCCTGTTTACTGTGCCCTGGTCCCTGGGACATGCTTGTGGTCATGTTCACCAACTGCATGCACTGTAGTGCTCCTCTGCAATGGTGTCCCGGTGCTGCTGGGCCATCCTGTGCAGCCGGGGTTCCAGTCATCCAGGGGGGCTGACCATCACTGTGTGGCCCGGCGTCTGTGTCGTCCCCACTGCTGTTCCCCTCTTTGACCTCGACAGCTATCCCATGGTCAGTGGTCATGTTGTGTAGCACACAGCAGGCCAGGAATAGGCCACAGGCCATTGAGGGGCTGTACTGTAGGGCACCGCCAGACCTGTGCAGGCAATGGAACCATGCCTTCAGCAGTCCAAACACACACTCAATGATGTTCCATGTGCTGGCGTGTGCCTCATTGAATCTCTCCTGTGCTGGGGTCGATGGGCACCAGTATGGGGTGAGCAGCCAGGGCCGGAGTGGGTATCCACTGTCACCTGTGTGCAGACATGATGGGTTAGCACTGTGGTCTGTGTGGCTGCCCCCCCTACACAGACAGACCCCCTATGCCCCCAGCATAGCATCTCCCCCCAGACCCTGCCCTGCTGCAGCAGGGATGCCCATTCCATCTGCATACTCACCTACTCGGTGGCCGGTGGGAATGTCCCCACTCTTAAACCTGTGGCACAGTGCAGTCTGGTGCCAGATGAAAGCATCGTGTGCTCCTCCAGGATGTGTGGCACAGACATTGATTATGCGCCCCTTGGCATCACACACCACCTGGCAGTTGACACTGGGGTAGCCTTTCCTGTTGATGTAGACCACCCCCTCTGGCTCCGGTGGTGTGCGGATGCCTATGTGGGTGCAGTCAATGGCCCCTAGCACGCCAGACATACGTGCAACCCTGTGGAACTCCTGCATGTTTGCTGTATGCTCCGCCTGTGTGCTGGGAAAGTGGATGTATTCCGCAGCATGTGGCAGCAGTGCGTTGAGGATTTGTGTGAGGAGCCACGATGCAGCGACTGGGTTATGCCTGTGGTGTCCCCTGTTGGTCTCTGGAAGGTGACCGTGGCGAGTAGGCACATTACAGCTGTAACCTTTGTCTTCACTGACAGGGCGTGGCTCCATCGGTGCCTGCATCTCATCACTGCACAGCTCACAGAGCTGCCTGAGAATCACCCGGTTCAGGCAGTACCGGCACACAATCTCGGTGTCACTGTACTGTTCGAAGGTGGTGCAGGCACGGTACCACCTGTTCCGGGCATACCGCCACCAGGCCCTTCCACGGCCACACCGCTCAGCCTCCCACCTCCTCACACCCCTCATTACTGCCCCCATCTGGAATATTGTACTAGCCATGGCCTGGCCTGTCCTGCCCCCCCCCGTGGCCGATGCCCTGGGCTACCCTGGCTGTGTGCTGTTGCCTGGGCCCCTGCACTGGGCGCACTCCTGTATTGGGGACCCACACACACACACACACACACACTCTGGTCAGCTCATGCTCACAGGCACAGTTAGGTTGCACTCCCTGTCCCACGGCCCGTTGCACTTCCTGCCTCTGTGCCTGCTCTGCACCCCTGCTGCTGTCCTGCCTGGCCACTGGCCCTCTCTCTGTCTCTGTCTCACTCTGTCTCTCTCTCTCTCTCTCTCTCTCACTCTCTCCATCTCTCACCCCTGTTCCCCTGAGTGCATGCCTCCGGTTCCTGCTTGCTCCATCCTTTTATAGGCTCAACTTTGCTCCGTGCATGTCCCTTTTGCTCCGCGCTTGCGCCATCGGCCTGCTGTTGGATATCGCACTGTGCAACTTATTCATGGCTATGCCCCCTGCACTTGCCATGCATTCATTAGGGTTGCGCACTGGCGTACTACGTTCACTGTGTAATGCCGCCCTGAATATTATATGCGATATCCGCTATTGCGCTGGCGCATCTCACTTGCACCTTGCGCAACCGCTTTGAATATCTGACCCAAGGTCTACATTTCATGAATTAAAAGAATGTTACTGCTAACAAGAAACACTGTTTACTGAAATTTGAATGCAGCAATTGCAAGATTACGCTGACACTCAACCGTGTTTCAACACATATGCACTGATGAACATTTTGCTGCCATAAGTGTACTTTGCCCTTGTGCAATGGAAATGTGCAACCAAAAAGATGCACATCGAGCACAAGAAACTCACATCTGACAGTGGTGCACAAAGAACTTGTGGCGGACATGTATGCCCGCAGCAAGGACTATAGACTCACATATATCATGACAATACCAGCATAACATCAGAGCAGATAACCAGACCTACAATGATGTCCAAGTGACATCATCACTCATTAAGGCCTGTGTGAAACCACCAGCAAAAAATTAGCCCTGATAAGAGGCACGATCTGAATTGCTTTTGGTAGTACTGTAAGAGTGGTGGCTCATGTCACTTTCTGAAGCAGATTGTGATATGGCAGTAGACAACATTGTGCATTGGTCAGCCCCTGAAGTCACAACACCAGCCACATTCTGGATGGGCAGCATTGCTTTGTTCATCTGCGTGGTCTCAGATGTCACTGATGGATGTGCTGGGGGAGCGTGTAAGGATGAGGTGCCAGGAGCAGACATGGGGGCTAATGCAGTGGTTGCAGAAGGATTTGAGAATGGATTGCCACCACAATGTACAGTGGAAGCAATAACAGCTTGCGTGTTGGAGGCAGTATGATTTGAGATTGCTGCAGGTATACCTTGTGTGTTAGCAGAGGAGTTTGGGTTGGCTTGTGGCACACTGGGATGCTGATAACGTGCAGAAAGTAGTGATAGCATGTTTCTAAAAAACTCTGTATTCCACTCAGCCTCCTGCTTATGTAATCTTTCTTCGATATCCCTCTCCTCCCTCACCCTCTTCCTTTTCCATTGCTATCAACTCCTTGTGTTGCTCCATCAACATTTTCTGAGTTGGCTCAAAGACTACTTCGACAAGCTCCTGCATCCTACTGGCTTTTTTTCTTCTTTCGGAGGTTGCATAGTGGCTCACAGTTGGCTGCTCTATTGTGCCGTGAACCAGGCCCATCAGATGATGCAGCACTGCCGCATGATGTGACACATTGGCTCGATGTGCCTTCACCTGCCACCTCACTATCTGTGCTGAGAGATGTCTCAGCAGCTGGGTCCACATCTGCAAACAGCAACATCATGCTTAGCACAGCATGGTTTTGAGGTATGGGGGGGGGGTGATATGTTGAAATGGAGGAAATTCGCTCAACACACCTGATTCTGGGAGATCAGTGACAGGGTAGTCATCAACATCAACTTCTGTGTCAGGTTGGCCACCTCATTCTCAACCTCACTGCTCTCCAGCACATGCACTGGGTCAGATAACAGCTTGGTACCTGATATTCTATCAAGCTGGTCGAAATAAGGGCTTACAACATGTCTGCCACCAGATCTGCAGTTGCTGTCCTTAACTTTATGGTAACAAACCTTAAGCTGCTTTACTTTATCACGGCACTGCTTAGCTGAGCGCTCAATGGTGTTTTCAAATAAATACTCTGAAACTTTCTGGTGCACAATGGTATTTTGTCTAAAAATAATCAAATCCCCCTGCACACACTCCTGAGACCAAAACTCAATCAGAAGTCTTGTGGCCTCATCAGACCAACTTGCGCTTTGATCACTCATTGCCTATTTTTATGTTTTGCCCTGTATGAGATCGGAACACTAAATGCATAGGTTTATGGCAGTACAAAAGCAAGAGGTAAGTGCTGAGATCAAAACATGAGGGTATTTAAATTTGCTGCATACAGCTGTTGACATGGTACATGGTATGTTGACATGGGTGAACATGGTTGACATGGTACATGGTATGTTGACATGGGTGAACATGGTTGACATGGTACATGGTATGTTGACATGGGTGAACATGGTTGACATGGTACATGGTATGTTGACATGGGTGAACATGGTTGACATGGTACATGGTATGTTGACATGGGTGAACATGGTTGACATGGTACATGGTATGTTGACATGGGTGAACATGGTTGACATGGTACATGGTATGTTGACATGGGTGAACGCAGTGCGCATGAACGCAGAAAGCACACTGCGGTCTGGGAATGGGAAGCAGTGCATTGTGGCTCGTCAGAGGACAAACAAGGGGGAGAACGATATGCTCACCAGTCTGCACCGTTCAAGAAAGCTGCAAAAATACAGTAACGTTTTTGTAACCGTGCTAAAGATCTGCTCCTTTGTGGTCTTAAAAACGGTTTTGGAAATGACGATAAAACCGTTACCGATGTGGCGCGCACCATTTTAAGGCATTGCTGTAATGTTATAGAGCCCCTGTAATGTTACCGAAGCCCAAGTCTGGTCAGGGCCTTAGTGTTTATTTTTACTTCTAGGAGCACATGACAGTGACAACTAGTGAACGTCAATATTAATTAGGAAAAAACATCCCACAAGCCACCATGGCACCGAACTATATTACCCATCTACATTTTGGCGGCAAAGAAGAACATTACTAGACGGTGGATGTCTCCCATAAATCCCACAATTAAGGACTGCAGGAGGATGGTATCTGAGATCTATTATATGGAGGCCCTAACGGCCAAACTCCATAATAAGTACCCTTCCTGGGAGGTATTCTGGAGACCATGGGTGATGTATATTTCCAGGCAAGACCCAGATTTTATCCTTTAGTTCTCTCCCCTCAAAGATTCTGGGGGTTGGGGCTTGCAACTGGGGGTGGGGGCAAGGGAGAGGCCTTTACTTCTGAATTGGCAATAATACAAGTCCCTAGAGAATTTAAGTTCGGTAAATTGTTATAGGGGTTGTAAGAGTGTATGTTAGAGAAGCAATCATTGCTGTAAGTGCAACTATTTTCTTTTTTTGTAAATATATTCTTTATTAAATATTTTCAAATTTTACATTGTCACAGTTCCATTCATCATTAAAAAAAAAGAATAGGCTTATATAGCATTTTATAGAGGTACATTTCATTAATTAAGGTATCTTTAGAGATATTATCTTCCCAGCTACAAATTCAAGCAGTATTTCATACCTTCATTTCAAAATCTTCTTAATTTCTGATCTTCTGTGAGGTCTTCTAACTAACCTTCCTCAATGTCTATGTATTATATGAGAGCCCTTATATTTAGACTGCATAGGGGAGGGAGGTGGGACCAGGCTTATGAGTATATCTAATAGGTGTTTTTTTCTTTTTTTACATCTCTTTTTCCCTCCAGTCACGGACTGGGGGGGCCTCTCCCAGGCATCCTGCCTGTTCCTGCCTTGTCTGAAGTCCACCTACCTGTGCCTCCTCTCTCCCTCCTCCTCCTCTGTCCATGATTGGCACCCCCAGCTTAACTCCTCTGGGGTGGGGCCACCCCTCCTCTTTGGGTGCACTTATAGACAGACTCTGACGTGGGAGAGGACCCGGGTGGAGGAACCTGGAAGGCCAGGCAGGATGGACTCGGCCATTGGGCATGTGGGCAGGTGCCGTCGCCTACCCCTCAGTCCAGGCTTTTCCTTGTTCTGGAGATCCCTCCCCCTTCCCCATGCGTGTGCACATCCTCAACGCAAGGCATACATGGCAACCCCTGCCTGCATCAGGGCACGTAAATTACATGCTGCTGAGCATGCTGCAGCGCCTCCAGTCTCCACCAGGGGCCGCTGGCATGCCAGGAAATCCCTGACCTCCCCCCCAGGGAGGAGAGCAGCCCATCAGGCGCTCAATCCTCACCCGCCCCTGCTGACCCCCCGGCGCCCAAGCTCGCTCCCGAACCCGGGTCGCCGGCACAGCGTGAGCTGTGGCGTCGTGTCTCAACCCTCAGTGCCACTGGGCCGACTATCTAATAGGTGTTAATGGCTTAATGTGAGTGAATGAAAGTTTCCAAGCCCTCCTCTCCCTAAGGGACAAAGTCAGGTTCCCTAGGCATGATGTACAGTATCCACCTGCTCCATTTTGTAGTGCAGAGTGCTGTTTTGTCATTCGGGGAGTATGTAATCCTTTCTACTTTGTATATACTATTTACTATAGCTCTCCAGGACTCCATAGAGGGAACCTTATTAGTGAGCCAGCATTTAGTTATTGCCTTTTTTGCAGTTAGTAGTAATATTCTTAACAGAGGGCCGCTGTGTGGGCCTCTTAATTTTCCGGGGAAGACGTGGAACAAAAAAAACTCCCCTGTCCATGGGAGCTCCAGGCCCCAAATCTCCTCCAATTCTCCTCAGAGAGCCCCCACAAAAGGTTGCAGTTTCGGGCATAACCAGAACACATGTGAGTGGTGAGCAACCGTTTCACCACAAAGGTGCCAGCACAAGGCAGACGCATTTCCATCAAAGTGTGAGGTTATGGCCAGGGTGCGAAAGTACCTTATGAGAAGCTGCCAGGAGAACAGGCACCAAGCATGTGAGATGGTAAGTTTGGAGGATGCATAGCAGATGGCATCCCATGTTTCTCTGGGGAGGTGGAGAGCCAGCTCAGTGTTCCATCTTTCCCTAGTTAAATAGATATTTTCCCCTGATGTTTCCATCAGTGATTTATATAAGGCTGAGATGGAATGAGGCAAATCACTAATAAGGAGAATCCGAAGTAATAATTTTACCAGGTATGGGTGTCCCTCCTGGTTTCATACCACTGCTGGGAGGTTATCATAATAGTGGCGTATTTGTAGGTATCGGAAAAAATCCGAGGATCTTAGATTGAATTCTTGTTGGATCTCGGTAAATGTCTTAAACTGTGAGCCTGTAATGAACTGTGTCAAGCTAGTGAGGTGCAGGTGCCTCCAGTTGTGAAAAGTATGATCGGTTCATCCGGGGCGGAAGTCTTCCAACAACCCAATTGGGAGCAACAGAGTCAGGTATGGAATAATCTGTAGGGATTTACAGACCGTGTGCCAGGCTTGGATTTGGTGAGAAATCCAAGGGTTTGCGGAGATCTGACCCATGGGGAGTGTCTGATAGAATAATGTTTGTTCCCATTCAGGGTTAGGTGCTATTACCTCCTCTATTTCTCTCCATCGGGCTGAAGTATTGGCCAAGAGCCTTCGGATCATGAATGTTATATGGGAGGCCCAGCTATACAGCTTGAGGTTAGGAAGGGCCAGCCCTCCCTGAGACCTAGGTAGTGTGAGAGTTTTAAAGCTGACTCTAGGCCATTTACCCACCCATAGAAATTTGGAAATTGTCTTATTCCATACCTGGAATAATTTTGTTGGTAGATTGAGGGGGATATTACTTGGAAAAGATAAAGGGCCCTTGGGAGTATTACCATCCATATCACTTCCACTCTTTGTATCAGGATCAGGGGGAGGAGATCCCATCTCTCCAGGTCCTGTTTCATTTGAGTTAGGAAAGGGTCATAATTATAATGCAGAGCATCCTCTGAATTATGGGATAGAATGATGCCCAGGTATTTGAGCTTATCCAATTTCCATCGGAAGGGTATCTTTCCCTGAACTATCTCGGTGGATCGAAGTGGTAGACAAGGGCATCGGTTTTACTAGTATTTAGCCGGTACCCTGAACGGGTCCCAAACTCCTCAAGAATGCTAAATACTGCCGGGACCAATTTTACAGGATCGGAGAGGAAGAGAAGGACATCATCTGCGTGTAACGCTATACGATGTTCTGTGTCCGCTATCCTCACTCCCTCCAACCCCGGGCCTGCCGTATTGCCTGGGCCAATGGTTTATAAATATGGCAAAGAGGCCTGGGGACAGGGGGAAACCCTGCCTCGTGCCTCTACTCAGGGGTAAATAGTTTGAATGATGTCCAAATACTTTTCTGCATGCCTGTGGGGAGGAATATATAGTTTGGATAATTGCTATAAAAAAGGGAGGGAAGCCCATCCTGTGCATGGTGGAGAAAAGGAATGGCCAGGATACTCAATCGAACACCTTCTCAGCATCTAGGCTTAGAATGGTGCTTGGTACCTTACTGGAGTACATTTTCTGGACCAGTTGTAGTGCTCTACGAGTGATGTCTGTAGTGGATCTAGCACTTACAAAGCCCATTTGATCCGAGTTGATCAGGGTTGGGAGAACTGCATCTAGCCTCTGGGCTAAGATAGATGTGAAATATTTGTAATCTGCATTAAGGACTGATATAGGTCTATAAGAACTACATTGGAGGGGGTCCTTTTCGGGCTTAAGAATAAGAGAGATTGTTGCATATGACCAGCTGAGGGGAGGGGAGACATCTCCCTGCATGACCTTGTTTATAGTACTCAATAGGAGGAGACTTATTGAGTGAGTCATACTTTTATAAAATTCCACCCCATACCCATCTGGCCCAGGGGCCTTCTGCATTTTTGACCTGGCAATAGCTGCAGTCAGTTCTAATTGAGTTATGGGGGTGACTAGGGAAGCTTGGTGGTGTTCAGAAAGCTTGGGCAGGTCCAGATTGGCCAGAAAAGTGTCAATTTGACTGGGGACTGTCTGCTGTTCGTTCGGGAGTGTATAACTCTTGATAGTATTAAAGAAAGGTCCGGGTAATTTCCTCAAGTTTGGTTAAATGAGTGCCCGTGTTTGGGTCCTTAATGACTGTGATTGTGGACATCTTGCATTGCTTACACAGTCTATACGCCAGCAGGAGAGAGGCCCTTGGGCCTCTCTCCTGTATTTCTGTTTTAAAAAAGCTCGTGCTATTTCTGTTTGCTGGATGCACGTCATCCAGTTCTTTTTTTTTGTCTGTGTAATCTGGGGTAAAACCGAGGAGTCACCCTGCTGATGTGCTAGTTGCAGGATCTGCAAAGTCTGTTTGAGTTGTCTCTGCTTCTCCTGCCTTGCTTTAGTGAGCATGGCAGCGTGTTTTGTTAAATGACCCCTGAGGACACTCTTTACAGTGTCCCATCTAATAGATGCTGAAATGTCTGGATCTGAATTATCCTCTATAATTTCCTCAATTTTTTTCCTCTCAGAAATTCCCGGAATGCCTCGCTCTTGAGATGGGCTGGGTTTAACCTCCATCAAGTGCAGTGTCTCTCTGCCCCCAGGCGCCAGGTGGACAACACCGGGGCATGGTCTACATGCGCCATGGCACCCATTTTAACATCCACTAATTTACCTAGGTTTTATTTTTGTGTGTAGCAATGTCCGATTCAGGTGTAGGTGCCATGTACTGCTGAGTAGTATGTATAACCCCTGGCACCAGGGTGCAGAGACCGCCACACGTCCAGCCAGCCCAACTCCCGAGCGAAGCGTCTAAAAAATCTGTGTGAGGCAGGTTGCCTGCCCTTTGTAACCTTTGTAGTATCCAGTGAGGGGTTTGGGGCTATGTTAAAGTCTCCCCCCAGCAACAGGACACCCCTGGTCATAGTCACCATCTTATCTAGTAGGGACTTGATTGTCGGCGTGTTTGCCCCTGTGGGGAGGTACATGTTTGCCAGCATTACCTACTGGTCCCATAGCCAGCCCTGGGCAATTATTAGTCTGCCCTCTGGATCCGCCTATTCCTTTATCAGTCAAAATTGGGTGTGAGTTGGCATCAGTATGGCAACTCCTCATCTCCTACCCCACTCCCCATTGCTGATGAGAATACTTGAGAAAACCCTCTCCTATTTAACTGTCCATGTTTAACTTGTGTCATATGCATTTCTTGCAAATACACCACCTCAGCTTTAGTCTTTTTTAGAAGTGTAATTATCCTGGACCTCTTCAATAGGGCTCCCCAATCCATTAACATTCAGAGAGTACAATGTTAGGTGTTGGTTATTCATTCTTATAGTATATCAGAACAGAGTACTCAGGACCGCAAATGAATACACATCTTGTCAGGGCCTCTATTAAACCAGATAAGAACTTGTGACTACCAGTCAACTGCTTACTGAAAAGCCCCTGTGAAATCTAAAACCGGTGCTTATATTTAGCAGGTATCATTTGGCATTGGACTTTGTGAACACCAACTAGAACTTGAAGCTGGCCTCTAACTTGGTGACCAGTAAGAAAAAACAAAACTAGAAAGGAGCTGCTCTCCCAATTTCGATGGCATCTTATAAGTAACTGGGCCAACATAACCAGGTTGGTCTTCCATCGATTTATGGGTCTTCCAACATGGTGGTCACTCATTGTGACCATGATGAGTAATCGTCATACACACCTATGCTTTTGATGTTAATAGGAACTCGAGACATTCCCAGTGTCAGGAGGGAGGGGGTGGAGTGGGTCAAAAAGGAGGGGGATAGGGTTGGCGTGAAGGGGAGGGAGAGTGAGTTACGAGTGTTGGGAACGTCACCTGTACTCCCGAACCACCCCGTTCATTCATCTCTGTGATTTGAGAGAATTGTGTGGTAGGGCAATCAAATAAGGAGCACAGGACCCAGCTACGTATTTGGGCAGTGAATTAAATCCCATTGTGTTCTGTCTCGAAGGGGGGGAGGGTATACCTTCAGCCCAATTTCTTACTGTGGGGGTGCCGTTCTCCAAGGCTCGATGGACCCGGTGATCCCCACCCAGTCTTCCTAAATTAGGCTGCTCTTATAATATTATAACTCTGTTCAATAAGAAGAAACATATTACATTTCATCCTAATCCCTTTCCGGTTTCCCCAAGTGCATCAGTTATTAGTATGTGGTTAGTAACACCTTCTGTCCCAGTCAGATAGGAAAGGTAAAGGCCCCTATTTTCATTATTCCAGACCCGAGGGGCTGTTAAAGCATTAATTAGGCATACTAGGGCCCAAGAGAAGGTATACAAGGTGGGTCATGAATAAGAGGGGGTTGTTTCATTAGCATTAGTCAGGGGTAGGAGGGAAGTAAAGAGCCAAATTAAGGTAACCTCTTTTGCTCAAATGTGCTAAGGGTAGGATTTGTTAGCAGAAATGGAAAAGTAAACTTAGTTAGACTGGGACTTATCTGAGCCAACATCGCATGGTAAGGGTGATCTTAGAAGTCCCAGTTCACTGGTTGGGCAGATGAGGATGTCTTCAGGAGTGACTAGGGTCCCTTCTTCAGCTAAGGCATGTTTGCCGTTGGTCTGTGCACCAGAGAAGTCCCGGAATAAAACAGGAGACAATAGCCCCTTTTCAGGGCATCAGTCCGAAAGGTTTCAGTGCGGTGATTCATTGTCAGTCTTCTTCATAAGAGGCTTGTCTGTGAGGGGATTCTGTGGCCGGTTCCGGAGGGTGTTGGTTATTTGCTGGATGGCTTCTCTGCCCTGCTGCCTGCGTGCTTCCTTGCTCCCTGAGTTCCATACCCGCTGCGACAACTTGGACGCTAGTGATTGTTTCTGGCCTGAGGGACCCTGCAGGATCTCAATATTTCTATTCCTCAGCTCAGCTGTTGCATCCATTGCTAACTCAAAGGTTTGGGCGCCTTCCGGAAATAAGATTACCAGCTTTGCGAGATAGGGGATGCGAAAACAAAGGCCTACTGTTTTTAGGACCCACATAATCGGAATGTACTGCTTTCACCTGCTCATCACCTCGGGGGCATAATTGTTTTCCAAATACAATCTCTGGGCATGAAAGAGTACCTCACCCTGTTTCCAGGCCAAGTGTAAGACCGCTTATTTTTCCTGGAAGTGGAGAAACCTCACCAGGATGATACGTGGGCGAGCTCCAGCAGCAGGTTTTGGGCCTAAGGTATGATGAGCTCTCTCCAATTCCAGTATTAGGTTTTCTGGTAGCTTTATCATCTCCTGGATGAGCTGTTTAATGATTGCCAACGTGTCGGAGCCCTCTGCCCCTTCCAGAACTCCCGAAATACGGATATTATTCTGCCTGTTGCGGCTCTCTGCATCCTCCACTCTTGCCTGTAGTGCTTGTACATCCTGGTGTAATTGTACGACTGCATGCTCAGCACTGTCCACTCTGCGATCTACTTCAGTGGCCTGCCCCTCCAGGGCTTCTTGCTGCTTTTCTAATTTTATGATGTCTGTGCACAGGGCTGCCACTGTTGATCTCATCTCCTTCCGAAAGTCCCTTAATTCGGAGAGCATGAGTGACGTTTGCCTTTGAATGGTGGTCAGCGGTGGCTGCGTTGCCTTAGATCTGCTACGGCGTGAAGAAGCTGAGGCCTGGGAGCCCTTGCTGCCTGAGTCTCCTTCCGACAATCCTGTCTCATCCCACTCCTCATCCAGCTTTAAATTAGAAGTATCTCCTCTCTTCGGCATTCCGTAAGTTTCCTGTGTGGTATTTTTTTGGAACAGCTTTATTTTGAGGCAGTTTGCTAGGGCGGTTTAGGAGCCAACAGAGTTTTGCTGCCATGGGGGTGACATCACCAAAAGTCAGTGCAACTATTTTCAAGTGCCATATATTTTATCCATATATTGGCTCAATGGATATGGAGACTGTATCAATGTTTATGAAAGTGGCTGTAATATGTGCTCATTGTCACATCTACTGAATAAAAAGAAATTTAAAAAAATATATATATTAATTAGGAAAACCCATGGTAGTGTATCTAAAAAGTAGGATTCTATAAATTACTATTAAAGGGAACATAAACCTTATATGTTGCTATGAATTGTATTTTATTCAGTTTGTGTGCTTTAGGCTTTCTTTTTGAACAGTATCTGGTGCCTGTAGATGATTGTTCACTTTCTGGAGATGTCTCTGACCTATTTATGAGTCCTGTTTCACTGCCCGTTAGTTTCCCACCTTGTATTCATTTTTTTAGATACTCTGTGACAGTGCAAGCAGGACGGCCCTTAATGTCTTCCCCGTGTGCAATGACTGTGTGTGATCGGTTCTTCAAGTCAATAATCTGTTTAAAATGAGAGAATAGAGGAGGATATATTCGAGACAGTGACTCAGTGCTGTACAGTGAGATTACCATGCCACAATGAGATTATGTCACAGCGAGATAACAGATTACCACATCACATCACATTGTAGTTATATGGGTTGATTGTATAAAGTGTATTTTATATGGAGGTGAGGGGACTGTGTCCCCCAAATGGAATGTGATTTTGGAGTAACCTGAAGTGTTTGAGGGGTTTTGCTTCCTGATAAACATACTGACGACACCAACCTGCATTTGAATAGCTGTTCCAAAACACTCATGAGAACAGATATGATGATCACCGACAAGATTTCATGGACAAGATTTACTATAAAATCTCTTCCTCCATTTTGTATGAGCCTTTGTCTGCAGTCACTCCATGGAGGAGTTAATAAACAGATTGTGCTGGTTTTACATTTCTGAACATTGTAGCATGAATTTACGTACAGTAAGTTGTCTGCTGTTTTAGCAGTGCTCATCAAAGGATTTCTGTTAAGTATTAACTAAGTACTGTTGTTGTATGTTCTTTATAACCAAACTGTATCTAAAGTTGCAAGTAAGCATTTTAGCTACTAGAGGAGTGTACTTCCTGGTTTTATATGTTCCATTTCCTCACTACTCTGCAGCAGCAGGATGTTTTGGGATCTTCCTAAGTGGTGTTAATAAATGGTTATAAACTATAATCCAGTGTCATCCATTTAAGATATTACATATTTTCAATCACAAGACTGCAGTGCGCATATTTATGGAGCACATACAAACAGAGGAGAGAAAGAAGAAGGTGCCTCAGCTGGGACTTGAACCCTGGCCACCTGGAATACTGTTCTGGTTGTGCTACCAGCTGTGCCACCAAGGCAGCTGGAAACTGGGCCATCCTGGAGCACATTACCCTTTCTCCAGTGCACAACCTGGGGCTGCACTGATAGTTACATTTTCAATCACAAGAGTGTGGTGTGCATATTTATGGAACACATACAGAGGAGAGAAAGAAGTAAGTGCCTCAGCTGGGACTTGAACCCAGGCCACCCGGCATAGCATTCTGGTTGTGCTACCAGCTGCACCACCAAGACAACTGGGCCATCCCAGAGCACATTACTCTTTCTCCAGTGCACAGCCATGGGCTGCACTGATAATTACATTTTCAATCACAAGAGTGCGGTGTGCATATTTATGGAACACATACAAACAGAGAAGAGAAAGAAATAAGTGCCTCAGCTGGGACTTGAACCCAGGCTGTCTGGAATATCATTCAGTTGTGCTACCAGCTGCGCCACCAAGGCAACTTGAAACTTGGCCATCACGGAGCACATTATTCTCCGATATTTTTTTAGTAGTCACTAGATGATCCATAATACCTACCTCTGCTGCAGATGACCTTTTGTAACTCTTATGGATATCAGGCTGACTGATCGGTTCTGTTAGTCTTCTTCTCAACTGAATCAAAACTGTCTTTTATTGACTCCCTGAGATACTCTGCACATCCTTGGTTAAAGTTGACTAATCCCTTCTATAGAATTCTGACATCAGAGATTGGCAGAAACCCACTGAGGTCAGCAGATGTGAGTGACAGGGGTCTCTTACTAGCTACAGTTAAAATTAAATAGCACCAATCGTGTTCATTTCAATCTAGTTCTCAAAGCCCTCCACCTTCAATCAATCAATCAATCAATCAATCTTTATTTTACCAGGTGGAACATCATTGAGTAATACTCATTTGCAAGTGGACCTGGGAATGTATACACGACATAACAAGGCAATCATAATAAAAATACAGGAAGTGATTCAATAGTAAAAAAAATAGTAGCTTACCTGCACCAGAGTTTATTTATTTATCTAATTGTTTCACCAGGAAAGATACACTGAGCAACTTAATGCTCGTCTCACGGTACGTCCTGGGGGAATGGGGAGAGGGATGTACAGAGTGAGAGTTTAGATACATACATAACAGACGAGGAATACATACATACAGGTACAAAACAGGTTCATGGCAATTGAGTACATAACAGGCTGATGCAACAGTTACTGTACTGGCAGTTCATAGGAGCAGCATACATACAGAATCAGTACAGGGACCAAGCATAGGATGCAAGGTTGACAATGCATACATTACAGGCAGTACAGTAGTGATGCAGATATAGCAGGGTGAACACATACGATCCAGTCACCCTTTTTTTAAGAGCTAGTCTATAAGGGGTAGTATAAATGCAGGTGGGGTGGGGGGATGAGAAAGAGGAGAGCGAGAGGGAGAGAAAAAAGGGAGAAGGAGACAGGGAGACAGGTATGCAAGGTGGGGGTCAGAAGCAGGTGCAGGTAGGTGTAAGGTAATCGTGCAGAGCAGAGGTAAGGGAATATAGGGAGGAGGAGTGGCGGATTTGTGGAGGGAGTGCATTCCACATTTTAAGCAAGTGGTAAGAGAAGGCTTTTTGGCCAGAGGACGAAGTTTAACTGTTCCTGTTTTAATATTTTTCTTTTCACATTTTGTGAATGGGAAGGGATCATAAATGAGAGTTGGCCACGCAATCCCTTCCACTTCCTAGTCCCGATTTAGTCCAGTTCTGCCCCCATGCTGCCTCCAAACTTCAGCGTATTGTGATGTTGGAGTTTGTAGAGTGCAGGAGCATGTTCTATTGCAATGAATGGGAGGGTCTTTTACAAAATATATGTAACCCCCCCCCCCCCGTGTCTAGGGGTATGCCTGATGGTAACTTGGGGGAAGGGGGCACTTGCAGCCAGAAACACAGTCCAAGAAAATTAAACTCATTACCTGGGTTCCTAGAAGATGCCTTCAGAGGAGTGCAGGTGGTACTTAGCAGCAAGGGGTGACAGCAGCTGTGGGGGCAGGCAAACTTAGTTAATGTGATCACTTGATACCATAAATAAAGTCCATTGTCCACTCAAGGTCATAAGAAGAAGAAAAATTATTTAATTGCATAAATTTAATTCAGTCACTCAATGGGGCTTGGGTACAAATCACATGGTGGGTAACCTTCAGGGCTCAGGGCCCAATATAGTCTGCAGCAAACTTTCGTGTCCCAAAAGCTCCTATACAGCCATGCTCCCTAGGTCCATGAAGGTGCTTCACATCCTGGCAGCAGCAACATTAATTGTCTGGAAACCAGGCCATCCAGGTTCTTATCTCCAAACTTCTCTCCTGCAAAAGCTTACTTTCTTTTCCATTTCATGATGCAGCAACCCCACTGGCACTCACCGCAATAGCAGCTACAAGATATAGAGTAGCTGTGAATTGAGCGTTACCTCCCAGTGCAGGTTATTCGAATCTGGAACTCCCACTTGGATGGTCTTATGCAAACAGGAAACAAAGTCCCCACAAGAAATGCCAAGTCTCCTCTATCCGAAGCTAGTGCAGCTCTGAGCATCCCAGGGCAACATCTCCAGGGCCCTGGCAATCCTGGAAACTTGTGCACTTTCTTCTTTTAGGCTGTATAGACTTCCAGACACCTCCTTGCCAGGCCAAAGTGCCACTGGAAAGGGAGACAGGCTGCCATCACTGTACTCCCTGCAGTATGGACTGCCACCACCATACTGCCCCAATGACCTGGCACAGGACTTTACTCACTCTCGCCCACAGACAAGGATAAAAGGAACCCACTTGTGCCACACCATCATGGTGCCAGACATCACGAGGTGGGCCATTGAGGTGGTCCCAAACAAGAGGCTCTGGATCCCACACAGACTCCCAACCACTACATTTCTCCACTGGTCCTTGAGGGTGGAGGGCCAGGGTGGCAAGTGGCCCACCCCAGCCCCAAACCTCGGCCCTTGTGGCTGAACACTCCACGGGCTGCCTCCTCTCTCTTCTTTCTCCCTGGAACCTCTCTCTCTTCATGCCAAAAACCTCCCTACATGTACCCGCTGGAATGAAGCCCCCCTGTTGGCAGGCAGGGCCCCAGCTCCAGACACAGTGGCCACAATAAATTAATAAGTAAGCTCCCAAAGGGGGCTTACATATATTTTTATATTTTAGAGGGTCACAGGGGGCATATCAGAAACACTGAGCAACTAAAAAGGCTCTTTATAGCTGATCAGTGGAACTGATATGCACTCTGTGACCCTCTAAAATATAAAAATGTTAATTTTAAAAGACATTCACATTCATAGCAAAGGAGCACGCTCCTACACTCTACAAACTCTGATGTCACAAAACGTCCGAGCACAGGGGCAGCATGAGGGTGGAGCTGGACTAAACTGGATCAGAAAGGGGAAGAGATCAGGCAGCCAGCTGTCATTTACGATCCCTTCCCCTTCACTAGGTATGAAAAGGACAATTTTAAAATAGAAACAGTTAAACCCTGGTGCAGGTAAGCTACTGGTGGGGGACTTTGGGAAAGCACTGAAACTGGTGCTCTTTAATTGTTGTTTTTTGGAATGATATATTGAAAACAAAGAGAGATTTTAATAATTTATGAAACACTGACTGGGCATGTGCAGTATGTTTAACAGGGATTTTTCATAAGGCATTTTCACATGCCCACAATCATGTCACAGGTGCATGACTACCTTTGCAACCACAGTATGGTCCCGTTAATTATCACCAACACCAGAAGCTCATCCCTGGTGCTGGCACTCTTTGTTTTTATACCAACATTGGGAGCCCATCCCTAGTGTTGGCACTTCATTTTTGTTCTCACTGACACCAGGAGATCATTCATAGTGTTCGCAGATATCTGTTGGAAAACATACAGCTAGCGGGAGTCCATCCCAAGTGGCTCATTGGTGACCAAACTCTAAAAAGGAATGTGGCTGCTGGGAGCCCACTCCCAGGGGGTCACTTGTCTCCATCCCTATCACCCCACCCCCTTGAAAATGAATGCAGCCACTGGGAGACCAACCCTGTTGACACACTGATGGCCAAAGCCCCCTTCCCCTCAATGATTCTACCACCAGGAACCCAACTCAGGTGTCAAGTAAAACTTTTAAAAAATGGTTTCTCATCCCCCAGACCCCACTGTACACAAAATATTATGAGGTCCATTCCCAGTGTCTCTGAAGGCTCCTGCCCCAAAAGCCTACCTCTCCCAGCCCTAGAAGGTGACTTGCAAAACACCTCCTCTTACTCCCATGGCTGGCTTGCCATCTGAAATTCATTACTGGAAATCATGTTAATGAAATGAATGTGAGTCTGTTTCATTAGTGATGTTCTCAGTAATAAATTCCAGATGGCAGATAGCCACAGAGGTAATAGGAGGGGTTCTGCTGGCTGCCACCAGGGACAGGGGTTTTCCCACTGGATGCCATAGACTTGGCTTGGGGCTGAGTGAGGGAAAGGGGTGTCAATTGATACCAGGGGACTTCTTGACTTGATGCCGAAGGAGGGAAAGGAGTGCTACTGGAGGTTTGGGGTGGGGTGAGGGAAGGGCCATGTTGCCTCTGCATGCCAGGAAACTGACTTGGGGGGGATCTGAGAGGAGGGGTGCTACCAGACACAGGGACTTGGCTTGGGGCTGGGTGATCAAGGAGGTGTCACTGGACACTAAGGATTGCTTCACCTGTCACACAGTGAGGCATGAAGGTGCTATTGGATGCCAGGGACTTGACTTGAGGCAGGGTAATGGAAAGGGTGCCACTCGACACCAAGGACTGTTTGGCATGTGACAGTGTGTTGGGGGTACCAGTGAACACTAGGGACTATTTGGCATGGGATAGGGTGTGGCTGGGTAACACTGGATGCCAAAGACTATTTGGACTGGAGCACAATGAGGATGAGGATGAGATACACTGAATGCCAGAAACTGCTGGGATTGGGGCAAGGGTGCCATTGGATGTCAGGGACTCCTTGGTTTGTAACAGGGTGAGAGACAGGGTGTCACTGAATGCCAGGGACTACTCAGCATAGGGGCAGGGTGAGGGAGCAGCCCACTGGATTTAAGGTACTGTTTGGCATGGGACTAAGTGAGGGTGGTTAGTGGCACGCAACACCAGGAACTGTTTGGCACTTCAGCTGACATATCAATAAAAATTAGTATGCAGCTGTTATTTGATATCCTTTTGGACACAGGATGGAACTTCATTGTAAAACATAACAGTTTAGGTAGCAGGTTGAAACACAAAGCCTCAAAGTGGAGGAATGTGAAGAATTTAGGGTGAAAAAGTACCCTGACTCTCAGTGAATGTGTGGTATGGTGTTACTTGGGATTTGAATGGCCCCTCTGGAACAACCTTCATCCTGCCCACTGTTCCTCCTCCTCTTTTTCTCTCTTGCGTTCATGACTTCTCTACACACATATGGTTCTGTTCTAGCCTTCCACCTACATTCAGCCACCTCCCTGTTTTTTTGTTTTTTTTTCTTCCTGTATGTCCTCCACCTTTTGCCACACCTGCGTCACTGCTGTATTTAGTGTACATTGCTTTGGGCCTGTCTCAGTCATTCGTCCTACCTTTTTTTAAATTTAATATACTTTCTTGATATTCTTTTCTTCACAAGACATAACATTGAACATAACGACTCAACAGTCTGACATGTACGTGATAACAAGACAGACACCCCTCTTGTACATATCATGTTACCAGCAGTATGACAGCCTGATGTTACAGAATTACAGTTTACATTTCTGTATTATACAGTGTCCTATTTCACATTGTAAGATATATAATTGACCTACAGTTACACACAGCGACAATACCATTCTATTCAGATAATAAGGGCAACGCATGTAGTTTTTCCCATTATTTCTTATACAGATTCATTTTGTTATGGGTACTGGCTACCATTTTCTCAGCTTGCAATGCATATATCTCACTATGCCAATCTACATAAGTTGGAGCTTTGGCATCATTCTTGCTACCTCATTGCATTTTATTCAATTGCTCAAATGTCAATTTTATTTCTATTTGCACCTTATTTTATCATGCACTATTTGGCCCTTTGCCACCTGATCTTTTCAGTGTACATAATATGTTTTATCCTTATTTATGTTCTGTACCTTTCAGAATATTTTTGTTGTGTTCCCATTCCCACTGTAACCCCCATCCTCCAGGTGGTACCAGGAAACAAGCCGGGGCTTAGTGTGCCTCCCCTGGTAAACAAATCATGCATGGGCAACCATGCACAAAAAGTCTATGTTTCCATTGAGGGGTTCTGATGACATCATAGAGACTTCAAGAGCAAAACTCGATGTCATCAGAACCTTGAGAAGGAAACACAAGTGAGTTATGCATGGCTGACCATGTCTTATTTTGTATGCTATATGATTTGAAATGAAAAATATGAAAGTAGCTTTTTTCCAAGAAATAATCTTCGATTTCATATTTGTTTAAAACATAAACCCACCCTCAGCCAGCTGCTAAAACCCCACTTAGGTGAGGGGTGGGTTTCTGGTTTTTAAAATGATAAAACAATATATAGAGAGTGAGGTACCTCCAACTGTGAGGTACAAGCTGGTATTTCACAGCAAGTTAGTGTGGTGACATCACAGGTATGAAAGTGAAGCCCAAGTGCCCTTATGATGTCACCATACTAATGAGGTGTGAAATTTCAGCTTGTACCTCACAGTTGGATATAGTGCAAGAGGAGCCCATTTCAGAAATACTTGTCTTCAATATTAGCATCCCTTACAAGTTACTGCTGCTTTTTAGTAATGTGCTTTTTTAGTACTGTGTGGGGGTGCTTACTGAGCCCTCATGGAGCGCCGTTAGTGTAGTGCTCATGAAGACTGCTTGATAGCAGGTGTGGTAATAAGCTCACGTTCAGTGGTGACTCAGACAGAGAACAGAGCTCATTACCACAGCTATGCAAAGAAATGATTCACGTTCTAAAACTGGAATTATTTTGTTTAGAACATCACATGCAAACTTCAAGAGCTGCTGCTGAAATGGGCTCATTGCGTACTATAAGCTTCTGGGCTTGGGGAGGGTTTGGTTTGTATCAGTGGGAGAAATGAAAGAAAGCAGCAGATGGTACGAGTTTCCATTTGTTGTACCCTAAAGTGTACAACGGCATTCTATGACCTTTGAACTGTGGGACAGCAGCTTATTAGTTAGGATGGAAAGCCATGCACAGTAAGGGGTAACAATATTGTATAAATCAATAGCAAGGCGGAATCTTATTTTTACAAAAGCTTTGCTTTAGTTGTTTTTCAGCTGCCTAGCTTTTGACTTGTTAATATTGAAGTACTGTATGTAAAAAAACAAGGTTAAAGCAAATTTCTCTGCATGTATTCAACATTGTAATGAAAGGTTGTTGAGGTGACCCTCACGACTGAGTACATTTTCTTGTGGACAGTAACTGATATTTACTGTTATGTGACTGCCTACAAGAGGTGCTAAAGCAGTATAAATAAATACTTTGGCATCTGGCCAGATTCTTGTTATGTTTTGGGTGTGTCACTGATTGTATTGCAACAAATGCTAAACAAAGATTTTACTGGAATTATATGCATTAGTATACTTTCCCAGGCCACTACTGGTTTGTTCAAAACGTTTTCATATCTGTAATGGTATAATCAGGTTTCTGCCACGTTGCTGACCAAGAACAGGTCCAAGTGATGTGTAGCTCATATCATACTGTGTGTGCCTGCGTCGAAAGGGAATTACTCTGATAAAGCACCACTTAGCAGGATCAGACTTGTTTACTGAGCTCCAACATTATCGCAAGACATTAGTGCATAGAATTATAATAAGTTAAGGTCATAAGAAACTCTAGGTTCATCATGTATCCCCCTCCCCTGACTTTACAAGCAGGGATGAAATACTGTAAGTATGCAGTGAAAACGTGTACAATTTATAGTTATTCCCAACCCATTCTACCCAGGGTACACTGTGAGTCCCATGGCAAGCATAAATTTGTCTAGGTTTGCCTTGAAGGCCTCTACCATCTTTGTATCTACTGTCTCTGCTGGTAGGTTGTTTTATAGGTTCCCCATCCAGCGAGAAAAAGTGTATTTTTACGTTACTCCTGAATTTACCACCTCTGAGTTTCAGGACATGTCCCTGCATACTGCTGAGGACTCCAGATCAAACGTTGCTGTTTGTTGATTTTTGTTGATACCCCTGAGTGTGTAAAAGACTTGAGATCACATCTTCTCTCAGCCTCCCCTTTCCCCAAGGGGAACACATTAAGTGCCACAAGCCCTCCTCAGCTCTTGTCTCCCAAACCTCTGATCATTTTTGTGGCCTCAGTTTTCTTTTTATGTTGTTTGTAAATTGCAGAGTAAACATGTTGGGATGATGGTAGTGGGTCCTGTAGGTGTATGTCAGGGTGTTAGCCAGTGAGGGATGCAGAAACAAGACTCTCCCCCTTTCCAGTCAACAGTGCTGTGGGCTTGTGAGTCCTTTTGCATGCATACAGGTGACCACTGTGCAGCTAGCTGTAGCCTGTCACACAACAGAATCATCCACACCACCTACTGACATTCTCCTGTTTAACGTCATTTGTTAGTCGGATGTGATTCTTAGGTCTGATTTGCATCAGGGTTATATTAATCCCTGTGAAACTGTCATCTTCAGCTGGCTCACACATGAAAGATTTCTCATTAAAAAATGTAGCCATGCCCACCCGCAAGGTTTGAGACTAAACCTGTCCGATGATACCTGGGCACAGTCTTTAAGGCCTTTGATTGAATACTGCCTGATCTCAGTGGGTATTGGAGGTACAGTAATTATAAAGTGGTGCAGAGCCTCCACCTATGGGGATGCTTTTAATAGGTGACTGCCAGGGAGCTACCTCACAGGAAAATTACAGCAGTCCTCCCCCTCAGTGACAGGAAAGCTTTATAGTTATGCACACAACCCCCCAACATATACTCTGTGCAAATACACAACCCAATACCTGTCAGAACACGGTAAATGCAATTCAGCATCGTCAGGGATATTTACTGGGGAACAGAAACAGACTGTGGGTGGAGAAAAGGGAAGGGCCAGCCTCCCTGAATCAGGAAGGGATTACAAGAAAGGTTCAGACCTACTTGAGTGTTCTACCTGCAACTGCTGGTCCCTGAGCTGACATAAATTCCAAAGACATCCCTGTCCCATGTATAGCACAGTGCTAACAACACAGCAATTTTTAAATCAGAGGAACAAGTGTCTTAATGTTTACTTTTAACTTCTAGGGGCATGGCAGTGACAACTAGTGAACATCAATATTAATTAGAAAAACCATGGTGGTGTGTCTAAAAAGTAGGATTCCGTGAATTGCTATTACAGGGAACATAAACCTTATATGTTGCTATATATTGTATTTTATTTAGTTTGTGTGCTTTTAGGCTTTCTTTAAACAAGATCTGGTGCCCGTGGATGATTGTTCACTTTCTGGAGTTGTCCCTGACATAATATGAGTCCTGTTTCACTGCCCATTAGTTTTCCTAACCCTAACAATAGGAAAGCCAGAGATCAAATAGGGTCTGCGATATGGCAATAGGTAGGGAAAATGGGCAGACTAGGTGGACCTAGTGGTCCTTATCTGCCATCAGTCTTTATGTTTCTATGTTTCCCACCTTATATTGATTTTTTAGATACTCAGTGGCAGTTCAAGCAGGATGACCCCTGTGCAATGACTGTATGCGTGATCAGTTCTTCAAGTCAATAGAGATTGTCTATTTAAAATGAGAGAATAGAGGAGGATATATTCTAGACAGTGACTCAGTGCTGTACAGTGAGATTACCATGCCACAATTAGATTACAATGTCACAGCGAGATAACAGATTATCACATCACATCACATCTTAGTTATATGGGTTGATTTTATATAGTGTATTTTATATGGGGGTGAGTGGCTGTGTCCCCCAAATGTAATGTGATTTTGAAGTAACCTGGAATGTTTGAGGGGTTTTGCTTCCTGATAAACATAGTGACGATGCCAACCTGCATTTGAATGGCTGTACCAAAACACTCACAAGAACAGATATGATGATCACAGACAAGATTTCATGGCCAAGATTTACTATGAAATCTCTTCCTTCATTTTGTATGAGCCAGTGTCTGTAGTCACTCCATGGAGGAGTAAATCATAGAATCCTGCCAGCAGAAAAGGACCATTTGGCCCATCGAACCTACCCAAAAGAGATAGCCCCCCTTCACCCTTTTTGCTCCCACCCCTCTGCCCTCTCTCACCTCCCCTGCCTAGACCCATGTAGTCAGCCATGCTGTTCTGAATTTCTCCACCATATGCACCTACACTATCCATTCCAGCAACCTGTTCCATGGACCTACAACCGTTTATGAGAAGTAACACCCCCTTATGTTCCCCTGAAATCTACCCCCTCCAGCTTAAGTACATGACCTCTGGTGTTTTTTTTATCACTCAGTCTGAAGATGCTATCCCCCAGAACCTTATTTATTCCTTTCTTGTATTTGAAGGTTTCCACCATGACCCCCCTTTCCCTTCTTACCTCCAGCGTATACAGACCAAGCTACTTCAGCCTCTCCCCATATGGCCTCCCTTGCATCCCCTGGATCATCTTGGTCACCCTTCCCTGTACCCTCTCCAGCCTATCCTTGTTGCCCTGCAAATGGGGCCTCCAGAACTGAACTCTGTACTGCAGCTGTAATCTGACCAGTGTTTTGTATAGTGGCATGATCACCTCCCCTCCTCCTTCTTGTGAAGCCCCTTCCAGTGCATGCCAACATTGTTGTTGCTTTTCCAGCCACTTGTTTGCACTGGCTCCTAACCTTTAAAGTGTCAGTGATCCAAATTCCCAGGTCCTATTCTTGCTCTATGACCTGCAGTGCCCCCTCCCCAAGGCAGTAATTAGCCCTTGGGTTATCTCGCCTATATGCATTATTTTGTACTTTTTCACATTGAATTGCAGTTGCCACTTTTCTGCCCACTCCTCCAGCCTGGCTAGATCCTGTCTCATTTTTCTCCACCCCACCCAGAGCGTCCACTCTGTTAAATACTTTTATGTCATCTGAGAACAGACACGCCTTTCCATTTAGACCCTCTAAATAAACAGATTGTTTCGGTTTTACATTTCTGAACACTATAGCGTGAATCTACTTACAGTAAATTGTCTGCTGATTTATCAGTGCTTATCTAAGGGTTTCTGTTAAATATTAACTAAGCACTGTTGTTGTATGCTCTTTATAACTAACCTGTATCTAAACTTGCAAGTAAGCATTTTGGCCACTTGAGAAGTGAACTTCCTATTTTTTTATCTTCTAGTTGCCTCACTACTCTGCAGCAGCAGGAGTTTTTGGGATCTTCCTAAGTGGTGTTAATAAATAGCTATAAACTATAATCCACTGTCATCCATCTAAGATGTTACATATTTGGTAATGAGGGTGAAGTAGACTTGCTAAAGAGCCATCTTAGAGTTTTGAATACTACCTTTTTTGTGGTGTACTGTATCTGGGTTTGCAGCAGAGAGTTTCTTCTGAAGCTTGTTTTGGGACATCTTCAGTATTTATAACTCAGCAGCAGTAAGACAATATAACTATTGTAAGCCCCCTCTAGGAGCTTATGAGTAAAGGAAAAAAAAAGTTAACTCCCAGTGCATCTGGGACCGCCTGCAGCCAGGTGGCCTGGTTGGTGCGGGAGATGTAAATTGGGGGGTTATGGCATGAAAGGGGGATCTGATCGGAGAGAGGGACCATGGTTCAGGGCCAGGGTGGGGTGATTGCCCCTCCGCTATCCACTTGTGGCAACATTGGGCAGAAGAGTGTGGAGCATCCTTGGAGGGAAATCAGCCAAAGGCAGAGAAAATTGCTGGAGAAAGCTCATCCATGCTGCAGAGAGAGAAGAGGTGGAGGGGTACTGGTGAGAGCCTGTCCCATGCCTCCCCAATGATAATAAGATGGCACTGAGGAGAGCTGGTCATTTTGAGTCGGTGGGAATGAGCAGATAGCACCAGGAGCCTAGGCATATCTCTCTTCGAGATGCTCCTTTCATGGATAGTCCCTGCCATGTGTCCGGAGTGCTCATTCTGCCGTCCGACATTGTGGTGCCCCGTGGCTGAGAAAGGGAGTCAGTCATGAAATGCTTGGTCATAGGGCATTTCAGTAGGTGCCGTAGGTGGAGTTTTCAGCCCCAGTTAGTGCCAGTCCCAGTCTGTGGCTGAAAAGAATTGGGGTTTGCTCCGGCAGGCTGGCTCAGAGGAGACCCATTGTAACCAGCATCTAAGTATTGTGCAAGAGGGAACCATGGGAGGTGTGGAGCTGCTAAAAGCTGAATCCAGGCCTGATTTGACCTCTGAGTATGTTGCTGCCACTAGAATATTGGAAGTCTGATTTGGCTCCAAAGAGATTATAGTGGGGGATCTTCATGATTGAAAGTGTACCACTGAGTGAGGTACTTGTGTGCCTTGGAATCAATTTCTGCCCCATGTTTACTCCTACGCACCACGGAGTGGCCTTGTGATCTGCCCCATTGAATTAAATTAAGTTTATGAACTTTTATTCTTCGTGTGGACAATGGACTTATTTATCGAACTGCTTGTGGGACTAACCCCTTTCCCTCCCCATAGCTGCAGCACCCTGTTTGAGGTATGTGGCACCCCAAGAAGATCAGTGAACCAGGTAAACACAGCTATACTTGGCAGTGTCTGCTGTGTGGTTGCCCCTCTGCCCACAGACATTGCATCATACCCCTAGACATCGGGGGAGGGAGCGCTACACCGTTTATAATGACTAATTATGGGAAGACTGAAGAATAGAAGGATAGTGAGAGCTAGCCTGAGTATACAGAAAGGTTGGGACATTATTTCATTGCAAATGACATTAATGAAGAAAGCAAGAGAAAGATAATTTTTTTACTGTCTGTAGGAGCAAAACGTATTCACTCATCAAATCACTGGTGTCACCATCCAGCCCAGGAGGTAACTCTTACAGAGAGATTGTAGATTTAGTGGAGGCCCACTGCAACCCAAAGCCAAATACGATTATAGCGTGGTGTCGCTTCTATAAGCCCGATCGGCAGCCAGGAGAGTGTATAATGACATGTTGCTGCACTATGCTGCCTTACAGAGTATTGTGAATATGGCAGTATTTTGGATAACATGCTGATGGAATGTATTGGTATGTAGTATTGCAGATAACGATACAGTGCTGTTTGCAGAGGGTACAGGCATGAATTTTCAAAGAGCATTTGACATTGCAGCTAGTATGGTGACATCTGCTAAGAATGCTGAGGATCTGAGAAGTGAAGGCCAGTCTGCCATTACCCCCATGCATGCTCTGCAAAGTGAGAAGACAGGAAAGTTAAAACAGTGGATAATTGTTTCTGGTGGGTGTGTGTGGGGGAGAGGGGGTGGTGGATGCCCTCCAACACTTGCAAGTTTAACCAGGAAATATATCACTCTTGTATAAAAGGGGACATACTCCATGGATGTGTCAGTCAAAGAAAGGGAAGAAACCATAAAAAAGTCAGAGTCCTACGATGGCGGCATGGAACTGGATGATGATGGAGGGCAGCCCAGTGAAATAGAAGATCATGAGTGCATTGACTTACTATATGTGTCTCAGCCAAAACAGAAGCCGTGTCTTTGCACACTGAAAATGAAAGGGACCGATCTGGCAGTGGAAACTGATGCAGGAGCATCCACATCTGTGGTCAGAAAACAACATTCAAGAGCTCCATATCATTGGTTGTACAAACAATATACAAGAGACTGGGTAGAAGAAGAAGAAGAAGAATCTGCATTTATATAGTGCTTTTCATACATAGTATCCCAAAGCGCTTTACAAGCAATGCTAGACTGGTAGTGAAGTGACTGAATGTGTGGTGGCGGCCATATCGCACATCATCGCCCACACACAGCCTGGATAATTGCATGAACCGGTTTATGGGAAGGGGAATGTTGGCCAGGACACCGGGAATGTTCCCTGCTCTTTGCAAAAAGTGCCCTGGGTTCTTTTACTTACACCTGGACACCCACCAGGACAACACCAGGATGGGCAGAAGGGACCTCGGTTTAATGTCTCATCTGAAGATGAAGACCCAGGCTCCGAGCAACTAAAACTTTCTTGATGACTTATATGGGTGAGTCCATAAAGGTGCTGGGAGAAGTTCCGGTGTAAGTGAATTATCAAGGCCAAGCAGCTGGGTAACCACTTTATGTTGTTATGGGGGCTGGGCCTAGCTTTTTAAGAAGAAAATGACTAAATCATATCCAGTAAACATGGAAAGAAAGTAAGCACGGGACAACTGTGCAGGTGAAAATCAGTGAAATAGCAGAGCAGTTTCCTACAGTGTGCCAAGAGGGAACAGGAACCCAAAGGGTTGTAGAAGCCAAGATTCATGCAGACTCCCAGATGACTCCAACATTTTTTAAAGCCAAAGTTGTGCCCTTTTTTCTTGAAAATGAGAGTGGAAGTTGAACTAAAGAGACTACAAGAGGAAGGAATTAAAAGTCCAATCCAGTTCTCTGACTGTGCAACATTTATACTGCCAGTCAGGACCCCTTTGGGGAAATCAGAATATGAGGAGACTATAAACTCTCAGTCAGCCAAGCAGCTAGACTAGACAGATACCATATCCCTATGGTGGATGAACTGCTTATTGTGTCATCAGGAGGTAAAGTATTCAATTGGAGCTTTCTTAGGCATATGCTCAAATAGAATTGAATCATGAGTCTAGGAATTTGTGACGATCAATGCACATGAAGGATTATTTCAGTACAGTTGCCTGCCATATAGTGTATCCCCAACCCCAGCAATTTTTCAAAGACTAATGGATTGCCTATTGCAGGGCATACCCAAAATTGTGGTGTACCTGAATGGTATTCTGATCACTGGTGGCTCAGAAGAGGAGCATGTCAGAAATCTACAGGAGGTACTGAAAAGGCTTGCAAGTGTTTGTCTGCGTCTGAGGAGATGTAAATTTGGGGTTCATCTGTAGTTCATTTTTATCTAGGTCACAAAACTGATGCAACAGGTTTACATCCAGTAGCAGAAAAGTTAAAAGCTACAGAGAAGGCACCAAACCCAAAGACAGTGAACTGAAATCCTTCTCAGGAATGCTTCAGTATTATACCAAGTTTACACCCAACCTGTCAAGTAAGTAACATACTGTAGTAAAATGGCATCAGGACCATCTTTTCAGTCACTGTGAAAGGAGGGATGGTGTCATTGAATGTTCAGATGAGTGGATGCTAGGTGGCATTCCTGTCACACCATTGCCAAGGCAGTCAGTACCCAGTGATACATCAAGAAATGCTGAAGCATCAGAGGTCACAAAAGTGGGATTCATACCAGAAGAAAATTCATCTGGCCACTACACTGCAGTAGGGAATTCTACCCTAGATGCATCTGCAGGATTATGCACACAAACAGCGTTGAGGCATTCATCCAGAGTAAGCAAACCTCACACAGAGACTAGACCTCTAATTCACCAAACAACTTATCTGCAGTTAGAGTATGGCCATGTGTAATAGGCAGAATAATCCTCTGTGTGCACACTATTACTTTTGAGGGAAGCCTACCCCTGACTTGTGAACAAGTTTATCAGTTACAGTTTATTTATTACTAATGGCATTTTCTGCTTTGGGGGGGGTGTGACAGGTAAGCAATAATACCCGACAGGGTGGGCATTATTGGGAAATACCGGACCACCCAGGGGTGTAATGATGCCTGACGCTGCAGGCGGAGGGCCTTATAGCCTCTGGAAGGTCCAGTATTTCTCAATAATGCCCACCCTGGAGGGTATTATTGCACTTAGAAAATGACTATCTTAGTAAGTTTTAAAAAAGTGCTAAAAGGAGAGAGGAAATGAGCACAAAAAATGAACAGAATTAGTAGAAAAAAAAACCTTTTTGAAAAAGTAGTCCATATTTTTTAAGACTGTTCCAGCTCCTGTTGCTCCTCCCTACAAAGCCATTCTGATCAACTGAGTCCCCCCCACCATACACACAGCCACACAAACACATCCAGGTGAACAGGAAATTTATTGTGTAGAAAAAAATTCCCCAGCACACTCTGGGAATTTTTTTTAAGTTGTTCCCCGTTTTTGCAATATATTTTTTTTGTTTATATGTGGTTGTGGTTAGATGTTGCATCTAGTAAGTGTGCGACCCTGCATGACCTCAAAGAAAGTGGATAGTGCAGCTGGCATGAAGAACAGCTCAGAGGTAAATACTTTCTTCATTTTAAATCAGTGGACTGATTAACTGTAGGAGCATCATTCTGATAGGGAGGTCATCTGTGATTTCAAAAGTATGCTTCCCAGTAGGAAGCTGTTCAGAGCGACGGCTTCGCTTTACTTTCTGTTCAGCGCGGTACTGTGAGCCTGCGGTCAGGAGAGTGTGGCTGTGAGAAAAAAAAACTATTCTGCCCGTTTTCCTGACCACCGAAGAACTGGAGTGTTTTGTTTTTTTTCATGAAGAATCAGCTGTATTAAGCGCAGAGATAATGAGTGTCGGGGGGGGGGGGTTGAAGACCAGTAGCTCTCACTAAGCGAGAGAAAAACATGGCGGGAGTTTCAGATTTCATCGACTGCTTTCAACCAATGACAAACCAGTCTGGGCAGCTCAGTACCCATCTTGCATGCCATGTCAGCCAATCAGGATTGAGAATTTATTCCTGTCATTTTCTAATATATATTAACTAAGCACTGTTGTTGAATGTTCTATGTTACCAAACTGTAACTAAAGTTGTAAGTAAGCTTTTTTGGCCACTAAAAGGAGGTTTATTGTTAACATGTTTCCATTCTGAAAAATATGAAGCATGTTTGTAAAGGAGATATGGGAAAGTGATTGCTTTCCATGGTTCTATTTGAATATGGCAACTCCATAATAGACAGGTGAAAATCAGCGAATGTTTTTCAGTGAGTACACAAATAGTGAGTGGTACATATCACATATCGCCGAAACGGCGACAAATGCTTTTCTGCAGGGGGCTTTGCACCTACACCCCTCTTTGTGGGGGGCTTTGCCCCAGAACCCCCTTACTTATATAACCAACTCCGAGGTCATAGCACCTTGGGGATGAGGAAAGCATTTGTTGCTGTTTCTGTGATTGGTGCTATGTACCACTCGCTGTTTGTGTACTTGCTGAAATGCATTCGCTGATTTTGACCTTGCTGTTACGGAGCCACCAAAATCACGGGCCACCCTTTTTATTGGTAGTATGTTTGGAAAATGAAGGGGTCAGCAATAACAAGAGACAAAAACCAGAACATGAACCTGATGGGGACGTACATATGATAATTGTTAATTACGGATAGATAAAATAGTCTGCAATTTATGAAACAAGTGTCTATTTCAAGTACTTCTTTAACTCTTGTTTCATAAAATGGAGAACATTTTATCCTTCTGTTATTAACAATTATCAGGTGCCAAGGTGACTATTGTTTGTCCAGTTTGTTAATTAAACCAGCACCAGGCAATTTACTTTGGCATGTTGTTTTTTTTGTTAACTTTTCTGCTTACCACATGTATCCCGTTCCTCACACCTTACCCCTGTTTTTCAAAAGCTCACTCTCCTCCTTCACCCTCCTCCTTCCATTTATGTACAGGAAGAAGGCTTTGTTGTTGTTTGAAACTCCTGCTGCTATCTTGCCTACCAGCCCCTCCCTGGCCAGGATGTAACTCGCTTCTTTCCAGCAGTCATAGACCTTTTTTTTGTTCAGAATCAGTTGCCTCAGGTCCCTATTGAGCCAGGATGTGCTCCTTGTGTCCCTTTTTCACTTATTGCTTGCAGTAAACCAGAGCACTGCATATGGCAGAACTGCATGTGCTGGGTACAGAAACGAATCTAGACCTGGTGGCTGTCACGGAGATGTAGGAAACTCAGAATCATGACTAGGGCATGACTATACCAGGGTACAAGTGGAAAAAGTGCACTCAGAAGATGGTGGACAAAGCAGCACATAAAGCAGCATAAAGTGCTGCAAGGTTTATTACATTAAATAGTAGCAAACAGGTGCAGTAACCACTTGACATTTCACAAAAGTGCTTTACCAAGAGTGAATGGGTGCCACTTACAGACTACCTTATATACAAAAGTCTTAAAGGGGCAGGTCCAGTAAAGATCATTAGTGTGATGAGGTGCTCAGTGCTTAGTGAAACAACATTAACCTGCACATATATTGAATAGTAGCATGCTGAAATTAGAAGCTGGTAATATCAGATCAGGATGCTTCTGTAAAAAAATAAAACATGTAATTAGCAGCTGAGATAGCCACCTAATATCACACAACAAGCATGCTATTCTATCTACCAGTATTTTAAAGACTCATTGTACATACATCTATGAAAAAGGTTACAGTTTAGTCTTATTGTTTAGGCCCAGGAACAATGTAGCCATTAGTTTAAAAATCCAATAGTTCACTGACCTACGCAGCTAGTATAGTGTTATGCTTGTACAACTGTGTTAGTTTGGTTTTGGCTGTTCGCACTCTTTATTCCAGAGGAATTACCACCCTGTAGGAGTATGAAGGCAAGGAGCTCTCGGAGAGGGTTCCACCCTTAGGGGTGCCATGGGACGATTCCTGTGGCTAAAGGTACCTTAGGAATCCCCCTAAGGAGAGATTGCTGCTAGTGGAGAAGGAGGGGAGGATGGTGGGGCAAAGAAAAAATGCTTCACAGTGAGGCTGAAAGGAACTGCTTATATAGCTCAGGAAGTGGGAGTGGTTGGCTGCTTGTCCACTGAACTCCAGGCAAAGCCGTACCAATTCACTGACCTATGCAGCTAGTATAGTGTTATGCTTGTGCAACTGTATTAGTTTGGTTTTGGCCGTTCGCACTCTCTATTCCAGAGGAATTACCACCATCTAGAGGTACAAAGGCAAGGAAGTCTCAGAGAGGGTTCCATCCCTAGAGGTGCCACGGAATGATTCCCATGGCTAAAGGTACCTTAGGAATCCCCAAAAGAAATGTAGTATCATCCCCAAAGAGGAGGCAACACGAAGCATATGAGCAAGCAGTAACTGTGACATAGGAGCAGTAACTGTAACGTAGTAGCGGAGAAGCATAGGCAGTTGAAAATGCATGAGTTGCTCAGTTGGATAACATAATGAATACCCAAGGTTTGCACAGCATGATACTGATGGATTGCGTTGAGATTAGGGTATCCCCTAAGGAGAGAGGGAATGGCAGAACATCCTCCACCTCCATCCAACAGCGGAACCTACCCAAAGAAACTGGGGAAACAACTATGCTAACTAAGTGTTATGACCTGAGGCAAAGGAGGAGAGAAAAAAAACCCTATGAGGAGGAAATCTCTGGGGATCCAAGGCCTAGGTCACCTTCCTTCCAGGCTTGGGATAGTTTAATTAGTGACGGCCCTGCAGTTGCAATTTGGAAAACCCAATTAAAGAGAGGTGGAAAATATTCCAATTTGGAGGAAGGCTCTCACTCAAACCCTCTAGTGGGAATGCCGTGGAAAGCTGCAAGAAAACTCTGCAACAATACATGCATCCAAGGTGCAGGAGGAGAGCAACAACTCCTGAGGCACTCACCTGGCCTACCCACCCTAAATCAAACCAGGTGAACAAGAGGCAGTCGTAGGGAGAATGCGGTGAAGGTGCCTCACTAGGGAAACCACTAAAGTCAATGGCTAACCATTATAGTGGAACACTAGATCCAAAGGAGGTAACTTTTTCCACCCTTCACCGCTAGTCTTAAATTCTACACCAGGAGATGCTATCACATAGCAGGCAGCTAAAGCCAAGCCTGGGGTGAGAACATTCCCAGCTATGGGCCAGGTGAGAAGGATCCCGCTCCAAGTTGGACGCGCTTGAGATGCGGACTAAATGCAGAGTGAGACCATCGGCTGCAGGAACCCTGCACCAGAATAGAATTGCTGGCATACCACAGAAATTGATTGAGAGCTGAAAAGCTGGTGAGCTGATGAGCACGGCATGCTGAGATCGTTATGAGCATTGAGTGCTGAGACCTTGCAAGGTCGAATGCAGATTGAGTGCAGCAGAATCCCAGAGGCTGAGGCCGAGGGGATGGCAGTAAGCATGACGCAATGATTTGTGTAAGCAAGGAACAACGGTTGCGTAAGCAAGTGTGGACCTGCATGTAGGTCAATAAGCAGTAGTAGTGCTAGGTGGACCAGCATAACATACTGTATAGCAATTAAACAGCACTGAATTGGGGGCAAGCCAGCCAGGCATGAATAGCCAAATCAAGGTGACAAACACTGAGGATTTTCGGTGGCGAGGCAAGATTTAATAACAAGCTATATTAACAGCCTCAGCAGGAGCTTAGTTGGCTGACCTCAGAATTGTAACTGCAATGAAACATGGAGACAAATGCTTTGAAAGCAGGCGTAGCCAGGCAGTGCAGTGAAGCTGCAAGTAGAATGAGAGCAGGAAGGAGCAGCACAGCTAGGGTCAGAGTTAACTGTGTCAGATGAAAATAATTGAGTATGTTTAACCCCCCCTACAAATGGGGGTTCCCAAAAAGTCTTCTTTGAGCTTGCCTAAATGCTCACTGCCAGGCTGATGTCCTGCGTTTTAGCAGTCTAAATGTGATTACCAGAGCCTGTATAGCCTCTGTGTACTGTCACTTTAAGAGCTGCCTGATTGCAGCATAAGTAATCTGAGAGGGAGCTCTGTTGAAAGATGTAACTATTTGCTGAAAATAATTTAGAGTGATAATGATAATGTAGTTTTTTTAACCTGCTTTCTTTGCAGCAAGGACTGTTTTGTTTGTCTCCACTATCTTGGTCCTAGAGTGCAAATTGGACCAATCAGTTCTGGGTTCTGGTGGGACCTAAAATGTAGCTGGACTACAGGAGCTGTCTGAAGTCAAAATCTGTAGGAATTGTAGTTTTGAGCTTTTTGCGCCTTTTTTGCAACTGAAGGGGGAGCTCTTGCTTTGACTGACAGCCAAATCAGCCAACCAAACCTTTTGGATCTGAGGGAATTCCCCAAGCTGCCTACTGTTTGGGGCAGTTCTGAGCTGTGAAGTGAAATGAGAAGAGCTCAAGTGTATTTTGGGCAGCAATCTTGAGTGGATTCATATGGGAGAACTGTGAAAAAGCTGAGTTTTTGGCTTGAATGTCTGCCTGCTGCTCCTGAGAGGGAGAGAAGAGAATTATTTTGGACTAAATCCAAGTTTGTATGACTAAAGTAAGCTGCTGAAGTGGGCCAGGCTGTACCTGAAAAAGACAGAAGATTTTGCTGAATGTGATCAGCCTGTCAGGAGTTTCAGCTACCCCTAAGCTCCCGGTGTGTGTGAGACTTAACGATTGTGACTGGGGAGCGCTTTGTCTGGTACAGTTGAACTCTCTTACATGTAAATGTGCTATGAGCTGCTAGTGGGTCATGAGTTAGTTCCCCACTGTGTGAACTGTGTTCTGCTTGCTGTAAGCTGTATGCAGCCCAAAATGGACTGCATCCGAATTTGTCTTCATGCGGTCTGGGCCTTGCCAGACTGGCCCAGCCAGACTACCCACTGCACAGAGAAGCCATCGACGAGAGACCTGCCTGGGGATCAGCCCCCTGCTCCACACTTGAACAGGAACGATGCCTCTGCAACTCGTGTGGGCCCTGCTTCTCCTGGCATTCTAGATCAACCACCTGTAGTCTCGATTTTCGTCCAGCCTGTGTCCAGTCTTGGGTATCGTGAGTAAATACCAGGGTAGCTCCCTGCAACAACAGTTTAATCTGTGTGTGTCATCTGATTGTCTTGTTGTTTTGTTTCCTTTACGAACTGAGCCCTCTGGCTCCGGGTTACAAATATTGTGTACTGTGCATGTTGTGTTTTCCATCACAGGGCCTCAACTAGCTGCGACATCAGCCAACCCCAGGCAACAGTCCTGGCTAGTCCATCTCTTCTCCAGCTGGGTACCCAGAGGTGTGACTGTGTGGGAGGACTCAAAGCACATGCATAACTGCTTGATTGATATAACCTTTAAGCTAATTAACCTGATTTTGCCCCTCCCTTGTTCAAGTCCCCTGAATAAATCAGATCTAACTTTTTCTGCATGTAATCTGACTGTGGTTCCAGTTTGTGCTCAAAGTACTGTACTGTTGCTATTTGCTGTGCATAACCTTGTTTTACAGGGGGTCCCCAGGGTCAAGCCAGAGTAACCAGCCCTGGTGGTAAGTGCAAACAGTGAGGGTACTTGTGTGGTGTACCGGGGTATTGTGAAAGTGATTATTGTACAGTTTTCAGGCCACTAGAGGGGAAAGGGGGGGTTACAGTGTCCAGGAGGGCTGTGCCCATGTTAGCTTGACCACTACCAACCCTGACCCCTGGGTGGAGGCACCCTTTTCAGAACTCAGGCCCCTTAACCTTCTACTAGCCAAGCAGGCAGGGGTAGTAGCCCTTGGGATAGTGCCACGTAGGGGTTACATCTTGGAGGCACTGCTGGGATTTTGTGTCTTCTAGTGGCCAAAATTATGAATTATTGTCAAACATAAATGGCTACCCCACCAGAAGTGGTTGTGCACCAGTTGGTGGGGTGGTGTACAGGGCAGGAGATTGACCTTCACAATGCCCTGTTTGTATTGGATATTCCCCTGAACATTGGTAAAGACGCTGTAGAAGGAGCACTTTCCAAAGTTGAATGTTTAACAAATGCTGTGGTGGAGGGGCGACAGGCTGATTTGACTGCCCAAACTTTCATGGCATTAGTAGAGTGTAGTGAACCAGTGGACAGTTCCAAAGTGCCACGGACTATTGCCCCAGAAGGGGGCCCCATTCGCCTGGAGTGTGATAACTAGAGACAGTAAAGACCCCAGGGAGGATGAACTCCCCCTATTATCTGAGAATTTTGAGGAGAAATTTGCTAAGTTGTTGCTGGAGGAAGGGAAAACCATAGAGGACTTTAAGAAACTATTTCTGCCACCTGGGGGTGTTCCCTCCCCAACACCCACTCCCACTCCAGCACCTGTTACTGCCCCGCCTTCTGTGCCCATGACAATGCTGGCCCCTATATCTGTACCTGCCATTAGTCATGACTCCTACGGAAGGTTGAGAATCTTCTCAGGCACCTTCCCCACCCCCCCAGGGGGAGGATGACTGGGAGACCTGAATAGACTATGTTGCCCCTCTAGTACTTGAATGGCAATGCTCAGAAGCAGAGAAACAAAAGAGGTTGAGTGAGAGCCTCTGAGGTCCTGCCCTGGCTACCACCCATGCCAAGTGGGCCAATAACCCTGAAGCAACTGTATAGGACTATCTTGATGCATTGGAGAATGCGTGTGGGAGCCCGGATTCAGATGAGGACCTGTAGTGGAGAGTAAGAAATGTCCAGCAGTATTCAGGGGAGCCATTGTCTATGTATGTACCTCAGCTTGAAAAGCTGCTACAAGAGTGCCTCAGAAAGGGTTGTTTGCCATCAAATGGATTAGATCGAACTAGGATGGACCGGATCCTTAAGTCTGCTCCAACTTCAGAATTGTTACTGCTTCAGTTGCGCCTTGCCAACCGACTGGAATCGCCCCCCCTCTTATGACGAGCTAATGAAAGAAATTTGGGGGGGGTTGAGCAAAGGTGACCCTGGAGGGGAACTTCACCAATATCTGCTGCTACTGCGCAAGTAACAGAGAGTGATCATCCAAGTGAGGTTCAGGGGCAAACATCGGCACCTAACAAGCACTCTGAGAATGCAGAGGACTTCCTGCCCTGGGCCCAGTTTTGGAAAGATGAGCTACTAAAGGAAGTCCGAGAGCTGAAGACGGGTGTGATTGCAAGGGTTTCCCCCATGGAACAAGATTCTGGTTCCTTTCAGGATGTGACTGCCATGGGGTATGCACCCTCAGGCATCCTCTACTGAGGATAGCTCCCAAGCTGAAATCAAAGAATTGACTGCCACCCTAAAGGAACTATTGAGACACATTGCACCCCTCTCACTGCTGCAAGCAGATATTGGACCCTGATCCCTTGCTACTACTTCAGTTCCTCATGCAATGTTCTCTCCAAGGATGACCCAGGAATCTATCATTTGTCACAACTGTGGAAAGGATGACCATATGAAGAGGGAATGCCGGTCTCAGAAAGACTTAGAGAAAGTGGTGAACTGGCTGCAAGGAGAGCTTTGGAAAATGAATCAGTGGTCAAGGGGTGCATGAAATGACCGCAGTGAAGGCTTCAGACATCCTAACTCAAACCTCTTTGTGGCTAAATTATCCATCCAGGCCTCTGCTGCTGTCCCTTCAGACTGGTCCAAAATAGTGGGCCCTTCAACAGAGACTACCTTGGCTGTGAATGGTATTCCTACTCGGGCTGTGCTGGACAGTGGGTCGCAAGTGACCATTGTATTTAAGGACTGGTAGGACAAACACTTATCTGCTGTGCCCTTACAATCCCTGGAAGGCCTACATGTGTGGGGGCTGAGCGACGAGTCTTATCCCTACCTAGGATATGTCCGCCTCTGGTTGTCATTTCCTGCAGCTGTAACTGGTGTAGAGGAGCAAGTCGAGACACTGGCCTTAGTGTGTCCCCCTACTGGACTGTATGATGGGGTTCCCCTGTTAATTGGGACCAACGCCCATATGTTTGGGAGACTGGCACAACTCTGTTGCGAGAAACAAGGGCGACAGACTGGGAGGGCCCTATGAATTCCCGCTCTGATCAAGAGGGCCTATGATTTGCAACAGAACCCCAAGGGAGTGGACCAGGATGAACCAGTAGGGGTCGTGTGGAAGAAGGATCCCAATTCAATGGTACTGTCCCCTAACGCCCAGTGTACCATTCAAGGGTCCACCTCTGCAAAGATGTCAAGAACAAAATACTGATGTTGGACGTGCCAGGCGATGGAAAATTGCAGGAAGGATTATTGGTTAAGCCCAGCATCTTGCCAGCTCATGCTCATGCCTATGCATGATAAGTGATGGTCCAGATTCATAATGTGTTAGGTTGGGAGATCCAGGTGAACAGAGGATGTACCCTAGCTATGGTACACTGTGCAGACACTGCAGTGTTTCCCAGCAACAAGCACCCTGGCAAGACAGATACAGTGACTCCCGACTTGTTTGATTTTGGTGACTCCCCGTTGCCAGCTGAATGGAAGACTACAATTAGTTAGAAACTTGCCCAGAGAGATCAAGTGTTTTTGTTGAAGGAATGGGACGTGGGATGTGTTCAGGGTGCGAAGCATCACATACGCTTGCACGATGAATGGCCATTTCGAGAAAGGTCTCGACGCCTAGCCCCTGCAGACATAGATCATATGAGAAGACACTTGCAGGAAATGTTTGCGGCTGGTGTGATACAAGAATCCAGGAGCCCATATGCTTCTCCCATCGTGGTTGTGCATAAGAAGAATGGATCTGTGAGAATGTGTGTTGATTATCGAACTCTGAATCGGTGGACCATCCTCGGTCAATACACCATGCCCCATATACAAGATACTCTGGATTGTTTGAATGGGAGCAAATGGTTCTCGGTGTTGGATCTTCGCAGTGGATATTACCAGATTCCAATGGCTCCAGAGGACCATGAGAAGACAGCCTTCATCTGTCCTTTGGGGTTCTACGAATTCCTGAGAATGCCACAGGGGATATCGGGTGCACCAGCCACCTTCCAGCGACTGATGGAATGAGCGGTGGGAGACATGAATTTGCTGGAATGCCTGGTGTACTTGGACAATGTTGTTGTGTTAGGGAGCTCCCTAGAGGAACATGAGAGTTAACTGTTCAAAGTACTAGACCGACTGAAAGATTTCGGCCTCAAGCTGTCCATTGACAAGTGCCAGTTTTTCCAAACGTCTGTGAAGTATGTGGGGCACATAGTATCTGCAGAGGGGATAGAGACTGATCCTAGTAAAGTTGAAGCCTTGACTACTTGGCCCCAGCCCCACAATTTGAAAGAACTACTATGTTTTCTGGGATTCTGTGGCTACTACCGCTGGTTCACAAAGGACTATTCCAAAGTGATTCGGCCACTCTTGAGTCTTACCCAGGGTTACCCTCCTACCAATCAGAAATACAAAAAAGGGGCCATCAAAGAACCAGACAAAGCATATTTCCACCCAGGTGAACTTTTCAGGTCCCGTTGGATGCCTGACTGTGAAGCAGCTTTCCATGAAGCCATATACCAGCTCACCCACGCCCCTATCCTTGCTTATGCCGATCCCACTAAACCTTATGTGCTGCATACTGACGCCAGTCTGCATGGTCTAGGAGCTGTACTGTATCAAGAACATGAGGATGGTTTGAGACCAGCAGCATTCGTCAGTAGGAGCTTGACCCCATCAGATCGAAACTACCCTGTGCACAAGTTGGAGTTCCTTGCGTTAAAATGGACCATTGTCGACCAGTTTCATGATTACCTCTATGGGGTGAAAATATTGATGAGGACTGACAATAACCCATTGACCTATGTACAGACTTCAGCTAAGTTAGATGCCATGGGGCACCGGTGACTTTCTGCATTGCCAACATATGATTATGCTGTCGAATACAGACCGGGCCTGAATCATATTGATGCTGATGCCCTATCCTGGAGGCCCATTTCCAAGAGTGACTGGGTCAGGCTGTCTGAACCTGACATCTGAGCATTGTGCCAAACGTTTGACACAAATGAACAGATGTCTACAGACACAGCAGACTGCTTAGTAGATTGCTTGAGCCCCTCTGACACCTGCATACCAGCTGCATATTGCTACTTTTCTGCTCTAGATATTAGTGCACTACCTCAGTTTGACAATGACAGGATTCAATGGGCTGAATCCTGATACCTATGATTCAGCCAGCACTTGACGCCCTTCGTGCAGGAAAAGATGTGTCCAAGTTGCGTTCCTCTGATCTGTGAACCGCTTTATTGTTTAAAGAAGGCCCCAGGTTGAAGCTGCTTAATCAGTTGTTGTATAGAGAGACAGTAGATCAGGGTGGCCAAATAGACAAGCAACATTTGGTCCTTCCCACAGCCTTCAAAGATTTGGTACTGAGGTCCCTCCACAATCATATGGGCCACCTCAGTATCGACCGGACCCTTGACCTAGTACAATCTCGATTCTACTGGCCCAAGATAGGGGCCAATGTTGAGCACCATGTAAGGACTTGTAGTCGCTGCCTGCAGAGAAAAGCCCTGCCTCAGAGGGCTGCCCCCCTTGTCAACATTACTACCAGCACCCCAATGGAACTAGTCTGCATAGACTTCTTGAGTTTAGAGCCTGATCAGCGAAACATTGGCAATGTGTTAGTGGTTATGGACCATTTCACACGGTATGCACAAGCTTTTCCCATCAAAGATCAAAAAGCATCTACAGTGGCCAAGGTGCTAGTGGAAAAGTTCTTTGTCCACTATGGTGCCCCCCAGCGAATTCACTCTGATCAGGGCCGGGACTTTGAGAGTTGGCTAATCAAAGAAATGCTCTCTCTATGGGGGGTGCGAAAGTCAAGAACCACCCCTTTTCACCCGCAAGGGGATTCTCAACCTGAACACTTTAACCGCACCCTGCTAGACATTCTAGGCACCCTCCACCCAAAAGATAAGCATAAATGAAGCCAGCAGATTAGCATCTTGGTACATGCATACAATTGCACAAAGAATGATGCTACTGGGTTCTCTCCCTACCGCCTCATGTTTGGGAGAGAGGCCCGGTTGCCTGTTGATGTCTGTTTTGGGGTTCCCCCGATGGTGTCCGAGCCGAAGATTACCTGCAATATGTACAAAAACTGAAAGCTCAATTGAACAATGCCTATCAACTGGCCCAGACAATGGTCGTCAAAAGAAATCTAGCCAACAAAGAGAGACATGATAGAAAAGTAAAGGCTCAAGAGCTTAGGCCTGGAGACCATGTGTTGTTGTGAAATTTAGGAGTGCATGGTAAACACAAAATTGCTGATCGATGGCACCATCTTCTCCATGTCATTGTTGGAAAGTTGGATGATTTGCCAGTGTACAAAGTGCGCCCAGAGAATAACTCCAAAGCTGTCAAGACCATGCACCGTAACCACTTGCTACCTATTTTTCAAGTTATAATTGAGGCTGAACCCACCGAGATTGATTCCCCTGGATCAGTGACTCATGCTGCTGCAAGAAAGAAACAGAGACAGCCTGCCCCCGTGGTTGCCGACTTAAGACTTCCCTCGCAGCAGGCCCAGAATGATAGTGACTGCCAGTCTAACTCGGATGACAGTGAGTGTGATAATGCCTATTACTTCTCATATGAACTGAGTCAGTTGTTTCGTGGAAATCCTATGTTGAATTATGGGGATGAAGCTGGGCCTTCTGGACTGCCTAACGCCCCGCATCATCCTTGGAGCCAATGCTCCCTGAAGGTGAAATGCAAAGTATCACGTCTGAGGATGCTGAGTCTTTGTGTATCGTGGAACTGTATGATTTGACTGAAGGAAAGGCTGATGGCATGAGTCTTTCTGGTGACATGCCAGAACTTGAGGAACACTATGAGAGTGCTGACAACCCCTCTTCAGTGCCAGAGTGTCTTCAAAATGCATCAAGTGTTGTAGAAACAGAGACTACAGAGCAAGGGGCTGACAGTGCTCCCAGCTTGAACATTCCCCTTCATGCAGAGGCACCCCTCACAAGTGATGAAATCTCCAAGACCATTGCTGAAAGTACAGAGACTGTGGTTGTTCACCCCAGAAAGACTGGCTGAGCTGTCAAGCCAGTGGTGTGCGTCAGTTACGATTCCCCCGGGAGGCCAGTGGATTTGCCTCTCAATGTAGTCCACAAAGGTGTTTATGTCTCTGAGAGCTCACTGCCCAAATTGAGCTTGACAGCCCATTCCAGGTTACTTGTTTTGCCCTCTCACCATGGTGCCCCTGCCCCATCCAGCCCCAAGCTAGCTGATAGGGAAGGGCCCCCTCTTGCATTGTTTAGAGTACAAGAAGTTATTACATGATTCTGTATAGTAGTGTTCAATTTACCTGTGTGAAATATGCATAATGTTTTGTCAGAATGGAAATGAAATAGTGGAGCACATTGAAATGTATAGTAAAGTGACAAGTTATGCCAATTAATGAATCAGATAGTACTTGTATAGCATGCTAATGGTATAAATATCTTATATATGTTGCATTTTCAATGTTATGATGGTACAGACTTGACGCAGACGCCAAGTTTTCCCAGGCAGGGAAGGGTGTAACCCCCCTACAAATGGGGGTTCCTGAAAAGTCTTCCTTGAGCTTGCCTAAATGCTCACTGCCAGGCTGGTGTCCTGCATTTTAGCAGTCTAAATGTGATTACCAGAGCCTGTATAGCCTCTGTGTACTGTCACTTTAAGAGCTGCCTGACTGCAGCATAAGTAATCCGAGAGGGAGCTCTGTTGAAAGGTGTAACTATTTGCTGAAAATCATTTAAAGAGATAATGATAATGTAGTTTGTCTAACCTGCTTTCTTTGCAGCACGGACTGTTTTGTTTGTCTCCACTATCTTGGTCCTGGACTGCAAATTGGACCAATCAGTTCTGGTGGGACCTAAAATGCAGCCGGACTACAGGAGCTGTCTGAAGTCAAAATCTGTAGGAATTGTAGTTTTGAGCTTCTTGCGCCTTTTTTGCAACTGAAGGGGGAGCTCTTGCTTTGACTGACAGCCAAATCAGCCAACCAAACCTTTTGGATCTGAGGGACTTCCCCAAGCTGCTTACTGTTTAGGGCAGTTCTGAGCTGGAAAGTGAAATGAGAAGAGCTCAAGAGTATTTTGGGCAGCAATCTTGAGTGGATTCACATGGGAGAACTGTGAAAAGGCTGAGTTTTTGGCTTGAATGTCTGCCTGCTGCTCCTGAGAGGGAGAGAAGAGAATTATTTTGGACTAAATCCAAGTTTGTATGACTAAAGTAAGCTACTGAAGTGGGCCAGGCTCAACCTGAAGAAGACCGAAGATTTTGCTGAATGTGATCGGCCTGTCAGGAGTTCCAGCAACCCCTAAGCTCCCGGTGTGTGCAGAGACTTTGCGATTGTGACCGGGGAGTGCTTTCCTGGTACAGTAGAATTCCCTTACATGTAAATGTGCTATGAGCTGCTAGTGGGTCGTGAGTTAGTTCCCCACTGTGTGAACTGTGTTCTGCTTGCTGTAAGCTGTATCCTGCCCAAAACAGACTGCATCCGAATTTGTTTTCATGCGGTCTGGGCCTTGCCAGACTGGCCCAGCCAGACTACCCACTGCACAGAGAAGCCATCGATGAGAGACCTGCCTGGGGATCAGCCTCCTGCTCCACGCTTGAACAGGAACGACGCCTCTGTGACTCGTGTGGGCCCTGCTTCTCCTGGCATTCCAGATCAACCACCTGCAGTCTTGATTTTCGTCCAGCCTGTGTCCAGTCTTGGGTATTGTGAGTAAATATCAGGGTAACTCCCTGCAACAATAGCTTAATCTGAGTGCGTCATCTGATTGTCTTGTTGTTTCGTTTCCTTTACGAACTGAGCCCTCTGGCTCCGGATTACAAATATTGTGCATTGTGTATGTTGTGTTTTCCATCACAGGGCCCCAACCAGCTGCGACACTGGCCAACCCCGGGCAACAGTTCTGGCTAGTCCATCTCTTCTCCACCTGAGTACCCAGAGGTGTGACTGTGAGGGAGGACTCAAAGCGCATGCATAACTGCTTGACTGATAGAACCTTTAAGTTAATTAACTTGATTTTCCCCTTCCTTGTTCAAGTCCCCTGAATAAATCAGATCTAACTTTTTCTGCATGTAATCTGACTGTGGTTCCAGTTTGTGCTCAAAGTACTGTACTGTTGCTATTTGCTGTGCATAACCTTGTTTTACAGGGGGTCCCCAGGGTCGAGACAGAGGAACCAGCCCTGGTGGTAAGTGCAAACAGTGTGGATACTTGTGTGGTGTACCAGGGGTTTTGTGAAAGTGATTACTGTACAGTGTTCAGGTCACTAGAGGGGAAAGAGGGGGGGTTACAGTGTCCAGGTGGGCTGTGCCCATGTTAGCTTGACCGCTACCAACCCTGACCTCCAGGTGGAGGCACCCGTTTCAGAACTCAGGCCCCTTAACCTTCTACTAGCCAAGCAGGCAGGGGTAGTAGCCCTTGAGATAGTGCCACCTAGGGGTTACATATGCAACATGGAGCAGCTATGGTTGAGCTGAAACACACAGATAATGATTGCAGTTGTATTGTAGTAGTTCGAACATGGTGAGCACAGTGTAAAAACACAAACACTGGGTACAGTAGTAATTAAAAGCAAACAGCAGCAGTGGCTGCAGCTGTAAGTAACTGAAAGCAGAGGCAGGAGCTCTGAGTAGCAGTATGATAGGAGCTTAGAAACAACGCCCCCCCAAAAAAGACAAAACCAAAACACCGCAAAACAGAAAACAGGGAAAGGCCCAAAAACAAGAAACACAAAACACAGGGAAGCACACAGCCGGAGGAAAGATACAAACAAGAAGCAGGAAAACAAACACTGAAGTCCAGCAGAGACACACAGAAACAGCAGGGGGGGGGTAGGCTCCAGCCAGCTCAGAGGACAAACCAACATAGCCTCTGGCTGCAAAGAAAAAATGCTTCACAGTGAGGCTGAGAAGAACTGCTTATATAGCTCAGGAAGTGGGAGTTCAAGTTCATGTTTATTGCTGGAAAGACTCTGTTGAGCAAGCTCATTCACAAGGAGGTCCTGAGGCACATACACATACAGTTCGCAATTACATAGACAGAAGATATACAATGTAGGACAACAGGAAGAAAAAAAAAATGTAAAATTAAGAGGTATACACAATAGAAGTCCTTATACTATATATGCAATACATTCCAGTTTTAACCTAGCCCTGAATTATGCGACACATTTCAGCTTAAAAAGTAGAGGGCCAGTTGGTACCTAGGGAGTTAACTTGGCGTTGGGGGCCTAGTAGCACCTACATATGTCTTTTAATTTAGAGATAGCTAGTGTTTTGTAGGAGTTAATTGATACAATGCTGGTTAGCTTCAGCATGGCTTGCAGTTGGTTCCAAATGTTTGGTAGGGTGTAAGAGACAGCTCTTTGGCCGGCTGTGGTATGTGTCCTGGGAACGTCTAGTAGGATAAGGTCGGATTTCCCTTAGGGAGTAGGAGCTATGAGAGATGTGTATGAGAGACGTTAAATAGGCAGTTTGTGTAGTAGTAATTTGAGGATCCAAATGGCAGCATGCAGGAGGCATCTGGTGGCAAGAGAGGACCACCCAACTGCTGCATAAAGATCACAGTGGTGGGTCCTGTACGCCGAGTTAGTAATGAAGCAAAGAGCACAGTGGTAGAGTACGTCCAGTTTAGATAGGCTCAAGGTTGGGGAGGAGATAAAGATAATGTCTCCGTAGTCAAGCAAGGGAAGGAAATTTGCTTGGACAAGTCTTTTGCGGGTTGCAAGAGAGAAGAGGGTCCTATTTCTGAAGAAGAAACCCAAGTGTGCTTTAAGCCTCTTTGATAGATCCTCGGATGTGGTCGTTGAAGGAAAGCTTAGTGTCTATCCACATACCTAGATATTTAAATTTAGGTATGACTTCCAAGTGTTCACCTAGGGAGGTAACTATGAAGTTTTTAGGTGTGGTAGGTAGGGCACCAGACAAGGCAAGCCTCAAGAAAATCATTGTCTTGGTTTTTTTTGGCATTTAAGAGAAGCTTGGCATTGATAAGGTTGCTTTCTAACTGGATAAAGTCAGCTTGGAGTGCTTCCCTGACTTCAGTTAGGGACGAGCCTGATGCGTACAAAACCGTATCATCTGCAAAGAAATGTATGTTAGAGTTCGATATGTGGGAGTCAAGGTTGTTAATGTAGAGGGAAAAAAGGATTGGTCCTAGGATGGAGCCTTGAGGGACTCCTTTGGCAATTGGAAGAGGGGCAGATAGTAGGCCATCAGCCTTGACTTTTTGTATCCTTTCCGTGAGATAACTGGTAAACCACTGCAAGGTAAGGGGAGTGGCACCTATGTGGGCAAGACAGGTGATTAGGAGGTGATAGTCTACAGTGTCAAAGGCCTTGCTGAGGTCTAGAAAGACTGCACCAGTAACCTTCTTGGTGTCCATAGCATGGATCCAGTCATTAGAGACTTTAGCCAAGGCTGAGATGGTACTGTGCTTCGACCTGAAACCAGATTGGGCCGGGTTTAGGAGTGAGTGTGCTTCAAGGTGATTTTTTAGTTGGTTGTATATAAGTTTTTCCAACACTTTGGAGAGAATGGGCAAGATAGAGATAGGTCGGTAATTAAGTCACAAGGATCTCCTGATTTGAAGAGAGGAAGAACATGGCAGATTTCCAGCAGGATGGAACAGTGGCTGTGGTAATAGAGAGGTTGAAGATGTGGAGGATGGGGGCTGTGAACTGGGCATAGCCTAACTGTAAGAAAAATGATTCCAGGCCATCGTCCCCTGCACTTTTCTTAGTGTCAAGGCTAAGAGTTATGTCTTCAACTTCTTTGTAGCTAAACAGGCACAACTGGAAGGGATGAGGTGGAGTAGCATGCGTAGAATCTGGTTTAGTGTGGCTATTCACTTGGCTAGCGTATGGGGAGGAGTCGAATGCCAACCCGGCTGTGGCAAAGTGAAGGTTAAGTTCTTCGAGGATTTGCAGTTTATTTTCAACTATCCCGTAACTGGCCAGAATCTTGGTAGGAAGGAAGGGAGCTGCAGAATGCCTTCAATGGATTTCAGTGTCTTCCAGATGTTTTGGGAGTTCCCTTTGGCCTGCTCCAGAGTGGAGGTGTAGAAGTTTGCTTTAGTAGTCCGTACGCTTTTAACACAGGCATTTCTGGCAGTTCTAAATGCCTACCAGTCTGCCGGGTTCTTTGTGTGCCTGGCCCTAGCCCATAGCTTGTCTCTATTGGTAAGTGCATATTTGAGCTCTTGGGTGAACCACGAATGTGAGATTTTCTGCACCCTCATTTTAATAAGAGGAGCATGCTTGTTAATTAGGGTGGTGAGGTTGTCATTTAGAACAGAGACGGCAGCATCAGCAGATTTGGCAAGATATAGGTCTTGCCACCTGATCATAGCTAGATCAGTTAGGAAGTTTACTGAGTTGAATTTATGGAACAAGCATTTGATTCTGAATTTAGGGTGCTGCTGGGTTTTAGATTGGAATCTTGTACAAACAACGATATTGTGGTCGCTCGTGTCGTTATAGAAAACTGCAGAATGTGAGATTTTATGGGGATGTAAAGTTAAGATGACATCTAAGAGTGAGCTGTTGGCAGAGTTAGAAGCATTGATTCTTGTGGGTTCAGTTACTATTTGTGTAAGACCCAGCTCATCACAGATGGCTTTTAGGGGGTTGGATTTGGCAGTTAGCCAATCCATATTGAAGTCCCCTAAGATTATTGTTTCTGTATTAGCAGCCAAAGTTATGGATTTTAATACGTTAAGAATTTCTGTGCATCCTTTCGGGGGTCTATAGCCACCAATGATTGTGATACACTCTGTGGATGGAAGGTAGTTTACAGACAATCACATTCCTTGGGCTTAGTTTTACAGGAAATGCTGCTAACATCGTATTTGATTTGAGGATACAACCTCCTCCCTTGAATCCCTATCAGCCCTAAAGAGCTTGAAGCCCGGAATAGTAATTTGCGGATCAGTATTGGTCTTTTTTAGCCATGACTCTGTAATTATAATCAGATCTGGGTCAGTGTGGGCTACCCAGACTTGAAGATGGTTAAGTTTTTGGAGCAGGCTTAGAATATTGACCATCATCAGTTTCATCCCAGGAGCAGCTGCAAACTCCGACGGAGAAGTGATTTGAGTCAGGGGGGCCTGGATTTAGTTTGACGTTGCCTGAACAGAAAAGGAGAATTAGAAACATTTTCTTGAGGGCATTTATCAGGTAGAAGTGGGCTTTTTTCATTTTGGTTATTGTGTGGTGTTCAGTCACTGTGGTACATCTATCCAGGGCATAGGAGATGCTGACATGGCCGTTTAAGGCTAGCAGGGGAAGTGCACGGAAAGACATAGGCGAAGGGAGGAGGGCCAGAGGAGAGGGATGAGAATTAAAATGAGAACCCAACAGATTAAGAATAGGGAAGCAATATGACGAAGCAGCAGGAACTATGATTGTGCGTTCCCAGGCTGGGATGACTTCTGGTTTAGGATGGATTAGTGCTTTATGAGTCATAATTTTTGCCAGGATTAGGAGTAAAATGATAAGGCAGGCCATATTGCCCACGACTGAGTACAGTGATTTGCGTAGCAGGGGGTGGGACAACAGAGCAGTTGCCCTAAAGTCGCTGGTAGCCTGTAGGCTCTGGAGAAATTAAGGTAGGATTAGGCAGAAGCTGAGCCTGATGAAAAAAGTGAGACAGTGGGGTTCAGACAACTGGATGGAAGCCCAGATACAGCCACCTCCCACTCAGCAAGATGACCCAATTAGAGCGCCTTAAGTTATGAGTGAGCGGATCAACACTGTACTTAAAGGAGGCCTGGCAGGGAGTGGTGGGGGTGGGAGAAAATTTCAGCTAAAACACACAGTTCCCCAGCGAGGAGAGCGGCTGAGAAGCAGCCCAAAAGTCCATGTTTAAGTCAATGTAAAAGGCGCTCCAATCAGCGCTCAGCAGGATGGCAAGCGGTCCAATCGGAAACCGCCTGCAAGTGCAAAGCACCAATCAGAGATTCACCATTCCGAAAGGCTGGAGCGGTGTTCAGCGGGCGTATCTTGCTAGTGTCCCCAGGTTTAGGAGGCTTGATTCCGGGTACAGAGGGCTTGGGGGGGTCGGTCGGCGGTCGAGGAAGCAGTTCAGGCTTCCTTTGACTTCAGCGAGCACCTCCCAGGTGCAGGTGCCTAAGGGGGAAGAAGGAGAGAAAGAAAACACTTAAATACTATCACAGGCAACTGGGAGGTCAAGGGCAGGAAGCTGGTGACAGGTTAATTGAGGAGGGTGGGGGGATCATTTAGACTTGACCAAAAGAAGTAGTTTAGAGCAGGAGACAGGTTGGCCAGGATTGGAGGGTAATCTTGTTTCAAAGAGCTGGCAAGTTAGATGGGGAGGGAGGGGGGAGGGAGTCACAGAGGCAACGGGGGCAGTGACTACTACGAGAGAAAAATGATGGAAAGACAGGGTGCAATAGAAGTTTAGCTTGGGTTCGGCGGAAGGGTGTGTAGGGCAAGGGAGAAAAACTACAGCAGGCAGGTTCCTATCTTTACCAACTACAATAGTCTGTCTGAGGGAAAAGCTAGTTCAATGTCCACATTTCACAATCAATACAATAAAAATTAAACCTAATTTCAGCCGCCGCGGCAGGTTTCAAGGCAACTCCAGGTTCCTCAAGCAATACCCTTTTTACTCAGCCACTACAGGAAGTAGTGCGACATCTGAAAATTTCAAAACACACAGTTTCCCAGTGAGGAGAGTGGCCGAGAAGCAGCCCAAAAGTCCATGTTTAAGTCAATGTAAAAGGCGCTCCAATTGGCACTCAGCAGGATGGCAAGCGGTCCAATCAGAAGCCGCCTGCAAGTGCAAAGCACCAATCAGGGATTCGCCATTCCGAGAGGCTGGAGCGGTGTTCTGCGGGTGTACCTTGCTAGTGTCCTCAGGTTTAGGAGGCTTGATTCCGGGTGCAGAGGGCTTGGGGGGTCGGTCAGCAGTCGAGGAAGCAGTTCAGGCTTCCTTTGACTTCAGCGAATGCTGCCCAGGTGAAGGTGCCTAAGGGGGAAGAAGGAGAGAGAGAAAACACTTAAATACTATCACAGATAACTGGGAGGTCAAGGGCGGGAAGCTGGCAACAGGCTAATTGCGGGGGGTGGGGGGATCATTTAGACTTGACCAAAAGAAGTAGTTTAGAGCAGGAGACAGGTCGGCCAGGAGTGGAGGGTAATCTTGTTTCAAAGAGAAGGCACGTTAGCTGGGGAGGGAGTCATGGAGGCAACGGGGGCAGTGACTACTACGAAAGAATAATGATGGCAACACAGGGTGCAATAGAAATTTAGCTTGGGTTCGGGGGAAGGGTGTGTAGGGCAAGGGAGAAAAACTACAGCAGGCAGGTTCCTATCTTTACCAACTACAATAGTCTGTCTGAGGGAAAAGCTAGTTCAATGTCCACATTTCACAATCAATACAATAAAAATTAAACCTAATTTCAGCTGCCGCGGCAGGTTTCAAGGCAACTCCAGGTTCCTCAAGCAATATCCTTTTTACCCAGCCACTACAGGGAGTAGCGAGGCATCTGAAAATTTCAGCTAAAATACAGTTTCCCAGTGAGGAGAGCGGCCGAGGAGCAGCCCAAAAGTCCATGTTTAAGTCAATGTAAAAGGCGCTCCAATCGGCGCTCAGCGGGATGGCAAGCGGTCCAATCGGATACCGCCTGCAAGTGCAAAGCACCAATCAGGGATTCGCCATTCCGAGAGGCTGGAGTGGTGTTCAGTGGGTGTACCTTGCTAGTGTTCCCAGGTTTAGGAGGCTTGATTCCGGGTACAGAGAGCTTGGGAGTTCGGTCGGCGGTCGAGGAAGCAGTTCAGGCTTCCTTTGACTTCAGCGAGCGCCGCCCAGGTGCAGGTGCCTTGCTAGTGTCCCCAGGTTTAGGAGGCTTGATTCCGTCTGGCTGCTTGTCCACTGAACTCCAGGCAAAGCCCTACCATTCTCGCATTCGACAAAACTGAACTCAAGGTTCCCTCCCCTTGGTCCAACTAACACTTTTTCTATCCCCATTAACAGCAGTGAATATCCCTGTGGGTCACTGGCTCCCAGAACATGGTCTGCTAAGACATAGTCATGATTCTAAATGTGCAGAGCCCTCACATGGTCCCCCACCCTGTCTCTGAGTTTATGTTTAGTGCAGCTAACAAATAACCTTCCATATATATATATATATGTGCCCAGGTATACCACATGAGTAGTACAGTATCACAATTTTTGAATTTTTCGATCTTGGTTGCTTCTCCATCTGTAGGATTAAGGAAGTAATTACCTTCCTTAATAACCTCACAATATTTACATCTCCCACACTGGGAGGCTGTGATAACCAAGTGGTGCTGTGGTGTACATAGAAACATAGAAGTTGACATCAGATAAGAACCACAAGGCCCATCCAGTCTGCCCATTTTTTTCTACCTTATGATTGTGCCATAGGCCTTTACTCTGTCAATGGCCTATGTATTCATACTCATCTGTATTGATCCCTTATGCCTATCCCATGCCTGTATGAAGCCCTGCACTGTATTCATATTAACCACTTCTTGAGGTAGGCCGCTCCATGCATCCACCACCCTTTCTGTGAAAAAGAACTTCTTCATATTACCCCTTAATCAGACTCCCTCTAATTTCATGCAGTGTCCTCTTGTCCTGCTATTTTTCTTATATTGAAACATGTTAGCAGTGTCAGTGGCTCAGTAGGTAGCACACTCGCCTCTGAGGCTGGGAGATCAGAGGGCTGTTGGTTCAGTTCCCACATGTGGCACTTGGGTTAATATCTCAGTACTGACACTGTAGTGCAGCATGAGAGGGGTCCTGCACTTCTGAGGTGCCGTCTTTCGGATGAGACGTTAAACCGAGGTCCCATCTGCCCGGATTGGTGGTAGTTCAGGTGGAAGTTAAAGATCAAGACAAGAATGTAGCACTCGCACCAGCTAGTCTCACTAGTGAATAAACATCCCTGAGGAAGACTCGCGAGGAGTCGAAGTGCTGGGTGGCTGTATGGCGTGTAGGTGTATTACTACTGGATTATTTGTGAATAATAAACTCCTTGAAGTTTCCACTATTACTTGGTGTTTATTCACTAGTGGGACTAGCTGGTGCGAGTGCTACATTCTTGTCTTGTTCTAACCTTACGAGCTGGCCGCCCTGTTGTATGCACCGGACTGAGCAGACTGCTTCGTGGCAATTTCCTTTGTGGAAGTTAAAGATCCCATGGCACTTATCGAAAAAAGAGTAGGGGAATTTCCCCGGTGTCCTGGCCAAATTTTCCTCATTCACTAAAAATACCACCAACAGCTTAATCTGGTTCAAGGTCAGTTGGCATTCATCTGTATCCCCTTCCCCCGGGTCGTGCCTGAAAATAGGTAGGATTTGTCTAGTGCACTTACCCGGTCAACAAAAACTAAATAAATAATAAATAAATGTTAGACTCTTTCACCTTGTTAATACCCTTAAGATGTTTGAATGTTTCGATCATATCACCTCTCTCCCTCCTTTGCTCTAGGGTATACATATTGAACTCTGTTAATCTGTCCTCATACGTTTTCTGATGCAGTTCCTGCACCATTTTGGTTGCCCTTCTCTGGACTGCCTCCATTTTGTTAATGTCCTTGTGCAGGTGTGGCTTCCAATACCGCACGCAGTACTCCAGATGGGGCCTAACCAGTGTCTTGTAAAGAGGGATTATTACCTTCCTCTTATGACTTGTGATACCCCTACTAATACACCCCAACATCCCTCTAGCCTTACCTACTGCTTTAGTGGTCTGCTTGGATGATTTCAGGTCATCTGTGATGATGATGCCCAAGTCTCTTTCTTCCCTTGTGATTGCCAGCAACTCCCCTCCCAACCTATAGGTGGCTTCAGGGTTTCTTTTCCCCATGTGCATGATCTTGCACTTCTTTGCGTTAAACCCCAGTTGCCACTATTCTGAAAATTTTGCCAGTTTATCCAGATCTCTTCTCATTCTGCCCACCTCATCTGGATCATCTACTCTGTTGCAGATCTTGGTGTCATCTGCAAACAAACAAACCTTACCCTCCAGTCCATCTGCAGTGTCACTGATGAAGATATTGAAGAGGACTGGCCCCAGGACTGATCACTGAGGTACCCCGCTTGTGACTTGCATCTCTTCTGACTGTATACCGTTTACCACCACTCTCTGTTTTCAGCCTGCCAACCAGTTTGCCACCAAGTTGACCAACGTCTGACCTGCCTTGAGCCTCTCCAGCTTATTAATCAACCTTCTATGTGGAACAGTATCGAAAGCTTTGCTGAAGTCAAGGTAGGTGACATCAACTGCACCCCCTTGATCCACCACTCTGGTTACCCAGTCAAAGAAATCTATGAGATTAGTTTAACAGGACCTTCCTGTTGCAAACCCATGCTGTCTTGGATCCTGTGCTGCAGTAGATTCCAGGTGTTGCACTATCCTTTCCTTAAGGACTGCCTCCATAGTCTTGCCCACTACTGAGGTAAGACTGACTGGTCTGTAGTTCCCTGCCTCCTCCCTGCTACCACTCTTGTGGAGCGGGATCACATGAGCCCTTCTCCAGGCTTCTGGGACCTCTTCTGTGCTCAGAGACTCACTAAACAGTTCTGCTAATGGCTCTGCTAGTTCCACCCTTAGCTCCTTTAGTACCCTGGGATGTATGCCATCAGGTCCCATTGCCTTGTCCACCCTGAGCTTAGTGAGCTCTTGTAGGATTCTTTCTTTTGTGAAGGGACTAGTGCACATCTCCCTCCACCCTTTGTCCATGGTGCTGAGCTGTGGACCCTGCCCTACCTTCTCCTAAGTAAATACTGAGCAGAAGTATCTATTTAGAATAGACGCTTTTCCTTGGTCTTCCTCCACACACTCCCCCTTATCCCCTTTGATCTTAGCAATACCCCCTCTGGACTTTCTCCTTTCACTAATGTATCTATAGAAAGTCTTGTCCCCTTCTTTGACTGTTCGTGCTAGTGTTTCTTCGGTTTGGGATTTTGCCTGCCGTACTGCCTTCCCTGCTTGCCTAAGGGAAGTTTGATATGCCTCCCTATCTTTGTCCCGCTGTGTCCCCTTATATATCCCGAAGGCCAGCCTTTTGGCTCTGACCTTTTCTGCTACTGTTTTTGAGAACCAAAATGGTTTCCTCCTTCTTTTGCTCTTGCTTTTCTCTCTAACACAATGGGATGTTGCTTCAAGTACTGCATCCTTAATGCTTGCCCACTTTGCCTGTATCCCCTCACCTGTATTTCTTCTTGCCAGGGCTAGCTTAACTCTGTTGGCCATCTTATCAAAGTCAGCTCCTCTGAAGTCCCATATGTTTGCCTTGGAATGGGTTGATTTAGTTCTAGTGGCCAAATTGAACCATACCATGTGATGGTCACTGGCCCCCAGGTGACCTTCTACCTGGAGATCTGTGATCCTTTCCTCGTTAGTCAGTACTAGATATAGGATAGCCCTGTCTCTTGTGGGTTGTTGTACCAGCTGTTTGAGACCCTCCCCCTGCAGGGAATCCACCATGTGTCTAGTTCTGGTGGATGTTCCTGCTGGTAATGACCAATCTGTATCTGGCATGTTGAAGTCTCCCATTATTAGAACCTCCCCTTTAGCTGTCATGTTTTGTATATCTTCTAACAGTAATGTGTCTATGTCCTCTCCCTGGTCTGGAGGCCTGCAGACAACCCCAGTTTGCATGGCTGTCCTGTTTCCTGTTTCCCGGGTGACCCACAGTTCTTCTGGCTCCTTATGTGCATTCTGAATTTTTGTAGCTTTGATATCTTCATTGACATAAAGGGCCACTCCACCTTCCCTTTTTGCACCTCGGTCTTTTCTGAACAGTACATAGCATGGTACTGAAGTCTCCCAGGTGTGGTTACTGGTGAACCATGTCTCGCTAATGGCTACTATGTCCAGTTTAGCCTCTGTCATCATTGCCTGCAGGTCTGGGATCTTGTTTCCCAGACTGCAAGCATTTGTGTACATGACTTTCCATTGGCCAGATTTTGGTGTGTTCGTTGTTGGGCGAGGTACTGTACTGGTTGCATACTATGAGTAACACGATCCTCCAGATTAGAGACCCTTCTGTGTAAATCTCACAAAGGGTTTCTGTTTTCCCTATTTCTGCAAAAAAGAAATGTGGTAGCTGTGTAAGTCCAGTGAACAATGTAGAGAAAAAAGACAACATATATGTTGCAGGTGACACCTTTTATTGGACTAACAAAATTATTTCTAAGACTAGCTTTCGAGAGATAAAACCCTTTTTCTCAGGTCAAAGTGGAAACAGCTGAACAGCATGACACATATAAAGGTTGGATGTAGATTCAAAACGTAGACTAGCAGTTTACACATCAAAGCATTACAGCCAATTCACACTCCTTACAAACAGAAAGACTCTAATTGTCTATTGAGTGTGTCTGTTGAAGACAACTTTTAAGATCAAAGGGCAGCTTAATTTTACTCTGGCTCTGGACCATCAATTAATATTTGTAAAAAGTCAAGACAGGGAAAAAAAATACATACCATTGTCTTTAGAAGGTGCCTGTTAAAAGAGCCAGAGGGTGCTGATGTGAGGGTTTAAAAAGAAACTCTGAAGCACTATGTTAAGCATGATCACTGGTAATGTGCTAAAAAAACAATATAAAATATAAAATAAGTTATTTTTCTTTAGTGTCAAAATATTGTATCATTTTTAGTTCAAATGTTTGCCATTCCTGACTGTTTTTGAAGTTACCTTTCAACACTCTGACAGTAAAATCACTGATGGAGTGATCTGGTCTTGAAAAATGTTCCCCTACTGGTGTATTTTCATTTTTATGGGTAACTGTGACTCCGTGGTGATTCATTCTTGTTTTGAGTTCCTGTCCAGTTTCATCAGTATAGCAGCCTTCCTCACATTTTCTACATTGTATCATATATACTACGTTGCTAGAAGAACAGGTATATGAGTTTTGGATTTTAAATGTTTTTCCATTATGAATGGCACATGTTTCAGGAGAGATATGTGTACATAGTTTGCAGCGAGGTGCTTTGCATGGTTTTGTACCTTTGTCACCTTGCTGAAGCTCAGTGGGAAGTTTGCTTCACACTAGTTTCTGCTTCGGGTTTGGTGGTTGGCAGAAGGCAAGCACTGATGGAGTGGGAAATATATTTTTTAGACTCTCATCTTCAGACAGTAGTGGCTATAGATCTTTAATTATGTCCCTTAGTTTTTCCAGTTCTGGGTTGTAGGTTACTACCAGAGGTGTGCGATCAGATGTTCTCTGTGGCTAGTGCCTTAGTAGTTCTTCCCTAGGCCTATGGAATGCAGAATGGATATTCCTGACAATGGTGCTGGTTTTATATCCCTTCTGCCCGAAAGATTCTTTTAGTGTACTGAGGTGTTTGTCCCTGTCGTCTTGGTTTGAACATATATGGTGGTACCGGATGGCTTGGCTGCGTATAATGGATGTTTTGGTATGTGAGGGATGGTAGCTCGAGCTGTGAAGGTAACTGCATCTGTCTGTAAGTTTTCTTTACACAGATGTTTTCAGTGTTCCATTTTTTAGTGTGACTGTGGTATCCAGAAAATGCATACACTTTGAGTAATTTATTTGGAATTTAATGGAAGGATGGATTTTATTGAAGCTGTCAAAAAATTGTTTTAAGTTTTCCTCTCCTGCTGTCCATATGATAAAGATATCATCAATATATCAATACTATTTTAATGGTTTATGATGTTGTGTGCTGAGGAATTTTTCTTCTAGATTTTCTATGAACAGGTTGGCGTACTGTGGTGCCATCCTGGTGCCCATGGCTGTCCCCATATTTTGAAGGTAAATACCAGTATTGAAGCTGAAATAATTGTGTGTAAGGATGTATTCTGTAAGTTTGGCTATCACATCCGGTGGATATTTGCTCTCTGTGGTGGCTTTTCGCAGGTATTCATAGCATGCCATTATGCTGTCTCTGTGAGGGATGTTGCTGTATAAGGATTCAACATCCATTATGACCAAAACAGTGTCAGGTGGTAACTGGTCAATACTGTGCAGTTTGTTTAAAATGTCTGTAGTATCCTGTATGAAGCTGTTTGTGATTTGCACCAGTAGTTTGAGTAAACCTTCTATGAGTCCAGAAATCTCCTCTGTTAATATGCCAATTCCTGATATAATTGGTCTGCTGGGGTTTCCAGATTTGTGAATTTTTGGTAACATGTAGAAGGTTCATAGTGCTGGCCTTGTTGGTATCAGATTTTCCAATTCATTATGTGTATATTCTGGAAATGTGCTGATTAGTTGTTTCAATTCTTAGTGAATTTCTTTGTGGGGTCTGAGGTCAGCTTCCTGTAGTAGGTGTTGTCCGAAAGTTGTCTGTAGCCTTCCTGTATGTAATTTGCTGTATCCATGATCACAGCCGCACTCCCCCCCATCAACAGGTTTAATTGTAATGCTTTTATTGTTTTGTAGGTTACCAATTGTTTTTCTTTCCAAAGGTAAGAGGTTGTATAGAATTTTTTTCTGTTTGCTGGAAATTTGTGATTGTACTCTGTGTCTAAAACTGTCTATATAGTTGTCCAGTTTAGGGTTACGGCCACTCAGTGGAGTGAAGTAGGAGTGCTACTTTTTGTGGTTATAACTTCTATCAGATGGGCCCTCTTGATCATGAAAGAATTCTCTCGGTCGTAACCTTCTAAAGAATTCCTCCAGATCTGAGAACAGTTGTATTTCAGCAAGTTTTGAAGAGGGACATAATGTCAGACCTTTAGAGAGACCTGACAATGCTGGCTGTGATAGCAGATGGCTGGAGAGGTTAAGTATTTCATTGGACATGGTCATCCAATTGCCAGTCTTAGTGAGGTCTGATTCAGTGTTCGTTGTGGACCCATATCTGGGGCATATATTCACTTCCATTTGGCTACTGGTGTGTGGCAAGGTAGGGTCCTCTGTATGCTGTATAATTTTAATTACAAGAGGTTGAAGGTCTAAGGTCCCCACTGAGGCTGACTGTTGTGTGCACTGTGAGCTGGGCTCCTCTCTAGTCTGTGTTGTTCTGGGAGCAGTCCACAGGAGGGTAAGGTTCTCAGTTTCTATGTCACTGTCATTGTGAGACATGAAACCATCATGCTCTTTCTGTAGGAGAATCTGTAGTTTCCTTTGTTTCCTTTTAATTGCAGCTCGTTGTTCTCTGATATAGAGGCATTGGAGTTCCTTTTCTAATTCTTCAGTTCTTTTTCTATTTTACTGTCGTAGGTTTTGAAGTATTAGGCTAGTTTGTGATTTTATTTTTTCTGTACAGTTGATGTATAAGTTAATTTCACAGTCTCTCACTGGTACACTTGCAGAGTTGTTGTGCATACCATGAGTTGTGTGTTGTGGCTTGTGGGTTCTTGATGAAGAGACCTCTTGGAGTAATATTCTTTTTCTTGCAGGTTGAAAGGAATAATATGTCCCTATTGAGTTTGGTTTCCTTCTTGGTCAGCTTGCTCAGTTTCCACTTTTTAAGGCTAAATGCGGTATCCTCCATGTTTGAAAAAATGAAATGTGGTAGCCATGTTAGTCCAGTGAACAATGTAGAGAAATAAAACAACAAATATGTTGCAGGTGATACCTTTTATTGGACTAACAAAATTATTTCTAAGACTAGCTTTCGAGTGATTAAACCCTCTTCCTCAGGTCAAAGTGGAAACAGCTGAACAGCATGACAGATATAAAGGTTAGATGTGGATTCAAAACATAGACTAGCGGTTTATACGTCAAAAATGATACACTGCAAACATCTGGTACAGAAAACCTACAGACAGATGTGGTTATCTTCACAGCTCGAGCTACCATCCCTCACATACCAAAACATCCATTATACACAGCCAAGCCATCCAGTACCACTGCGTTTGTTCAAACCAAGATGACAGGGACAGACACCTTAGTACACTAAAAGACTCTTTCAGGCAGAAGCGATAATTAACCAGCACCATTGAAATATCCATTCTGCACTCCATAGGCCTAGGGAAGAACTACTAAGGTACAAGCCACAGAGAACATCTGATCTCACACCTCTGTCAGAGTGTTCAAAGGTAACTTCAAAAACAGTCAAGAATGGCAAACATTTGAACTAAAAATGATACACTATTTTGACACTAAAGAAAAAGGACTTAATAAAGATATTGGTTGTTTAGCACATTACCAGTGATTATGCTTAAAACAGTGCTTGAGAGTTTCTTTTTAAACCCTCACATCAGCACCCTCTGGCTCTTTTAACAGGTACCTTCTAAAGACAATGGTATGTATTTTTTTTCCTGCCTTGACTTTTTCCCTTCTTTCTGCAGAACTTTCCAATGCTTCTTCAGATTCTGTTGCACAGCACTAGACTGGGTGCTGAAAGTGCTGACAAAGTTTAATGGGATTGCTTTGGCTAAAGTCAGTGGCCCATGCTGCAATAATGCAGATCTATTAGTGGTGGTCACCCTTCTTCTTACCTGCATTATGTCATCCTTGCTGTACTCTCTTGCTTTGAACCTTCCTTCCAGGTATTCTGCCTTTCTGTTGAAAGCTTTAACCATGTTCCAATTCCTTCTCGCATGCAAAAACTAGCTGGTTGGGATGTTTTTGATGGTGTGGCAGGGGGTAACAGGAACTGGCCAGAAGGATCTTTTTCCTATCAGTGGAATTATGAAATAGATCTGTGTCTATTCCATAACTGTTGTTCTTACTGATCCATGTATCCAAAAACGAAATGCTAGGGTGGTCATAACATTTTTACGTCAGGGTATACATTGTTTAGAAAGGATATGGTGAAGAGCAAGGGAGGGGGTAGCACTCTATGTGAAAAAAGGCATTAAGACTATAGAGATGAATAATCTGGGGGGGTCCACAGGCTCTGTGGGTACGTGTAGAAATGGTGAGGGGAAACAAATCAGAGAAGGGGTGGTGTACAGACTACCAGGCCAAGACCAGAGAGCAGACAGAAAACTAGTGGAGGTTCTTAGGAGGTCAGCCAGGTCAGTGGAAGTACTGGTAGTAGGGGACTTTAACGTGACAGATGTGAACTGGATGGTCCAATCATAGCGAGTGCAAGAAACAAGCTCCTGGTGGTGGCATGCCAGGAGATATTCTTAACACAATTGGTTCAGGACCCTACAAGGGAGGGGGCACTACTAGACATGGTGCCTATAAACAGTGAGCAGGCACACAATGCAACAGTCCAGGAACTACTGGGGTTAAGTGACTACAAAATGGTGTGGGTGGGTGGGTGTCCAGTTGGAAGCAAGCAAGGGGACTAGCACAGTGCAGGTAGACTTCAGAAAAGTAGACTTCAATTAGATGAGAGAGCTGCTGCAGGTAAATATGAGGGAGACAGCAGACATAGAAGGAGTAGCGAGGAAGTAGGAGGCACTCAAAATAGGTGTCACAGAGGCTGCAGCCAGTAGTATTGATAGAGTAAGCAAATGGAAGAGGGCAAGAGAGCCACTGTGGTTCACATCAGACATGAGGGAGCTAGTGAAAGTGAAAAGGGCATGTAAGAAATACAATGGCAGCCAAAAGGAGGAAGACACAAAGGCATACCTAAGGACAACCAAAGAGACCAGCAGGAAAGTCAAAAGTGCTAAGACCAACACAGAGCTAAGAATAGCAAGAGGGTGAAGCTGGGGGAGAAAGCATTCTTCTGGTACATGTAGGAGAAGCACAAAGTCAAAGAAGGCATTGTGTGGATGAACAAGGAGAATGGATAGGAGGAGGGGGACTGAGATACTAAACCAATACATTTACCAAGGAGGAAGAGGGGCCACTACAAGAGTACAGGGTGGAGGTAAACAGTAGAGAGATGGGGAGCTCTATCAGTCAGAGCTGTATTATGGAAGAAAGTGCTGGGAGAATGAAGGGGGTTTTGTGTAGATAAATCAATGGGGCCAGATGGTTTGCATCCTAAGATACTCAAGGTAGCAGTGAAGGTCATAGCAGGTCCGCTGGCAGAGATTTTCAACTACTCGATGGATACAGGAGTGGTCCCAGGGATTGGAAGACTATTGATGTGAGGCTTCTGTATAAAACCAGGAGGAAGGATGCGCCAGGTACAGTAACTATAGACCAGCCAGCCTGACTTCTTTTGTGGGGAAGGTACTTGAGGACATACTGATGGAAAGACTGGTAGACTTTCTCAAGGTAAATGAAGTACAGGAAGACAGGTAGCACAGGTTCACCGGGGACAGTCATGCCAGATGAACCTAACAGAGTTCAATTGGGTGACTAGGGTGAAAGACAAAACACAGGTAGATGACATACTATACCTGGACTACAGTAAGGCCTTTGACTCACTCCCCCATAGCAGACTAGTAATAAAAATGGAGGGACCTGGGGGTGGAAGAACAGATAGTGTCATGGGTGGAATGTTGGCTGATGGGTAGGTTACAGAGGGTAGTGGTGATTGTCAAATTCTCAGATGTTGTAAGGTAACATATGGGGTACTATAGAGCTCAGTCTTGGGTCCCATCCTCTTTAACATATTCATATGTGACATAGGGACTGGCATACAGGGCAAGATGTGCCTCTTTGTGGGTGACACTAAAATGTGTGCAAGGGCAGACACTGAGGAGGATATCAGGGCACTAAGGGAGGACCTGGGTAGTCTGGTAATGTGGTCCAAGGTCTGGCAGCTGAGCTTTAACGTGAAGATATGAAAGGCAGTGCACATCAGGAAAAAGAACCCCAGAATGTAATACATGATGGGGCATGTGGTATTTGAGAGCATGGCAGAACAAAAAGGACCTGGGGGTAATAATACTGGAAGATCTGAAAGCCACAGATTAGTACAATGAGGCACTGGGGAAGGCTAACGGGATACTGGGGTGTATCGGGGGGGGAAGCAGCAGAAGTCAGCAGGTAATCCTTCCTATTCAGGTCATTGGTGCACCCACACCTGGAGTACTGGGCAAGATTCTGTAGTCCATACCTGCCTAAGGATTGTGAGAAGGTGGCAGCAGTGCAGTGATGGGCAACCAAAATGATCCAGGGTATGGGGGAAAAGATGTATGAGGAGATTCTGCAAGACCTTGACATGTACACCCTGGAAACTTGATTTGAAGGGAGGGATGATAAAAACATACATATATCTGCACAGGATAAACAGAGTGGCTTGCAAAGACATACTCATCCTAAGTACAAATGCAGAAATGGGTAGCAGGTCAATATAGTGACTACATAATGTTGCAAGGAAAACTGCGTGTGAAAAACAGCATGCAGTAAAACAGCTACAGGGGAAAAAATAGCACAGGTAGAATATGGTGAAGGACCAGTAGCGCTACCCCTGTAGCTGCTGTCTGGGACACAGTGATCCAGAGGATAAGACCTCTGCTGGGTGTCAGTCCTTCAAGCATCTGCCATGACTCAGAGGGTAGAGCCACCAGCCGTGGAGGGCAGTGAAGCGTCTGTGGACTTGGGTTTGATTCCTGGTCCTGGATTACCTGTGTTTTTAGGTTTTGTGCAGTTGGCAATTCTCTCCCCACCTGGGTTTCTTCCCATCCCAGAATTGTCTCCCCCCAGAGATGGTTATTTTAATGTTGGGGGGGGGGTGCAGTAAGTTTTTCTGTGTGGTTTTAGCTGTTATTTGTTATTACTGCTCAGTGTTTTTACTGAGCGCTATAGTTGTTGTCGCTGTACTGACAGCGTGGTCTGTTGTCACGCTGTCTTTATTCGCGACATATTGACCCCATGCCCAGAATTCACTGGGGCTTGGGGGGGAGGGAGATTCAGGAGGGATGTCCACAAGCACTTTTATACCGAAAGAGTGGTAGGTAAGTTAAACAGACTTTCAGAGTCCGTGGTGATGGCCAAAACAGTGTGGGGGTTACAAGGTAGGGTGGGACAGGTACATGGCCATAGGTAAGGGAAATGGCTTGCTATTAGGGCCTACAAATGGAAGGTACTAAGAGTGAGAAGACTGGATGGGTCATTGGGCCTTTTGCTACTGTCATTTTTTATCTTTCACATCAAGAAATTATTAATTCTTGAAGTGAAACATCTACTGATCTTAGAGTAAATATTTTCTGCAAAGAAGACATTTGTGCTATGTTTATATTACATGTGAGAAATAGTGTGTCAAAAGTAGTATGAAATCCTTTTGGCACATTGGTTAAATAATACCCCATCAAGAATAATCAAAGTCAAATATTTACTCTTTGCCATGGCAACATGATGTTAACTGAGAAAGCTTAACCTAGTTTTAACATTTTTCTCTATGACTTGCTTTTGTTCCCATTCTCCTCCTGACAGACTTCAGTGTTCCTGCTTATTGTACATGAAGAAGAGCTGTAGCATAAAAAAGTATACACAAAAAGCACAGCACTCTCCCCTTGTAAGAAGAGACTTCTTTATAGATCATTAGTCCATGATAAATTTACTTTATTCAAAGTTTTGAGTTCAGCAAACCAACGTACACAACAAGGAAAGTTAATACTCTAATATGCAGCCGCTGTGCTTTTCAGCTCCTGGTACTTTCTCAAGGAATGTCAGTCTCTAGCAACAGACAGTATTTCATTTAGATTTAAAGAGATAGCAGTATGGCTGCATTATAGTAGAGGCAAGATCACCAAAAAGTGTGTGATTGTTGCCCAAAAGTGCAAAATACGAGACAAGTACAACATACATATAAAACAGTATAGTAGATTAGGTCACAACATGCAAAGTGACCAAACAACATTTGATAACATAAACATTCAAGTTTAAAACTGATAACTGATAGATAAAATTAGAATTCACTGGGCCAACAGGTGACTTGGATGTGCTCACATCTGAGAAATGGCTGTTACTGTTCTTCAGAATACTTTGGTTATGAGGTTGAACCCGTCTCCTGCTAGAAGAACGTTATGTGACTGTTTATGACTATCAGCATGGGGGAGAGGACCTTCCCCAGTGAAGGAAATCTTTGGGGAACCAAGGCCATGGTTGCCATACCTCTAGGCAGAAAATACTGCATTTTATAGGTCCCCACTTCACTGCAGGACAAATGGCACCTAACGGACATGCAGCCAGGGTAGCCTGACCCTATCATGTGAGGCCCAAGAATATATGAAAGCCAAGCCCTTGAGGAGTAAGGTGCATTGCAGTTCCAGCAGAGAAATGCTATAGTGGCCATTGAGGGTTCGGCGAGAATATTTGCCCTTGGGGGTGCTGAATGAATGGCGGAAGCCCATAGTGCTGTGTCATGATGTTGATGCAGTATGAGGGTGAAACCCAGTATCACTGGAGGGGCATGCTACAGGCTGGTCTCTGTAGAATAGAACAGAAAAGCAGGAATAGGTACGGGAGCTAGAATGGGTCATGAGGGAGAACTGAGACCACTGAAGGTGAACCAGCAGTGGCACAGAGAGGCCCAGCAGGACATGAAGAGGGGCAGGGCATGGGTCTGTGCTACTAATCTCAGGCTATAGGCTCTTGGGCGTGGCCTCAGGCTAGACACTTATGGCCTACTTTTCTTTCCAGTCCCTCTGCAATGTCGCTTATAAAGACATTAAAGAGGACCGGTCCTAGTACTGAACCCTGCGGTACCCCACTAGTAACCCTCCTTTCTTCAGCGTGGACTCCGTTTACTATTACGCTCTGTGTCCTGTTCTCCAGCCAATTCTTTACCCAGGCTACCATCTTGGGACCCACTCCCAGGCTGGCCAACTTGTATATTAATCTTTTGTGTGGAACTGTGTCAAATGTCTTGGTAAAGTCTAGGTAGGCCATGTCCATAGCCCCTTCCTGATCTACTACTTTGGTCACCCAGTCAAAAAAATCTATTAGATTCATCTGACATGACCTTCCCACTTTAAATCCATGTTGCCTTGGGTCCTGTGCCCCTCTGGCCTCTAGGTACTCAACAATTCTTTCCTTCAGAAGTGATTCCATCATTTTCCCAATCACTGAGGTTAAACTAACAGGTCTGTAGTTTCCTACTTCTGCCCTGCTCCCACTTTTGTGAAGTGGAATAACATCTGCCCTCTTCCAGTCCTCAGGTACCACCCCAGCCTCCCAAGATTTGTTAAAGAGGGTAGTCACTAGTTCTACCCTTAGTTCTTTTAGAATTCTGGGATGAATCCCATCAGGCCCCATTGCTTTGTCCACCTTCAGTTTAAAGAGTTCTTTCAGAACCCTTTCTTCTGTGAATGGGCTGGTATCAACCCCCATATCCAGAGTGTTTCTATTGTTTGGTTTAGGTACCTTCCCCTCTTCATCTGTGAACTGAGCAAAAATATTTGCTTAATATCTCTGCCTTTTCACAGTCAACCTCTGCCCACCGCCTCCCCTTTATTAAGCCTCATTATCCCTCTCTCGGTCTTCCTTCACTCCCTGATGTACTTATAAAAGATTTTATCCCCCTTCTTAACTGAGTTGGCTATCTTTTCCTCAGTTTGGGCCTTTGCTGTTCTGACTGCCTTCCCCGCTTCCTTTTGCTTCAACTGATACAATTCTGTGTCCTGCTCCTTCTGTGATTCCTTGTACTTCCTGAATGCTTTCTTTTTCTCCCTAACCTTCCCTGCCACCTTCTTTAAGAACCATAGTGGTTTTTTACATCGTTTTGTTTTGTTTATTTGCTTCACACAAATGCTTGTTGCCAGTATGATGGCAGTTTTGATTATTCCCCATTGTTTTTCCAACCCTCCTTCCTGCCCATTTGCTAGTGCATTCCTTAGGCACTTACCCATTTTGGCAAAGTCAGTCCTCCTGAAGTCCAGTACCTTTGCCTTTGTATGGCTTGACTCTACTGTTGTGTTTATCGTGAACCATACTGTTCGATGGTCACTAGTTCCCAGATGGCTACCCACTTCTACATCTGTGATCCTCTCGCCATCTGCATTTGAGAGTACCAGGTCTAAGACTGCTCCCTCTTGAGTGGGTTCCAATACCAGTTGTCTAAAGCATGCCCCATGTAGGGCATCTAGAATGACCCCACTCTTAGAAGTGGCTGCTGTAAATGCACTCCAGTTAACATCTGGCATATTCAGATCCATCAGCAATATCTCCCCTTTTTCTGCCATTGTAAGGATACTTTCTATCATTTCCTTGTCCATTTCCTTCCTCTGAGATAGGGGTCTGTATACAACCCCTGCACGGATTGTGGTGCCATTGCCTGTCTCCAAATTGACCCACAGTGCTTCTTCTCCTCCCTGTTTACCTTTTTGTTCTGTTGCTTTGATTCCTTCCCTTATGTAGAGAGCTACTCCTCCTCCTTTTTTATCCTCCCTGTCCCTCCTGTAGATAGTGTATCCTGGTATGTTTACATCCCAGTCATGGTTCTGTGTGTACCATGTTTCTGTGACTGCCATGATATCCAGATGTTCCTCCTCCATCAAGGCCACTAATTCAGGAAGCTTGTTACTCAGACTACGGACATTGGTACTCATTGCTCTCCATTTTCTGATGGCTTTACCTCTTGTAGCACCATCCCTGTCCTCATTGACTTTACTTTCTCCATTTACCCCTGTCCTGCTCCCTACTGACCTTTCTACCTTGGTCTTGACCTCATTCTCTATGCTGTTTTGTAGGGGGAGGCTGGGAATTACCTGCTGCTTATCAGTGCCTCCCCCCTTGACTAGTTTAAAAGCTTGCCAATGAAGCATTTAAACTGATCGCCCAGAAGACTTGTTCCCTTCCTGGACAGATGAAGACCATCTTACCAGTATAGGCTGGTATCCCTCTAGGTGGAACCCCGGTCCCCAATGAAGCCAAACCCCTGTGCTCTGCACCATTTTTTCAATCATTCATTGACTCACATGGTGTGAAGTACCCTTGTCTCACCCTTGCCATAGACAGGCAGCACCTCTGAGAAGGATACTGTCCGTGCTACTTACCTTAGGCCCCTCCCCAACTCCACAAACTCCTCCTGCACTGTTCTAATCTCATGTTGAGCCAAGTCATTTATACCTAGGTGGACAATGATGTCCAGCTCAGTCTCCCGTGCAGCTGTTTTCATGATCCTGAGGATGCGCTTCCTGTCCTTCCAAGCCATGGCGCCAGGCAGGCACCTTACTTCAGTTTTCCCTGCACCTCCCAGTTCTATCCCCCTAATAACTGAGTCCCCCACCAGAAGCTGCTTCCTTTCCCTGTGGTGTCCTCTGCCTCCTTCCTGTGGGGCTCCCTTGTGACAGTTGTCCACAACCTCCTTAGTCTCTTCTGTGGGTGCATCCATAGGGGTCCTATGCTCCATTAGAATGGTTTATGGATTGTGGAGTGGTACAGCTGACTGGGTATGCCTTTGTTCCTCCACCCTCACCCTCCCTGAGCCCACTGTGGTCCAACTGCTTCACTTTCTTAGCAATCTCTGAGGTAGTGGTGGTGGCCCTGGTACTGCCTGGGTGGGGGAGGTTCCTTTACTACTGTCCAGTGTGACCTGAAGACGGGCAGCCTCCTCCCTCAGGGCAGAGAGTTGCCTGCAAATAGGGCAGCATCTCAACCTCCAGAAAGACTCCCAGAAGACTGCTGCCCAACAGCCAGTACATTGCACTACTCCCCACATGTCTGTCTACCTTCCTGTTTATCCTGTGTAAGTTTTTTTTCCAGTTATTATTTTGTTATATATATATATATATATATATATATATTATATAATGTGTATGTTTATATTGTCAGTGCAGTGTGTTGGAAAGGATATGACAGTGGTTTGCACCTTGCCCTCTTGAGGAATGATGTCAGAACCCTGGTAAAAAGGAAATGGTACCGGGTGGGTGGGGTGAGGGGGTATTGAGTCCAAACTGTGCCTTCTCTAAACAATCAGCTAAAAGCTCTGACCCACCAGTATGATGAGTGTTGACCTTCCTGTCAGCAAGACAACCTACATAACAATTTAACAGAGAAAATGCCCTGCTAAACAAACAGAAAAAAACAAACAGCTGAGTCAAACACAGATAAACCTCCTCAGCCCCAATACAGCCTGGTGATTTGTACTCTGAAAGCAATCAGCCCCAAAACAAGTCAGCTGTGCACAAGGAAAGACACAGCAAACAGTATTTCAATCCCTCTGGGTTTAAACTCCCAATCTCCAGAGCAGTATTGCAAGCCCCTTCACTGAAAAGAACAATAACAATTGTAAAATGTAAAGTAAGGTACACTTTCCTCTGCGTTGAGCAAGATTGTCTTTCCTGCTGATTCTAAGTTCAGTATTTCAGCTTTCAGTTAGAGGTAGCTTCCACCTGAAGAATATTAGCTTTTCTGATGTATCTTTGCAGGCGACACAAAGATCTGCAATAGAGTTGATACACAAGGTGGGGTGGAAAGGATGAGAAGGGACTTTGCAAGGTTGGTGGAATGGTCAAATGTATGACAGCTTAGATTCAAGGCTAAGAAGTGCAAAGTAATGCACCTGGGAAACGAAAACACAAGGGAAGAGTACACAATGCGGGGTGAGATACTAATAACAACAAAAATGGAAAGGGACCTGGGGGTAGTCATATCACATGACCTAAAGGTGGGCAAGCAATGTGAGAGGGCAGTAAAGAGGGCTGGGGGAATACTGGGATGCATAGGGAGAGGCATCACCAGTAGAAAACAGGAAGTTGTTATCCCTCTGTACAGACAGCTGGTGAGACCCCATCAGGAGTACTCATCGTGCCGTTCTGGAGACACACCTCGCAAAGACATAGACAGGATGGAGGCAGTCCAGAGGAGGGAACTAGAATGGTGCAGGGTCTGCACCAGAAGACATATGAAGAGAGACTTAAGGAGCTTAACATGTATAGCCTCGAGGAAAGGAGGGAGAGGGGGGACATGACAGAAACTTTCAATTACCTCAAGGGAATCAACAAAGTCCAAGAGGTTAGCATCTTTCAGAAAAAGAGGTGTGCAAGAACAAGGGGGCACAATTTGAAGATTGAGGGGGACGGTTCAGAGGTAATGTGAGGAAGTATTTTTTCACGGAGAAGGTTGTGAATGCATGGAACAGCCTTCCTGAGGAGGTTGTGGAAGTCAAAAACCATGGAGGAATTCAAGAACGTATGGGACAGTCATAAGGCAATTCTAGGGGGTGGGGGTAGGAGGAAGTAGGCTGTTGGTTAACTAGGATCTGCAGCTTATCCATTAGGTAGGGAAATGGGCAGACTGGGTGGGCCAAGTGGTCCTTATCTGCCGTCAAATTCTATGTTTCTACCAGGTGAGGCTGACTACTCTAGTCCTTACATTAGGTTCTGACTCCTGAGCTCTGCACTAACCTGGAGGAGCCCCCCCCCAAAAAAAAATAACTTACCAGAGAGAGACGCGTGGACTACCAGAGACAGCAGGGAAGCAGGGCACCTAGCGGGGTACTGGGAGAAGCAACGGTGCAGAGGAAACAATGGGCAATAGGAACACAAGTTGCAAATCTGCTTGCAGAATCAGTGCAAGTGTGAGAGCTTGTAAGGATGAGAAATGCAAGTACAAAAATTGTGGGAGGACACCTACAGGGGAGAAGCAGCAGCCAAGCTCGGCAGAGGAAAGTTGACAATGCCCCAGCAAGGAGGCTACAGAAGAAAGGCAGAAGGAAGGCTGCCCACAGCAGCTTCAGCTAGTGGCAAAAGTACAGCAGCACACTGAGGTAACAATGCCTCTTCAACAGGGGGCCCCCTGCTGAAAACGCATCATTACCTTAAAGGGCCAGGGTATTGTTTGTTCTGCTAAATTGTTGCTGTTCCTCACAAATAGTTAATAAGACCAATTTTGGCTCCTGAGTGTGTCTCTTTCTTGTAGCTTTAAACCTGCATTCCAGCCTTCTTCCAAATGTCAGAAGGAAGAGACAGACTGCAGTGCTGTTTCTTAGTGATTCACAGTGTTAGTACTGCTGTCCAGGGTTCCATACAACAGATAGGGCTACTGGATGTGCTACTAGTACCATTGCAGGATCTGTAAAATAATATCAAAGAACAGAGAACTCTCACTGACCCCAAACCACTACCATAGGACCAGGAGTCTCTGATTTAAAAAAAAACACCAGAAAATTCTTTTAATACCACTTAATTTAGTGTGAATTTAAATTGCCATCAGGTGATCCTACCAAAAACTGCACACCATGACTGGGCATAACAAATCCAAAGGTTCCTGTGACTGAGCCTCTGATGATGTTTGTGAGGGATTGAACCATGGAGAATGTGTAAGTGCTGTACGGAAAGGGTTAAGGAACAGTGCAGAACAGAATGCACAGAAAAGTTGTAAATAAGTGATTCAGGAAATTGAAGACATTAGAGACTATAAGTAAACAGGCAGGTATTAGTGAGGTAAGAGTCCTGAGCAGAAGAGAGTGAGGAGTGAGCAGAAGCAGCAGCTTCTCAGCACACACTGAGGAGCTCAGGCCTCTGGGTGGCTGCGATTGGGGTGAATCTGCTAGGCCTGGGGTGGTGACAGGGCTGCAGGTCTGGGATATGGCACAGGTAAACCCATGAGTCCTGGTCCCAAAAGGCCCTGCCTGGGAAAAGAACAGTTTGCAGACCAGCACAGAAGGGGAGCATAATGGAGACCCACAGGAGGAAAGAAGGGGGTTTGCAGGAGATACTCCTAAAAGACCATGCAATGAAGCATCCAGGGATGCTAGCGTAGGCACCTCACTTTATTTTATTTATGTAGTTCTGTTGACTAGGAAAGGAAGGTTAGGCAGTTCTGCCTATTTTCAGCCTCATCCTGGGAAAAGTAGGAGATACAGATCCAAACTGACATACTGAATCAGATTAAGCTGTTGGTGTTTTGGTGAATTTGGGAAATCTGGCCAGTATACCGGGAAAATTCTCCTACTGTTTTCGTTAAGTGCCATGGGATCTTTAATGGCCACCTGAACAACCACCAGAACAGGCAGACGGGACCTTGGTTTAACCTCTCATCCGAAAGATGGCATCTCAGGAGAGCAGCACCTCCCTCATGCTGCAACTACTGCATCAGTACTGGGATTTATCCCAAGTTCCTGGGTGTGGGGCTAGAACCCACAACCTTCTAATCTCCTCGCCTCAGAGGCAAGTGTACAACCTGCTGAATTCACACTTTGGGCAGGAGTAAGGAGATAAAGTGTTGTTTCTGAGGGGGTATAGATCCAGACTGGTAAAGTACACCTTATGAAAGTGCAAGAAAACCTGAAATAATATTACCTAGAGCAAGAAAGCTAAGTAGTCCACTGTTAGAAATGTAGGACTGTATTGAAGCAGAATTCACAAGAAGCAGTAAGAATGGTGAGAGCATTTAAGTGGGTGATGGCAGCACCCCAGAAAAGAGGAGGTGAACAAGGAGGACAATCGCCCACATCAATAAAAAGGGAGGTGGAGTACATAAAGAATGAATACTGTTTAAATTGAAATTCTTGTGTAACCTCCCTGCAAATGGGGGTTCCCAGAAGTCTTCCAGGAGCTTGCTTGAATGCTCCAAGCCTGAATGGTGTTTGGCGTTTAAGCCGTTTATCTGTGAGTGCTTTTAGAGCCTCTGGTACTGTCTCTTTAAGAGCTGTCTGCCTGCAGACCTAATTAATTTGGATGGGGGGTGTGTGTGTTTCCCTGCTTGAGTCCTGCTCGAGCTACTGCCAAATCGCTCTGTTTCTGCCATCGCTAAGTGGGCAGAAGGAGCACTCTTCAAAGATGTAATTGTTTGCTTGTAACCTGTTAGAGTAATAATGAAAATGCAGTTTGATTTAACCTGCTTTCTTGTAGCAAAGACAGTGCAGAGTAGCTCCCTCATGTTGGTTCTGAACTGCTGAATTGGACCAATCATGGTGGGGATCCTTTAAAATGGAGTCTGCTCTGGGCAAATCAGAACTTGGACTCTCCTCTGGAGCCTGCTGTAAGGGGATTGTAAGGGCAGTGACTCTGGGAAATGTAGTTTTGACCTTGGCACCTTTTTCCACCAACAGGGGAGTTTACTGTGAGTGACAGCCGGACCAGCCAACAGAATAGTGTGGAGCTAAAGGAAATGCACTGCTCTGGGACTGGAGAAGTTAGATTAGTTTTGGCAGTGAAGAGACAAGGAGCTCTGTGCTTCTTCGGTGTATAGTTTTAGCGTGGGAAGCACGTGTAAGGCCCTAAGTTTTCGGTCTGCAGGCTGTGCAAGCACCCATTCAGACTGAATCCGACCTGTAGGAGAAGAAAGGAGATCTGAAGAGTAGAACCCAGGCTCACCCTGTAAGACTGGAGAAATTGCTGAATCGCGCTCTGTCTGTCAAGAACTGAAGCTGCAGTGTGTTCTCCCGGGTATCGTGCAGTAATTGCGGTCAGGATCGAGAAGCAGCCTGCTTGGTATAGTACTTTCCTTTTACATATAAATGTGTGTAGTGCTTGTGGGGAATCGCGTTTCCAAGCCCCTGTACAGTAAATAGAGTGCATGAAGCTGGAAGTAAACCCCAGCTTAATCCAGACTACATCTATTTGCTCTAAACTGCAGTGGGGTCCAGTCACAAGGACCTTGTCCACATGGTCTGCTCCACCTGGCAATCCAGGACAATCTGCCTTCCATCCAGTTCCCAGCATTGAGTTTGTGAGTACAAAGCCATCTGTTTATCGAATTGCAAGTGTGTCATCTAATTGTTGCTTTTTTTCATTTCTTCACGAACTGAGCCCTCCGGCTCCGGATTACGATTGGGTATTGTGCAAGTGTTTTTTCCATCACAGGGCCCCAACCAGCTAAACTGATACTGGCTAGCCCCCCCCATCCTGGGTACCCAGTAAAAGTGACAATTTGGGACTCTGAATATGCGCACAGTACTGTGATTATTAATGTGTTTAACCTAATTAACCTGATTTCCCCCTTCCTTGTTACAGCTCCTTAAATAAATCAGATCTGTTGGTTTTAGCAAAGTTACACTGGCTGAGGTATTCGTCTATGTTAAAGTATTGTACTGTGGTTTTTGCACTGCATCATCTTGTTTTTGTAGGGGTCCCCAGAGTCCAGTCGACAGAGCCAGTCCTGGGGGTAAGTGTACATTGTGAAGATATTCCTAATGCATTGTGTGGGTCACTAGTGGGAAGAAAGGGGGGGTTACAGTGTCCCAGAGGGCTGTGACCAAGTTAGTTTAACTACTGCAAACCCTGACCTCTGGGTGGAGGCACCCGCCATTGGACCTAGGCCCCTCAACCTGTTAGTAGTTAAGCAGGCAGGGGTAGTAGCCCTTGAGATTGCCCACCTAGGGGTAACACTTGACAGATATGTGTGCTGGATGTGTAACACCACTGGGAATTTAGCTGAGTTTAACATCTTGGTAAAGTAAAAACCTATAAGAGAAAGACAGAAAACATGTACCCTTACAAGTAATTGTGTTGTAAAGTGCCTAAGGTGGCCAGCTATCAGGGAGCTGCCCTCCAGCAGTATAAAGCAATGCCCTCAAAGGCCCTAAGTAGTAAAATAAACCCCTGCTGCTTGATTGTTATTTGAAATGGGCAATGAAGTTTATTTCTGCTGGAACAAGGCCGGTGCCTAATCTGAAGCTGTGTCCTGTGTTCCTCATCCAACACACATATGCCCGATGGTACATCCTGTCACAATGACTTAGCTGGATGTGAAGTGTGGACAGTGCAGGAGAGGTTCAGAGAGGTGGGGCAGGTTTCTGGGGGTGGGCTCGATTAATGGCCTTCTCAGAAGTGCTGCTGGAGCTTGGAGCCAGCACAGCTAGGAAACAAGGCTCTTGTTACTTGAATACTGGCTTTGATTTCTACCAAAAGTTCGATTAAATCTGAAGAAAGCAAAGGAGGTAACAAGGGCAGTAAGGGCAGTCAAGGAGGCAAAGGAGCTCAGGCTGGCACAGAGGATTAAGGAGGGGGAGAAAGAATTCTTCAGGTACATCAGGGAGAAGAGGAGCTGTAGGGACAACATAGTAAGGATTAAGAGGAAAGGGGGATGGATGGAAGCGGGGTGAAAAGGCAGAAACGCTAAATGACTGCTTCTGCTCGGTATTTACTAAAGAAAAGGGGGGTAGATACCCAAGGTGGGGGGTGCAGTCATTACAGAGGAAGAGGGGGTGACAGACAGGGAAATCACAGAGGACAGGGTGCTGAAGGGCTTGAGGGCACTGAGGGTGGACAAGGCACCAGGGCCAGATGGCATTAATCCCAGGGTTCTGAAAGAACTGGCAGAGGTCCTAGTGGGGCCTTTGGCAGACTTCCATAAGCCTGATCCCACTCCCAGCCCATATGAGCCCGCACCTCTGCCTCTCTCCGGATTAGCCCAACCCCCCCACGCTGGCCACATATCCTGGTCCCCAGCACCCCCCTCCTAGCCACCCCCCCGCCACTGACTACCCTGGCTCCCCATGGACTCATCTCATCCTCGCATTCCCTGCCTTTCAAACCCTGCCCATCCCCTCTTTTCTTAAGGCCCCCTCCGTACCTCAGCATACCCTCAAAAAGTTTACATACTGTCACCCCCTGGTTAGAACTCTGGTCTTACTACTACTCCTATCCAGTAATATACACCCAAACCCTGGTCCTGCCCCCTCCAGCCCACAACTAAGTTCACTGGTCTCCGCATTGCCTCCCTGAATGTTTGTAGCCTCCTGAAAAAGTTTACTGCTTCCCAGTGCTGGATCATGCTACATCAGCCAGACATTATAGTCCTAGTAGAAACCTGGCTGTCCAAGTCTACCCCTGACTCCTTTGTCTCCCTCCCAGGCTACACCCTATACTGAGAGGATCGAGCAGGTAAATGCGGGGGTGGTTGTGCGATCTATACCCATGACTCCATCACTGGACAGGCGCTCCCCATCCCCATGCTTGTGAATGGTGCCCAGGCCCTGACACTCAAACTCATCCTGACCCCTCCAGGGGCTCACTCTATCTCACTGTCACCTACATTCCCCCAAGGAACCAGAACCCAGCATTAACAGCTATCTTGGATTACCTCACCACCCTTCCCCATAAGGCTGATCTAGTCCTAGTGGGGGACCTTAACGTGAACTGGCTAAGTCCCTCCACTTCCCCAATAAGGGACACCTTCGCTGCCCAAGACCTGACACAACTTGTCTCCCAGCCCACTAGACTTAACCCAACGAGAGGAACCTGCACCCTCCTGGATGTCGTCATCACCAACCAACTTCATAAAATCCAGGACATTCAGGTCCTCCCTGACTCCTTAAGTGACCACTCCCCTATTCTATTCCTCTGGGCTGCTCCCACCCCAAACCCATAACCCAGACCTCACTCCATAGGTGCCTCTGCCCAGGCAGCTGATTAAACTCAAGCAGTTCCTCAATCAGATTGACTGGTCCCACATCCATCATACACCCGACATTGATGCCGCCTTTACCCTCTTCTCACAAGCCTTTAACATGGCCTGTGATCTCTTTGCACCTCTCTCCAAAACCCGGTCCAAAAAACAAAACGCACCTTAGATTTCCCCTGCCTTACTCCAAATGCTCAGAAATAGGGACAACCTCTGGCACCTAGCCACTGAAACAGGCTAGACTGTTAATAGACAGGCCTACAATGCCACATGAAACAGGTGCACATGGGCCATTCGTAAAACCAAGGTAGACCACTACCAGGCCACTCTCACCTCCTCCTGGGAAGTGCCCAGACCTTCTGGGACAATATCAAATCGCTAAATGGGAAAACTCGCTCTCCTCCCCCATCCCAGCTCACCATTGACGGCTCTACCTCCACCGACCCAGCTTGCATTGCCAACTGCCTTAACTCTTCCTTTACTGACCTTAGCTCTTTCCTCCTTAGTAACTTCTTTGACCCACCCCCTGACCTACCACCCCCAGTCCTCCAATGCCCATGGTTCCACCTACGCAAGGTTTCTGCTCAGGAAGCCAGACCTCTCCTATTTAAAGCTTTAGAGTGTAACAGCCCTAGCAGTGATTCCCTAGACCCCAAAATACTCTGGCTGGTCCTAGATGAAGTCCTTGTCCCCCTCACCAGCCTACTTAACAAGTCCCTCTGTCTGGGAAAGTTCCCCTCTGCCTGGAAAACTGCCATAGTCACACCTATACATAAAGGGGGTGATAGGTCCTCCCCCAGCAATTACCGACCAATCTCCATTCTTCCTTCCCTCTCCAAAGCCCTAGAAAAAGTGGTTGCCAATCAAATCACAGAATACCTCGCTAAGCATAATATCTTGTGTCCGGAGCAGCATAGCTTCCGTGCTGGACACAGCACTGGCACGGTGTTTATGGAGTTCTCCAACTTCCTGCATTCCTCCCTGGATGCTGGCTCCCTAGCTGAAGCAGTGTTCATTGACCTCTCTAAGGCCTTTGACACTGTCTCCCATCCTCTTCTACTAGATGCACTCTGTCACACTGGTTTCTCCACTGGCCCCCTCGCCTGATGCTCGAGCTACTTATTGGCCCGTTCCCAGTGTGTCAAAATCAATGGAACACTCTCAGAAACACGACCCATCCACTTGGGAGTACCTCAGGGGTCCATCCTGGGTCTCCTACTGTTTAGTCTCTTTTTAAACACCCTGCCCAGGGCCTGCACCGGTAATATTCTGTTGTATGCCAACGATGTCGTCATTTTTGTCACCCACAAAAATCCCACCTCCCTCCAGGACTCCCTACAACACTCCTTCAATGATGCCAAAACCTGGCCTAAGGAGTGCAGACTCATCATTAATTTAAAAAAAAAAAACAAGACAATGCTGTTTACCCAAAACAAAGCCAGCAACAACCCACCCAGTATCCTCCCTATCACCAAACAACCGCTTGAAGAAGTCTAATTCTACAAATACCTTGAGGTCACTTTTGACTCAGCCCTCATCTTTCATGCCCACATCAATGCCCTTGCATCCACCACTAACACCCGGCTTGGCATCCTCTACCGCCACAAGGACTGCCTCCTGCCCGATACCCTCCGGCTTGCCGTTATGTCCTCAATTCTGTCCCTTGTGGATTATGTCCTGCCTGTATGTGGTGCTGCTGACACCACTGCCCTTAACAAAATTTGCCACACCCTAAACAAGGTGTGCAGGCTAATAACTGGTGCCTCCAGGCTCACCCACACTTGCCAACTCTATGACAAGGCAAATCTCCTTAACCTTGATGAACGTCTCCGCTACCAAACCTGCCTTCTAACTAAGAAAATTCTGCTCAGGCTCTCCCCACCTGAAGTGACTGCCTCAATTCAGCATACCCATTCCACTCTCACAATCCAAACCGACAACAAGACCACTCTACTGGTCCCCAGAACTAGGATCACCCATGCTCAGAGGTCTTTCCGCTATAGAGCCCCAACTTGGTTTACCTCCCCCCCAGCAACCATATCCAACTCCCCCAAAATTGCCACATTCAAAACAACCCTTCATAACCAACTAGTTAATACCCGCAGCTGCTCCTGTCGCTAATTGGCACTGCACTACTACAACATAGCACCAGACAATGCCCACTGGGCTGCATCCCCACCACACCTTCCCCCCCACCCCCATGCCACCCTGGTTCCCTGCCCTCTGCTATTACCTGCATCAGATGAACTTTTAATCACGGAATGTTTAAAATTGTTCTCTGTATGAAACCATTTGTGTAACTTTTGTCTACTACTGTCATGAACTCTGTAAACTTGTAACTCTGTCTGTCCTCTCTGTGATGAGGTACCTTTGTAAACGAGCCTCTGGCTCAAAGGTTGTAAATCCAAAATTGTACAAATAAATAAAATAAATATATGGTGGGTATGCAATTGTAAAATTTGGTGGTGGCATACCATTCTGGAATGTGTCAGGGACAAGCAGTTTGTGAAAAAAAATTGTCCCCTGTCTGCTGACCCTGAACTGGCACCTGCAATTGGACTATCAACATGGATTTCTTACTTCAGGGGATAAAATGTCTCAGATATAGTTAGCAAATAGCCACTACACAAGTCCAATGAGGAAGTAAGGCACTTCTCCCAAAAAGTTTCCAGACACGCTTTGGTTGCAGCATAAGTAAGTATCTGCTCCAGGCTCAGAATTTGTGCACCCAAATACAGATGAGACTTTTGGCATAAACCACTATGCCAACTGCAAGACAACTTTTGTTGTCTACGATGGTTGGTGTGAATGCATGTTACTTTATGCTAGCAGGACACAATGTCAATTGAGATCTTGAATACAGGCACATATACAGTGGTGTGAAAAAGTATTTACCCCCTTCCTGATTTTCTCTGTTATTGCATGTTTGGCACACTGGATGTTTTCAGGTCTTTAGACAAAATGTTATTTTAGATAAAGGGAACCTGAGTGAACAAATAACACTTGTTTTTTTTTACTTATTTCATTTATTTAATGAAAAAAGTTAACCAACACCAACTGGCACTGTGTGAAAAAGTAATTGCCCCCTTACACTTAATAACTGGTTACGCCACTTTTAGCTGCACTGACTGCAACCAAACGCTTCCTATAATTCAATATCAGTCTTTCACATCGCTGTGGAGGAATTGTAGCCCACTCTTCCTTGCAGAACTGCTTTAATTCAGTAACATTGGTAGGTTTTGGAGCATGAACTGCTTGTTTCAGGTCCTGCCACAGCATCTCTATTGGGTTTAGGTCTGGACTTAGACTAGGCCACTCCAAAACTTTAATTTTACTTCTTTTCAGCCATTCTGATGTGGACTTGCTTTTGTGTTTTGGATCATTGTCTTGCTGCATGACCCAACTACGCTTCAGCTTCAGCTGACGGACGGATGACTGGACATTCTCCTTAAGAATTTTCTGGTACAGAGCAGAATTCATGGTTCCTACAATTATGGCAAGTCGTCCAGGTCCTGAGACAGCAAAGCAGCCCCACACCATCACACTACCACCACCATGTTTGACTGTTGGTATGATGTTCTTACTGTGGAATGCTGCGATGCTTTACGCCAGACATTATGGGATCCATGTCGTCAAAAAGTTCCACTTGGACTCATCTGTCCATAGAACATTTTCCCAAAAGGCTTGTGGATCATCCAGGTGCTTCTTGGCAAATGAGAGATGAGCATTTATGTTCTTCTTGGTTAGCAGTGGTTTCCACCTTGCTACTTTCCCATGAAGCCCATTTTTGCCAAGTCTCTTTCTGATTGTGGAGTCATGAACACTGACCTTAGCTGAGGCAATAGAAGCCTGCAGTTCTTTGGATGTTGTTTTAGGATCCTTTGAGACTTCCTGGATGATTTTACGCTGTGCCCTTGGAGTAATTTTGGCAGGCCGCCCACTCCTGGGAAGATTCACTACTGTTCGAAATGTTCTCCATTTGAGATTATGTCTCTCACTGTGGTTCGATGGAGTCCCAGAGCCTTAGAAATAGCTTTGTAACCTTTCCAGACTGATAGATAGCAACAACTTTTTCTGATCTTTCAGGAACTTCCTTTGATCGTGGCATAATGTGCTTGTTGAATCTTTGTGCTGGCAACGTGACTCTGATGGTAAGGTTCAAAATAAGTGAGGTTTATATTGAGCAGGGCTGGCTGTAATCAAGCCTGGCTGTGTTCAATCAGCTGACTCTAATTATCCCTTTAATTGGGTTGATTTAATTAGGGGCAATTACTTTTTCACACAGTGCCAGTTGGTGTTGGTTAACTTTTTTCATTAAATAAATGAAATAAGTAAAAAAAAAAAAAATGTTATTTGTTCACTCAGGTTCCCTTTATCTAATATTACATTTTGTCTAAAGACCTGAAAACATCCAGTGTGACAAATATGCAATAATAGGGAAAATCAGGAAGGGGGCAAATACTTTTTCACGCCACTGTAAGAACGATAATTACTGGTGATTGCCAAAGTGCATTAAGGCATCATTTCAAGGAAAAACACAGCAGGAATCCTAAAAGTTTTAAATTCAGACCCCTTGAAAGCATCCAAAAAATCAGAAAGGGGAGGAAACAGGTTAGAGCAGTTAAACAGCAGAGAATAGGCTTAGATGCACAAATTGGGTACAATAGTTCCTGAAGGGCTCAATGACCTGTTTGATTTGAGGCTGTATCTGTAAGGTTTTACCTTAAGAATTGGGAAAGGCTCTGATTTATGTATTCTGTATTATAGCTCGGGTTGTCTTTGTTATTCCGGTGAAGTGCTAGGGAATTGTTCACTAGATTTATCTGCGAGTTGTCTTTTGATATTTATATAGAGAAGCTGGAGGTTTGGATTCTGATTTATTTATTTCATTCATAAGTGTACAACAAAAGTTATGGTGATTACTAAATCATCCAACATTCAGTCTCCTAATGCTATGTTACTGACACACAGTGGGCTGTATGCATCAATGGTACACTCTCTGTGCGCTGGTACACAACACGTATGCATAAGAGCATACGTTAGTTTGGCACACACGGCATGCCTTAGAGGCATGCATGAAGTGTGTACCAGCACGTGCAGGCAGCTCATGTGTAGCAATGCGTCTGCTGCGTGATGCTCATACGCGGAGGTGTGGCTGTTTAGTGGCGTCTGCAGCAGCCACAAATGCACATGCATGAAGCCCGGTATAACAACCAGGCACTTTGTCGGAGGTGTGGAGACCTAGGGCTGCCATAAGTGTCTGCGCAGAGTGGTCATCAACCCCTACAATAGATCAGGACACAGTAGATGTGATGGAAGTGGGAAAACTGGGCCGTCATACCACACGCCTCCCCAGTGTGACACAGACAGCCCTGGAACTGCCACATGGCTTCACCCCGACCTCTCTATACAGGGCATGCCTGGGGCTCATCAGTATGTAATGTTGCACAGAGGCATGTCAGACGGGATATCCATGGACCATGGACAGCCGTGCACAAGGTGGCCATCATTATGATCCATAGGCTAATGGCCACATGTGTGTACACCACCAGTGGTGATGCCATGTCCCTGACCATGGCCCACCATCTTTCCAGGTGCAAACCATGGCAATGAGGTGAGAGGCAGGTGGACGTGGGGATGGGCACCACCATGGGAACATCTGCCACCCAACACAGGTCACACAGATGGGACAGCACCATGCAAGTCGCCCCCCACCAGTGCACAAAGCACACACCACCATGCCTACATAGTGGCCCACACAAAGGTCCTCCTCCCTGGCCTCCCCGGCCCACCCACCCACAGCAGCAGTTGCACCGCTTTGCAAGAGGCAATGAACCACACAGGTATCCAACAACAATATATTTATTGAAAACATTCCAAAGCCACAGGGAATGACATTGGTGTGGCCAACGCGTGGCCACATACAAGGGATATAATGAACAAATGTGCAGGCATCAACAACTGTAACTAGTCCATGTACATGCATTGGAATGCCACCAAAGATGTTCCAGCATACATCCCCGATGGGCTGTACTGTATGGAGGCAACACCCTAATCATCCCCCTCTTCTTCCTCAGAGTCCCTGCTGTCCCCAGGTGGGGTTGTTGCTGTCCAGGGGTGTGGTACCAGCATAAATCATCTTAGTGACCCTCTGTAGTGCTGCAACAATAAGAACGCAAACAGAGGGCTGGCATGAGCAGGAGCCATGTGATAGCGTCAATAGGCAATATGAATGTGCACAGGTGAGATACAGGATGAAACACCTACCTTTGAGAGGCCTCCAATTGACACTTCTCCCCGTTATTTACCTTATACCATATATCCCCAGTTACAACCCTCAGTGAGAAGAACTAAGGGTCCTGCCTCCTCCAATGCCTCCTTCCCGGGGATTCAACCGCCTCACAGGTGGCCCCACCCTGCACCTCCATCCTAGTGAGCACCATCCTGTCCAGCACCCTAAGTTGATCCTGCATGACACATAAATGAAAACACAGCTGTCAGCTACACAGGGATCATGGTTTCAGCACTGGCCCACCCCCCACACCATAGGCATGGTACTCAGCCAGATAGGTACTGTCAGCCACCACAGGTGTCCCCTGTTGGGGCTGTCCAGGTAGCAATCCTCTGACATGCACCAGAACTTCTTGGGGTATTTTCCCTTCCACACAACCTGTGGAGCACTTAGATACATGGGAGCTACTACAGCTGCCATTACAACCATATCACCTGTTGGTTGGTGTGCACACATGACACCAGGACGGCATCCCATCAGTGCACACAGGGAACTCCCACACGTACACTTAAAGGGACATACGAGTGTTCAGGTACACATAAAGGGCCGCAATCAGGGTATGCACAGGAGGACAGGTATCCGCTGGGGTATGACAGGATGTGCCCAGGCATACTAATGAATGTTCTCATGTGGGATGCAGAGCAGGAGTGGCCGGGGATGCAGAGGCCATGTCCCCATGTATTTCACCCATGACTGGATGCATGGACACTGCGGGACACACATTGCAGAGACCGCTTCAGAATGGACTGGTCCACAATAGAACAGGTGTGCAACATGGTCTGTGACACTGTTGCACCATGGACAAGGTGGACCGGGTCAAAGACAGTAGAGATCAAGGTGCTATGTGCACTGTCATATTATGCCACAGGGTCATTCCAGAGGGTGTCTGATGATGTCATTGGTGTCAGTCAGTCCTCTGTGTCGAAGGCACTGGCACAGGTTACAGATGCCCTGCTGGGCCATGTACGGGGTGCACATTTGGTTCCCCACATCCGAGGCCACTGTCTGTGCCATGAAACAGGCATTCTATGCCATGCATGGCATGCCAAATGTTATCGGTGTAACATACTGCACACATATAGGGACTGTGTCACCATCTGAATATGAGGCATACAGGAACCAAAAGGTATTCCATAGTGTAAACTGTCAGGTCATGTGCGATGCTGAGGGGCACATTCACCAACATGTGTGCCAAGTACCCCAGATCCTGCCATGACTCATATATACTGGATGGCTCATGGCTTGGTGACCTCATCAGTGATGGATGCATTGATGGATGGCTGTTAGATGAGTATACAATGGCAGCTTGTGCAGTACCGTGTGTGCCCATGCTAACAGCACCTGATTGTGTTTTATTATTGTCCTCTGCATAGGTGAAAGCAAATACCCACTGAGAACATATCTGATGACACCATTCCTGGATCCACACAGCACTGCGGAGGTGGAGTGCAACAATGCCCACAAGAAAACATGGTCTGTCATTGAGAGGATGATTGGCCTGCTGAAGATGAGGTTCCAGTGTTTGGACCATACAGGTGGAATGATGATGCTGTCACCAGGAAAGGCATGCAAGATGCTCACTGCATGTACCATGCTCCATAATATCACCATGCAATGACATGTACCCATGCCATCGGACCCTTGGCCATGTGCACCACAGGAGGTGAAGATGGGCATCCTGGCACAGGATGGAAGACACTTAGTGGTCGTGCACCATGGAATGCCCTTGTACTGGGAACACTCAGCCAGAAGGGATAACTATCAACAGGGTGCCAGACAGTATGGATGTGGAATGAGTACACCAGCCTCCATCGGGTGGCTGTCCATGTCACTGTGGCAGCAGCATGCATGGCAGGTGTGGACAGCATGGTGGCGGGGCATGTGTGGGGGCTACAGGTGCCTGATGATGATGACACACACTGCATGCACTCACCCGTGTGGGGGAGGCACAGTGGATGAGGGGGTTTGGACACTTTGTTGGGAGTGGGGGTGGTTCTAGGGATTGGGCTGCAAGGAGGTGGTAGTGCAGTGGTGTGGGGGCCTCCCTAGCGGGGGGGTGTTTGCTATAGGGTGGCATGTGGCACTGCACAGCACAGGGGCACAGCTGTGGGGTGCAGTACAGCTATGCGTGGGTTGGGGGGGTCTTTGATGCTGTGGTGTGTGTCCTGTACTCCTGTGTGTGTGTGTGTGGTGTTGCGCGGCACTGTGGCCACGTGTATGTGTGTGCATCATGTGTGTTGTGGCAAGCTCTGCGGTGTGTTCATATGCTCAGTGTGTGTCTGTGCAGTGGTGCGTTGTATGTGGTGTGTACTGTGCAGGGTGGGAACACACAGTGCTTGTGCCATACACGTATGTCATGTGTGTTCAGTGTTACTGCCCTGTTCTATCATAGAGCTTTTTCAGTAGCCGTGCTGATGACTGAGTGCTTTGTCTCTGTGCTGGCCCCTGTGCACACACATCGCCTCTGTGACACATGGCTGTGGGTGTTGGCTCCGTTTGATGCTCCTCCATCCCCTCCTCGGGTGCGGTGCTGCAACTGTCCATGTGTTCATGGGGGGGAACTGTGTCATATTCCTCTGTGTCTGTGCATTGTGTTCCTGGTGTTTGACTGTGGTCCGTGCCAGCGCCCTGGGTCCCTGCCTCTGAGGCGCTGTATGTGTCACAGGGTGGGCTGTCCTGGTACCAGTTAGTGGCCAACATGCTGCCCATGTCCAGGGGAGCTCAGACACATGTCACGGTGGGGTGGCTGACTGGGAACGTGGTGCCGTAACTGCAATCTGGTGGTCAACTAGCTGGCACAGAAGGTCACCCAGCCTGTCAATACTGTGCTGCATGTCCTGCACCTCCTTGGTCAGGCCAAGGAGTGCCTCTGTATTGTGATTCTGTGCCTTCAGCCTGTTCTGCTCCAGTTGATGCACCTCTGCGTAGTATGTCCCCATGAGTCCTCTGGTACATGCTGGCTGTGGCCACGCCTCAGCCTGTGCTGATGGGCCCTCATCCCCACTGTCCACAGGGCTTCATGATGGCATCCTGCACATGCTCATGGGGGCTTGGCTTGTCATTTCTGGCCCACCTCTGTCGGTCCTGCCAACTAGCCTATCCTCTGTGGGGCTTGCCTGTCAGTGTGGGATGTGCTGCCTCTCCTGGGTGCAGCTCCTTCCATCCACCACCTCGTCCAACTCCTCTGTCCCCTTGAGCAACCATGCCTGTGTGTTGTCCATGTTGGTTCCCATCTCTGGCTGTGTCTCAGTCTCCATCTCAGTACCTGTGGGTGACACAGGAGGTTAGTACAGCTGTGCCAGTGCCATCTCTGGTGTTGGTGTCTGTGGTGTGTACGCACTGGTGTCACACCTATGCCATCATCTTCCTCTGGGTTGTTTCCACCTGTGACCTGCTATGCCGTGTTGTCTGGGCTAGGAGTTGGTACACCTGTGGATGTGTGTCCCTCTGTGAAAGGGTCTGTGGGGTGGGACAAACGGCAGTTAGTACATGTATGGCGTACATTCCCTCTGGTCACCAGCCCCTGATTGTGCTGACGTACCTTCCAGGGTGTTTATGCCTTCCACCGCCCTCTGGAGACAGACCTCTGTGAGGGTGCCTGTGGCCATCCTCTCTACTGGGGTCAGTGCAGTGTTGATGATGGGTGGTCCCCCACCCATGCCCTGGCATGCTTGTGTGCCTGCAACAAGCTTCTTTTTCACAGCTACGCCCAGGTTATGCCACTTATGTTTGATGATTGCCAGTGTCCATGCCTCTGGGCCAGCGGCGTTCACAGTGGCCTATATATCGAGCCACAGGTGTGCCTTGACCTCTGGGGCTGTGGACAGGGATCGTACCCCATACAGTGTGGCATAGTGGGTCCTTATGTCCGAGACCACTGCCACCATCTGGCCACTGGTGAAGTTGGGTGCATGGGGGCTGTGTGCCACCTCAAGTGTGAACATGTCCATGGCACTGCTCGCCTCTCTGTGCTACCCCACTGGGCATTGCAGGTTGTGGTGTGGGGTCATCTGTTGTCCTGGAGCTATCTGCCATTGCCTCTGCAATTCAAGCTATTCACTTCCGCAGCTCTGCACATGGCAGTCCGTAACTTATATGGCGGGGTCAGGGACTGCACGTATCTTTAGCCACCCCTGTGTGGGCTGCGTGGGCTGCTAGGCATCCCTGTGTTCCCGCCTCCAGTGTCAGCAGAATCTATGCACTCATTTGTGCATAGCATGTGCTGCATTTGCCTTGCACACTGCATAGCTGCATGCTGCATTTATGATACATTTTCACGTGTTTTGCACACACTGATGCATACAGCCCACTGTGTGTATGTTTTTTCATCATCATGTCATCCATTGCACATCTTTGAATTTCAGCCATGATGGATACTGGTCTTTTTGTTTTGCTTCTTTGGGCCCCACCCCACCCCTCTTTCCACATTGTGCTAAATTAGTTCCAGTATGCTTCCATTTATCCAGGAGGTTTGCTTACATATAAAGAATAATTTCTTTATTCTACTAGTGGGATATGAGGGGAATTTTGTCTGGGGTCTCTCTAGTACTTTTTCATTTTTTTTTTCATCTTTATGCTTCCCCCTTGGTGATTTCTAGGAAGCAAACAGGAGCACTGAAAAGTATTAATCTTTGTGTGACAACTTCCAAAAATTATTCTTTTCAAATACGTTTTTGTTGAGGGGGAGGGGTCACAATTTATTTCTGGTCAAGTATTGTTTTCTTTTTTTATTATTTAATTTTTATTAAGTGAAACACATACATTTCTGTTCATTGTACAACACTTGTCCATCATTGGTGTCAAGGAAGTAGTATACAGTTTGAGTCACAGATACAAAAATAATGTCTGTTTATAAGTAGAGGGTCATATCAAGTCTCCAATAAACTCAAGATACAAGTACAGGGTTTTGACCCTTATGGCCCCATGTTCCCAATCTTGTTGGTAATATTCAAGAGCTCTACATTTCAGGTGGTGCCCTTTACTCTTACTTGCCCCTTGCTGTGGCTGTAGGTATTTGTACAATGAGGTACTGGGTCAATACCGCACATGTGAGACAGCATGGTATTAACCGCGCTGTACATGCAGTGCTTGAAAATACAGCGACAGGGGTAGAATAGCAATAGGGATTTACTGCTATCCCTGTCGCTGCACACCTATGAAAAAGAGGAGAAGATGCCATGTGCTGGGTGCCTGGTTGAGCCACTCCTGTGGTGGAGTGACTAGGGCACCAGTACACAGCGCAGTTGGGAGATCTGGGACCAAGCGTTCGTTTCCAGGTCTCCCTGCTGCAACTTTTGTCTGCATGTTTTTTTTTTCAAAATTCAAACTCTCTCCCTCCTGAGCTTCCCTCAATCCCCAAAGTCTGCCTCTCCCCGAGTTTGTTATTTAAGTTCGGGTGTGGTGGGCAAAGCCCCTGCAAAACATAGATCCACTGTTTTCAACGGGCGCTGTGCACAGAACAGGTCAATGTTTTGCCTGACTCTGTTTTTGTGTGGTGCTGTTTCTCTATGGCATTTTCAGCTGTGCAGTTTTTTCATACAGCAGTATGACCCCATGCCATGCAATGAGGAGAAGAAGTCTGTTGCTTCCTTTTAATCTAGAATTAACTGCAATGCATAATTGGTGGTGATGTAATGCTTTAAAATGCACACTGTTTTTAATGTGCAAGAAGGACGTGACATTTTAATATGGATGTTCACAAATCCACAATGTGCACCATGCCAGTTTCTCACTTATTGGCACTTCAGAGTGTTGTTATTATCTCCTATGTTCACATTTGTAATGTATGATAGTTTATTCTAATGCACTATGCATATGCATTTATGATTCACTATTTAAGTTCATGTGTGAACAGCTAGCACCTCCCCTGATGAAGCCTTGTGACAGGCGAATGTGCATGGGGTGTTAGTGCACCTTGTTTGTTCAACGGTGAATGTGTCTGTTTTTTGTTTGTTACAATGTTGGAATTTGGTAGGGATGTGATGTGGAATTGTAAAATTTGGTGGTTGCATACAATTCTGGAATATGTCACATTCTGAGTGTACATTACCACTATATTCGGAAACTGTCAGTCCCCACCAAATTCCTAGATGTGTGTCCCTGCCACATTCCAAGAATATGTGTCCCCACAGCATTTTGAGATTGCACGTCCCTGCCATGTTCTGAGATTACTTCCAAAGAAGACAGTATTCACATAGAGAAAATATACCAAAAATTGCAGTTCAGTGGAAATGGAATAATTTTATTTGGCAAGCCGGAACTACAACCATTCGACCCTAGCTCTTTGGTGGTCAAGCCTTCCTCTGGGGGAGTGGCCTGGGAATGCATTGCGTTCATTTAAATACAAAAGATGTAGTGACATCACCAATAATGTGCAAATAGTGCTCAGTTTAAAATTTTTAAAAACATACAACCAATCATGACAAGAAATATACATATATTACACAGTTGTACTCTGTAAACCTTAGGTTGACAGAATTATTCTACATTTCTTATAAATTCATTCTTATGCATTTTATATGCCTTTTCATTAGGTTAAGAACCTTTTCAAAGAACCACTGGATTACAAAGACTCAGTTACAAAATATTTCAAGGCAAGGGAGATGAAGACGGAAAAGGGAACAGGAGCAGAGGAAACAGTAGAGAGGAGTGGGGGGTTGAAAAAAGGAGCTATTGGTACTGCAGAAATGTGATCACCCTTTTGTATAAAATCCTTGTCAATAGGTGGGGATCTACATATGTGCATACTCGCTGGGTCGGAATTGCTCCTGTAGGAAAGATAGAAAAAGAAACAAATATAACAAGTATTTGTCAATGCCGAATGTTTGCTTGCTGGCATTGGCATTGGTAGCGTAGAAGTTACAGAGCTGCATAATAGGAATGGCAGTGAAGTATTGAACTTGAAGCAAGCTCCACTAACAGCCAAGCCCCTAAACCCCCTGTTCATATGATGACTACATTTTCCAGTCATGCAGTAATACAAAGGGCCTTTTCAAACACACAAACATCTCAACCAAAGGGAGAAATGGAAACAGTAAACATTTTAAAATATATTTTATTTGTATATATTTGCATGTACCCGTGTGTAAACAGAGAGAGAGAGAGAGAGAGAGATGGCATGATCAATCTCTATTTCACAAAATGTTTTTTTTTTTTCTGGTTCTGTTTTATTCATGAAATGTGATGCCTCAAAAAAGTAATGCTTAAACTCATGATGGAATGTCAATGCACAGACATCACTATTCTAGTCACCCCCTATTATTTTGCTGTTAAAATGACATTTAGGCTGGGATTAATGTGAATCTTCTTTTCACAGTTTTAAAACTGTATTTGTAAAGTACTAAAAAATGTTGTGCAGTTGAGCATTATACAAAGGCCTGTGCTTCTTCAAATCACTGTTAGTAATACAAGTTTGTGATAGCGGTTTTTTATTGATATAATTTTCTACAGCTTGTAAATTATTCACATTTTGACAGTTTTGTTAGATCAAACCTACAACATATCCACTCATACTTTTAAAATTCCATTATTTATATTTCTTAGATGTTTTACTGTAGTTAAGGAAAACAAAAAAAATATATAATTTACTCTATCACCTGAGGAATACTGTTTTGCTATTCCTATGTTTAACATTAAGGCAACTGCTATAAAAGAACTTGTGTTTGTTAATAAACTGGGGAATAACATACCTTCTCAGGCAGAGTTATTTGCTTACAAAAAAATACAATAAAAAAACATAATGAAAAACATTGTTACATATGTTATTACCAACATACAGTTCTAAAAAATGAGACAAACAAGTAAAGGGGCAACCAACTGCTGCATTCCTATTATTGTTTACAGAAAATTAAAGCTGCAACTGCAAATCACATTTTACCGCTAACCAGTGTCATGACACATTTAATATTTTCAAAAGGTTTAACAAACTGAACTTCTTTTAAAAAATAAATCAAATAAGAAATGTAAAAACTAATACAATTAAACGTAAAAGAAATAAACCGAAGTACCCATTGTTCAAATACAGTACGGCTCCTCATTGATGGAAGGGACTGATTCGGGATACCTGGCTGGGAAGCTATAGAACAACTTGCAAAATCCCCCAAACAGCTTTATTGGGGGGGGGGGGGGGGCAGTCTTAGAGCAATAATTGACCAAATGTCTCTGTTTCTTCTGCCCAGTATCAGCCTTTTGGTGTCGGGACTCTCCAGACATGTTCACAGTTTAGCAGGCTCACGGAAATCCTTTACAATAACATACTGGACAGGAAGAACACACAGCATTTACGGTATTTTTTTTTTTTTTTACCAAACGTCAGTACAGTACCTTATGCATAATACCATCAGCAGCAAATAACCAAATTCGGGACTTATGTTGTTGATTTTTTTTCTTGGACAGGGCAATAGGTATGCTTATAAAACTGTTTAGGCTGGACTTTCAATAGCAAAATGTTTGCATTTAACAATTTTTTCTTAAGAAGAATAGTAAGGATTCATGTGATACTAGTCGATTACCAATACTTAACACAAATGTATGCGCATATTCTAGACCATCTTTTCCAAGACGGAGTAAGAAACATAATTTCACTGAAATGAACATCTTTGTTTTTTGTTTCTGTTTTTTTGTAACAACGCCTTAATTATTTAATTATTACACTGATCTATTTCTTGATTTCCTCTTGTAATCCAAGACTTGTGCATAAAAATTGAAGTTTTTGGAACACTGTGTAAGTTTAAATGTTTTTAAAGTTTCCAAATATTTCTGACTTGACGATGTTATAATGCATTTTTGAAAGTTTTGAAAAAAAAAAACTTTCTTTGTTAGATAAATGCTATACAACACCACTGGACGTCACCTCAAAGATAAATAATAAACTAACCTTTTCGCTTAAAAAAGTGGTGTAGTGCAGTAGTAACTTATCACACTAATTTAGTACTGATGTCATATAATGATGCTAAAACAGTTACAGCAAGACGCAATTTACAATAATTGCTGTCACGAAATACAACTACTGTAATTCATAAAATTGCATTTTTTTACAAAATCTACAACTTCTTAACTCATTGGGCTTCTTTACAGAACAAGCAGGGCAAAAGCACATTTACCAATAAGTACTGTGAAGAATGGGAACTAGGGGTTCGTTCCACACACGTAGGGTTCTGTGTGAATTTGTTTTAGGACTCCGATCATATCTACTATATTCCATAAAGTTATCACAACCACACATACAGATCGACTACTAGAAAATAATAACGAATTGCTTTACTTCAGCAAAATTGCCTCCGGAGAGCGAAAGAGAGAAATGGACGGAATTGGTTATATGCTATGCAACACTTCAGCTGATCTAGCAGGTTAAACCAAAATCCAAACACCCAGTCTATCTACTATGCTCAATCAGTTCCAAAACAACTCTACTTAAAAATTTCGACAGGCTACAGTTTATCCAATCATTTCAACAAAATAAAACTCACAACCTTACAGATCTGTCACTAATTATCTGCCCGGAAAGCAGTATCTGCATAACAAGAGCAATGCCGAGATATTTCAAATGTCAAATGGTTGGCCAACACGTTCAAAACAGCAACTGTAAAACATGCACTGACCATATCAGCAAGATCCGAATACAAAGATTACTATAATACTGCAAGCAACTACATAATTTCTTTTCAGATTCAACTACAGAAACCGCTTATTGCCCCCTCCTCATACATTTATCTTACCACCTGAACAAAATGGCACATTAACCAGAAATACCTTAATGTCTTATATGACCGGTGAGACTACTACATGAAAAGTAATTGCACAGCTAAATTAGTTAAGCTTTCGTGCATCCTGCTACCATAACTATAAATTAGTAGAGATAAATGCAGAGGGGTAAAACAAAGCTGCTCTCTCCTGTGTGAAATCATATTATAACAGAGGTGATCCCTGCTGCCAGTGCCTCTCAGTGGTCCTCAACAGCATTATGTCCCGACTCCTTAGTTCTTCAAATTATTGGAAATAATAAAATACTATTACTAGTAATAATAATCTTGAATTGTATAATCCCCAAATAAAAGAGTGTTCTTTTCTGATCCCCTCTGGTGCTGGTAGATGCCCAAGAATCATATACCTGACTATATATCCAGTCTTTAGTAATAATACAAAGTAGGGCAAGACAATAAACTGCAATGGTGCTAAATCGTGTCCCCACCCCGACAGGCTACTCCAGAGTACATAGCTGTTGGCTCCGAGAGGCTTCTTCTGCTTGGCTGCCGAGTGTCATAGGTGGCATTGCCCCTGTGTGCTATGGTAGCCCTATACCTACCTTGTGCAGCCTGCCAGAGCCCTCCGTGATGAGTACGGTGGAGATTGGATGGCCACCCATTTGGCCTGCCTTTATAATCATTTCCACTACAGTGATTTGGGACTCTACTACACAGCTAGAGCAGCAGCAGCAGCAGCAGCAGCAACTATATAACTCCAGCTCCCTCCAACCTGCATGCAGCCAGGCAGCCACCCTGCACTTTTACTTCATCTGATTAACAGCCCACCAGCAGCACACATAGTGATTACAGAAAACATAAATAAATAAGGAGAGAAAGATTATTTTGACTACTGGAAGTCTTGCTGTGTCTCACTTCAGCGTGAAGTGCTGCTACCATAAAGGACTTGATTATTAACGTTTCAGCTCCAAGTATGGGACTTGAGTTGTTCTTTTGGGAGGGAGTTAGGATCTGCCCACTTTAAATAGCTGAATGAGCACAGCCTTGCATGCGTTACTGGAGTTTCCCTTTGCTGCGTCCCTGTAACACTGCAGACTCGCTATGGTTTTAAGGGGGGAGCATGCATGAGCAGGCGATATCTTATCACTGCTCACTGAAGCGTAGCTCCCTCTTTCGAATGTATGCCACTGCATTTTCAACTGCTGTCATAGACAGCTCCAGCACTGATTGGAGAACTGGGACCGCGCCTGCAAACACACTGACTGAATTGGAAGACGCTGACACACCTCTGAAAAACTCGGATGATGGCACTATGTTTCTTGCACATGCGTGTAAGCAAATATAAAAATTGCATTACTTAACTCTGAAAAGCTTTACATCACACTTTATCTTTTCTTCAAAAAGGGCTTTAAGTCCCACTGATCATTAAGACCATCAGGCTTAACACTCTGTAGCCTGTAGACCCATTCACTTTCCTTTTTCAGGAGTTCATTTACCCTATCTTCCCATACTGTAAAGGAGGTTGCCAGTCAATACCCATAAATTTCAACCCCCTTGGGTCAGATCTATGTTTTTCTGCAAAATGTGGCCACTGGATAGTCCCACTGGGGTGTCTTTCCTGACATTCACTATATTTCTAATATGCTCTTGAATTCTAGATTTTAAGGCCCTGGTAGTCCTCCCTATATATAAAATGTTGCATTGACACCGCAGCGTATAGACTACAAAAGTGGTGTCACAGTTGATGAATTCCCTGATGTTAGATTTCTTGCCAGCACTTGGATGGATAAATTCTTTCCCCATATTACAGTATCCACAGGCATTGCATCTGTGGCATTTAAATGTTCCCTTTGGCTTGGTTCCCAGCCAAGTCTGTGTGCAATTTTGTGCTGGCAACCTACTATAGAAACATAGAAACATAGAATTTGATGGCAGATAAGGACTGCTTGGCCCACCCAGTCTGCCCATTTCCCTGCCTACTGGATAAGCTGCAGATCCTAGTTAACCAGCAGCCTACTTCTTTCTACCCCCAACCCCTAGAATTGCCTTATGACTGTCCCATGCATGCTTGAATTCCACCACTGTTTTTGACTCCATGACCTCCTCCGGAAGGCCGTTCCATGCATCCACAACCCTCTCTGTGAAAAATACTTCCTTAAATTACCGCTGAGCCGCCCCCTCTATCTTCAAATTGTGCCCCTTGTTCTTGCACACTTTTTGAAAGATGCTACCCTCTTGGACTTTGTTGATTCCTTGAGGTACTTGGAAAGTTTCTATCATGTCCCCCCTCCCTCCTTTCCTCGAGGCTATACATATTAAGCTCCTCAAGTCTCTCTTCATATGTCTTCCAGTGCAGACCCTGCACCATTTTAGTTGCCCTCCTCTGGACAGCTTCCATCCTGTCTATGTCTTTGCGAAGACTGGGTCTCCAGAACTGCACACAGTACTCCATCCAGATGGGGTCTGACCAGCTGTCTGTACAGAAGGATAATAACTTCCTGTTTTCTACTGGTGATGCCTCTCCCTATGCATCCCAGTATCCCCCCAGCCCTCCTTGCTGCCCTCTCACATTGCTTGCCCACCTTTAGGTCATCTGATATGACTACCCAGGTCACTTTCCATTTTGTTGTTGTTAGTATCTCACCCCCATTGTGTACTCTTCCCTGGGTTTTGTTTCCCATGTGCATTACCTTGCACTTCTTAGCATTGAATCTAAGCTGCCATACATTTGACCATTCCTCTAACCTTGCCAAGTCCCTTTTCATCCTTTCCACCCCACCTTGTGCATCAACTCTGTTGCAGATCTTTGTGTCATCTGCAAAGAGACATACTTTTCCTTCCAGTCCCTCTGCAATGTCGCTTATAAAGACATTGAAGAGGACCGGTCCTATTACTGAACCCTGTGGTACCCCACTAGTAACCCCCTTTCTTCAGAGTGGACTCCATTTACTATTACTCTCTGTGTCCTATTCTCCAGCCAATTTTTTACCCAGGCTGTCATCTTGGGACCCACTCCCAGGCTAGCTAACTTGTATATTAATCTTTTGTGTGGGACTGTGTCAAATGTCTTACTAAAGTCTAGGTAGGCCATGTCCACTGCCCCTCCCTGATCTTCTACTTTGGTCACCCAGTCAAAGAAATCTATCAGATTTGTCTGGCATGACCTTCCCACTGTGAATCCATGCTGCCTTGGGCCCTGTGCGCCTCTGGCCTCTAGGTACTGACAATTCTTTCCTTCAGAAGTGATTCCATCATTTTCCTACCACTGAAGTTAAACTAACAGGTCTGTAGTTTCCTGCTTCTGCCTTGCTCCCACTTTTGTGAAGGGGAATCACATCTGCCCTCCTCCAGTCCTCTGGTACCACCCCATCCTCCCATGATTTGTTAAACAGGGTAGTCAGTGGTGTCACTAATTCCACCCTTAGTTCTTTTTAGAATTCTGGGATGAATCCCATCAAGCCCCATTGCTTTGTCCACCTTCAGTTTTAAGAGTTCTTTCAGAACCCTTTCTTCTGTAAATGGGCTGGTATCAACTTCTGTATCCAGAGTGTTTCTACTGTTTGTTTTAGGTACTCCTCTTCCTTTGTAAATACAGAGCAAAAATATTTGTTTAGTATCTCTGCCTTTTCACAGTCACCCTCTCTGCCCACCCTCCTCCCCCTTTATTAAGCCTCACTATCCCTCCTTGGTCTTCCTTCGCCCCTGATGTACCTATAAAGGTTTTATCCCCTTCTTAACTGAGTTGGCTATCTTTTCCTCAGTTTGGGCCTTTGCTGTTCTGACTGCCTTCCCAGCTTCCTTTTGCTTTAACTGATACAGTTCTCTGTCCTGCTCCTTCTGTGATTCCTTTGTACTTCCTGAAAGCTTTTTTTCTCTTGAACCTTCACTGCCACTTCCTTTGAGAACCATAGTGGTTTCTTACATCGTTAGTTTTGTTTATTTGCTTCACACAAAGGCTAGTTACCTCTGTGATGGCAGTTTTATTATTCCTCATTTTCTTCCACCCTCCTTCCTGCCCATTTGCTAGTGCATTCTTAGGCACTCACCCATTTTAGCAAAGTCAGCCTCCTAAAGTCCAATACCTTTGCCTTTGTATGGCTTGACTCTATTGCTGTGTTTATTGTAACCATACTGTTCGATGGTCGCTAGTTCCCAGATGGCTACCCACTTACATCTGTGATCCTCTCTTCATCTCCATTTGAGAGAACCAGGTCTAAGATTGCTTCCTCTCGAGTGGGCTCCAATACTAGTTGTCTAAGGCATGCCCCCTGTAGGGCATCTAGAATAACCCCACTCTTCGAAGTGGCTGCTGCAGCTGCACTCCAGTTAATATCTGGCATATTCAGATTGCCCATCAGCAATATCTCCCCTTTTTCTGCCTTACTAAGTATACTTTCTATCATTTCCTTGTCCATTTCCTCCCCCTGAGAAGGGGGTCTGTATACAACCCCTGTGCAGATTGTGGTGCCATTGCCGGTCTCCAAATTTACCCACAGTGCTTCTTCTCCTCCTCCCTGTTTTCCCTTTTGTTCTGCTGCTTTGATTCCTTCCCTTATGTAAAGAGCTACTCCTCCTCATTACTCCTCTGTCCCTCCTGTAGATAGTGTGTCCTGGTATGTTTATGTCCCAGTCATGGTTTTGTGTGAACCATGTTTCTGTGACTGTCACGATATCCAGATGTTCCTCCTCCATGAAGGCCACTAATTCAGGAAGCTTGTTCTCAAACCACGGCATTGGTACTCATTGCTTTCCATTTTTGATGGCTTCAGTTGCAGCATCCCCACTGACCTTTCTACCTTGGTCTTTTCTCATTTAGTACCCTGTTTTGTAGGAGAGGCTGGGATTTTCCTGCTGCTTATCAGTGCCTTCCCTTGACTAGTTTAAAAGTGCCAATGAAGCATTTAAACTGATTGCTCAAAGACTTGTTCCTTCCTGGACAGATGCAGACCATCCTGCCAGTATAGGCTGGTGTCCCTCCAGGTGGAACCCCAGTCACCAATGAAGCTAAACCCTGTGTTCCACACCATTTTTTCAACCATTCATTAAACTGCATGGTGCAAAGCCCCGCCTCCTCATTGCCATTGACAGGCAGCACCTCTGGAGAAGGATACTGTGTGCTACTTGTCTTAGGCCCTCCCCAGTTCTACAAAGTCCTTCTGCACTGCTCTAATCTCATGTTGAGCCAAGTCATTTGTCCCTAGGTGGACAATGACGTCCAGCTCAGACTCCTGCAGCTGTTCTCGTGATCCTGAGGATGCGCTTCCTGTCCCTCAAGCCATGGCACCAGGCAGGCACCTTACTTCAGTTTTCCCTGCTCCCCAGTTCTATCCCTCACAATTGAACTCCCCACCAGGAGCTGCCTTTCCTTGTGGTGTCCTCTGCCTCCTTCCTGTGGGCCTCCCTTGTGACAGGTGTCCTCAGCCTCCTTAATCTCCTCTGTGGGTGCATCCATAGGGGAGCTGTGCTCCCCCAGAATGGTGTATGGATTGTGGAGTGCAACAACTGACTGGGTGTGCCTCTCTTCCACCATCCTCACCCTCCCTGAGCCCACTGTGATCCAACTGCTATGCTTTCTTTGCAACCTCTGAGGCAGTGGTGGTGGCTCTGGTGCTCCCTGGATGGGGGAGGTTCCCTTCTTACCATCCAGTCTGGCCTGAGGGAAGGTTCCCTTACTGCTGTCCAGTGTGGTCTGAAGACAGGCAAATTCCTTCCTCAGGGCAGAGAGTTGTCTGCAAATAGGGCAGCATCTCAGCCTCCAGAAAGTCTCCCGGAAGATTGCTGCCCCACAGCCATTACATTGCACTACTCCCCACATGATTATGTACTTTTTTTGTTTGTGTGTGTGTGATTGGTTTGTTATATAGCAATATATATATTATACAATGTGTATGCTTATATTTTCAGTGCTGTGTGCTAGAGAGGATATGACATTGATATGCACCTTGCACTCTTGAGGAAATGATGTCAGAATCCCAGGTATAAAGGAACTATTTCCAGGGGTGGGTGGGGTGGAGGGTAGGAAGGGGTTGGGCCCAAACTGTGCCCTCACAAACACCCTCAGCTAAGAGCGCCTGACCCACCGCTGCGATGAGTGCCTTCCTGTCAGCAAGATACCATACACAACAATTTGACAGAGCAAATCCTGCTAATCAGAGAAAAATCCAGACATCCAAGTCAGACACAGGTAAACCTCCCCAGCCCCAAAACAGCCTGGTGGTTTGTGCTTTGAAACAGTCAGCCCCAAAATAAGTCAGCTGTACTTTAAACTCTTCCTGCACTGAAAATCTTAAGAATTGTAACAAGACTGTCTTTTCCTGATTAAGTTCCTTATTTCACCTTTCAGTTAGAAGTAGCCTCCACCTGTAGAATATCTGCTACAAACCAAAGACAATTGCAAGGTTCACCTCCCTCTGTTGTGAGCACAACTCGCTTTCTTGCAAATCCTATGTTCAGTATTGTAGCTCCCAGCAAGAGGTAGCTTGCCTTAAAAAATATTAGCTGTTCTGATGAGTTTGCTATAAAACACTTGCTTCTAATACTATTGTTCTCAGGTCTGTTACCAAAGCTATTGGCTGATTAAGTAGCTTATGGTGTAATCACTTCCTGAGAAAGTCTGGAATTTGCCTTTAAGGCACACAAAAGATAAACCCAAAAAACAGTTTACTGTCTGGGTCAAATACACAACCTGTACCTGCACTTTTTTCAGGATTTGTGACAAATGTTTAGCCCAGGGTTTAAACTCTTCCTGCACTGAAAATCTTAAGAACTGTAACAAGACTGTCTTCTCCTGATTAAGTTCCTTATTGCAGTAGCTTCTCTTTTATATTGGGGCCTCTTGAAAAGGTTATTCTGGGACTATCACCTATGACTTTTGAAAGCTATGGATCTGTATGTAGCAAGTACCAGTTACAGTAGATGACACTCCCTATTTGTCCTGACCAGTTGTAGTACTCTGTAACAAACGTTATAGGGGGAGTGTCAGTGTTAGTCCGTTTTTCAGTATTTTTCAATAAGTCCTCCCTTCTGCTATCAAACGCTCTCCTCCTAGTGTCATGCACTATTTGTGATTTGTAACCCCTCTGAATATACCTTTCTGTAAGTTCCTCTGCTAGTGTCCAAAATTCTGTGTCTTCTGGGCAGTTAGAGTTCTTCAGTCAAACCGGGTGTGCACTGTCGGCTTTAAGCAAAACATTAGTTTATGTTTCTTTTCTGAAACATTTCATCTGGACTTTACTATCATCAGGTCCAGGTCTCTGCAGGGATAAATCCAGGAAATCAATACGTTTTGGATCAGGCTTAGAAGTAAATCTTAAATTTAGTGCATTATCATTCATCCATTCAATGAATGACTCAATTTCCTGTGGGTCCCCCTGGCAGACACACAAAATGTCATCAATAAAGTGGATCCAGAACCTGATCCTAGGCAGGTAGGGGTTAGTGTTCTGATTGAAAATAATTTCTTCTTCCCACCTTCCCAGGAACAGGTTCGCATAATATTGTTGTGTTCTGTCACATTCAGAGTGTACATCACCACTATATTCAGAAATTGTCAGTCCCTACCAAATTCCTAGATGTGTGTCCCTGTCACATTCCAAGAATAAGTGTCCCCACAGCATTTCGAGATTGCGCATCCCTACCATATTTTGAGATTGCATGCCCTCCCAACAGTCTGAAACTGTGTACCACCTTGATATTCCATAGTTTTGTCCAGAGCTGCATTCCAGAATCACCTCCCTGCCACATTCTAAAGTTAACACCATGCATCTGAATATTCCAGAAATGCATGCACTACACCTAACCCGGTGTCAGTCTTTTTTAAATGATTACCACAGCAACAGTTTCATAAACTTTGGAGAATTAAATCATATAAGGTTGCTGACAGAGGATCAGGCTATACCTTCTAGTTATGACATCATCAGTAGCTCTTCACTGAAACTGGCTGTTTTAAGTAGGGAGTGATATCAGGGTCACAAAATGGCTTGTCACTTTAAACAAAGTAGCACAGAGATCTAATTTTTGGCATGAGGCTTATTGGGGATATGCTTATTCTAATTCTGCAGTGTAGCACTCTTGGCCAGACTCCCTCTTTAAAGAAGATATGGAAGTGGACAAAATATCAGCTGGTAGACTTTTTACCTTCAGCCGTCTATACATACTGCCACTGAAATTTTCACCAAACTTTTACTGGATATTGTAAACAAGCATGCCCCTACAGTCAAGCGTAGGGTGCAAAAGTATTGCGTGCCCACCAGCATAGCAGAAGCACTACTGCTTGCAATGCCAATGACCCAGGTTCAGGAAAGAGCCTGGGTCATCAGAGGGCCGGCTGAGGGAGATTGGTTGAGAATTCTAAGGGGATGTTCTTCACTGCAAGAAAGGGAGGATTGGGTCCCTACTGCAGTGCCGCCACCTGGGTGACCATAGGTGGTGGTGCAGCAGGAGCCATGGAGTGAGGGAGGGTGGACATCAGCGTGTGTGAGCACATGAGCTGTAGGCTCCATTGACATCATGGGATTCTGGGCTGAAACAGGAAAAAAACATGACCAAAGCAGGATGGCGCCTGCCTCGCATCACAGACCTTGCACCGCTGACTGCGGTGCTCTCCTGACACTGCACTCTAACTCTGGAGGGTATGCCAAGGAGGAACACAGGAGAGGTAAATCCTGGAGAATGCGGCTGACGAGGCTGGATGTGAAGCAGGACTAATGGGGGCAGGTCAGGTCAGAAATGGGAAAAAAGTATAGTAATTGCATAACTGCCCTGGTTCAACAGTGAATTTAAGGTTGCGCTAAGAGCAAGAGACAAATTATGGGCCACAGCTAGAGCACAAAAACAGCTCATGACTGAGATATCTTTCAGCAAAATAGAAACCACGGTACCTGATTAATACAGAATGTCAAAACAGCTTACTACCTAAAACTTATGGAAGATAACTCCCATGACCCCTTCAAATTCTGGAAACTGTTAAATCCCATGAAAGGAGGGTCTGCTGCTGCTGCTGCTGCTGCTGCCGCCTTGTCTAAGCAGTTGCTGAGTAATGACAGGATAATCAGTGAAAGGCTCAGCATCAAGACTTCTGGTGAGAGCACCACCCTAATGGCAGCTTGAGCTGAGAGCTCCAGACCACCTCATTAACAATCCACTGTCATCCACAAAGTACTGGCACTAGATCACCTCCACAGTCAAGGGTACCATCTTTAGAATGTCCTCCAGGCAGAAAATGAAAGACAAATCACACGCACAGCATGCAAAACAAATGAAAACCCTGCTGTATTACCCCCGCTCACCACGGCCTGCTCTTCAGTGGCCTCGCTGACTGTGACCCCTGACTTGGAAACCTCAGACGAGCTGGACTGCACCATAACTTCCAAACAACATATCCAAGCCACTTGCAAAAACGTTAACTGCAAGTTAGGAGCAGCCTATAGAACAAGTTATATGCTTACCTCCTCCACTAAGCTTGCCATAGCCAGAGGGATCCTGCTACCAACGCTTACCTACTGTGCGCCTATACTTACCTCTGCCCACAAATCTGCACTGCACAAATGGGATGTTACCTACAATAACATATGCCGATACGCCTTACAATCCCCACGGCTTCTTCATCACTGCCAGCTATATAAGGACCTTGGGTGGCTCTCCCCCTCGGCCATCAGGAGCTACCTGGCATGCCTAAATGACTCTATACTGAGACAAAGTCAGCCTGCTGCCCTTGCGAAGCTCCTTCTTCCTGCGATTCATAACCGCACACTCAGATCTGCTGACAAAGACCTGCTGGAAATTCCACGCTGCCGCACCAACAAAGGAATAGGCTCCTTCCAACATGCAGCCCCCAAGTTATGGAACCAGCTCCCTCTGGACCTCAGGCATGCACCCTCCCATCCTTCTTTCAAACGTGGACTGAAACTACACCTGGCTGCCATAGATCCATGCACCTGCTTTGATCCAACCTGATTCCCGTATCTTCCCTGCCCCTGCTCCCCACTCCCCTGCTACTGGTCTCCATACCACCCTCCTTTGTTCTCTCTCTCTCCCCTGAATCCAACCCCACTCCTCAAACTCATTATCATTATAATCATGTATAAGTTTTTATGAATGTTTGCACTTACCTACTACTACCTATATTTACTGTGTATTATGTACTGTTTTTTATCCTCTGCGCTACCTAGGCACTGCCCAAACTTACTACAGGTGGATGTTGATCCTGTAAGGCCCCACCTCCTCCCTTCCCTTCACTTGTCCTCCATTACCGCTTGAGATCCTCGGCTAGGAACTGACACCTTGCCTTTATGCCCAGCCTCGGAACCACGAGCCCGGCCGCACCTTCCCACCTACTACCACTAAAGCCGTATTTAATGCGCCTTTCCCCCACCCACCCACCCTTTTTCTTCATCCCTGGCCAGGCGGGACATGAACCTCGCATCTCTCTAGCCTGCCGTCGGGTTCCTCTCTTACTTTCCCTGGACCCCCTGAGGCTGCACGGGCTGGCTGCTGACGGCCGACAGTTTATGTCACCTCTCACCCTTCCCCCGTCTCTTACCCTCTGCGCTACTGGGGCTCTGCCCATACTTGCCATAGGTGCATGTTGGCTATACCTTCTCCCTCCCCTTTCTCTTATCTACCTCTGCCGCTAGACGTAAATGGCCTGGGACTGCCACTGGTCCTTATGCACAGTCTAGGAACCACCTGCCCGGCTGCACCTACCCGCCTTCTACCGCCAAAGCCGTATCTTTAGCTGCCTCTCTCACTCGTCCATCCCTCCCCTATTCTCTACCCCCGACAGTGGGGCCATGAACCTGGCATCCCTCTAGCCTGCCGCCGGGATGTTCTTGGCATCCCCCTTATTTCCCTTTACTCCCCCTGGATACTGTGCTGCTGCTTAGGCTGGCTGTCGAAGGCCGCCAGGTCATGGTTCCCTCTACCCCTCCTCCTATCTTTTCCTGCCCAGTTGGAAACCTCAAACCTGGCAGTCTCCCTATGCATTCCCAGGTAAAGCAGCTAGCAGTCCCTCGGGTCCTATACCCTTTCCTTACCTGCCACCTGTACCAATACTCCCCTGAAGCTGCTCTTGGCCTGCTGGTCATGCTTAGCATAGACTAAACCATGTTAGACTAGCTGGAACCGTCTCTATATGACTAGGAATGTACTATGTATGGTTGTTTGCCTAAGCTGTATTGTTTGCTTCCATGTGTTATGCTGTATTGTACTCTCCCGGGTTGTGCCTGAAAATAGTCACCTGTTGGCTAGCGCACTTACCTGGTAAACAAAAACTAAATAAATAAACAACTTTGTGCTACCCTGCGGAAAATGCAAGCTACATTGGAGCACTTGGAGGCTCAGGCTACTGAGGACCGTTGTAAAATTGAGAAACTATCTAAAGAAACAGACAGCATGGAGAAAACCCTAAATGACTACATGATAACCACGGACATTCACAACTTGGCTCTCTTGGACTTACACAAATGGGAGCAAATGTTAGAGCTACAATTAGAAGACTTAGAAAACTGAAACAAGAAAAGCAATACACGCATACATGGTCTACCAGAAGGGACAGAGGAGGGTAATATGCTTACCTTTATGGAATATTTCCTATCAAGAATCTTGGACTGTCCAAAAGACAAACCCATGAACATAATAAGAGCTCATCGCTCCTTGGTTCCTCGACCCAAGGACCATAAAGCATGTCCCTGTTCAATAGTCCTAGCCTTCTTGGACTTTCGGATCAAGGAGGAAATACTCAAAACAGCCTGGGCGAAAAAAGAGTTGATCTTTGAGGATGTCTGCTTATTTCTTGAACATGATTACACCACTCAATTACTAACTCAGCAAAGGCAAGTTCTAGCAGTGACTCATGCATTCCAGCAAAAGGGCTATAGAGCATTTGTGGAATACCCGGCTAAGCTCAAGATACTTACGGAAAAGGACCCACAACAATAGTCAGATCTGGCAGCTGCAGAAAAATGTCTTACCTCAGTATGAGTGATTGTCCCTCAAACCTCTACTCAAAAGCAGAGAGATCGGTTAACGAGTAGAACCTGGCAAACAGCAGGAACCAAAAAACGTGGGAGTGAATGCCACCCAGACATTTCCTGCCTATGGGACTCTGCGCGCATGCGTACAGAAATGTCAGCACCACCAGACCAGATAGAAGATTCAGCGAGTACTCTGGTGGTGGAAACTCCACAGAGGACTGACACCACTAGAGACACCACACCACCCTGAAGACCACTGTTCCTAAGTCGAATATTCACATAGAGTAACCCGGTATTGTGTGGACTAATCTACTGATGGACTAATTTGTTAACCGCTTTCCCCAGTTGTTGCTTTTTCTTTGTGGGGGCCGGAGTGCTACAAAGAATAACGACATCAGTTAAGAATAGCTTCATGGGGCTACTATAAGTTTAAGTGTTTAGAGGATGGGAAGACCTCGCTTAGCTGCGAGGGGGGGGTGCAGGCTGGCTGATCTTCTTGCCACCTGGTGGCGGCCCTGGGAGATTCGGCTGGGCTGAATTGATAGAGCTCTCCAGGGATGATTGCAGTTGCGAAGGTGGCTATGAAGAGACTGTTGGACTAGAGGAACAGCTCACACTACCACTGTTATGACCGATCCATGGTCTATAATGCCAACAGAACAGGACTCTGGTGGCTAGATTGCTAACTATCACTAGCCAACACTGGCGTTGAGCCCTATAAAAAAAAAAAATCTTAGTTAAGAGGCAAACCGGTGAAGGGACCCTGGAGGCCAGATTGGCACGTCCATGAGGTGAGGCCACTGTTGATTGGCTCTTTTAGGTTGAACCGGTCCAGATCCCAAGGAGTCAGCAGAGCTCATAGGGAATGGTACCACTCATAAGTTTCCTTATTTGGTCCTGATGGCCTCCGAGTCAGGTTGCAGCTGTGAGCACTCTGGATGAGCCACTACATCCACCACCAGAAACACAATTATTGGTTCCTTTCCTTTTGTATATGCCTGGTTGATCTCCTGTGGGGCCTGCCAGGGGGGGGACTGCTGGGGGGTGAGGGTCTGGGGTCTGCATTCCTGCACTTGCTGAGTAGCCACAGTGGGGGAAGTCAGGGTCCTCAGACACTATGTAGATGGGAGAGGTTTTACTCCCCTCAAAGGGCTAGCTCAGTTCCTCTGTCTCCTAAAGGGAGACAGAGGGCCTGAGTTGAATATATATTGCGGTAGGATTGGGCATACTAATAGCTCGAGGTAGAGCATTGCATTGTTCAGTAACTAAAGCATGGTGCGCAACTAACTAAGTGCCCTTCTGACAATCAGGCATGTTAGACTGCCTGAGACCTATGTCAGGCATAGGACTCAACAACTAATTGGTCTTCCTCCATACCCCAGGGATAAGTTCTGATGTGGGTGTGGTAAAGGGCTACTCCACATTGGAGGTCACACCATAATGTTTCGACTGTTATTTCAATGGCTGAGTTTTGTTTTACAGAAAAGTTCATGGTTACTAAGGTTGAGTTTAACTATATGGACATTGAAATGTTATAAGTGCACTCACTCCTCCTCCCCCTCCCCCCCCCATGTCAGGTTCTAATTTCACTTATTTCCTATAAAAATGGCAGACCTTAAAATAGTTACATTTAATGTGCGTGGCATCAATAATCCAATTAAAAGAACAAGGATCTTGCAGAAATTACAGCGGCAAAAACCACAGTGGCTTTCCTCCAGGAGACCCATCTGATGAGGGAGGAACACCTTAAGTTAAGAAGAGCATGGGTTGGGGAAGTATATGCCTCTCATTATGAGGCAAACCCATACCATAGGGGGTGGTCTTACTGGTGCAGCATAATGCACCACTAATAATCTCAAAGGTAAGGGAAGACCCCGGAGGGCAGGTTCATTTTGGACCAAGGGACATACAGAGGTCACAGCTGTGTTCTGGTCAATCTCTGTGCACCAAGTAAAGAGGCTCTCTGGCTTTCTTTTTTAGAGAAAGTCCTGAAGGAAAGTGTCACAGATCCCCACAGCTTGGTAATAATTGGAGGGGACTTCAACAAAATCACACATACAGGGTGGACCGTACAGGAGGAGGGTCCAAAGGGGTGAACAGAACAGGCAAACTATTACTGAGGTTAGGTAGGGAGCTAGGACTAGTAGAAAGCTGGTGCTTCCTACATCCAAGAGACAAAGATTACACGTACTACTCCCCACAACACAAAGGTTACTCTAGAATTGATTATTTTCTGGTATTGGCCAATTGGGTTCAGAAACTGGACAGGTGTGATATAGGACATATTACCCTCTCTGACCATGCTCTGGTTTCTTTAGATATCACTACTACCTCAGCATCTCCAGAAACATGCTGGAGACAGAATGTGAGTTTGAGCAATAGGGAAGATTTTAAAGAATTGGTTAAAGACAAGATCCAATCATTTCTTCAAAATAATTCTCAACAAGATACCCGGGAGGGTATTAGATGGGACACCCTAAAATGTTGCCTGCGAGGAGAAATAATTAAATATTCAGCTAGACTGAAGAGGGACAGACTTAAAAACAGACTAGAACTAGAGCAGCAGATAGCCCTCCTCGAGGCACACCACCAGACAAACTTAGATGAACGCTGCAAGGCAGAATTGGAACACAAACACTGGGCTTTTAATCAGTTAATAGATACCCAGACAGAAGGTCAGCTACGATATGTCAGACAGAAATATTATGAGATTGGGAACAGAGCAGGTGGGCTATTGGCCTGGCAGTTATGCCAAGAGGCAGCAAGCAGAGCAGTGGTCTGAATCAGGGATGAAAAACATGGCTCCTCTACTATCTGTCCTACTGAGATAGTGAAACACTTTGCCCAATTCTACTCAGACTTATATGACTCGAAACCTTCACAAAATCATCAGATAAAAGTACTGCAGTTTCTAGATAGCCTCCCAATACCCTCCCTGGATAATACAGCAAGGCAAGCCCTCAGTGCCCCTTTCTCCAAAGCAAGGGTGCTCAAGAAAATCAAACAGCTTATGAATGATAAGGCACCGGGATTAGATGGCTTTTCAACCGAATTTTATAAAATGTTTCACCCCCAGATTATTGATATAATGGTTAACACGTATAATTAAATATTAGGAGAAAATAAGGAAGTTCCCCCTTCCTGGAATTTAGCACAAATATCAGTTATATTAAAGTCCGGTAAGGACCCGGAATCTTGTGGGTTGTACCGACCAATCTCATTGCTGTCTGTCGACATGAAGATCTTTACAGGAATATTGGCAGACAGACTCCAGCGTTGTATTTCTTCCCTGGTGCGCCACAATCAAATGGGCTTTGTGTTTGGCAGACTTCTGCAAGACAACATTCATAGGTTTTTAAACATCATCTCTGCACAACATCGCTCCACTTCACTACAACTAGTTATAAGTATGGATGCCGAAAAGGCTTTCTTACAGGGTGGATTGGAATTTTATTTCCTCCACCCTGTCTAAGTTTGGCCTGGGAGACAAGTTTGTCTCAATAATATCCACCCTGTATAGCAGACCAAAGGTGAGGGTACGTGTCAACGGGTTTTTATCAAACCGTTTCCCCCTGAAGAGGGGCACTAGACAAGGGTGACCTCTTCCCCCCCCCCCCGCTCTTTGCCTTGTCCCTGAAGCCCCTAGCAATCTGGATCCATACCAACCCTGAAATTAGAGGCGTGATGGCCGGGGGAGTCGAACAGAAACGTGCACTATATGCAGACAATTCTCTTTTTTAAGTGATCCCCAGACTTCTCTTCCCTGCCTGTTAGAGGCATTGCAAACCTTTGGAGACCTCGTAGGCTATAAAATTAATCTCTCTAAGTCGCAGGCAATGATTCTCAGCGGTAAACCTATGAAAGAATTTAAAAAGACCTTCTTATTTGAGTGGGCCAAAAAGAATACTTTCAGATATTTGGGTATCCAGATCTCAGCAGACCCATCTAGATTATTTAACAATAATTATCTTAAGCTTTATAATGTCCTGCAGGCAGATTTGGCATGTTGGAGACTCCTGCCACTTTCACTTTATGGTAGGATACAAATGATAAAGATTAATTTACTTCCGAGACTTTTGTTTTTGTTTCAAACTCTCCCGGTCCCAATCCCGAATCACTTCTGGAATAAACTTAATAAAGATCTCCAACATTTCTTATGGGCTGGTAAAAAACCTAGGCTGTCAATTAAAATTCTCAGAGCAACACGGGAAGAGGGAGGATCAGGACTTTCCCAGTTCCACCACTACTACCTGGTGGCACAGGGGGCCCAGTTGTGTGCCTGACCAAAACAGAGAAACGACTAAGGCTGGTATCTTTTTTTTTTTAAAAATGTTTTCTCTTTATGTTGCTCATGGCTGCCTAGGCTTTCTGCTCGGTCATGGTCCCCTGTACCACCACCTCCATTACTGGCTGTGACTCTGACACCCCCAGCTTACTCCCTTGGGGTGGGGATGTGGCACCTGAGGCACAGTGCCACATACATGGAACTAGAATCAGAGCCGACCCTGGAGGCTGATTAGGGCCAAGGGCGGGCACCATTAATGGTGGCTGAAAGCAGGATTTTCTGGGTTTTTTTGTGTCCCCAGGGGCGGGGATGTGCAATGATGTTCAGCGTCTGCCCCGCCTCGCTTTATCTTTTAGATGCTGGTGCTTGTGTATCCTCCCGGCCTCTGCCAGGAGTCATACATGCACAGGATATTCACCCTAGCCCTCCCCCAGAGAAGGAGAACAGCCCTGAAGGTGCTCGATCCTTCCCCCTGGCCAGCCCTCCAACTCCCGGGTCTGTTCCTGAACCTGGGTCGCTGGCGTCACATATGGAAATCCAACCACTGTGTCGGCAGGCTGGCCTCAGGCTGGTATCTGATAGAGGAGTCCACATTGGTGGGGGGGGGGGTCCTTGTGGATGTTGCTCACCAGTGTCATACACCCTCATGTCTGGTCCCACACAACAAATCCCTGGGTAAAACACTCTTTACAGATAATCCTTCAGCTCTGTAAGCTTACATTCACTCCCAATACACTGGGTCCCCTTTCTATCATACGACACGAGGATTAATTTATTCCACCTCAGCTAGATAATGGATATGCCTATTGGGAACAGCGAGGCCTAACTACCTTCCAACAATGCTTAGGCACAACAGGCTGCCTCCCTTTTGCTGAGCTACAAGAACACTTTTCTTTCTGTAGAAAGGATTTCTTTAGATATTTACAAATTCATAATTTTATCAATATGACAGAAAACATAAAAAAAAAATAGGGAGGGACCTGATGCCCCTAGAAGTTTACTGGTACGATGCTATAAAAATAAGGGACAGGCTTAGGTACATCTCGATCTTATATAGAACCCTATCCTCCAAGACTGTGCCACCTCTGGAGGAGATTCGGGGATGATAGGAAAGAGAGAGTGGAATGGCAGTCTCATCTATGGACTGGTCGAGTAAGGTTCAAAGGGATTGGCAGGTTACATCCTCTCCAATGTTGAGAGAATACAATTGGAAAGTGCTGACTCGGTTCTTTAGAACCCCTACAATTACAAAACACTTCAACCCGCAGTCTACAGAGGTGTGTTGGAGGTTGTGTGGCGAAACCAAAGGCACACACTACCACATTTTTTGGGGTTGCCCTAAACTAAATTAATTCTGGCACCATGGAGCCATACAGCAAATTACTGGACTCACTATTCCCTTTACCTTCACAGACCTAATTCTAGGTCTCCCCGACCCTATCCTCTAAGAAGAAGAAGGTGGCGGCACTGTGTCAAATAATAAGAATAGCTGTTCTAAAATGTATTACCATCAAATGGCTGTCACCGGACCCCCCCCCCTTCCTTAACCCAGTGGACTTCCAGAGTCAAGGAGATAGAACGAATGGAAAGAATCATATATACACAGGCCGGCCCATCGGCGCAGCAGTTGGATTTCCGCATGTGACGCTGGCGACCCGGGTTCGGGAATGAACCAGGGTTGCTGGAGGGCCGGTCGGGGGAGAAGGATAGAGTGTCCCAAGGACTGCTCTCCTTCTCCGGGGGGAGGGCGGGGAAGTGCCTGGAGCATCAATGACCCCTGGCGGAGGCTAGGAGTCACACAGCCACTGGCACTAGCACGTACAGGAGGCAAGGCAGACACCAGGCATCATTGCACGACCCCGCCTCCCCCCAGAAAATGGAAAAACAGACAGCTGCCAGCTGCCTTCAATGAAGCCCACCACGGCTTCAATTAGCTCCTCAGGCCAGCCCTCCGACCTATCCTGAAGACTGCGGCATGCAGGGGGAGTGCTGCAGCGCCGCCGTGGGGGGTAAGCCATGGGGTATCAGAGGGCCAGAGGCCGATTTGAGGAGTGGAAGTCCATGGCCCATGACCGGGCTGAAAGTACCGGGTGGCAGGCAGCTTGGGTGGAAAAATAATGCAAAAAAAAAAAGAATCATATATACACTAAGATTGGAACAGTAGAAATTCCTTGATATATGGCGCCTGGGGCATACTAGCTTGGGGAACCCGGTGGTGGTGGGGGGCAGCAGAGAGGAGACAGTGACTTGGAATGACCCTAAGTGTTAAATGTATGGGCAATAAGGTTTCATTACACATTAAATAAATTGTTTCTAAACTATTATGGGGGGGGGAGAAAGCGCTGTTTATGTACTCAAGTTAATGAGTTGTCATCTTCTTTTCTTTTTGTTTTTCACTTACCTTGGTGAATTTTGTCTGGATCAATCAGCTGACTTTGTTTAGACACTGCAGAGAACTGTAACCACTATTTGAAAGTCTTGGACTTTGGGCAGTGAATTAACAACATGCTTCAGGACTGATAACATATGGATAAGCAATAGTTGATCATTTGTGAACTCATGTATGGATGTTCCAAATTGTACCAAATGACAAACTTGGTATGTTCACAAACATAAATAAAAGCTTACTGAGTTAAAAGAAAAGGCTCAGCATCATAGAAGAGTTAAATAGTCACTTTGTTACTGTGGGACAAACCTTTGACAACTCCACAGCAGCCCCTCCCCAGCCAGACACTTTCGCTAGATGTGCCTATGGCAACAGCTCCTGTTTTCTTTGACCTGTCAGCCACATTCAAGTCAAATGGCTGCTAAAAAAGCTTGACACCAGAAAAAATCCTGGAGCAGACATTTTGGAACTTTTTTCCTTTGCTTGGGCCATACTTTCCTCTCTGCCCCCCTCCCCCCCTTACACATCTGTTTAATCTCTGATTGCTCCAAAATGACCTCCTTGTGCCATGGAAAACTGCTTATGACATCCCCCTTTTCAACTCTGGTGATAAGAACACTATGAACAATTCCAGACCTATATCCATACTCCCACTCATTGCCCAACTGCTGGAAAAGCTGGTAAATGAGCTGCGTTTTTACCTTGATGAACTTAGTATTATCTCTTCCTTTCATCTGGATTCAAAGCCAAGTACAGCACAATCAGAGCACTGGCAAAGGTCACAAATGAATGACTTACTGCCTTGGACAACAAATTAGTCTACAGAGCTGTTTTTTTCAGATATCAGCAAAGTTTTTGACACTATTTTGATATCCTATTGCAAAATCTCTTTAATGTAGGAGTTGGGTAACAACTGGGAGAACATTGGCGAGACCTCATCTAGAGTACTGTGTCCAGTTCTGGAAGCTGCAAGGAAGGGATAGGCTATAAGTTCTGCTTATGACATCATCAGTAGCGCTTCACTGAAACTGGCTTTTTTGAACAGGCTGTGAAATTAGGGCTACAAAACAGCCTGTAACTTTTAAACAAGGTAACTCAGAGATCTCATTTTTGGCATAAGGTTGATTGGGGATACAGTATGCTGATCCAAATTCTGAATTTATTGCTGCTAGAAATCTTGGCCAGACTCCCCCTTTAAATATTCATGAATATTCATAAATTAGGGCAGTCTTGACAGATAGTGAGAAAGTGCAAGTGCTTTAGCGTGACTA